>WARS01000030.1:3115803-4315803 GCA_008933995.1 Datnioides undecimradiatus | reverse complement strand
CATGCAAACATTCCACATCTGATAAACCCATCACATTCACCGCATGTCTATTGACACGGAAACAAGAGTCTGACGACGTTTATCTTTTTACATTCCGCACGATTTAAGGATCAATGCCGTCAAACTGTGACGAGGAACTGTTTTAATTTCCCCTCAGTTGTATCTGAACGCGCAGTGTAACTCACATTCTGCACGTGTTTTCCTGTGAACCCTCCGTCAGTCAAACAACTCTCTAGTGAAGACATAATTACGATGAAAACTCTTCCCAGTCATTTCTCAGAATTATTACCAAAGTTACCAGAACAGAAACAGACTGGGGTTTCATTTTTACGCCGCTGTGAGGAGCACAAACCAAACTGAGATGGGATGGGGGTGACGGCGGTGAGGAAACTATTCAGAGTTACAGACGATCATACACTAATAAACATTTAACTGTGACTCCTGTTCTACAAATGGCATTAAATCCCGCTCACTTCTGCACTGCACCTTTAAATCTTCTCGAACGTGAAACAGAACACTCACACGTATCCGACAGACTCCTCTCTCTTCTCTGGACGTGTGCTCCTGATTCAAGCGCGAGGACTTCAAATTAATTAGGGTGACCAGCGGCTTCACATCTCATTGCGTCTCGCATAATGACATGATTGACGCTCCTGTCCACTAATTCTTTTTGATTTGCCAGCGAAAGCAAGAGTGCTAATTGAGTATGTAGCGGGGTGATGGAAACACTTGAAATACAGCCACCCTGTGGGGATCAATAAGCCATCTACATACAGATCAAAGTAGAGCGATAAACACGGCCATATTTTTCCCTCCCACATCACCGTAAATCAATTCCCCCTCACAGGGGCCCATCATCACGCTGCCACAGCCACGCGCTGTAATCTTGTTAGTATATACTGGAACGCCTCTTTGCTACCTTCTTCTGCAGAAATCCTCATACATATCGTGAAATGTTGCTTATGACCACGAACCATCAATATGCATGTTCAGGCTTATGATTAAGTCATTGTTTTTACAGACTCGCCTTGGGTTAGCGGTTGTCACTGTTATTCGCCCATCTAATCCAGCTTTACAGGAGCACCAGCTCGTTGCCCTCTGCAGGCTGAATGACCGGCACTATGAGCGTTATGAATGCACCGAGGGATTGGAAGTAAATAAAAGCTGCGTGCACGCCATACCTCCGTTCTGTAACCCTGCGGTGGAGGGTGGATGCCCGTGGAGCTGAAATATGGAGCTGTCAGGGAGAGGCACACAGCGGCAGAGAGAGGACACTGTGACCCGGCCAGGGAGTGCGGCGGGAATGTGGCTGCGTTACTTCAGACTGCCTTATGCCTAACGTGTCCGCGCATCTATCCCAGTCTGGGTCAGGCCACCTCGATCGCTTTCCGGAATAAACACCCCATGTCGCTAAACAAATAAAAACACAACTGCCTCTACGGAAACTCCGTCAACCGGAGATCCAAGAAAGGATGTTTCAGTACCTGCACTTTTTAACTGAGAGATGAACTCTGGGAAGTGAAGTGCCAAACCACTGGCTGCACCCGCTCTACAACAAGCGGTGACTTCTTCAAGCAATAAGCAGTAAGCTGTGCTCCTATAGCAAATAAACCTTAAGTTGAACCTGTCAATTATGCGCTGTGACTGCATGTCCTCACATTCAACTTTCTGCTCTCCCCAAACTTCGCTGAAAAAAACCCATTTGCATTCTTTGCAGGCTGCGCCCATCAAGGGTTGCGGCTTGGTTAAGAAAAGCAGCTTCGACATCACAAACGTAGCAAGCTACACACAATGTACAACGCGCACACTTACATACATAATATCGCTGTTAAAACCTGCCCGGCCGATTGCACACGAGACGAAAGAGGTGTTGCTGTGGCTTTGCTGTGCGCGGGCCTTTCGAGGAAACAGCCCGAGAGAGCGCAGCGCCAGCAGTCGTCGCAACAATTAACTCGGGGGGCAAACTGCCTTGTTTAATGAGAGTGTCAGGACATGCTTCACACACATAATGAAGCCCATTTTCAAGTTTAGCACGCTCTGAGCCGATGGTTTATATCGTCAGCCAGTGCCCTGGAAGGGATTTGAATGGATGCTGAGCGGAGCACCTTAAGTGTGCTTAATTCATCTCCTGATCAGAGTAATGGCTTAATCGATGTATCGAACCACTGAAATCAGGTAATGAAACGGTCCTCTCCAGTGCAACCAGCACAGGGATTCATCAGCACTGAGGTCCAATGAGTCAATGGCAGTGTGTGTTTTGCGTGTATATGTGTGGTGGAGCTGCCTAAATGCATGATGTAGTGTGAATATCCATATGCTTCGCTGCCTGCCAGCCTACGCGTGTTCGCAGGTTGAATAATTACTCGTTGGGAGAACTGCAGAGGACGGTGAAAATCAGAAATCTGAACTGGAGGAAGGTAGACTCCATGGTGCCGGTCGAGGTATTAGCGGTGATGAATGGCGATGATCGAAACGTAAGCGCAATCTGTGTTTGCGTGGTGCACGGTGCAGGACGGCGTCAAGCTACAGCAATGTGTAAAAATGCATGGATGTGTGAATGTGTGTGTGTGTGTGTATATGTGTGTGTGTGGAGTAGGTGGCGGAGGGGCGCGCTGTGGCCGGGCGATAACAGCGATGAATGGCCCCGCCAAGTATCTAATGAAGCATTAGTGACAGACTGAGGGAGGACACTCTTCGCCTCCTCTGCAGCCGATGCACTCTCTCACATTCTTCATCCAGCGCGCGCAGAGGCTGGGCTCAAGATAAAGGGATAAATGGAGGTGTGGAGAGAGGCATGCTTTTCACCGCCGCTCACCGTAAGGCGGTGGAATGTGAGCTCAGCGAAAGCATGAAAGGGGCGGCAAAAATATGGCATCTCATTTATTACGTTCGTTAGCGAGGGGCATTTGCTGCATATGCAAAATCCGCTACGTCTCTATGCATCAGAAGTGACATTACTGGCTGTTGCCAGCGCGTAAGAATGGAGGTTACCGAAAAAGCACGTGGGGATGTCACTAGCTGCTGCAGCTGCTGCAGCTGTGATGGAGACTGAGTCGGACGTGCAGGTGGGAGGGGAGCGCTCGGCTCCGTTCATTGTCCTCCTCCATCATATTAAACAATGGTAGGGCTGTTTTCTGTAATCTACACGACTCTTACATAGTAATGATGAAAGCTCAGCTAGGATCTGTCTTTTTTTTTGGACAGCTCAAAAAGTTAGAGGTACGATTCACCTGCTCGTATCAGGAGCGCACTTAACCTTGGAATGACTGCGCTGTACGGCAACAGCTCAGCACAAGACAGGCAGACGAATCTGAAAAACCAAGATCTAACATCCCCTGCTTAAATTAGCAGAACAGACAAGTGTCTGCAAGACTTTCCTCACACCAAAGTATTAAAACTTGGACAGCCAAGATCTGCAGCACCCCAGAATAACCAATGTGCTGTCATTACTCTTGTCCTGAAGACACTGCAGTGTTATACAAATCATAATTGGTTTCTGGGCTCAATCCACAAAGGCATGCTTGTCTTATCCGTTTAGAATTATTGTTAATGCATTAAGGTTTTACAGTTTGACTGCACAGGTTTTGTTTTCTCATCTTCTTTCCTTTCTCACTGTGGTTGCCGTCTGACATGTCCTGAGGTTTCTGTTTCGCGCTGGCTTTTTGAACGCGAGCTCAAAGCGAATGCCTATCGTCCAACAAAGCAATGAATTATTAAAGCGATAGCGTGGGACTTTTAAAAATGAACGAAAGTTTATTAAGTTACAGCCAAACAAGTTCACACGGTGCTGAATAACCCATCACTGTCAGATAAATCTCTCTGCGTTTCACAGGGTGCAGAGTTTTTAAATAGGGAGAGTTAGGACTCTGAGTGGACAAACTTCCAGGTTTTGCACCTTTGTTGCACCCATTGGTGCAGGACAAACTACACCTTTATAACTCTTATACATGGAGTTTGGCGACCTCAATATCTCCGCAGAGCTCATTTCCAACCTGAGCAGAGGTCGACTCAGCCTTCACCCCTCTGCAGGGCCTTTGGGATTATCAGAGTGCTACTTCTCAATATTGCCATATTTATATATGTTTCCCTTTTCCCGCAATTGTGGGCTGAAGTGCATTCATATCAGTGCATGCAACAAATATCTGATCCATTATCTAGAGGACGCAAAAAACACCCTGCTCACTGTAATCTGTATTTAGCTCCAAAGCTCTCATTGCACAGAGAAACTCACAAGTCCAAGAAACAACGAGCAGACCTTTAGCAAAGGCTCACACAAAGCTAAGTCAGTTCCTTATTTTTAACTTGACTCACGACCAACAATCACTGAAATTGGGAAATTTGAGACTGCTCTGTCACCGGTGCCGATGTTTGTTTGTTTGTAAAGCAGGAGTATAATATCACACAAACAGCTTAAGCCAAGCAAAAAAAAAAAGGAGCATTAGAGCAATATGATGAAAAAGAAAACGCGCAATAATCATCCACACAGCATCAGTGCCAGATCTGTAGAGCCACGGAGCGAGCAGAGAGGAGGAGGAGGGAGAATTAGAGTCACCACCTACCGGTTTCTGAAGAGGAAGACTCCTGGATTTAAAAATGTCCTTGATGGCAGAAAAGCGTCCAATAACCACATTTCCACTGGACTTCTGTGTTTATAAATAAATACTTATTAATAATATTTAATTTAGTTAATATTTTGCCGACGTATTTCCTGTTGACGTGCTCTCCCCGTGACGCCCAATGTATTGAAACGTTTTAATTAAGCGCCGAGTCTGATTCGCTAAAAAGCGACTCCGGGAAGTTGTTTCTCATTACAAACTCCAGACAAAATGCAGGATATCCTTCCCACAGTGACGCTACTTCTTGATAATTAGTCTTGTAAATACACACTGAGCAAGAGCAAGACTTGAACACTTTGCTAGCTAACTCTTAACTCTCTCCTAACTAGCTAACTACCTGCATCTCATTTGTTTCCGGGGGTCCTGACGTAGACGCACGTGATTGGTTAAAAGTCGCTGGTTTGTTAATTAAAGAGTACATTTTCATAGTGTAACTCGAAGGAACTCAAATAAATGGGAATAATATAATAAATACCATAGTATATTATATGACCAAGAAAACGATTATTGGTTTTTTTTATGATCATGACAGTAAGAGACTGTCATTGTAAATAAACAGCTCTAAATGTTTTGCATTGTTGACGATCAAATAAATAAATAAATATGAAACTTAAACAATAGGCTATCTCTCTTGATTTTATAAGAGAAAACACAGTTAATGACATGAGTAAGAATAAATCCCAAAAGGTCAGGTAAACTGTTGATTGACTTTATAGCTATTTAACAAAGATGGCCCCATGACACCATCCAGTGTTTGGGATGGAGGCTGCCTCTTAATGATGTAAACCAGGCCTCTGCAATTCAATTTTAGTTCAGTTAATCAACTCAATATCAATAGTGCTCTCCAGGGAGGCCTATACGTACACAACCAAACAATAAAACAATGGTGTGGGGTTTTTTTTTCGTTTTGTGATGCAGTGCTTTATTTTTCTTTCAGGCTGACTTGTTCTCCAAACTATAAGAAAGAACTTAGAAACTTAACACTGTACTAAAGTACATGTTTGCTCTCTTGAGGGCCCATTAGTGGTACCTGTGAAAATCCCATTTGTCAGTAAAGAAATGTTCTTCTCCTGAGGGTGAATAGATTCGGTGCATCACTTCACGTAAGCAACTCTATCACTAACCGCTAGTGTGCAACCTATTGAAAAATAATGAAATCTTAATTTTTGTTTCACGTTCCTTCGTTTTGTTTTGTTTTGTTTTTACCTCTCACTTGACAAGAGTAACCAATACTATTTTTAAAATGTGGTCTCCCATCTTTAAGCGCAGTCTTATTCGGGCTGATGCACACACAGTGGATACTAAAATGCAGCAGTTTGGGAGAAAATGCAAAAAGACACATAGACGAGAAAAGGTCATGACATATAATAGGTGAAAAGATATGAATGTATAACAGAAAGTCAGAGTGAAATGATTGCCACTTTTGAAAAACGTCACCTTTCGAGAGCTTCGGGTGTCAGTTGTGCTTTGGAGACGACTCTACCTCTTGCAATTCAATCCAACTCCAGTCCTACATGCGACTGTGCTCCTCAGAACCGACGACCTTTGGATTGGTCAAAGAAGTCAATGTAAAGCGAAGACTTTGATGGTGCAGATGAAGGCTTTTGCTGAGGGGCAGGTTTAGAATAACAGATTCCAGGGACTTTGTTCAGTGCTTTGACGAAACCACACAGACACACTTTTTTTTTTTTTTTTTTGCTGACATAATGGTCTGCATCCACGTGTAATTGATGGTACCTCGCTAATTGTGTCCAGTGTTAACCCATGACCTGAAATGATCAATGAGATCATGAACTTGAGGTTCCAGTACTCTCTACCTAAGCACTTGACTCCATGAGTCTAATCCCCCATGATGTGTTTTTTTTTTTTCTCTTACTGTGTACGGGCAGATTCATCTGGGACAGACTGGAAAAATGGCTGGACCATACTTTGCTACCTTTTCTGTCAACCTCCTCTTTTTCTACCTTCTCCCACTCATGCTTCACCTCCTCCGCTTCTCCTCCAGAACGCAGACCAGTCGGTTGAAATGAGTAACGGCTGGCTGTTTCAGCTAGATCGACATACATTACCAGGCCATCCATCAAGCTGCTGACAGCTCTCCGATGCTTTCTCCAGTGGAAGAGCCCATGTGCATGACACACATGAACACTCAAACACACAAACTCCTGCTCCCAAAATCTTCCATCAGCCATTTTGAGTTCCCTTACCCAGCATTAAGTTGGCAGGGCTGGGACTGAGGGGAGGGAGAGAGCTGGGTAGAAAGCTGTAAGGCACGCTGTAAAAGCGAGGCGATGAAGCCGAAGTTGTAGCGTGTTCACTGCTGATGCTGTTATGTCAGGGAATCAAAGTCCTCCATCTGTGATGATTGGAGAGAAAATCTCAGTGTTTCCTTCTCGGAAGGTTCAGCTTAGATGACAGCAGAATTGCCAGGCGCTGGCCTTCCAGTCCCCTTATCAGAAACCTCAGCACCTCTGTGACTGCAGAGCTGCTTCTCCTGGAAGTTCCACTGTGTCCGTTTTTCTCTCCCTCACATCCGCCAATTTTAGCAAGAGAGGCATTTCACTCCTTCTGACTCTCCCCTCTCTCTTTTTCTTACACTTATTCACCAACGTGCCAAGCTCCTGCAGGCTTTCTTTTCATCATTCTTTCAATTTCTTCTCTTTGCACTTTGACTAATTGAGGGCCACAGCTTAGTGCGACAGGGGAAAGGTATTTTAGTTCACAGGCCCACAATACTGTGTCTTCATAAGCTCCTCATCTTTACATTTCTCTCTTTCTTACTCTCTTCAAACCATAATATATCATATGTTCTGCCACCCTGAGGCCCAAAGCAAGTGCATCTGTTGCATCACCCTGCACCCTCTGTGCTCTCCCAACTCTCAAGTCATTCATCCACCATGCTGAGTTTCATCTGTAGTGATATATACTACAGGTGCTTGAGAGACACTGGAAGTATCTCAAAGGGATCGCTGCGGATTGACTCGGTTGGCAAAATTAATCATAGTTCAGTGGGCCAGAAAAGCACACTGAATACTAACAGTGTGCCTCCAGTCACTGTTGTTTTGGAGAATATAGCCAATGCCACCATCTTTTCTGATCCTTCATGAAGTGCTGTATCAATCAGATGAACAGTCTGGAGAAAATCAAAGAACACATATATAGACAGAGGCTTCTTATTATGTTTCTTACAAAACACACTTGCTATTGCTGATTAGCTGCATATGTAATATAAAGGGTTGGATTTGCTCCAAATTACAATAAATATAACATTTTATACAAGTGGGCTCCAAAAAATAAATAAATAAATAAATGAGGTATTTTTTAAAAAAGTGAGTGTTGGATATCAACAGCTAAAGAAGCTAATTTATCTTGTTTGGGTGGAGGTCAGCAACCAAAATCAAAAATCCAAATTAAAAAACATGAGACGCACTCTGCCACTTTGTTAAATTGGCTCTCAATGGACAAAGAGTTTAAAAGATTAAACAAATTACATGAAACTATTCCACCTTAAGGTCACCTAAGTATCTTTTCAGCAATGCCACACAGTCTTCTTTAGTGAATGGCAATTGTGCAGTTGTCACGGCATTAAGAAAAGGACGAGGAGCCCAAAAAGTCAACACACCTCAATTTAGCATCTCCATCTGCTGAAGAGGACAGTGTGATATGGACAAACCCCCTATAAAAGCCAATAAGACTGCCTTTGGACTGAACTGGTTTGGACTGTTTTGTCAGATCCTTGTTTCCAAGGACAGGGATAAACAAAAAAGCATTTGAAAGTCGACTGGCTTTTGGTTTCCCTTTTGGTTCTTCTTGGCAGATTTTTTAAGTATAAAAACATATGATAAAATAGAAATAAGAACATAACACAGTGAAGATTTAATACTTGGATCCACCATAAACCAAACTGCTCATCTGAGCAGGTCCAACGAGGAAACAGGAGAATATTTTTTGTACAAGCTCCATTTGTATAAAACCTGCGTTTACTGGACCTTTCGCCCTTTAATCTTGACGATGGCAGGGGGCCGAGGCATCAGCAAATAATTACAAATGAACAGAGTTCTGCTGTGTATATTCCTCACCGGCTGCACAGTTAGGTAAAGGATATTTGTTTGCGCCTTCATACTTGTTTTTATGACAATGCTCTGGCTCAGAATCGTAATCGCTCTTGATATGACGCGCTCCACTCTGGCGCAATTAAATAACAACAAAACAGAGGGGAGCGGGACGTCTTGAGTGATGTTATTGTAAAACTTGCATCACATTGACAAAACCGAATTAAGGATTCATGTTGAGATGAATTATGGACCTTCAGCAATTTTCAAATCTGTGTGGAAATTGCTTTTCATTGCCGTGTTGCATGAATAAAAGTGTGGCAGGGAACACTCTTCTCTTCCAGCGCTGCTCCCTTCAGACTCTTTTTGGGTTTTGAAGACACCTGCAGAGACGTGGATGTCTCTAACTGCTGCCTTATCTTGTGTTCATGTGAGACCCCGGAGGTAGAAGACTCATTTTAGCACATCATCACTAATGCTAATTAAAAACTCTATTCAACCAGGTAACCGTGTTGTTTATTGCAGCTTTTAGTCCAGTCGTGCTTGAGCGAATGAGTTGAAATGTGCTTTGTTGTGCGGTATTGATGCTGATTTTAATAAATGTCTCGCCCAGCTGCTGCGCTGTGTCGATTCAGCTCCTTAGCTCTGTTTTTGTTTTGGTTTTTTGCCTTAGCTCTTTTGTTTTTCCCACAACTATTCTCCTCATTTGTTCGTTCGAGCCAGATGTTTTTCTTTCTTTTCATATGAGCATCACTTTTCTTGTTGTTCTCTTTGGCGTTAACCTGTGTGCAGTGTGTCAGGAGGCTACTTGCGCTTGAGGTCCTCACACTGCACTTTGCGGTTAAAGAGCAAAAGGAACTGCTACATCTGTTCGCCTTTGGGTTGAGTTCCTGTGTGTGTGTGTGTTTACGTAACTTTATACTTCCACTCCACTACATTTCAGAGGCAGCGTCTTATGTTTTACTTCACTATATTTGTCAGCCTAAATTCACTTTTCATACCCTGCAGTGAAAAGCACATATCTCCAAATGTGGTTATTTTAAGTGTGAATATTTCTGATAAACTGAGGGATTAAGTGTTCTGCTAATCCTTAGTGGGTTGAGAAGATTCTCCCACTTCCTAAGACAAATAAATGATTTAAAACCCCTCTCGGATCAGCCAGTAAATGCCACAAACCGAAAACAACTGGGTTTTTTTTAAGTTCATGGAAAGTCAACAGTTTAGAGATATGTGGCTCTTACAGGCCAACAATGACACCAACATGATGATCTTATAGACTCTTATAGACTGGAGATCACATTCTCCAATAATATATAAAGGAGTTAAATAAGATCTACCTACTCAAAATATCTAATCAGTAAAATGCAATGTAGATGTTAATGTAGCAGCAGCATAAATCCAGAAACATCAGACACAAGAGTAAAACACTGACAGCAATTCACTTTATTCACTTTATTTTGCTGCTTTGCTTTTTATTGAGGCATGGTTTTGAAAGCAGAATTTGTACTTGTAATGGAGTATTTTCACTGTGTAGTATTGGAAGGATATGAGTATGTGTATGACTCCCTGCCACAAAACGTGGCCTGTTTCAGGTGTGACTGCCCATCCTTGGGTTGTGCCTTCTGTGTTCTCCATACTTTTGATGTTTTGTTACAAAGCACCTCATCGGCCCCCGCCTCCACTCTAGGTTGGTGTGTTTGGAGACAGTCACCATGGTGTGAGGTTTACTGTTGTGACCCACGTCCAGGTCAGAGTCTAGACAATAATTGTCTAGCCCAGACATAGGCTATTTTCTGTTAAATCTTGATCCTTTTTATTTTTTCTAGCAGCAAAATTCATGTATATGTCCACTCCGCTTTAAACTCCAGAAAGCACGAACCACTTATTCCAAAATTTATCTTGCGGTCCAAAAATACAGGCGTACTTGGCTTCTGAACAAACTCCCAGATCCTTTGACTGACAGTACCTTGAAAATCAAACTGATGGGTTTGATCCAGCACCTGAAATAAACTCTTATACTCCATAGTTAAAGAAGAACTTTAGGTTTAACTTTTACAACCTGGACCCTTTTTTCCAATGTTTTGATTTCTGAATCACTGATTAAGATAACAATTTTTGAAATTGCACCAGTACTGAGTGAGCCAAATTGGCTACAATGTACAATTTAGGGCAATTTCGCTCCATCAATATGTCCACAAAAAGTGACAGACACAGATTGTTCCTAAAATTGTCCAGCAAATGTATTGTGTGGCCCATCATTTAGGAACTCCTATACAAACTGCCTAAATCCTGTGATATATTACAGTAACATTACTGTGTTGTATTTAAAAAAAATTGACAACAAGGCGGGGTTTTATGTGGCTTTTTTGCATCCTCCCACTCTGCAATCTTACACTGGTGGAATGGCCCATGGCCCTACTGCTTACATGGGGGGCAGCCAACCACCAGGAAGCAATTGTACAGAACTGCTGCATGAGGCATCACAATGACTGATGAGCTAAACGGCGGGAGGTTTGTTCATATCACACCTGTTTTAGCTTCTTTACCTTGGCTCGCTGTGTATTTTAGGATTCATTTGAAGGCCATTTTAATTACGGGAAACTTTTTTAGTCTTCACAGATGGGAGAAGTCTTATTGGACAGTTGTTAATTTGGACCCCAGTGTACCTCAATAAGTCTATTCTCTGCACTGCCTCTTACTGAATGAATCCACCTCTAGTTCAATGGAGGAAAACTTTTGGTGGCAGCAACCTGAGCTGAAACAGAAGTGTGAGGCGTGAATAGGAATGGCACCAGTGGAGTTCCTCCACACAGACATACAGATCAGTCAGCCAGTGAGGCGCCTTGTTTCTCAAAGTGTCAGAAGACAGAGGGGTCCAGGAAATCAGTTTTCAGATTCCTCAGGTGCGTTTGCAGCACATGCCTCTCAGAAATTATGCACAGATATAGTTCTGTGTTGCTCAACTGTGAAAACAAATTCTGCGTAAAGGGCTCATGATACAAAGAGTCAAAGCAGGAAAGAAAAGAAAGACAATGGTGGGACAATAAACTTCTCCAACAGGCCTCAAGCTGCTCTGCTCCAACTTGACTCTAGCAGGCTGTAACTATTTTTTGGTATTTTGGTGCTGTTGTGGTGGGTTGGGGAGCACAGATTAGATGCTACTTGAGCAAAATGATGCGTCTCAGCTTTAAGTAAAAAGATTGCTCGCGCTTGTCCTGTGATATCTCCTAGGGGGCCATTTTCGGAGCAGGTTCAACAGTAATCCTTTTCTTGCCATTAGTTCACCCTGGTGTAAAGCTGCTCGTTCACACTCATGAAGACACATTGGAGATTCATTGTGTCTGTTTCCGGCAAGAAAAGTCCAACATTTTAGAAGCACAACGCGGAACTTTAGAGTAATCCCTCTCCGTATAATTTAAATGATAAATCGATCACTCCTCCAAGTTGTTGTTTTGACATGAAGCCTAAAGACGTGTGCGCTGTAATAACCAGAGGGATTCCCGTGTGCTGGTTTCGATGGTCAGGATCTTGGCAGTGGCTTAGAGTAAGAAAGCACAGGAGAAGGTAATCATGCTTGTTCAGGGAGATCATTATTTTGTGAGCCAGTTCAATTATCTGCAGGATTTCTTTAAAGGCCAAGGCTGTAAGTCTTGATTTCTTTTCTATTTTGAGAGGGGTTTTTTTTGTGACTGGAGGCTCAAACTGAACCATCGAAAACACACCGCGTAGGAAGAAAGTGAAGAGAGAATGTTTCTATGTTCTTGTGTATTGCAGATTAACCCGCCGGGGGCCCTGGGGCTAAAATTAGCTGTGGGCCCCTGTTGACCTCCAAGTTTGTCTCACTCTCTGCGCATTGCTTATATACCCTGTATTGTTCAAGTGCCCATCCAATACAGATCACACAGGGGACAGCTCATGGCAGCTTAATCATATTTTGCCTTTAGGCCGAGAAACCAACCAGTACTTATCGGCTGAAATACTACCTGCCTGCAGATTTGCTACATGTCAGCTAGGTCTTGTTCATTTTTATCAAATACACATTCATTTTGAAATGGTGACCATGTAAGAAAAATGGCACCTTAACAAATTCATCCATCCATTGATTCTTTTTCTTCTTATGTGGTTTTACAGTGACAGAAGGCTTAACAGGGTAGCCCCTCCTCTTAAGCTAAGTTTTTCACCTTCACAGGGAACCATCCAGGAGGCATCTGGATCAGATACCTAAACGACCCCACCTCACTCTTTTCAACGCAAGGGAGCAGTTCATATAACCTCTGGGTGTGGCTCCTCGTCTCTTAGGTGAACAAAGCAACCCTGCAAAGGCAACATTTTGGATGCCCATTGGCCATTAGCCAAGCCTAATGACCATATGGGAGGTTTGGAGCAGAGATCAACAGGTATAACCATCCCTTCAGGCTCACCACAACACTCACATATGGCATCTGCATTACTGCTGACATTGTACCCATCCATCTGCTGATCTCATGCTCCATCTGAACCTTATTCATAGAGAAAAGCCCAGTGTACCTGAACTCCTCCAGCCTGTGGCAGACACGGGGGTGGTAATCTTCACAAAACTGTGTCCAAGTGTGCAGTGGAGGCAGCTGAACCTCATCACCCACGAAAAGCTGAAATACAATTAGCAGGCTTCACCAAAAGACTGTAACAATCACATGAATGTGCTTCACTTCGGGTCAAGAATAAATACATAAAGTTATTAAAATTAGATTATCTCAACATTCAACATTTAATTTTTTTTCTTTCTTCTTTTTTTGGGGCTTTAGCAGTGTATATTTCTTAACAACTTTGCAATAAATTCCAAATCAACCTGGAGCCACCAGAAATCCTGTTGGTGTCTGAAGCCAGAGCAGCTGCTCAGTTTGTCCTCTTGATATTCAAGTCCTGGTTCAAAAAGAATCAAAGAGTTCATGTAAGGATAGCCAAAATCTTCGACTTTATCATCGCGTCAAGTATTCAGTCCATGTTTCTACTGATGCCTCAGGCTGGGTGGTCTTGGAGACCAGCCAGTGTAATCAAGAAACTCTTGGTATTCTTTTATTTCCCCTCTATCTGATCCTGGAGGAACCAACCTGATCCCTGTGACTGTAATATTTAAAAGTTAATCCTTATATTAGTTTCAAAACTTGTCTTTGTTCAGCAGAGAATCTGTGGAGGATTTAGGAAACCCACAGAGAGGTGTCTGTTTGTCACCTAGTAAATGAACCTAAGAGCACATCGTGAGCAGGAGTGTGCCGAGGAACTGTCTTGCAGTAATATGAAAGCTTGTTTCCTAATGCATAGGGACAGGCCGGAGCTGTTGAAGCAATAACAATATGTGTCCTTGGAGACTGCGAGAGTGTGTTGGTTATATAGCCTGCATCCCAAACACCCCACTGTGAGTCTGACAGCTGAGACGTGAGATTAATGGTGTCTTTTTATGCTCAAAGAAAGTCACCGAGGGCCGGGGTGATTGGCAAAGAGATTCCAAGGTCATCGAGTTCTTTTACATGTCAAAGGTGAGACGAGGGCTTGGTGTATAAAGTGAAAATCGATTCTAAATCAACTTTGAACTGTGTACTCTGAACAGCAGTTTGCCTCCGTAAATGTGCTTTACAGCAGTTTCATTAAAGGTAAACACATTCTAAAAAAGAAAACTTCAAAGAGGGGCAGCAGGGTGATCCAGTGATTAACATGACTCACGGTGCAAGACCGAGAGTTAGCATGTTCACCTCCTGTTCAGAATTCCTCTGTGTGCTTCCTTCACCGTCCTCCAAGATGAAAAGACAGCCTTGAAATTGCCCATAGGTGTGAATGTGAGTGTGAGTGATAGTCTGTCTTCCTGTATTAGCCTTGTGATGGACGCGTGACCTGTCCAGGGAGTTCATTTTGTTTCATGCCCATGCTTTGGCCTCACCTTGTTCTTAAAGAGAAACAAGCAGGAATCATACCAGGTGGTTTGTTTGGGTTTTTTTTTTTCAAGAAATCAGGTTTTATCACAGCATTCGCTCAGTTTATAATGACTGTCAACCATAGACAATAGCTAGCTGGACTGATAAATGTATGCACACAGTAAGATCTCTGTCAAGTTAAAGGTTTTAAGCCCTGACGTTTGTAACTATCATCTCCACCTTAAAAATCAAACTCTTTTCAATTAGAATTATTGAACTGATTGTTGTTTTTCTGAATCTTTTGTGTTTTTATTATAAAATAAATGTTTTAGTCCCACTATATCACACTAAGAGTCCAGACTCCTGCTTTTTGAAACCCTTTGGTTGCGCCCTTCAGTGCCCAGCCGAACTGAAACAACCTGAGAGACAATCTACGTCAACAGCCAACTCCCGTTAGATTCCCTGCCACCCTCAAAATACTTCTTCGGATGTGTGAAGCGCATAGATTCTGCAGCTGATGAGCACATGGGTGTCAGGAGGAGGCAGTTTCCTGGGATTTATATGCCCGCTGCCTGGCAGATGAGGGCTAGCAGTCAGAAGGTGAGGACAACAGTGTTGTCACTGCTGTTTGTGCTTACTGGTTTAAGGCATGAATCATATTTACTCCCAGTTGGACAGACCTAAACGTTGTAAATAAAGATAAGGTTTAACTACATGTTCTACAATTAACAGTAAGATGCAGTTTTTCATTATATTTATCAGCAATCTTAGCCTTTTGTCAACTTTGCCCGTTTTTAGCTTTATTTGTGTTCATTTCATATTGTGCATGATAACCATGCAAGATGATAAGATAATTGCAGATAAGATGACAAGAAAGTGATAAGACTATTATATTACATGCTTAAATAAATAAAGAATGGCTATGGTTTATAGAGTTCATGCAGTAGCTTTAACATCTGATAAATAATCACTGACATAATAATGAACACATAACGGACCTTTCGCAGCGTCTTTGTAGGCAGTCATTTAATTTTTGATCAATAGATTAACAAAAAGAATCTCTCTGGCTTATATTTCTGGTCTTATTTCTTAAGTTTTTAAGGAATGAAAACAAAGTCTAGTGTCTGCATGAAAAATGCCTTTTGACAGGAGAGGGTATGTAAGGTATGTTAAACATATTATGACCGATTCAGCAGTCTACATGTTATCTGGAAGGATTTGGCATTTGGCAAGTTATCAGACAGTAGCTTATTTAAACAGTGTTTATTTTGATTCATGTTTCCTGGTTGTCTTCCTTTTACCTCAGTTTTTGGTCTCCACCACCTTCTGTGAAATACTCCACTATAGGCATTTACAGATTTCTCTTTAGTTTTAAATACAGTTGAAGGATCCCACACAGGGAGGGAAGGTGTAATGAGGAAACACAGGTGAAACTGATGAACAAATAGCGCTTTTGACAATGAAAACAGGCAGGGAAAAGACAGGAAGTGAGCGAGAACACAAGAGGAAAACAAAGTAAAACGGGAAATAACTATAGCTGCTGAAAGTCCACTTAACTCAATTAGCATGATTGTTATTATTTTTTAAAGTGGAGGATTCATACTCAAAGGGTTTTTCCTTGATTAATTTGCTCATACACACACACACACACACACACAAACACACACTGGTAATATCACATGGAGCGTGTGTAAAGTCGACAGTCCGACTCATGTACAGTATTCCTCTGGCGCCGTGAGAAAGTTGGATTGACATGCCACCACAGTTCATCATTGTGTTGACAAATCAGATCTTTCAGGATGGAGACCACCATTTAAAAGCTGACTGGACAATATGGATGGGAAGGCGAATTGGCATCAAATGTGGATTCAGGCGGCAAAAGCTGAGCTCAGTAGGAAAGCAGTGATTTCAGTGTGATATCGCCAGTCCGTGTGCAAACATTTGATGTTTCCGTCAATTGCCATTTGTTCAGGGTGACAAGAGAGCAGTTACATGGGTCAATGTCTCTGTACACAGTACAATCATTGTCAGTCTCCAGTGTGAAACAAATCAGTGTGTGTGACAATAAAGGAGCCTATTGTTGTGCACCGTTGTCTTGTTTCTTTTAGCTTTTTAATATTACTTTTACCTTACTAATTTAACATTACTTTCATTATTGGTCCAAATTTATTGATTTAGCAAAACTTTGTCCAGGAGTGTCAGGTTGTCTTGTAGCAAATCATTTCATAAATGAAGATCTGTATTTCTGTGCCATCCTGGCTTCGTAAGAGCCAGATCTGCTCCTTGTGTCAGATGATTTACGTTGGGGCTACTGGTAAATGCATTAAAGATAAATAACCATTCATAGATCATAGAAGAAAACCAATAAAGGGCTACTCCATCGGTTTTCACATAAAGTTTACTGGTCCCGAGGGGCACTCCTCAGTGTGTGTGGCTCAGAAGGAGTGGGAACAAATAACCCTGACCATGTCATCAGACCTTGTCAATGCCTTTAGAAACAACTTTTAGAGAATTTCAAAGACAGCATCACACAGGTTCACTCAACTCACTGATTCAACTGATGGTCCAGATCAGCTTGGACTGAGAACAAAGTTACTGACAAGTATCTGTTTCCTTTCTGTCTTTATTGAATAGTCTGCCTTTGCATCAGCAGCTGTGAGTGACAACTGCTGGGAAACACACTCTTGGAAAAATATATATTATATACATTATATAACATATAATGGGATGTCACTAATATCACGCACACAGCATGTTCAGAATGACAAATGTTCTGGTCACGTTGTACTGACACAAAAAAGCTAATAAAGTTTCTTTTTTTGCCTCCTACTTTTGATCAATACAGCACTGTAAATTCAATAGTGGGAAAAAACAGACTGTATGATATGTATTAACCCCCTATACACACACACACACACACACACACACACACACACACACACACTAGTTCTACAGTCCTAACTGCTCTTTGTCTCTGACAGATGTCAAGACCACACTCTGTTTTAGGCAGCGCTCATGAGGATGCTCGAGATATTTTTAAGGTCAGTTGATGGAAGGCCGCGAAAATCAATGTATGGTGGTTAAATTTCCCCCGGGTGTTGTGGGGGAGTGCTGCTCATCAAGTAACTAACAACCAGAGGGCCCAAATGAACACCTCAGGATTACTTTGAGAAAATGAGAGATCCCCCAACTGTGCATGCTGCCCAAAAGTGGACTAGTAATGACTTACACGCAGGGACAAGTTTGGTCGGCGCTTGATCTCTGGCCGGCGGGGCTTCCAGCAGTGGAGGTGAATGAGAAGCTGCTCGAAGTCAAATGAAGGTCAAAGGAGTGAATTCCAAATTAGGCAGCTGCCGAGAAAGTTTTTTGGTGAGTAAAGCGGATGTGTGTGTGCAAAAATGGCACTTAGCGCAGTTTATGTTCAATTTAATTATTGCTTAACTTTCTCTGCGGTCTCTCATTCCCTCTTCCTTGTTGTCCACCTGCCTCCGTTTGGCTCCCGTCACAATGTTCCCTGGCTCATTCTCTCCCTTTGATTGACTCTCTCTCTCTCTTTCCCTTCCTTCCTGTCCTGTCCAGTCCAGTCTGTACTGGATAAATGAAAGCCCATCAAGAAGATATCAAGATAAACATAAAAGTAGTCTGAGGTTGACAAGAAAATAAGAGTCATCCATCAAAGGGCTTGGCTACTTACACAACATGTCAGAGAAACCCTTTGGGTTCTCAACACACTGCCTGGCTCTCTTAAATTCAGGACATTGAACCGGATCACCACATCAGACAGCTGGACAACAAACCCCAGAGATAGAAAAAGAAACCTCTTCAATTTGGAGTGTGCGTATGTGTGTGTTTTTGTTAACGTTGCAGACCAGTTTGGTGTCCTGGAGGGCATCGCAACTTTCAGGGTGAGGGTAGACGGTATGGGGAAAAAGTCTTCATCTTCATATCAGACCTCTGGAATCTGCATCATCCCTCTTTCTCGAGGTTTCCCCTGACATATCTGACGTCAGAGCTTCACACTCTTTAAGGGCATCCGCCTAATGCCCCGTTTCACTTGCACGAGTGAATGAAATTCCTCAGATAAGCCGGTGTTTATACAGTTTTGTCCTCCTTGCTAATGTATACCACCATCCTGATAAATGCCACACCGATGAAAGCTTGTCCACGACTTAATCTCGCTTTTCACCTGGTTATAAATCACTCTTCAGACGGTTTGAAGCCATGTGGCTAACACAGTCGCAACATTGGTCTGGACGCATGTAGCGGTGCTGCGCATGCTAATAAAAAGATAATTTCCCACAAATCAGTCCAAAGGCAGTGACTACAAATCAATTAATACACTAATGACACAGTATATTATGTTTAGCCTGTGAATTCTGTGTATGAGGAGGTCATTAAAGAAGGATTTGTCTTTGCCCCGAGCATCTCAAAGTCACATTTATTAATCCTTCCCTTCAAGTCAATATTTCATTATGAGGGAGCATTAATGCTGCCACAGTGGACAAGACGAGCACATAGCTTCAGTAACCACCAAGTTCAGCTCCTGATTGAGCTGAATATTAGACAGAGCAGGTGAAGTGCAGCACAGTCTCTGCTGCTGCTGCTGCTGCTGCACTGAGCTGCTATATTACGACTACACGAAAATAGCTTCATTTTCATGGAGCTGTCACCAGTTCCCAGAAAACAAATTACATCTGTCTGTGAATTAAAAATATCTCCAAATGAATTATTTTAGTACAGACTGTGTCTAGTAAAAAAAAAAGAAAAACTCCTAAACTAAGTTTGTGTATTGAGCAGACTTGCTGTGTTGCACTTTTATTGGAATTCATTACATAATATTAATGACATAAAATCACTCATGTAATTTACGAAGGAAATATAAAACTGCACTTTTACTAATATTCCTACTGTTTAGAGCATAATAAAGCATTGCAGCGGTGACAAAATGAATGGTTCATACCTCCTCAGTGGGAAACAAGACTGAGGGTCTTCAGCCACGTGAGCCATTATGTTACAGTGTGCTTAAGCACAGTGGTACTGATTGTTGTTTCTTTAACAAACAACTGTCTGCAATCCGCAAGATAAAATGGAAGAAGAGTTGGGAATACTAATAAAAGATGAAGAATGGAAACAGATTTTTAAAGACATTTACAAAATTACAAATTCCTTTGCTGCAGAATTGATCTCTCTCCCTATATATACAAGAAGATTAAGCTCTCAGTGCTAAAGGAACTATGGTAAAACCAATGTAAGTTATTAATATAAAAGTGTTTTTTATGTATATAAATTATTCAATGCAGTTTTATAGTTTTGTCCTTTTTGTGCATTTAACAACAGCGCATATAATACTGGAAAATCCTCCAACCTTTCTAAGACAAGGTGAGTAATACTTTTTTCCTGCCAGCACTGAAGCAAAAGGCTGAGTACTCCCTCCAGAATCTAGATTTAATAAATACATTCAATTAGAAAAGTGCAAAAAGTGCAACTCGACAAAGAAAATGTGTTTGAGAAAAGCAGGAATTCAGATGATGGGAAACGTTGCATGAATTCTAACTTTTCAGATTGAGGTCGAATTGAAAAGACCTCAGTCAGATTTGAAAAGATCAGCTTATATGCGATATGTGCCGATCATGTGTCAGGTCATGAAGAAAAGTCAGTGGGTTTTGATCGCTTGTGCCTGCTTTCTGAACTTATATTAGTCTTGATCCAAAAATGTCTGCCTGCTCTTGGCACTAGAACGTGGATCGCCTGGTGATGCTGCAGGAAGACTCAGGAGATCCTCAAAGTCAGCAGGATTCATTCTCCTGCTCACCCGTAGAAAACCTAATGACATTTGATCCCAGAGTTTTTGAGGCCATTTTCCATCTGGACCAACGTGGTGTACAGACTACCAGACTGACAGACCAACACTGCCATCCTTCAGGCCATGTGTGGCTAAAAACGAGGCGCTTCTGTGTCCCAGTAATTTGTAATCTCATCAGAAATACTCCAGTTGTCTTCCTGTCTATCTTCAGCACAACAGGTATTTTATTTTCTGTCCAGAGTGTTTTGTCATTACTTTAGTTATTATTTCTGCACAGTCAGTTTTCTAATGAACCTCCACAGTGGTGCCAGAGATACTTGCGCATTGATTTGTGAAATATTCCTCGAGTCATATGCCTCCTGTTGTGAAAAGAAAATATAGTGAATATGTTCTTGTCATTGTCTGTACGAGCATGTGGAAGTGAACATGTGGAAGTGACGTGATATGACGCTGTACCTGAACCTTTGGCTCTCAGATGAGTGGAGCTGTAAAATGACTGTAAATTAAAGAATGGTACGGTTTCATCAGTAAGTTATCCATTTATCCATACCGCCATATGCAGAGGTAGAGAAGGCAGGAACTTGTTGGGAGAGCTACTATGGACTCAAAATGCAGACAAATGTAGTACCTGAATATCTAAAAAGGGTTTGGGCTTTCCTGGAAAAGGGCTAAAAAGGGTTATTGAGTGTTAGCACAAGCTAACAGTATGTCAGCATTTAAGCTAATGCCCCTTTGGAAGCCCTTTGCACAACTTTTAGCTCCTTGGTATCTCTGATATACATTTCTCCGTCTCTCCAGGGCAAAGTGTAAGAAGTTGCACAGAATAAAAGTTTAGAAGAAGTGCAACAAAAGACTTCTGTAATTGGGCTGCTTAAGGTTACAAATCCTGTGACAGTCAGGTCAGGATAATGAGCCCAAATAAAAGGAAGAGATAGAGTGAGGCTTTTCGCATCGTGACTCGTTGGCAGTGGACAAAAGGCTTCAGCCACCGGCAGGAAATTTTCCTGGCAGAGATACATCTTCACCTTTTGACCTTCAATCTGTTCCACTCTCAGCTGTACAGCGCCTCTCTCATTCACACACTTAAAGTTATGTTAGGTAACACCCAGCTCAGTCACATCTGGCATCATAACACACCCTGAGCTCTGATGATAATGAAATTGCCTTTCAGCCGACACTGAGCAGCAATCCTGCTACCAGTCATGTGAAGATAACCTGGCTTGCTGCCATGTTTGCCCAGCTCATCACGTAGGGCTTAGAAAAAGCCTTAACACAGGGTTCGCAGGTTGAGCACATGCTTGAGCGTAGCTCAGCTCACTTTAGCCCTCCGATCCTCAAACTACACCGTAATAATCCTAAAACCCCAGCAAGGACCTACAGCGCCATTCATCACTGCCAGGTTGTAGGCCGCAACCCATTAGTTAGGAAGCGCTCGCCCTTCCACACCAATACTCACCACTGAGAACAACACAAGCAGCTCTGGTAGCTAAACAGCTGTGCTTGAGGGTACGCAACCTGCAAACAATGGCACAAAGAGGGGCAGAGGTAACGTGTTGCTTTATTTCCTTCCATTCTGGTCATAAAGGGAAGTTCATAAGACCTCATCATGAAATATAAACTGCACACATTGTTGCCACACCAGCATCCGCACCGCTTGATCACATCCTGCCAGGAGAAACAATTGATTATTGAACGAGCCGTGCATTCATGTGTAATTAAATATCCAACATAATTAGTTAAGAGGCAGCTCAGAATTAATCAGGGCCAATTAATCAACTCTTTCCTTATTTGTCTGCTTGCAACAAAAGAGATTTTGGCACGTAAGCTCGTGCAGGGTTGCTTTCCGCAAGCTTTTCTATCTATTTTGCTGTCGAAGTGAAAAATCCGGCGTAGAAAAGAATGAAGATATATGGCTTCTATTAGCTGTTGTGATTTGAGGTAATACATCAAAAAAAAAAAAGTGTGGCTCTTTGAATGAAGCAGGGTCAAAGGTGGTATTGTGTAACTAAGGCAATCATTAAATGAGGTGGAAGCTGCACTTCTTTTTCTTCTCAGCTGTGTGAGCAGTGATCCGAGTGTCGCCCAGAAACAGGGGGAGAGCGGGGGACAAAAAACACCGCACCCTATTTTCATCTCTTTCCGACATAATTAATTATCTTTCAGTAAATTGGATGGAAAAGGGTGCTTGAGATGGAAACAGTGTGTTGAGATCATCATGTAATCTTGAGGTCCGTCAACTCAAACTGCGCTGATTAAAACAAACCCAGCCAATTATGGTGGGTAAAATGACTCGGACACTAAAAACTCATTTGCTTACATTGTCTCATGCAATCTGGTCACATGTATGAACACAGACGGTGGCACAAAACAAACAATCAGCTAATCTAAACCGGAGATTTGTTTCTATGGAAACTAATGAAGAGCAAATGGTTCAGTAATAGTGGCTCTGGGACCATGTCTCATACCCTGGTGCAAACAGGCGCACAGCATAGCGCAAACATCGTTTCTGACTGACGCAGTTGTCATTTTCATGCGGAGCACACACATTGTGTAAGCAGCAAATGTGCATCGGTGCACCCATGGGTGTGTTGGTCTGAAATTGATGTACACAATCAGAGTATACACTGCAGCGCTCCTCCTCCACAGTTAAATATCAGTAGATTTGTTCATGTTAAGTCAAATGAAGTCATTGATGGGACTGGGGATTGGGATGTCGGTGGAAGCAGCACACCAGGTGTAGGTGCACTTGGCTTGATCACACTCTACTAACTTTAAGTCATGCTACACCCAAAACCTTGATTCGTTAAAATTAATTAAAAGAGTGAATACAAACTCTCACTCTGCACCCAGATTACACACCTTTGAAACAGCAAAAGCAAAGTTAGACATGCCCTGAATGCACTTTGCACCATTTAAACAAGGCCCTCTGTGTGTGTGTGTGTGTGTGTGTGCTGTCAGCAGGAACACATGCAGTGTAAGTGATTACTCATCATGCACTGCTTACCAATTAATTAACTACAAAATCAATCATCAGAAGAAAAGTAAATCCCTGGATATCACTCGAAGTGAGAGACAGGTGTTAATAAATCACTTGCACGTGTGTGTAAGTGCATGTCTGTGCATGTGTGACCATAAAACATGTGGCACACGTGTCATGAAATCTGATGATTATAAATTACTGTAAAACACTCCACAGGGTGTGTCGGTTTTCAGCGTCTACAATTTCGCTGAATTCCTTAATGACTGCACTTGTTTTCCATTTAAACGACAAATGCACGCATCTACCAATATATCACAAACTGCTGCTTCTGTTAGTTTACTACATCTGAATAACAGATGTAAACAAATGATTTCAGATGCAGACTTGTATTTTGTTAGATCCCTTTAAAACTGCCTTACAACATTTTTATATCAACAGTGGATTAAATCACGAATGGTAATGTGAATGTGTAATGTGTAACGTCACTACGGATCGGTTTAGCATCTTTCAGCTCATTGTTTTGGCTTAACTCTGTTTTCTGTTGCTTTTCGATGCAGCAGGTGGCTGTTTTCAGTTATCCTTGTACACGAACTTTTCAGCAGCAGGCAACAGACATAAAACTCTGAACTCTGTGCTTTTAAGGGATCTGATTAAATAACCGTGATACTACCAAGTACAGATTCACTTTGCCAAAATTTTGGTACCTGAGAGTGAGAGAGATCTGGGTGAGAGTCAGCTTACAGAAGAGTGAAAGAAAGAGCGTGAACAAGCTTAAAGTGGTCACACATGGCATTGTTTCACTGTTGTCTGCATCTGACTGGGAGAGCCTTGGACAACAAAGAGAAACCCAAAGAACCGTGAGATCTAATTGTTGAAATGTAGCACAAAGCAGCAGGATGTAAACCAACATCTTAGGCTTCGCAAGGATCATAGAGCTCCGCCATAATCAGTAGGCACCACAGAAACGTTGCAAAGATCAGGATGACCTTCCAAAGTTAATGAGAAGACAGGGAGAGAACTTGTAAGCAAGGCCAGCAGCAACATTGGAGGAACTACAGCAGTTCCTGGCGAGTACTGGTCAATCCTTACATGTGACAACAATCTCCTGTTTTCTGTACATGTCTAGAATGTGGAGTAAAGTGGCAAAAAGCACATTCAAGCTGGATTATGTCAAAAGATGCATTCAGGTACCCCAAACCAAAATGTGCCCTGGTCTGACAAGACGAAAGTTGACTTTTTCAGCCTCAGTTATAAAAGTTCTGTTTAGTTTGTAGCAGATACAGCTCATCATTAGAGGAACAGCAAACTGACTGTGAAGCCTGGTGATGGGAGCATCAAGCTTTGGTGCTGCTTCTCCTCAGCTGGTTTAGGGGCTCTCTGACCCAGAGCTGCATATGTCAAGATATTCTGACATAAAATAAAATGTGGAATGACCTAAAGAGAGCTGAACACAGGAGCAATTTGAAGGAACTTGAAGTGTTTTGCAAAGAAGAGTGGGATAAAACTCCAGAGGTGAAAAGTGAACTTTTTCACAAAGACTTTCACAAAAATGCAAGAAAAACATGATAATTAATAAATTAATAAGTACAAAAAATGCTTCCACTAAGTATTAGTTCGATGAAGTGTGCAAGCCTCTGCAGTCAGGCCACTGAAGCTTTGTTGTCAATGTTCAGCATTGACCAGCATTCTTCCATGGACAGCCGCTGACAGGATTAGTTATAATGAGGACCTGTAGGGACATGTAAAAGAGGTGGACAGAGTAATTCATTCCTCACAATGGCGCCATCTTTATTTATTCAGCACCACAGTGGTGAGGCTGAGGAGGCGAGTCTCTCCCGCCGCAGGTCTGTCGGTGAAGAAAGACGTTTCTCTGGGAGGGGACGTGAAGACTCTGTTTAACACAGTCGTCTTTTCACTTTTGCAGAAATCCTCACACATTTTCAATGCCACACGTGTTGTAACTCAGTTTGTTTGGCACTGTGTTGAACAGTACTGCAGAGGGAGCTTGAGAGTGAAGAATGTAATAAAGAATATATTTTTGCTACCGCTCAGGCCTTTATTTTGCTCCTTGATGACCATTTCCTGTTAGAGGTAGTTCTATCAAAGGAACTCACACTGAAGGACCCAACACCTGCAGGTGGGAGATGATGGGATGGTGAATAAATGCTGCAATCCAGCTACAGGACCATTTTTCATGTGTTGTGTTTGCACCCTCTGAAGCCGGACAGTAAGAGCATCCATTTACAGTTTTTTTTACCTTGAGGTTTAAGTCGGTTTATTGTCACATGAGATATATACAGAATTAAAAACCAGCTGTCATTGGTTGCAGTGCCAGATTTACAACGCTACCTGCATTAACTGGCTTTTCTAGTGACAGGGACACTGATGCTTCCTACACGTTTTGTGGGGGAAATTACACTGGAAAGGAAATACCTATTCAGCTGTTTTCAGACAGCTGGCCTCTCCATCTTCATCTTCAGCTCGCATTGTGGTCAAGTGATATAGTGGACAACAGAGAGGCATCAGCTAAAACCATGGAAAATGGAAAGGAGAGGAAACCTAAACACAGGGGACAGCCATTGCCCTCCCCTTGTTCTTCTTCTCCAGTCTTCACATGTGCACTTTTGTTCTGCAGGGAGATCAATACTTAATTTAGCTGAGCATTCAGCCATCTTTAAGAGTACAAACTTAATTTGATTATCAGTGTATCATCACAACAATGCGACTCCTTTGCATCCTAAATTACTCCCACAGAGAGCACATTTTTGAGTTTAATTTTGGTTCTTTTGTCTCCATCTTTATCTCGGCCTGTGTCTAATAGACTGAGAGAACATCTTGGATCCCTTCGGCAGCGTCAAACACTAATCAGATATGTTTGTAAAAGGATGCGAAGGCTGCAATGTGCCACCAAGTGTCGAATACTTTTTTTGTGGCCGCAGTATCTGACGCTATTATGGAATCAGCAAAAGAAAAACCATAAATCCAGGCAGGAATAACAAGCCTCTTACAATACAAAAACAAAATCCTATGCCAGCACTGCTGCTCTGTGTATTTTACAAGCAAGCCAGATATACAGCATTCATGTCTCTTGCCCTGCAGAGTCAAAATGCTTTTAAACCAGTAGAACGCTCACAATTTATCGATGAAACGTCCATACAGAGACGAGAACAGGTGAGGAAGTACAATCGCTCCTCACTCCAACCACAAACCCTGTTAGTCGTCTTCTTAATATTGCCTTGAAGCTTTCCTCCCATTCACCGAAATTCCATTTGGTCCGGTCTAGCTGATATGTGCGGGTCAGAGGTGAGGGACTGCTTCAAAAGTAGCTCCACACTGTGGTAAGTGTTTTGTTGTTCCATTAAGTGTTTCTCGCAATCAAATTGGCCTCATCAGACTATTGTTGTGCAAGCCTGTAATTTGGCATCAGGATGCACACTCAGAGTAAGATTGCTGGTATGGCAGCTTCACAGACACATCACAATGAATCAGCATTTAAAGTTGTTTTGTCAAAAGCGCACACGCACCACTAACGCAAACTTGAGAGGTAATTATTTGTTTCTTTTCTTCCCGTTTCCACCTGCAGCCTTGCCTAGGCCTTGCCAGAGTACAAATCACAAAGGGGCATGTTTGCCAGCAGGGCCAATGGTTCTCATAATAGAGTGCAGCATATCATCAATACAGCCTAGCCTACACAGTCTCCTGGCTTGCTAACGCGCACCACTTGCCAAGTCTTTCTAGAGAAGTGGTTCTCAAACGTTTTCTGGCATGTTCCCCTTCAGAAGCAGAAAATGGGACAGAAATTTGATTCATCATTGAAGATCACAGGGAAGGCAACTAATGAAAAGGGTTTCGTATTTCATTTCTGGGATATAAATATCAACACGATGGCATTGGCAAACTCTCATTTGTTTGTTTTGCCTACTTAGCCTAGATTTCATTCATTCAGTTTCAATCTATAGTTTTTCCCATCCACACCCCAAGACTGCAGTGACTGCACTGTTTGTCCAAGAAATATACTATTTACAAGAAACAAGGAGAGCAGAAGGAGGTAAAGAGGAATTAAAGGCTTATAAGGTACAGGTGGAACAATGTTCCTTTGCAATGTTAAGCCAGCCAACATTTAAACAGAGGAAAAGGACAAGAGAACTTGGATGAAGAAGCAGAAAGACAAAGCATAGCAGCTAAAGAGCCATGATGTACGTGTCATGGTGAAATAGGTTGTCAAGGGCTTTTTCTGTCATGTCTTGTGTTTTCCTGTTTTATTTTGAAAGTACTAACTTTCCTCTCGTTTCAGGTGGCTTGCCCTTCCTCTCGTGTTTCCCGCCTGTCTGATTGTCTTCCCCGGTCCTGATTGTTGGCACCTGTTTCCCCCTCCCTCTTGTGTATTTAAGTCCGCGTCTCCCCCTGTCTCGTGCCAGTTCGTCGTGTCTGTATGTCCGACAACCAGCGTCTCGTTATTGTCCTAGACTCCTGTCAAGCCTTGTCTGCTTCCTGGTTTGCTTTTTTCCTTGGGTTGCTACTTTGTTAGATTTAGTGTTTTTCCTCGAAAGAGTGATTTTTCGTTATTTACCTGTTCTCCCCTAACAAGTGGTTGAGCCCTTTTGTTAACTAGTCACCCTTGTGGTTGTCCTTTGTTAGATTTAGCCTTTGAATTTATTTTGATACTTTGCCTTTTCCTCGCAGTGAGTGATTTTGTGTTGTACTTTGTCAATAAACTGTTAAACTGACCCCAGTCGTGGAGTTTTGCATTTGGGTTCTGAACTCGCCTTGTCAGTACGGTCCAACCAGCAGAACTTTTGATTGAGGCCTTTACAGGAAACATCCATTGATTAGACCTGAAGACAAATCTTTTATGTTTGACAATCTTTCATTTCCAAAATTTCTTAAATCACATTGGACTGCACTGAATGCTTAAGTTTAAATAGATGGAACATTTAGGGTGGGCTGTAGGACTTCAATCATCCCGGGGTTTGCTGGAAATCAAACTAGCGTACAGTGGGAGGGAATGTGCTGATTGGACTGCACATTGCACAGCTCATTGATATTTATTTATGTGATGACATAAAGACTTGATGAAATATCCTTTTTATATTACTCTGGAAACCTTTATCACATATGTATAAACACAGAGTCTTCGAGTGTAAAAGGGAGACTGTAACTTTGTTCTGTTCATTTGTTCTGTTCATTTGTTTATCTTGTAAATTCATAGCCTTATTTTAGCTTACTTAGATTTTATCCTATTTATCTAATTTTATTTTATTTTATTTTACCCCATGCATGCTTCTTATTACATGTTACTTATTTTTATGTTTGATGTATGTACCAAACCACTAAGGCAAATTCCTAGTAATGTGAAACCTCTTCAGTTACATGGCAATAAACACAATTCTGATTCTGATTCTGATTGAAAGAAGAAGTCAAACACTTCTCCTCCTACAAATAAAAAGTTTAAACACACACAGAGGATTTGTTTAAAACATGAGCTTGCCCCACCAAAACTTATTTTGTACATAACTATGATATTAAAATATGTATTTCATTGAAGCTGACAAAGAGTTATCTCTATAGCATAAGAATAACATCTCAGTGACTGATTCTATAGTGTCTGGTGACTGCTAGGATCATTGGCTAGTCTTGATGTCAGTCCCATCAACCTGGCCTGTTAGCTAGCTAGCTACTTTAGCTAGTTTGCAAATGTTACCGTGCATGGCTCTGTAAAACGGGCAAATATGTATTATAGATATGTCGTATAAGTTACTGTTATAGCCTGTGTCTGAAGATAATCTGTTATATGTTGGTAGTATTCTTGTTGTCCCTTGAGAATATACCCCGTGTTTGTGATCCCCATCAAAGCTGTAATGAGATCTGCACCCTTGATTGAAAGCTGACATTAACCCCCGTAGGTCAAGAACAATCTGAGTACAGTATATTTAGTTCTTAGAATGCACCCATAACGGCTTGTGATGGATAATTTCAGTGAATGTTAAATAAATTCCGCTTGATATTAATGTAACTGACACTACAGAGTCAGTTTTATGGCATTTTAGCGTTTACCATTATCCTGTGAGTGCCACTTGTGGCTACAGTGGTCCCTGTTCGCACTTTAAAGCAGAGGAGGGCTCAGTGGCGAGGCAGCAAACTCTTGGCTGTTGAAGCGCTTAATTGTGCTTCTCCCAAAGTAAAACCTTCTGGAGTCACACTAAGCAACTCAGAGCCCCACGAGCCATACAAACTGCTTTAACTATCTGAAACAATAACAGTTTTGCCACGCAATTATCCTCCAGCTAATTGGCCATTGTTCTCTGAAGGCTAATTGGTCCAGTCAAATGCTGCTCACAGCTGTCTAAGGATTTCCCAGTTATTGATTGTTATTAAGCATTAACATTTACAGTCCAGCTGTGGAGTAGGCTACGATCTTGGCGTTTTAATCCCAGTGTGTAGTTAATTATGCCCTAGAATTTGAGTGAAATTACAATAAAAGCGGTCGACTGAGTTTCCACAGGAAAATACAGGCCAGGCCAGGTAACCGGATGCAATTGTTGTTGCAATTATTAAAAGCAAAACACACCTGACCTTCTTATGAAACCCCTAAGAAAGGTCAGGAAAATGTCACATATGTCGCCTACTATTAATCACACCAACTACAGTATGTGGGGACCACCCAGCCACCTGACCTACTCCTTGAGTAAATGCCTGTCTAGGAACGTCTGCTCTCAGCAACTCCCATATGTATGCCCATGACAAGAAAAAGGTGGAATATCACAAACAGGTTGTACTTGTATTGTTTTCCTCCTGATGAAAAGCAAAATATATGACTTTGTAGGCAGTTTAGTGCTGCCCAGAGGACAGTGCGTAAATCTACAAATACCCAACTCCTTCCTAGCTACCTCTGATCTAGACATTAGATTGAGTGCATGTGAAAATGTCATAATGTAAAACAAAACTATGATCCATTCTATAAAAATGATTTGAAATGAGCCCCAGGGGTTAAGCAATGTGACAATATGGATGCACACACTGTAACTGGGATGACCAAATGAAAGAGGAGGTTATTTTTCATTATGTTTGTTTGTTTGTCAGGAGGATTACTGGCACTATTTTCATGAAACTTGGTGAAAGAGTGTAGCGTTTGTCAAGGAAGCATCCATTAAAATATGGAACAGATTTGAATGATGAGGTGGACACACAAATCATTTTTCCCTGTCTTTAACGCTGCAAGATAGAGAATTTGTTCTCTGCAAAATAGAATTCCATATATTCTGAAAGCTAGTTGATGATGGTGGAGATGTGACATGTGACAACATAACCAGCTGTTAAAATACAATGTCTATGTCACAAAAATGCCTCCATGCCACATGGAAGAAACTGGATGTGCTTCCGGTTTTGGAGATGTTTCACCTCTCACCCAAAAGGTGTTAGCACCTTCAGAGTTGTTAAGGTCAAGGGGAGGTTGTTGACCCATCTGACCATCTTGTTAGTCATCAGAGTGACAAGAGTCACGGCATGAACAGGTGTTAAGCTGCCTGAGGGTATCTAAGAACTGCATTGTGAGTGGCCGATAAGTGGCGGTGCTGCTGACCACCACCTCTGATGAGTGATCGTTGTTCCAGTTTGACCGAAATGGCTTGTTTCACTCCTGAACATTGCTGTCCTCAAATGAGTGTCCCTTGTCCCTCAGATGTCCTGACCTGAGGGGTCAACTCTCTTTGTTTCTGTGGTTGTTTGGTTTCCCCAATGTATAGGTCAATGTGTTCCTTGCTGCATTGATATGTGTACACTACATTGCTCTGCAGATGCTTAGGTGTTGTGTCCTTTGGGTGGACTGGTTTGAAGTGCAGAGAGATGTGATTGTTGGAAATGTTTTTTAATTCCTTCTCTGTCTCTCATTTTTGACATGAAACTTCAAAGTTCATGATGTTATTTCAGTCTAAGCATTTCATATTTCTACATATGCCCATAATAGTGGTGTCTAGGTTTTCACAAATGTATGCTAAGTGTGTGAACTATTTCCAGTTTAGAGGTACACAATAAGTGCACAGCTAAGATAACAAGCTTTCAGCTAGGCACAGCTATAATTAGACATAATTCCCAAAGCTTTGGAAATATATCCAGACATTGCACTCACAGTCCAAGCAAGGTTTGTTAAACAGGCCTAAGAGTTGGGTTAAATGCCTACATAGATAACTGTAATGCTCTCTTCTAAACCTCCCACAGTTTCAGCCTGTATTAATATACCAGTTTTGCCCAAAAAACCAGAGGGATTGTTGCCTTCGGACTTATAGCAACCCACCAATTAGTTACACGACTCCATATTTACTTGCCGTATCAGTAAACAATCTTAAACTGTTAAGAAAATTAAGATAATGGAGACTCTGCTGAGCAGCCGAATGTGCGTCCCTCCCAGTCAAAGCCATTGCTTTTAACATTCAGCTTCAGGAACCCACTTAATGCTCATAATTTGTACATTTTGATGGGCTGCTTACCAAAAGCCTGGCTCATGAATCCTCCAGCATGAGTGAGACAGTAATAGCTGTGATTCAGAGCCACAGCAACCTTCAGCAGCACCTCCTGAGAGCACCCAACTGACTATTCTCACTGTACGGATCTGTGTGGTTTCATTAACAATTCACCCTCTCTTCTTCCACTGTAACATCTCTGTAGATTCATGGCAAAGTCCAAAGAACATAAGATAATATTATGGGATTTGAATTTTAATGTATTCTTCTACCTGTATGCCTCGTACTCTACCTTCTACCTTCTGATAAATGTCTAAATAATTCCATTATCATTACTTTTTCACAATGTAGTTTAAGCACTAATTTCCCCTCTGGATGCACGCCAGATGTACATTTGCTCAAGGATATGTGTTCGGACTCATACTTGGATCAAAGCAGCTCACGAGGAGCTCTGTGAACTTCATCAGCAGGTCTGACCACTGACTAACAGCACTCCCTTGTGGTGGGTTTGTATTGTTACACCTCCTGACTGTCTTGAGACTGACAAGATCAGTATCCTGCCAAGCTATTCTGTTCACGTATTGCTATGTTTCTATGTAGATTTGTATTTATATATGCATTATATGTAACTTCTATCTCACATACAGTCAGGACTAAGATAAATGTATCAATAGGCAGGTTTGTATCGGGTCATTTTAATCTGATTGACAGGTAAAGAAATCCACACTGCTCTGACTTGCATGCCACCTCTGCTTTGCAGCAGATCTAACTTATTATCCTGAGATGTCTTTGCAAAAACAACTTGCCTTACCGGGATGTGCACCTTGTTATACAACCGATTGATTCTGTGCAAATGTGGTTTGGGGCAAAAAGTCATCAACTCTCAGAAATAACTGGATGTTTTTATCCAGTCTGCGTGCAAGTCATTTAAAAGATGAGCCATCGATGTTTAGATAGACAGTTCTCAGAAGTCCCCGGGCTGGAAAACATAGATTAGTCTGGGAAATAAATGAAAGCAAATAAAAGATGCATAGAGACTCATGCAGAAAGGCAATTCCAACTGTGAATGCGTTGGTTGTAATTTTTAGGTGCTTCACCGCCACAGAGAGGATGAGTTGTGATTTGAATAGTTTATGAGGCAATGTTTCCATTGGTAAATGAGAAATCTTTCACAGTACTGCGGAGATCATAAAGTCAAACAGTTAAATCAGACTTTTCTAGGTATGAGGAGGTTACGCTTAAAGTATTGTTGGGAAATGTCTGCTCACATGACAGTAAGCCTATTGCCTGTGTGTTTCAAACTATTCCAACTGAGACAAATCTGTGACTTTAACTTGCTCACCTGTCAGTGGTGTCATCATAACCTTTTTGCCCACGCATCACCCTCATCGCTGTCAAATTCTTGGTTCTCTATATTTTAACCAGTTGAACAAATTTTAGGTGTTGATCTTCTTTAGTTTTAGTTCTCAACAGAACAAGCTGAGCAAATGTTAGCGATATCCCAACTAGCAGTCCCTCATGGACATCCTACGTGTCCTTTTTACTGTCAGCAGACTTTGCCAAGGGGCTGAAAGTGAACCGAAACACTCAAATAGTGGACAGTAAAATCAACAATGACCTGAACGACACTAAGAAGCTCAGTAAAGCTGAAGGCAACTCAAGAGCTGGATGATGAATCTCTGTGGGTTTATGACTAAGAGCGACCCCTTTAATGTGCAAGTAGCCATGTGATCTATTGATAACATAAATAATATTCATTAGGCAACTTTAAATTTCAGAAAAAGTTTTTTATGAGAGCAAAAAAACTCAGCTAATCTGATTCATCCTTTCTGTGTGGGTGCAGTTTGATCTGATTCGATCCACATAAGCAAGGCAACAACCCCATGAATGTTTTCCTGTTTTGATCCAAATATAAATGTAAATTCTCATTGGTGGATGGAATTACGTTACTGTGATGTCACATAGTGTGCAACGGAGACCCGCCCACTTCAGACCAGCGAGAAAAGACCAAAAAACAAAACTGACATTGGCAGAAAATGTTGGGATCATAGAAGAAGAGCCTGATGTGGTTTTCAGGATGGTTAATAACTGCATTACTCTTAATAAAACAAGACCAGGGGACTTAAGTGAATACATGAATAATTCTAAAAAGATTATGTTGCTCATGCCTCTGTTACCTATCATAGCTAAGGTGGCCTCTTGGTTTTCAGCAGGCCTGAGGTATTAAATCCCCAGATATGATTTATAGCTCACCAACCTATTTGCATTAAGACTGCCAACCCCCACCTGGAACCATCTATCTACAAGTTCTACCATTCCAGTATAGAAATAATAATCAAAGGGTACAGTGTGCACTAAAATGTTCTAGGCACATGTGCTCCATCTAGACATCCTGCATCATATCACATGTCCCAGGCTCCCCTCACATGTCTCAATGACAGCCTAAATGATGTGAGCTTTAAAAGGCCCTGGACGTCAGGTCTCTCATTTATCAAAAGTTTTACAAAGTCAACCAGAGTTTACCCCCCTTCGATTTTGAGTTCAGTTTGAGGGGAGATCGGTCACTTTAATGTAACCCCCCCCTGGCAGGGATGATGGGAGAGGAGTAGTAGGGAGTTGATGATGTCGGGGGTGTAAATGGTCAGGGGAAGGGTGAGGACAACGACAAGGACAGCGGGGAAGAGAAGCTGATAGAAAAACAAGAGAGAAGGGTGAGATGAGGAGAAAAGCCAGGGGGTGGAGATAGGGCTAATTGAAGAGCGGAGAGGAGGAGCGGTGAATAGAGAATCAGGGCTAATGGCCACAGCTGGCTCACTTGGATCAGAGCGAGCCATAAATAAACATGTGACAGTGATAAATATAGTATGGCAGTTCATCAGCAGACTTACCCATGTCCCCCAAGGACACTGCTGGCAAAAAGGGGCCATAGGACACAGGGACTGCCCAGTGTCTCACACACCCTGACTGATGAGCAGCTGATTGAGGTTCAGCACGTGACTAGACGTCACACAAACTGGAAAGAGTAGAAGAGGACGACCTTTAACCTGCGCTGTATGGAGCAAACACTGAGGGATCGAAGGCAGGAGCGATGGGATCTATCAGTCAAACTGCTGTGGAGATATACTGGCTGTTATATAAGGTGACAGTGATCAAGCCTATCAGGGTTTAAGGAATGATGAAGTGCAATGTTTCTGAGCTGCCTCTTGGGTAAAAAGGGCAATATCCTGCAGTGCCTCTGACAGAATCTTAAATTCCTGCTGACGCTGGAAAAACAGTTCACCCATCGCAATATAGAACGATGAAAGACGCCCGTATAAGATCACTTTAACAAACAAAAAGTGAAAAGATGTTGTAGAGCCTTCAAGCATACTTCAGAGTAATTACTTGAACAAATATCATCTTGTGATCAGGGAGGTTCTCAGGCACCATGATGAGGCAAACACAGGTAGTAATTAAAAAGTATGGCTGCTAGAGGAATCAGTAAAGCCCAGGATGACATAAAGAAGTGTAGGAAGTGCACAGGCAGTCATGGAGCCTGTAGACGGTGCTTCAGTGGAACTGCAGAACCAGAAGATGAATGGACTGAAGCACAGTGTCACCCAGGCTACAGCTGAAGGTGAGCACATCCAAAGAGGCTGCGTCTCTTGACAGTGTGGAGGTTAAAACGGTAAAATGACCTGAACTTACAATCCAGAATAAAAAACAAAGTTCACCTCTATTTCTAATGTAATTACAGGACATTTGTGCTGTTTATAGACGGGGTGCCGGGGGTAACAAGGGCTTAGGGGGCACAAACATGAACACAATGGCCCTCAGGAGAGAAGGTGCCAAAGGACTAACACATGTAGTGAATAATATGTAGCAGGGTTGTAGAATTCAGTGTGTGTGTTAAAGAAGTGTGAGAGTGAGAGAGGTGAAGCTGTCACAGAGGATATCGATGGACCAGCAGGTCCTCTTGGTTTCAGAGGAAACCTGGTTCGAGAGCTGCCTTTTTGCACCATACTGCTGTCAGCACAGGCACCGTGTCAGCTAAATGGTTGCTGCACAGGCACATCTGCACAACAATGAAGCTAAGCAGCAAATCCTGCAGCACACCTTTCTTTACTCTACTCATCCACATTTGCCGGGTGTGGACGAATGACAGAGCTGTGATATACGCCCAGTAGCATGGTGGCTACTAGGACCAGGCCCTGGCCTCAGGTTTGGCTGCAGACCTAGAAAAAGAGCTGTGTTGGATTTTCCTTCTCTGTGAAAGAACATTTGGATGTATCACGCAGCTTGAGATTCATTATACCTGACACGATCCCACGATGGGATTTCACAAATACAATGTGTCAAGGATGCAAATTGCCAAAAAGACAGCTATGACTACAAACACAAGAGAGAAAAAAAGCTATTTAGTATATCTTCTATCTCTTTGTCTGAGCCACTAGGCCCGCGCATAATCACTTTGTGTGGCAGTTGCATAAAGATAAATAAATGAGATAAATTAAGTCTTTATTATCTCAGGTCGGACCAATCATAAAACTAATGGGTCCATTCTGAGTCGTAGATCAGATAATGAAACTGAGAGATTTTAATTGTGTTTACCGCTTTGCGTGTGATGTAACGGGAAGACTGGGGACGGTTGCAGATTGGTTTGTAATGAGAGCAGCTCACTCTGCGCCCTCTGATGACACCATATACGAGGACAAATGAAGCGGCTCCAGTAGACGCATTTGGTAATCTCTGCACATATAGCTGCTGGTGCATCGACTAGAAATGAAACAGGGGGGGGGGGGGGGGGACATTTTGAATACGCAATGCAGGTTAAGAGGGTGTAAAAAAAAGATAAATTGGGCCCAAATCTCAAAGCGGCTGACCAGAGCAAAAGTATAGAAAGGTGTTCCTTTAAGAGGAGTCATTGGCTTTCTCCACAGCGCAGCAGCAAAGTATTACTGCATCTGAAAGACTGAGTCGGTAAAAACAAGGAGCAGCACCGACGCTGCGCTCATGCTCATTCTTGCAAGTCACTGAAACTGAAAAGAAAGAAAGAAAAAAAAAAGCGGATCAAACAAGTCGACATAAGACGCAAATGAACCATTTTCAAAGTTAATCAATTAAAATACATTAAAAGACGGGGGAGAAAAATGCTTCTTAAGATCCTCAGTGCACGTGCTTTCAAGTTGAAAGACAAGTGGATTAATATGCAAATATAATCAGAGGGGTAATATTGACACTGAGGCATGTCTGTCAGGTCTGTTGGGTGTGGGTTTAATGTCTCAAAGTGTGTAAAAAAAAAAAAAAGAATTCAAACGGTGGAAATTACAAAAAAAACATGTTTTCTCCTCTTGTGGTTTCGAGCCATGCAGGCGGTTTTGTGATATCCCTCCCTGAGATGTCCACAGATATGATTGATGTGAATGGAATTTTGTTTGAAAGCAAAACTCTTGGCAGAAACTATGATGACATCACTACCAGATAATCCACGGAACAGTCTCCGTTTCTTCAGACTGAAGCGGTGCAGAGGTGAAAACTGCAGTCGCCACAGTGACGTCACAGTGTCACCGCTGAGGCCTGCTCATGCCAGAACGAGGCTCAGTCGCATTAATCACGTCTGGTTCCAGATGCTTTGTGAAGTCATGACTACTTGGTGAACTGTTGCTAGCGAGCTAACGGCTAACACACACGCAACCACTGGAGCAAGTGTTTACTCTCTCTGGGATTGTGACTTATTTACATTAAATAAATCACATAATTTTGTTAAAAATGAAAAAGCTTCCGGCGATTGAGCGAGTTAGCCACCCCCCTAAAGAAAAAGTCATGGTATCGCAAAAAGACAGAAGCATCCGTTCCATCAGGGAGATGAAGAAAAGATCAGGAGAGATGTTTGCATCATGTATTAATCTGCTAAAGTTACACACATACAGTATTTCCATTATGTTTCCACACGATGCGCAACAGTTTTTTCTTAGCTTTTAACGATCTCATCTTGTTCTCTGTCACTTCCTCTGCGATGTGTAAATTGCTCCCACTGGAGAATCAACACCAGTTGTTTATCGTGATGAACCAGCTCCTAAGTAATCTTGCAGTGACTAGAAACGAAACATTCATTTGCATCTTCACTCGCCTACTCTCTGAATATAAGTGTATATGGACAGAAACCTGGCAAATAAATTCATACAGTTTATTGAAAAAAAAATTCCTGAGGAGCTTGGAGGAGCTAAACTACAGGTAAATGATACAAACAATAAATTATTACAGTAAATTGATTTAGTTGTAAACTGTAAATATCCTGCTCTGTGTGGATCGTGGACAGTTCTTCAAGGACCAAACCCTCATTGATCTTCACCAAATGCTGAAAAAAGCTAACCAACGCGCGACATATTGACCAATATAATCAGGTTTTCTCTCATATCCTGAAGTATTGGCCTCAGTCACGCAGCATCTGCTGAGCTGTTATTACTGTCGTTATCACTTGAAGTGTTTTCTCCTTTTCTCAAGTGTAAGCAGAGGACGTGTTGATACAGCCGCTGAATAAAAGCAGTATTTTATCTGGCAGGGTGATATTGGTAGGACTTCAGCGAGAGCGTGAGCTGATCTATGGTCAGAGGGGGCGACAAAACAAAAGGCTCTATAGTCACCGTGGAGCCGTGTAAGTAGGAAAAGCTGCTGAGGTGTTCCAGCATATATTCCAGTATGTTTATCGTGCTTTTGTCTTGTCAATCAGCAGCTCTGTTTTATTATCATACATCATCGGTGCGTCTGTGTGTGTGTGTTGCCTCAGCAGTTGGCCCACGATCATAACACGGGTCAACTCCATTTTGATTTTATCCTGCCGCCTGTTTCCGTTTAGGCTGCGTTTTAAACGTGACATGTACAGTAATAGGTTTTTAATCTGATCTGAGCCTGGGGAACAAAAGTGCAACACGTAAGCAGAGTCAGATTTAAGGTCTGACCGCTCACTGTCACCACCTCGTGGACGGATATGGAGGTGTTCACCCTCAGGCGCGCGCACACACACACACACACAGATCCTCAATATATTGGCAGCGCCTTTCAAAGTTGCTCCAAAAAGCAGTGAACACAGTGGAGACCCCCACCCCACACCGGATGAGTTAATGACAACGTGCGCTGTCTGATCCCACCGCACAGGACGTTTCCCAAACCTGCCGACCCCGACGCTCCTCCTGCTGCATAATTACTCACTTTTAATTTAATTTTCAATTACAAAATGCATAATTCATCAGGAAATTTACTCAAGGTATACAACCAAGCAACACACACACTCACAATAAGTTAATCAAAGTCTAGATGAGATGAACAATGAGTAAAAGTCAAGCCAAAGGTGTGGTATAATATTTTATTCTCATATTTTATGGAATACAAAGCCCCCAACCCCGCCCACCCTCCCCTCCCCAAAAAAAAGTGTGCACATCAGATGTGGTGGAAACTATTCAAGGACGAGGAAAAGAACAGCCGAGACAAAGGAAGTCACTCTAGAAGTGTGCGCCTGCAGTTTAATGTGATGCTCGTATAAAAAGTATACCCCTCTCATCACGAACGATGAACGGTTCAAAGAAAGACTGTACCCAGATCTGTCTGGAGTCAGGGCAGATGTGGTCAAACAAAACACGGGTTGAGTTTTTGGTGAAAAAAATAAACTAATCTTTCCACTGATCTTTCCGCTGATCCCCCCCCCCCACGTTACAACTACGAGGACGTAATCTACCATGCGCTGCAATAATTTAGCATTGCGCGACTGCGACACTTTTTCTTTTTGTCTCTTGCTAAGCTGCGCAGAAGGAATGAAAGAGTTTCCCCAGTTCCACTTGGGAGACAGACAAAATGTTGACAAACAGAAAACAACCCCCCCCCTCCAAAAAACACAAATCGCTAAAGTGATAAGAAAATGGCCAGCGGGGCTACAAATGAAAACGACCTCGTATGTACTAGCAGCCAACCTAGGTCCAATAATGTAGGCTTTTCTGATTTTTTTTTTTTTTGATTTTTAAGAAAATGGCTTTGAAACATCTGGAGTGTGTTTGAATAATGAGCCATAACCAGTGAATTTGTAGCACTGGAACCATAACGCAGATTCCCATCAGCTGGGACAAAATGACTAAAGCACACTGAAGTATTTCTCTGGCCAAAGCTCTTCTCTAATCTCATGACAAGTAAAAACCAACCAGCTCGAAAGACACGCCGGCACGGCAGAACCACTGACGAGTATAGTGAATATAAAATAACATTAGTAACATCACTGCCATTGAATCCATACATTTCAACGCATGACAAAGTCCGTTTCAGAAGAAGTTCGCAGGTCAGAACTGCGTCACACCAGTTATTATGAGATGGTTTGTTTATGTTGACACCCCCCCTCCCCCTCCCCCTTGCCGCCCCTCCCCCCCCAAGAATGAACTGGAATCTTTTCCTGACCACTAACACATCAAAAAACACACCGGAAAACAAGTTAACCCAATACGATACACACAATCCAAAAATAAAAGGTTCACAGTCCGAAAAGGTGCTGTCTTGAAAAGCGCCTCAGGTCCTCCGCGTCCACGGGTTAAAGTGTCCGACTCGCCGAACAGACAGTTTCACCTTTCGAGCGAGAGCAACTCGTGTGGTGGACAGTGGAAAAACAAATTTTAAAAAAAAGGGAAAAAAAAAAAAGAAAAAAGAAAATAAAAAGACATGTTCAGGATGTTTAGAGCTTCACTTCGTCTGCCGCTGTCCTGTTTGTCTTCTAACAGCTTCTCTCAGTTGCTCTGGTTTGGAGCTTCAACAGGCAGCGGCAGCTCGCTGTCCGTTGTCTGGTTCCTCTTCTGTAGCCGTTACTTGATTCCATCCATCCCAGTCTGTCCTTCTCTGCTCTCCTCCTCCTCACACCATGTAGGAGTTCTGGTTCTTCAGCTTGTCCAGCTCTTTGCTCTGCTGCCTCAGAAACAGGATTCTGTGAAAACACAACAAATGATTGTATCGATGTGTGGTGTGAGGGTCGTTGTATTAGCGTGGATTGTCTGTGGAACATCTGACTCACCTCTGTTCCCTCAGCGTGGCCTGGATTTCACACACTCGGACCAGGGAGCGCAGGTTTTTCATCTCTGTGCAGATCTCAGACATGTACAAGCTGCCCATGTTGTGGATGTCCTCGCGCAACCGAGCCGCCTGACAGAAAGGGAGCATTAATTCCCGAGCGACGGCTCTGGAATTCCAAGATACTTCGACAAGCACGGATCAACACAAGCTTCCTGATTATCTGATTCTGAACTAAACGAAACTCAAAGTTGACTTCGCAAGTAGAAGGTTCGTAAAAAAAAAAAAAAAGACAGATGACGGCACCCTTTAAAGGATTTCTACAACTGTCCAAACTCAACAGTTCGCTTTCATCTGCTGGTGGAGTTACTCTGTTGTCACGGAGATGACTAGGCTATTAGAGTTTATCAGCAAGATCTAAGAGAGGCAACAACTCAAGGCTAAAAGCTTTGGAAACATCAAGCACCTCGACCTCATGTTTTTGTCTAAACATTGACGTTTGTGCTGGCAGCTTTAAACCAGCATCAACACTCCGGGCTTCCGTAGCTCAGCTTTAAAGAATAGTGACAAACATCCGTACGGCAGACAGTACCTGTTTCTCAGTGTTCTCCGAAGGCCATCCTTGGATATGTCTGATGAGGTTCTCATCGAAATGAGCTGCCAGGGAGGGGGTGAAGGAGCCGGGGGTGTCGGCCTGGGCTTGGCTGGTGCTGCTGGAGGGGACGTGGGGCAACGCGGCACCAGGCATGTTTGATCCCGTGCACAGAATCTCCTGGCTGGTGGAGCGAGACAACCGACCATCAATAAAATCCGACTGCGGTTTTCCCAAATGTTGGAATTCCGATGTTTCGCTGCCGATCGTTCAGGTACGTATTGCCATGGCGGAAGAAGTCAACCACTGCTCATCGGTTTGATGAAAAGAGGGTGAAAATCAACCAATGGACACCCACTTTACACCAACATCAGTGTGTATACGCAGCAGCGTTTTTAAACATTCTGATGAAAATAGGCGACAGACTCTTCTCACATCGCCAGTAAATGCTTTTCTTTGGGTTCTTCCGCTGATCCGTCATTTCATCCGTTTATTACTCGGACCCGGGATTTGCGCAATCCCTCCAACACTCAGTGTTTTTGATAAGTTGCTGTATATCGCTCTGTTGCTCAGTCTCTGTATTCCCTCTTCCCTTCAAAATCAGAAACTCACCTCACTAATCCCTGTGTTGCATTTTGAACGTCACAAACTACACAATCGCCTGTTGTTTAAACGGACTGAAAAAACGTCAAATGATGTTTTTGGCCGTTTACTCGCCAGCGTCCAGAACTTTGATGCGCAAACCCTTAATTGTACCCTTTCACGCTGAAGACAAAACCTAGATGTTAGCAGGTGCTTCTGGGTTTTTGTCCAGCGTGAGACCCCAGAACTGAATGTCAAAAGGAGAATAAAAACTGAATGCATGTTTATGTTCCAGTATGTCTCCACATTAGATTCCCGCAGCATTAAATGACTTTTCTCGAGCGGTATTACTCTGGATAATGCTCACTCTTTCCTTTGAGGCTTCTCTCTACCAAACAAATGCGCCCTCTGAAAACTGTTTGGGACACATGTTGCTGCTGACGTTCAGGAGGCCTTTCTTGAAGTGATTAAAGGCATTTTTGGGTTTTTTTTGCTTTACCTCTAAGCAATCCCATCATTACTGACAAAATGGTTTCTGTTTGTTTTTACCTTCTCTGCTGGAGAGTTCTGGGGTCCTCTGGACGTTTCTCTGCAGTCTGAGAGAGGGGGACTGATGCTTGTTTACCTGAAGACATACTGCCCTGAAGAGGGATGAACAGATGGGAAGAAAGGAGTGAAAACAAAAACCAGAAGTAAAAGATCAGATCATGAGCTTTCACCAAGTTGAACGTTTTGTTGGTTTTGAGTCTCACCCTTGTTTGTGAGGATGTGACGCTGCCAGAGTGCACGCCCAGCAGGGATTTCTGGTTGCTCTGTGGCGTGCCGTTGCGTGGTGAGACGTACGGCCGCGGTGACGATGCATCTGACGTCAGAGAGACGGGCGACTGACTGGAGTGCTGGGCTGAAACAGGAACACACGACGAGACACTTCATGAGTGGATCATAGACAAACACAGACCGTTAGCCCTGACGAGGCAGCGGTTTAGGGTTCGTAAGTCAAGACCCACTCAGCACACTTGTCGTGAATGCAGTGCATCCAGCAGTGGAGGCTCAGGGGAGTACATTGGTGAGTGTCCTCTGTTTGTAGCTAGAGTCAATTTGAAAGTGATGCACACAGCAAACCTGCATAAAGTCTTGAAATTCATTGAGTGAAGGTAAGTGGCGAGAAATTGGGTTTTAAGCTGCATTTAAAAACAAACAAACAAACAAAAACGTGATGTCAGCGGGATTAAACATAAATAAATCAGGAAATCGGTTTGTGTAGCAGATGGTGAGAAGGAGCCACGAGGCCGTACCTTGGTTGGAGTGCTGAGCAGCTGAGAGCAGAGCAGTGACGTTGAAAGCAGGTCCAGCAGTGAGGAGCTTATGAAGCACAGACCGCAAGGAAGCTTGGGTGACAGCAGCTGCCAAGACTGGAGGGAGGAAAGAGGAAACACACAAAGTCATACACACACACACGCGCGCACACACACACACACACGTGAGTGAGCGAGGACACACAACAGGTGAGCGCACAAACACGCGTGGTAAGTCAGAAAACACAGCTAAGGGGAGAAACTAATCGGTGGAAAGGTGAATCTTCTTTCTCTCAGGAGCCAGTCTGTGTGACATGTCATTTTAGCGGCAAACAGCTGGAGACATTATTCGTTACCAATGACAGTGGAAGGCGCAGGTTCGAAGCGCACAGAGGTAAGATAGGGGGAAAGATGTTGACATTTGCTGCCGCTCACACGGCAACGCCAGCTAATGCATTGGTCAGAAAGACATTTCCGCTTCAATACTAGAAAAGTTTCCCTGAGACGCTATCAATCCAGCCTGAACAGTCCTCCTCCTCAAAGCGCTTTCTCTTGTAAAGATGACATCCGTCACCGTCTAACACACTCTCCTGTCAGATGCTTGAAAGCAGTCGGGGTTTTTTTTTTTCTCTCTCTGTATATCTTTGTGTCTTTTTGAGCTCCTCGACATCTGTGGCAGCGGTAATTCTTGGCTGCTCGACAGATGATTCAATCCAGAGTCTGCTTCCGCGCTGAAGACATCGCTCGGCATTTATTTCCTCTGTGGCAGCAAAACATGCTCCACATGAGCCTGCAGAGGCTCCCGCAAGTGAAACTGGGCTAACCGGGGAACTCGAGGTGGCTGGCTCAAAAAGACACACTTGAAACCCGCTAGCCTAGCAACGATAAGGCTACGAACAACCCATAATGCAATACTCTGTGCGGCCTCTGACGCTCTCTCAAAGAGCAAAACAAATATTGCCAACGTGCAATTCTCCAGTCACTGGATATAAATGATATGACTTCACAATGTTTCATATTCAGGGAAATATGGTCGCTGGGAAACACCAACTAGCAGTGTTAATGCCATGCAGTAGCAACAAACATATGGGATCAGACAAAGCACAAATGGTTACATCAAAGCTTCTGTGATACTATTAGTACAGTGTGTGTGTCGCATGCCACGCCAGCTTAAAATGTAAGCATTTCCCTGGGCAGGAGAAAGACTCTGGTATGTAATGTTTTGTTTTTCCAAAAGAAAAGTTTACAATTTCCGTCATTACTAGAATATTAATATTTCTGTATCAGTCAACAAAGAGCTGGAGCAGGTAATTAACAAACACACAAAAAGCCTGAACAGTGGTCATGTAGATAGTAAAGACACGCAGGTCAGTCAAGTGTCCAGCCGCCGGCTCCAGCTGCGTCTGCTCCGCAAAGAACACACGCCTGGTCTAGTCAGACGCAGGAAATAGCCACGTACAGAATCAGTTTTGATTTTCACAGCGGAGACGCAAACAAACAACAGACAAGACTGTTCTTGGTTGTGAAAAGATGCAACGTTAATTTAACTGCCCGACCACTGGCTGCTAGCCTTTTCCTCTGTTCTGTTCACTGTCACACACATTGCCCTTTTCCTTAAAGGGGCTACGCATTTCTTAAAACAGTAACTTTCACATAGATGAAGGCGGAGGAGAGGGAGCGAGCCAACAGAGCAGAGTTATGTGATTTCGATGTTTGTGTGGAATTTTCAGCAGCAGAGCTCACAATAGCGGTGCATAAAACACTGCAAAACGGTCATAAGGGAAAAGAGAGACGGTCTTTGGAGCGCTCACCCTCATTGAGCTTGGCCATGTCCATGCTGCCGTTGTTCATCTGCAGAGTAGCCTGCAGCGCCGGGAGGAGCTGATGCAGGAGGGCCGGGTCCTGCAGCAGCGCTGGTGATGGGGACTGGACAGACTGGGGCACCTGCCCTGAAGAGGAGGAAGAGGAGGAGGACGACATGGTGGAGGGGGTGGAGCCTAAAGCACCAGCGGCGGAGTTCAGGCTCTGAGAAGCAGAGGAGGTGGAGGAATGGCCGGAGTTGGATGCTGTGGACTGGTCCCCTGATGTGGTCTCTGTGGAGACGGGACACATTTCTATGTTTTCTCAAAGTAAATATGTGCAGCAGCCAGATGTCATACGGTAGGATAAAACAAAACTTCCTCTGAGTCTCAGATGTTAATCCAGAAAGTGATCAACAGTTGCTGACCACAATGACAAATGCAAAAGCTTGCGGAAGGATTCAGCCATATTTACTTGCTGTGGCTTTGTCCTGCAAGGCCTCTTGTCTGTAGTCCATGTCCCTGGGGAAACTGTTCGCCGCCATCTTGACTGAGTCTTTCTGTCGTTGTTCTCTGGAGAAAAACAGAAAACTACGGTGACGATGTGCAGCATGCAGTGGTTAAACTCTCTACCCCGAGCTAATAATATTCTGGTAAAACTGGTGCGCTGTGTGATCTTGTAACGTATGACTTTCGGTACTTCTGGTGTAATTTCATTTAAGTGGCCTTGCCTCTCCAACAGGTCCTTGGGCTTCTCCCACTGGGAAACCTCAGTTCGACAGTTATAGTAGTATTTCTTCCCAGAGGAGCTGATGTGTTCCGTCCAGTCATCAGCTGGGTCCTGGTGATGATGTTAGAGAAGGTGAATTAAGGCAAGTCTTAGCTGCAAAAACACATTTAAAAGTCAGTCAAGGATACAGCAGCAATGTTACGCAAAGATTGGCCGGCAAATGGGCATCACAGCATAAATGTATGAATAAAGTATACATAAGTTAGGTAAACATCCTTCAGGTTCCACCCTCAGTAATGGATAAGCTTTATGGATGGGAACTGGTATGTTTATTATTAATGACGACGTATATAATTAACGTTCCAGTCAAACAATTCCAGGAAGAGGTCGTGTTTTGCCTCATCCCGTTCTTGCCATTTAGAATTTTATCATTTATAATTTTGCACAAGAGGCTCAAACCAAGAACATGGACCAATATGGTAGTAATAATAAATTACTGCTCCAAACAAACAAAATGCAGTTTGACATCTAACACGGCCACAAAACAAGGTTTTATTGCATGAACTGCAGTTAATGATTCTGCATGACCTCTGGACAGAAACTGAACATAATGTACGTCCCAATAAAAACAACTGGGGTTTTCCAGAAACCGTTACTTTGGTAATAACTATTTTTGGTAGGCCCCGACGTCTCTGAAATGTTCCAAAGTCAAATAGTTTGGAATTTTCTTCAGCTTGCCCGGGTTGTCCACGCTGCTGCTCAAGTCTATTACAGTTTTGCTCATGTTAAGTGTTTTCTGCTACCCCAGCTTTTTTTTTTTTTTTTTTTTTAAATGGCACAAAAACGAAGACAGAAACAGCACAACAACAACAACAACATGAGGACAAGACTCGTAGTTCCCTCAGCGAGACACCACGTTGGTACGCTCGCACGCTGGTATCACGGTTTTGCCAAATGGAGCCCATGTCCACACTAATGCGTTACTATTTTAAAAGACATAACCTTGGCCCACTTTGGATTCGTCAAGCCCAGACCCCGTGACCTTTCTCCAGATGAAAACAAAGGACAGCAAGCTGAATATGTTTCTGAGCAATGACTTCCAGTGGTTATTTACAACTAAGCAACCAAGTGCAGCAGAGTCATTCTGCTTCCTGTTTTCCATGCCCAGTGTCAGTGAGCCATGTGACCATGTGATAGGCAGTTTCAGCCGCTCCGGTACGGATGGAGATTGTTGCTGCTGAAAAGCTCATCTGGACAGAGGTCGTTTCAGCGCTGAAACTAATGAGTATCAGTGTGGACGCAGCTTCAGGGACCAGTGCCTGGAGCCACAGGGCGGCGCAGTGAAGAGCGGTGGTGAGGGGAGATGAAGGGAGGCTTTGAGTCAAACCATTAACAAATTCTGTAGGTGTGACACTTGAAATGTGCAAAACATTATGGCATTAAACGGGAGCAGTTTTTGTGCGCCGGTCCACAGCTAATGGCTAATAAAACAGTGCTGGGCTTGTGAACATCAACGTGGAGCAGAGAGTGACAGGAGAGCATATTTAAACCTGCCTTTGTGGCTACATATGAGTAACTATCCTGTTACTTATACACATATATACTTCAACAGGATTCATCAACCCCATTGGTGTTTCTATGCCATTTTAAACTTAGGTGGCCTGTATTCTGTGGGCTGACAAACCGGTGTGTCATGATAAATACTGAAATATTGAATATCTAACAAGTTTGAGAATCAATCTAGTTTCAATCATGCCCTGTTGGTGAGTTAAAAATGTCTGCGAGCGCACACACACACACACACACACAGATATAGAGATGCCTCTACATAGTGTCCTGCATACCATGTTCCAGCGTAGCGTGACAGCAATTTCTACAGGAAACGCCGAGGGTATATAATCAGATAATGCTGGACAACGTCTTACCCTGTCTGCAGGCTTGCTCTGAGTGGCATGCGAGTCGGAGCCATGGTGGGAGCTGTTGTTGTGAGAGTTCTCCTGAGGAGAGCCACTGGTCCCTGCAACAAAGCCATTTATCACGTCACAGAAAATGCACAATGTCCTGCACAAAGCTGAATCCTCCCTGACAGCCGCAACTGCCAAATAAGAAACGCTTTGTTCGTCATTGTTTTAGGTTTGCGTTATTTACATTTGAGCAGTAAGGGCTCAACAATAAGGCTTCGCTCTCCACAACTCAGCCCTCACTTCCCCTCGAATTGATAAGGGTTGAAGGTCATATCTGTGTCCACACAGTACGTCAAAGATCAAAACAAAAAGAATGCTAAAAAACAAAAACAAAAACATGGAGACACTGGTATCCATCAGAAGACTATTTGTTGGTCATTACAAATGAACTGTAATCACTGTAAGCTGAGGCCGAGAGCCATTAGTATGCCTGCAGCCACAAGCATCTGGTACTTTCTATTTGTCTGAAGTTACAGCAGGACCAAGATGCTGCCTTCTCCCTTTAACAACCTCTTGAGACAAATCTTGAAATTGCATGCATGTGTAAAACCACCAGATCGGAGCTTACCATTTTTCCCTCTAACTGCGTGAGAGGTTTTTGCCTTCCCATGCCCCGCGCCGTCTCCGTGTCTGCTGACTGGACTTTCGTCTGAGCGTCGCAGCATCTTGTAAGGGGGTGTGGGGTCTGACGAGCCATCGCGCACCTTGTCGTAACGGTGAAGGCTGCTGGACTGGCTCTTTGGCTGAGATTTATGGGTCTACATTGAACGTAAGCGCAGCAGAGAGACTTGTTGGGATGTGCTCAAGCTTACAGCGACAGCGCTTTGTTCGCACAGCTCATACCATCAACTATTCTGGAAAAATACAGCGCATTAAGCGTACTTCATCGAGTAATTGTCACAACAACTTTGACTAACAACACAGTGGGAACAGAATAGACTTCCTCAAAATGAAATCGCAGCTCAGAGTGGAATGATGCCAAAGCATGGCATGTTTTGATTCAATTAGATATGGTCATAAAGTATGGCTGAAAATGATGCATGATGATGAAAATGAATCGGTGGGGTGAAAGTAACATACCTTTTAAGTATCTTTGCTTGGGTTGGGTTTGCTAAATATTCAAAGTGTAAATTACATCTTTTAACTATTTTATCTGAGGCCTTTTTTGGTAGTAAGTTGTATTGTAAACTCAAGACCTGAACTATATTAGTACACATAAAGAGTTCTATACAATCTAACTGGACAGTTAGTTTTGGTAAGATCATCCTTATTTTGTTCAATTGAATAAAATCTGTATGAGACGTTCTTGCCTGCAATAAATATAAAGACTCAGTGAACAGTCAGGCTTCTGTCTTTCAGAATTCATTGTATATGGCCTACAGGCAGCCATTTATTAGCTGATGACAACAGTAACTGTCAATGTCCCACCCTGACAAGCCTGAAGCTATATTAATAAAACATTCATATAAGAGCTAATTTACCATGGTTCACATGACCATTACACAAAGTGCTGCAGCAGTGTATCCTATGGAATATTACTGGTTTGTGTTGAATTGTGTGACAATATTACTGGGAGTTTAACTGGATTGACTGGTCAATGTAAGCTCCCCCAGAACTTACATTAACTATAGAGCTAATTTTCAGTAAAGCTGCTGCATCTCATTGTGTCATCATGATGGAAAAGTACTGTAGTGACACTTGACTGATAGCTGGAACATATCATACCTGATAGGATTGCGAATCCCTTCTGTCGTTGCACCTGATGGGAGACAAACAGAGCGGACCAAATCAGAAGACAGCACCTTAACGGTTGGCTCAGTTTTCCAACGTCAGCGACACACTTTCTGCAACACATTAAGCTAATTAGCAGCCGTTGGCTAAGTTAGCTTGATTTGCCACCTTAGCAACAGCTGTCTCCTCATAAAGTCACTTGTGTAATATAACCTGTTGTGTTAAAAATATATAGAACATAATGAGCCGTATATGTCCAGAGTTTACAATGAGCGTGTTAGTTAGCTAACGTTCAGTAGTTGTTGAGCTACAGGAAATATCCAGAGCTCGAAGCTAATTGCAGGCAAACTGTTAACGCTAGCTGATAGCACTGATAGCTAACGGACACACGCAAACACGAACAACCCACCCACAAACAAAATAAACGGTAAATCCCGCGCTTAATTGACCCCAAGTTAACGTTTGTGCCTGATTTACCCATCGCTGACTCTTGTTGGTTTCCTTGCATACATCACCATCAAGGCCGTGGTGATGTATGTATGTGTGTGAGGGGGAACCGTGGCCTCCTGTCTGTCTGCTCTCACAGTTCTCTTTTCTTCAGCTTCCTGATGTCTACACTCAGTCTGTCCTGTCACAACAGATACCTACAAGCCGCGCACCGAACACCAGCACTGCATAGCGGGTGGTCTTTACTAAAAACCACCCTCAGTGCATCATCTGGCATGTAGTTACGGTTTGCGCTTGGCTCGGCCGATGTAGCTCATCGAAAAGCAGCAGAGTCAGGAGGAAACGGAGAAGACAGACTCCTCGGTAATGTTTAGCTAGAAAGAGAAGGTCCGTTTTACCCTTTCAAATTAAAAGAAACATGTCAAATACGCTGCGTCTTTAACTGACACATAACGTTAAAATGAAAATATATAAGGCACACTTGATAAAATGCAATTTTGGACAGTATATACGTAATCATAGCGTTAAATGTAGACGTAAATAGACATCATTAAATGGAAAGGAAAGCGACAGCTTGTGACTATCGAGTCATTCGCGCTTTTCACTTTTAATGTAGGTAGGCCAGAGTATTGCAGAGTAGAGCTGCCATAGCTGGAAAATACAATATACTCCTCGTGTAGTAGGACGTTTCTAATCAGCACACTTCATGCAGATGCCTCAATATTACAAGACAGATATAATGTTAAATTGACAAATAAATTGCGACACATTGAGACTTGAGACTCTAAAATTAAAACAAAGAATGTTTAACAATAAATTTTGGCATAAATCGCAACAACGCTTGCATCACTGTTTCACGGCAGTCTGAAGTTTGTGCTTTTACTTTGAAGGAAGCCACTTCATTTCCGGTATTAGCCTAGCTCTCTCTGGATAACGTGACGCAGCTGAAAAGGAAGCTAGTTGTGGCTGTGGACTCCTCCTCCAGCTACACATCTCGTTGGCTGGCCATTTTCTGGGACACACCCACGGTCTGTCCGGCAGTCTGCTCTGTTGTCTTTATACATTAATGGCAGGAATACTTTAACCTCCATCAAGAGTTCACGTTCAATGCTCTCTCGTTCTTCTGACGACTTATTTGTGTGTAAATAAAGGGTCAATACAAAACTGTGGTTCTCTGTTCAGTACACGGGCGAGTAACAGATGAATCATTATTTCTGTATTACACAGCACGTGTATTATAACATCTTCCCTTAACTAAGGTCGTTGTGACACTAATTTGCTCATATACTGTGTTAGCATTCATGGCCTTACACAGGATCATGCCACTCAAAAAAAAACAACAACGCTCAAAACAACTTGAACCCACTGACCAGGAATATTTCATACTGTGACTTACATCCTGTGATTGTTTAGGCTGATGCACACAGCTCAACAATATCAGCGTCTCATTACCTTAAAACCATGGAGAAAGTGTGATAATGGTCTTTGAAAGACCAGAAAAGAGAAGGGCACTGAAATGATGTAACTGCTGACCTCAGATTGAATTAAAATAGTGACAGTCATATGTGCAAAGTAGTCTAACATGCTCTTTGATTGCTGCATCGATTGCCCACTGGCTTGATTTAGGTCAGACCTGACACGTATTGACTTAATAAGAGACAGGCAGTTTTACAATCTGGCCAGTCGAACACTGCAACAGCCTGCCTCTACAATTGGATGTTCAAATGCAGCTCATGCTTTTTAGATATTAAGCGATATGGCCTGACTGAACCGGGCGTAATGGAATGGACAGTCTCTGGTGAGTGCCGTTTAAGTTTTGCTCGGATGCTCTGAGGTGGGATTTCCTCTTCTTAAAATGTGTAAAATTATTAAACATGTATCCTGCACGCCAGTCAGTACCCAGATTGGGTGTATTAATCCAAAGCTTTTGAAAAAATAAAAATAATCATTGTGGAAATGTCTTATATTGCTTTAGCCATGCTAGTTAAAAGACACTGAACAATATTTGTTTACAGGCCTAGACACTATCATCTAAAAGGTGCATTTATGTCAAATCATGTTTTTTGAAATGAATTCTGCATATTTACTGCCATTGTTAAATAATAACGGAGAAGTTACAATGAATATGTTTGAGCAGAGGATGTTCAGGATTTACCCTGTAGTGAGAGTAATCTTCATATTTAGGTAAGTTTAGGTAAAGAAATGGCCTACATTATATTTATCACATTAGGAAAAAGGACTCTGAATATTATTGATGAAACTGACTGACTGAATTTATTGACATAGCTACATGGATAGTGTAATGCTGAAATATCTTCCGCCAGCATTAGGGGGCAGTAATATCTCATAAGAAGTATCCTCTCCAAACCATGTTAAAAACAAATCCATCTTTTTTGTTTGTGTAATCGTCTCTCTCTCCGTGCTCCGCTCTCACTCTTGGCTGATAAAAACAAAGAAAGTCTGGAGCCGATAACAGAGTATGAATATGAAGGGTTTTATTGTTGAACGTTTCTTTTCTCAGAGTGAGGAGGATGCTGAGCAGAACAGAACACAGAGGTATGTCTGAAGTATAGAAGGTCAGCATATTAGATGTTTTTCTTTCCTTCTCCGCTGCCATTATCCTGCTTGGATAGATGAAATACTCACATAACTGTAAAATAAAAGCACTGACCCTCATCACAGTGATGCTTTCAAAGCCTGACCCCACAGGAGGCTTTTTATCACGCCCTCCATTTAACCTTTGACCTCTCTCTTTGGGCTCTTGACCTCAACTCATAACTTTCAAAACAGGCAAACTGTAAATGAACAACAGGTGCAAGTGGTGTGCTTATTGATGTGTGTGTGTGTGTGTGTTTGTGTGTGTGTGTGTGTGTGTGTGTGTTTGTGTGGACACGTCCTGCGCCTCCTATTCAAGGCGTGTGCAGGCTGCTATCATCAGTGATGTCTGGGACAGAATCTCACACGGACAGAGAGGAGGACTACAGGTTCCTCCACAGCATGTTGATGGAGAAGAAGCTTCACCTGCTCTTTAAGGTGAACACACATTAGATCCTACTTTTAGCCATACCAGTGCAAAAAACACTCCTTTACATGTAAAAGTCATGCGGTTCAATAGTATATAAAAGTATATACCATATCATTCTTCCTGCATATAGTTTCCCATATAGTTATATAGTTGCATATAGTTATAATATAATTGTGTACTAGTCTCACAAATATGTTTAGTAAAGTTAAGAGCCACATTTAATACTTATCTGTGATGGACATACTGTTGGGTAGTAAATGTTAAACAATATGTTGCATCTTATAAGATGATGATGCAGTCTGTAGGTATTATTTTAATATTAATCTGTTTAGTAAGTAATGAGTCAAGTACAAGTAAAAAATTAAAATTAAGTATGTTACCAACAAATCAGTTTAAGTGAAACTCCATTTATGTGACCTGTTACCAATACATTAACTCAACTAAATACATTTATTAACCTTTATTTACAAATTTTTATAGTTTTTTGTCATAGCCCTGTTAACATTGCAGAGGTTTAAATTAAGTATATTTATTATTATAATTAAATGTCATTAGTAGTGGTAGTTGTTGTTGTAATAGTTGGAGCAGTTAGTGGATTAGTACTAACGGTAGAAGTTGCAGTAAACCTTTACTGTGATGCTTTCCTGCCCTGACAGATCCATGAGCGTCTGAAGCGTTTTGAGAAGCGAAGCCCCATCCCCGTCCAAGAGCACGCAGCAAGTCTGGCCTCAGACGTAAGCGACTCTATCCAAACATCTTTCGCAGACAGACATGCTGCTGAGGATGACAGTTCGACAGCAGAGGGAACGGGGAAGAGTTTTCATCGTTCAAATTGTTTCCTCTGATATACAGATGACTTTCCTGTCACACAGAAGCACGAGTGGAACGTGCATTCCTTCCTATGTGTTGTGAATTATGAGATGCTATCTCAAAACTCTGTCACCTCGGTGTTTGACGGCAGATATCATTTTGTATCCGGGTGCCAGGAGTTAGGTCATCGCGGACAGTGTCAAGCTAAAAGGCTGCTAAAATCATTATGTGTGTAGTCTAATGTTTCAGGTTGGAGGAATACAATTCATTTCAGACTTAAGATGAAGTGACAGAAAGTATTCCCACTACGGCTGTGACTCAAAACTGCACGACCAGTCTGTCCTCGCTTCAGGTTTCATATTTTATATACCAGTCCTCTTCATTCCTGTTACCGACCAATCACTTCTACATTTCCATTTCATCCAACTACCTTCTTTGTACCATTTTTATCATGTTCCACCTTCGTCTCCTGCTTTTTCCCCTGTTGTTCCTGGACAAAGTGTTAAACAAGGATGTTCTTTTTACACTTTTCCCTTACTTTATGCTTCCATCTCTTATTGTCTCCATCCCTAAACCACACTCTCATTCCATTATCTCTATTCTTCCCCTTTCTTTGTATCCTTTCCCCTTTCTCTCCATTTGCTTTCCTTTATCGTCTCCCCATTGTATAAGCTACGTACTGTAATTCCATGCCATGTTTCCATACTGTCTATCTACCCCATCCTCTCCCCCACACTCCTCTCTATGTCCTTCCCTTCACTCCCTTTGCCTCAGATTCGGCTCGACAGCCACTCTCTGCCTGGCTTAAATCATCAGGACCTACTGGAGGGGCCAAACCATAGGTCTGTTTCCCCTCAGAGAGGCTTCTGTTTGCTCACAGTGGAAACTAATGACCTTCATGCATTGTGTCTCTGGAGTGTGCCTCGACATCTTGAAGCAGTAGAAGTCATTACAGTAATATGCTTGACAAGACAGGCGACTGCACACAGTCACTCCCCGCCTCTCCACTTGCTGCTGACGGTCAAGGCTGCTCTGTTTTAGCTGTCGCCGCAGCTGTCGTGTAGCCTTGAACATTTGGGGGCTTTTTCCAGCAGTGGCTAAAAGACACAAAACCCCAAAGAGGAACAGGGACAAATAGTTAACATGAAGAAGAGAGAAGCAAAGCCTCAAAGAGGTGAACGGGGCCATATGAATGTGTACAAATAAGAGGAGCATTGATGATGTGTCACTGCAGTTGAAGTTAAATTTTACTTGTCTCTGCTCCTGTCTGCCTCTCTTGGCCAGACCAGCATAGACTACAGCAAACCTCACTCTGGCCATAAATGTATACCGCTAATTATAGAAAATATATCCTGCCTCTCCTTCTCTTTTCCTCTGTTTCCAGTTGGTGGAGGAGCTGATATATCAAGGTTGGAGAGATGAAGTCAAAGAACTGGTTGCCCTCTTTTCCAAACCTCACTTTAAGGTGAAGTGTATTTCCTTCCACAATGATGTATTGTGGCAGCTTCACGTTTGTTGACCTAAAAGTCTTCCAGCAGAGTTTACTGACTTATCCAGTCAAATCACATCTTTTCAAAGTACTCGAAAAAGAAATAAATTAACATTTTGGGAAATGAGCTTGTTTTTGATTTCTCGCTGAGACTTAGCAAAGAAGCACAATACCACTCTTATACCTGTACGATAAAGTACAGAAGGTTAGCTTTGTCATCCAGAAGGTGTTTCCATGGACATTCACTGAAGACATTTCACCTCTCATTGAAGAGGCTTCTGCAGTTCTCTTTCCTAATTATTCTTTCATATTCCACCACACCACACTGAGAGATGTCATCCCAACGTGTCCTGCAAGATGTTTGCGGAGCTCCTCATTCATCCAGTTTGTAGTTATCCAAAGGGCATGAGTCAAGATCAACTGGAACTGTAGAAATATCCTTGAAGATGTTTCACTTCTCATCCAAGGGCCTTCTTCAGGAAGCTGAAGAAGCCTCTTGGATGACATGTGAAATGTCTTCAGCGTCTTCAGTTCATCTTGATTCACATCTGGATGAATGAGAAGCTCCACATACAAGGTTAGCTTAGTGTAGCAGAGGACCAGAAATTGAGGGAATCAACGAGTCTGGTATGTCTGGTATGTCAACTTCAATGTTCAAACTTGGGTTTTTGCACTGATTAAAGACATAATTATTTTATCTAGTTTCTAGTCTTTAAAGGAAGAATAACAATTAAAGATGAAGCTACAGCCAGGAAACAGTTACTGTAGCTTATCTTAGCTGAAGACTGAGAGTACTCTTAATGTAAAAGGTCTCTGTTGCAGTTTCTTTCAAGAGTTAGATGAGAAGAAACCTTATCATGAATTATGCGGTTTCATTTTCATTTCCTGGACATATTTACCATTGCTCTCATACACAGCAACAACTTCATTTAGTTCATTTAGATCCAGATTTAGAGCAGGGGGGACAGCTGCTTCATGCTGTTGTCCAAAAGACCACTATTTGTCATTTTCAAACTCTTGTTTTTGGGTGAATCAGACAAACTAGATGGAATATGATAATTAGTGAGGTGTAGAGATGGACGGAGGACAGAGCCATGCTAACCTTTCCCCCTATATCCATTCTTTATTCTACACTATTTAAACTAACTGCCTCCTAGCTCTCCTCTGTTAATTCTTGGCAAGAAAGAAGAAAAGTATATTTTCCAAAATGCTGAACAACTCCCATAAGATACTTTGAAATCTCTGCAAAATTACCACACACACATAAACATGCGGCAAACTGTGCATGAGTTCAGTTTTCTATCACTGAAGCATATCCTGTAATTGCTGTTCCCATGGACCATTTATGAAGCAAGAATGTAATCCACTCGGAAGATGTTGTTTTGCATAATTCATTTTCAGTGCATCAACGGATCATTAAAAACAAAAGAAACCCTCCTCATGAATGGTGTGTTTACACGTTCAGTCATTTTTCTTGACCTAGCAAACGCTAGAACTGAAACCTGACAAACTAATTTCCATGTGTTCGTGCTTCATCTGAGCAATTCTGATGTTGTTCGGGCGACTGAACGCTGGAGCGTACACGCACATCAAAAGCCTCGTAGTATTTTGCTTCCTGCATTCTGTTCTTATATGGGTCGCACAAATTGACAAATTAATCCAACTGTAAATTTTATTTAAATAGATTTCACTTCATCATTCTGCCCAACAAGAGGTGCTGACATCTATTAACCACACTGGCACTGAAGCTAATCGACTCCCTAGTTATGTTTATTAGTGTTCACTCATGTAGAGGCCCAGACTACTCAAATGCATGTTTCCTTATTTTAGATCTGCTGACAGTCATATTTCACACACACACACACACACACACACACACACACACACACACACACAGCGTATGGTTTTCCAGTGAGCTGCAGAAGTCGTAGCTTTTCTTAATGAGGAGTTGAAGCCAGACGAGAACTAACAGGTTTGTTTAAACAGTCTTAATGACCTGTTTGCTCTTGGCCTCGGCGCAGGAGCTCACACATACTTATGAAAGACTGTGGGTATAATATTCTGTAAATGAATGTTTGTTTTTTGAAAACTTGTCTCTGAAAGTGGCCAGAGACACATTGCTCACGCGTTGGCAGCTTCTGAGCAGAGCAACTGTTGATGGACACGGGGATAACAAGTAGACTAACTGACAGATGGATTGGCTGATTGTTAAAATTGAGTTGATGAGCAGATGTTTCCCCCCTCTTCTCATTCTTTCTTATTACAGTAAATTCCCTTTTTATTTGGAATTTTGCTTTGTGCAGGCAGAGACGGATTAACGTCCATCCAAAATATTGTTTTTCTGCAAACAAACCTGGAGTTTTCACACTGCCAAAGTTAACAACGAATGAACTTAAATGAACTGTCTGGGCATTGATAGGGAGTCATATATCAATTCGCAGTCTTTCATTGGAAAAGGAGACTTTTTTTGTATGTCATGTTTGAGCTGAGCCAGAGTGGCTACAGGCAGAGGCAGTGCTCTTACTGTGGGGGGTTGCTTTCAGGTGGCCCACAGGCTGGCAGTATACTCCAAACTAAATCAAATTTGGCATGTTGGCATGGGCAAAACTGAAGGTTTGCAAGCAAGAACAAAGTGCTGTGTTTGGATTCAGTCGCTGCAGTGAGTGCAGAAATACCAGCCAACCTTGTTGGAATTTTTGCACAGTCTCATTCACCACCCAGTCACCTCCAGTTAGTCAACAGCGACTGGCTGCATTTTTGTTTGAGTGCCTTTTAACAATTTCTTACAATTTCATTTAACCATCTCTGACCACTCGGTATAAAAATGTTGGATTAAACCTGGATTGGTAAAACTGGTGACAGCTGTTCTTAAATATGCTTCCATCTAGAGTGGACACCATTAAATGATCAGACTTTTGCAGTGATTACACTGGCTTTTGTTCACAATGCTGAATTCCACAGCAGCTTCACAGCCAACACACCAATTTCCATTTTATTTGGAGTGCACTGCTGGTCTTAGCCAGTTTCCATTCAAATTGAGATGCATTAGGGGATTATATCCCCAATGCCTCCTCTGTGCTCAGCATTTAGAATTGAAAGTGACTTTCCTAATTCAGATCAGCACTGTCACTGTATTTCTGTTTCCCTTCCAGAGTCTCCTGTCAGTCCATGACGCTGTAGCTCAGAGAGACTTTGAACCTACTCTGCCACCGATACCTGATGATGTGTTGGAGGAGGACGAGGATTCTGTCAAAATTGTCAGTCTGGTCAAAACCAAAGAGCCCCTGGTCAGTAAACATGTCTTTGTGTTCCAAAGCTCAAAGTAAACATGTGATTTATCTGCTGTTTGGCTTAAAGAGTTCAACATGTTGGGAAAGACACTTCTACACTTTTTTGCCAAAAGTTAATGAGAAGATTGATACAGTGCGTCTCTCATGTCCGTATGCTAAATGTGCAGCTAAAGCCAGCAGGCAGTTATCTTAGCTTAGCATAAAGACTGGAAACATAGGGAAACAGCTAGCTTGTTTGTGCTTAGAGGGTTTTGGGTTTTTTTGTCATTTTCTGGATACTGCCAGAATGACATAATGTGTTCATTAGTAAGCTTTGGAGCTGTTGTTAGACAGGCTTGCTGTTTCAGACCATTTCCAATCTTTATGTTTAGCTAAGATAACCATCTGCTGGCTTAAGCCGCCTATTTATGCTAGTGCACAGACATGTAAGTGATATCAGTCTTCTCATCTGTGTCAAATATAGTTATTTCCCAGCAAGACAGCAAATAACAAGATTTCCCAGCAGGTTCAGAAGTAGAACCTCTGTGTTAGAAGTTCACCGTTACTAATGTAAAAATGTATTTTTTATTTAAGTGGAGACAACCATGTAACAGGGCAGTTGTAATTTGTCCATCCACAACATCTGACATGCGCAGGCAGTTCAAAGCAATAAACATATCACAGTGACTCAGCTGAGGTTTTCTCTAGTGGCAGAATTTATGTCATGTTGTCAAACAGCGTGACTGCTAAAGTCATGTATGCCAAGGCGGAGCAGGACTGCAGCCCTTGGAATGACAGGAAACATAAGAAAAGGTTCCTGCAGCAGCCTGGATCACCTTAGTGTCTGGCCTGCTGCTCACTTTCCTCGACCAGGAATTTACGGACTCAATTCTTCCACATCTTTGTTGCCATATATCTGCTGTGACGCACAACATAGTTCCAGCATTGTTGTGTGTGTTTGTGTGTGCAGATGTACGCACTTGTATATGTGTATGCACTTAAATGAGACCTTTAAAGACATATCGAGCTTTTAAATGGATTGGGATAATTTCCTCTTCTTTCTGATGTAAATCAACGTGTTTCAAGGTCTTTAATCACAACTCATTTTCTTGATAGTGCAGGAATGATCTGCCTTAGTCCACCTTGTTCCAAGCCATTGTCACTTACTTCTGGAAATTTCCTGGATCAAGTGAAAAAGGACTAAAAAAAAAAAAGTATATACCTTCACCAAGGCCACAATATCTTCTAAAATGTGTTATTTTTAATAATAAGAAACGGTTCTGTTTTTTTTTTTTATCTGCATCTGGATTAAGAACTCTCTAAAGTACATGTAATGATGGACAGTTGCGGGGTACATGTGCCAGATGTCTTTCCACTCAAGTAGGTCCAGTAGTTCATTAGAAAATAGCTGAAAAGTTCAAAAATGCCCTCACACAGAAACTTATAATTCCTTTAAAAGAATTCCTGGATCTACCTCAAAAACTAAGCATTTCGTTCTTAGCCCGTGGCCTTACTTTCTACCAAATTTCATTGAAATCTGTTCTCAGAGTTTTGAGATATCCTGCTAACTATAAGACTGACCAAAACCGCCAAAAATATAACCCCTACGGCAGAAATGAGTTCTATCTGTTTTGAGAAAAATGTGATTTTAGGAATAGAGATGAGAATAATTTACTTAATGGTGGACTTCTTTTCAGTATGCTTTTGTGTTAGTGGTTTCAGGGGGGAATGTGCTGAGGACCAATAATAAAGAACATACTTTTGTATTGATCCCAAAACTAGATTGGAGGGGGACTGACCTCTCTCTGACATGGTCTCTTTGATCGATCCAGCATGTTCCCGTTTTCCAGACAACAGGGTTACACCCGAGCATGAGCTGATTGTAGTCAACTACATAAGATGCTCTTTCCATTGCGATTTGCTCCACATCAATAACATCTGTTGAAAATAATGCTGATTTGGATAACCTTTTCCAGCGCTTTGTGTGTTACATGAAGGCAGCCGGCTAAATGGTCCCGTCTTGATACAAATTACCTTCAGTTGAATGTAGAGACCCTCAATAAGAAGCTGTCTGGGCTGTAACAAAATCAACATGTTGCTTTCGCTGTCCATGGCTTGACCTCTTTGCCTCTGTGCATCTGCTCATCTGTTTGTCCATCATCCTTTCATTCACTAATTACCATCCTCAAGGGGGCAACAATTAAGAGGGATAAATCCACTGGAGCTATTGTTGTGGCGAGGATCTTGAGAGGAGGCGCAGCTGATAAGAGTGGTGAGCTGCGCAGTTTTGTCCACTCTACACTTCCCCGTATCTTGACATTGGGTTATGGTAACATTACAATGTTGCATGATAAATGTACATGTTACAGCGTGTGGTACAAATGTCCATATTTATTCCCAACACTTTGAAGGCCTGATCCACGAAGGAGACGAGCTGAAAGAGGTGAACGGAGTCTCACTGGAGCACAGAAAGCCCAAGGAAGTGCTTTCTCTTCTGGTTAGTCTCACCTCCACTGTTCAGTCACGTTGTTTGTTTCAGTGTCTCCTCACTGGCTGTTTCTTTTTCCCAACTTTTTTCTTCTTTCAGTGTTGTAACTTAAGGATAAATCTGGCATTCTTCTATTTTTGTTTTCTATATATTTTCTTACTGGTAATAGATGTCATAAAAAAAAAGAAAAAAGTCTTTCGCTGTACCAAGCTTGCCTTTTTCTCCAACGTCCAGGCTTTATGCTAAGTTAAGCTAATCGGCTGTCATGTGTGGCATCATATTAACCATACAGACATTAGAGTGGTAGCAATCTTCTCATTTATTTATTGTCAGGAAAGCCAGTAAGAACATTTCTAAATATCAAACTGTTCTAACTCTTCTTACTGTTTGTGCTCAGACTCGCTCCCAGGGAGAAGTTAAATTCAAAATCATTCCTGCCTCCTCCAAAGAAGAAATGTCACCAAATAAGAAGAAGGTACATTTAATATTAACCACACGTATTCCTGTACTGCGTGTATTTTATGTAAGCATATAATCTGGGGGAAAGCTGCCCACCTGGCTTCAGTAAAAATAGATGACATCAGTTGTATCTTGTGTGTTTGGTTATATTTTGCGTTTCTGCCACGATTCTGTCACTAAGAAGTAAATTCAGATCAGACAGTCAAGGATAAGACACTCACTAATGTCACTGAAATTTACAGCCTGTAATAACTTAAACTCTTGATTTATCATTTTTCACATATTCCATGTGTTGAGCCGCATCATCTTAAATTAAACATCTTATGTGGAAAATCCATGGTCCTCTTTGTTTAGGAAGATCTCTCTGCCACCACATACATGCAGTGGATGTCCAAGCTGGAAACTGTTAGAGCAGGGAGCATTTGTGAAGGATTAAGACAAATTATTTTCTATGATCATGGTCATTTCTCAAAAATGACACCAACATATTTGAAAAAGCGCCAGACAAAGACATTGTGTCCATTGCCAGGATACGGAGGAAGTTCACACAGCTGCAGTTGGAGCAGAATAGATAAAGTAGAATATGTGTTTGTGTGCCTGAAGGCACAAACAGTCAACGTCTGTCTCTCCTCAGTTGTTTTTGCGGGCTCTTTTTGACTACGATCCCAACGACGATCCTGCCGTTCCGTGCAAGGACGCAGCTATAGCCTTTAAAAGGGGTGACGTCCTCCAGATTGTCAGCATGGTGGATGACACCTGGTGGCAGGCCTGTCACCTCGGGGACAGCAACAGCCGGGCAGGGCTCATCCCCTCGCAGCAGCTCCATGAGAGGTGTTCATTTAATTCTTTTTACTCGATATTATTATGTTCACTCGTTCTTGTACTTATCAAACATTTGAATTAAAGCCTGTGCCCATTGTTTAATGGGTTTTCCACAGGAGAGTTGCACTACAGCGACCCAAAGCCTTGTTCAAGCCTCGACGAGTCAAACCACACGGTGATTTTCTAATGTTTCTCATTAAAAACCACCACACCTGAAAAGAATAAAACCTTTTAACACTTTCCAATAAACATAGTGGAGCTCCTTTAGTGCTAAGCCAAGAGGTGGACAGGTCATGTCTGAGGATCACGGTGAAGGTCGCCGTCATGGGTGAGCCCCGCTGCCCTCCTGTTGTACTAACTGCTTTTGTTTTCTCCACATGCTCCACAGATGAGGGAGAAGGTACTGTCTGTTTGAATTTGCTTTTAAAAGCTTACCTTCAGGATAATTTACATGATATATTTCAGGTTTGGGTTTGGGTTTTAAGAGGTGTATTCACCAAAAATAATAATCATGAAATGCTTCCCGCACCACATTTCCACTGGAGAGGATTCTGTTATTCTAACTCTGTTGTAACCATGCAGGTTTAAAGTGTCTGGCCCTCTGCAATGTGCTAGTTTTTCACTAACAATCACTTTGTGAGAGTAAGGTAGTTATTAATATTTCTAAATTGTGGATATCATTTCTAAAAAAAAAACTATTATTAGAATTTCCAAAGCAAAATATTAGGACATTTGGGTCAAGACACATGCTAATGCTTTGAGTATGAAATTTCAGAGCGACGCACATCATCCTCTTGTGGTTTGTGTCCACCATTTCCTCACTCTTTCCTCTTCTCTCTTCCTGTTTTTCCAGTCACGGAGGATGTCGACTACGGAGCTATAACAGGCATCCACATTGGTGAGATGTTTGACTTGTTCCACTCAAATCCCTTTGATACTGCAAAGGGGACCTGGTCTGATAAAAGAAAAATAACTCACATATACCGAATATCAGTGAGTTACTTGAGTAAAAGTAGCATTTCCACAGGGTAGAAATAATTTGTTAAAAGTAAAAGTCAAGTAGTCAAATTTGTACTTAAAAGTACAAAAGTATTCAAATTAAAATATACTTAAAGTAACAAATATAAAATTGCTCATTACATTATGCTCATTTCAGAATAATATATATTACTGAATTTTAATTTTTGATGCATTAATGTGTCTCCACTTTAATGTTGCAGTTGGGGCTAATTTGTAGCTTTATATGGCTGAGCAGGTTGTGATTATCCTTGGTGGGGATCAGGTCATATCTAAATCTGTAATAATGCATTAATAATTATTTGTTGGTTATACTTTTTATTGATTAGAAGTTGTAAATGTAAGTTATTAGAGATTTCATGTGAAGTAAAAAGTACATTCCCCCTAGGAAAATAAGTTTTTAATAAAAATAGTTGCATAAAATAGAAGTGCCTCAAAATTGTACTTTGGGCAGTACTTGAGTAAATAGACTGAGGTCAGTTTCACTGGTGTTGAATGTGTATTAAACTTAAAATAAATGGAGAACAACCAGCAACAAAAGGAGACCCTGGGTATATTTTCAGTAGAAACCAGTTCATATGATGATGTAGTTTTGTGGTTTGGAGACGACTGTAACAGCAAATGTGGTTTCAGACTTCCCATTTATCCCATTTGTCTTGATCTGGTGGATTGGATATGATGTGCTCGATATAATGTGTGTGCATATGAGCAGGGCAGTATGTTCATATGGTGGGTGTACACTTAAAGGCTGATTGTAAAAAGGCTCCTTGCGTTCGTACAGGGCAAGGTAATTACAGATGTTGCGTTATATCAGTTCTAAGAGTCATGTGCATTTAATAATCTGCATTTCATCTTATCTCAAGCCAGCCTGCACCTGAGGATGTGCTTCAGACTCTGTGTTTCCTCTTTGTCTGGCATGTAAACCCTCTCCGATGATGCACCACCAAATTACTTCATTCAGCGTAATCAGAGCAGAGAGTGAGTGAACGAGAAGGGAATAGTGGAGATGCATAAAGTCTGGTGAAGAAGGGGAAAACAGGCTTAAAAAGCATGTGAACACAGTTACTGACTGTTTTTTGATTGTCCATGGTTATTGGACTTTAATAGTTTGATGCTACATGAGAAATGGTTTTGTTTTGCTTTCTTGCGGAGAATTACACAAGAACATTGATACCACTCTCATTTCTATCCACTAAATATGAATCTTACGGCCAGTTAGCTTAGCTTAGCTTAGCATAAAGACTGGAAGCAGGGGCTAAACATCCAGACCCAATAAACCTAACTTGTTTCAGATAAAACAAACTTGAAATATTATGTTATTTAACAAGCATTTAATGTGCTGAGTAACAACTGACAACTTCATAAAATTAGAAGTGAACATTGCCTGTCTGAACTTGAAAACAACAAAAAACATTTTCACAGGTAGAGAACAGTTAGCATGACAAAAAGCATGCGTGATTTGAATTTAAAACTAGCGACAAGCTAACTCTGCCCATCGTATGAAGTCACACTACTAATAGCTAGCCAGCAAATTAGCTTATAAAAACCTTTTTATTAACTGAATGTAAAGACACTTTAATCTCTGTTCCTTTAAGCCTGAGTTAGCCCATGTCCCACTAAGTGGACTCAGTGTATTTACATAAAGACATAAGGGATGCTTCAGACTGAAAACTTTGGGTTGTGGCTCATATCGTATAATCTTGACATTGAGGACTCTGGCCTCTGTTTGTATGTGCTGCATGTCATCGCTCTCTTCTCATTCTTATCTTTCCTCTCACCCATACTTACTGTCTAGTGAAGCAGAAACATCTCGTAGCATTTCCAAAAAAAAGAAGTAAGGTTTTACGGCTGAGAGCATTTTCAGTAACAGATGAGAGTTTCCCTGCCAGAATTAGTTAAGATTGACAATTACATAATGTTTTCCTCTAGACCTTATTTCATTGTAGGAAATATAGCATTGGTTATATACAGTATGTGTAAACCCTTCATATTTCTGAGTGAAATCATCAGTTTAAATCTCATGTAAACAAAAAGAAGTGAAATCTCTACTCAGAGTGCCATGTTTCTTAAAATGAAGCCCGGAGAGGAAATGGACAGATATGCTTACAAAGTGAAATTACAGCTGACGTCAAAGAAAACCTGGCACCATCACTTAGCAGCAGTTAACATCATGAAAGAGAGCAAGCCTGCCAAGCCAGGCCAAACCACAGTCGCATGGCAGACGCTGGCTGTCAGACGGCCTACAAGCATACGCGTGACAGACTGAGTTGTCGTCTCTTGAGTCAGATTTGTGATGTTCAGGGTCGATCTTGACACTTGAGCTTGTGTGGATTGTGGCTCCCATTACTGTAGCTCTCTACTGACTGTCTCGATCCTTGTCGTCATCTGGGTATCTGTGGGTTTTTTTTAACATTATTTAAGAGATAAGGTGGTGTTAGGAAACAACGTCAAATGGATTGTGAATCATGGAAGTAAATTAAGTGTTGAATTAATCAATCCTTTCGGAACTTAAAAATGTGTGAGGGTTTGCTAGTCATTACAAACTGGTTGTTATAAAACTAAGTAAGATGAAAATGGAACAAATACAGATTGCTATGGCCAGTCAATATTCATGTTAATATTCATGTCAATATCATAACATTGTTCTCTTTTTTTCTGTATGCCCAGCTTAGTTTGAATTAAGAGAACAACAATATTTGTTCTTAAAGTTGCACTGATTAATGTGCTTACATCAACAACAGATCAAATGATGTGATGTGTAATGTGAAAGTTTGAAATGCTAAACCCACAGTTAAAAAAAATCAACTGACTCAGTTCTACAAACTGTTTTTGCCTCTTTCAGCTTACTGTTTTGACATTGCAGCCCTCAAGCTTACTGTTTTGATTCAATCTTGTTGTTTTCATCAGTATCATTTTCAGTAACAAGAGGGATTTGTCATTGGCAAAGACATAAAGAAACCCCTGAAAAACCTAAAACTTGATGATGAACTCAGCAAAGCATTTACTGGCTAAAGAGCTTGATGTGTCCCTCAGGAATTGGTGGAGACTAAACACAGAGCAAAAAGGAGATGTGGCCAGAAATGTGACTCCCAGTGAATGTTAATAATGCTCGGCATCTGCTGGATGTTAACACTGGAGGGAATTGTTTTCTAACACACTCACCTTATCACCTTTAAAAGCTGATAATGATCCAGATGTTTTGTTGTAGTGTGTTCCAGGGGCAAATACTACTACTACTACTAATAATAAAGATAATAAATTAGGGATTTTCAGACATGCATTGTCATATTGAGGATATCCTCCTGCAAGGTTTTCAGTGATACACCTTGCACGTCTGAGGTTCCTTTCACTCTGTTTCAGCTGGCTTAAGAAGGAGTTTTCGACTCGGGAGAAAGAGTAGTTGGGCCAGAGATGCGGCTCGGTCCAGGAGGTGGAGTACAGGGGTACACAGCTCAGTTCAGCCTCCAACCTACATAGAAATGATACCCTACCACAGGAACCCCAAGGACAGACACCGTCTGGTCGTTCTGGTTGGTATGTACAAACTTAACATACAGCCATGTAGACAAACAGGCAAGCTTCCATCATGAGTGGAAAGTTTCTTCCTAAAGCAAAAAAGCCAGATGTATGTGTGTGATATTATACTGTTTGCATGACATGTATGTGATTTCCCTACAGAAAACGTATAACATGGTAGTTTCTGTGCAGTGTGGTCAGTTATGTTCTGTTTTCTATTATCCCACTGCCTTTTTTTGTGTCCACCTAAAAAAATCAAAATAACGTGATCCCATTCACTAAAAGGACATAATATTATTGAATCTGTTGTTGATCAAAAGAAAAAGTAACGCATTGATGAAGATTTATGTTCCCACTCTTGAGTGCAAGAACAATCTTTTCCCATCAGAACCACGTAAACACTGTCAGAAAACTCCAAGTCAGAATATATTGTGTTCTCTTAAGTTACCTAGTGGCCCACCCCAGATTCACTTCCCTGCCAATCCTGCAGGCCTGCTCTATGTATTTTTGAGCTATATCGCTCCTTTGGGAATTTTACATTGAGCCTCCCTGAAGGTCTTTTTAATGTCATATTACGATACAACTGTAGGTCATCTGTGACCCAGGGAAATTGAAAAAGGAAGAGAGGAGGATGGAAGATGGGGGAAAGAAAAAACAAAGTGGAAGGCAGAGAGGTGAGGAAGACAATGAACTGTGGGAGGTGCAAAAGCAGATAGAAAGGAGATAAATGATAGATGAATGGAGAGAAAGGGATGAGTGGATTGTGAATAAGATCCTTCATAATGTCAGCCAAGTGCTCCATCATCAAACCAGAACAGTTAAGACAGCTTGGATTTAGATTTAGACCTCTTTAATTGAGTTGGAGCTTACCCCGACTCTGGATTACTTTTTACTGTCTGCTGTGAAGGCTCTTCATTGACCAGAGGTCATCATTAAGAATATATAGCTTATTGGCAAAGAGAGTCATGGACAGGAAAAGCAAAACCTGGATCGCTAAAACAGGACCAGCTGGATAATGTGTGACCAGGTTGGACATAGATGCCTTTTTCTGTTTGCATTGCAGACGCGCTTTAAAATGAAACAATAGACCGTTATGCCCCAGGAAAGTTGGTGAATCTGACTGCGAGCCACTCTAAGCCCTACAGATCCTGTAACTCTTGAAAAAGAAAAAGGTCAAAAGAAAAGTATCCACCGAGCCTGATGTGATGATGCTCCTTTCCAGTGCTGGGGAGCAGCTGTGAAAACCATCAGCAGTGTAAGAGCAGAGAGTCTATAAACCTGATATTTTGTAATGTATCGAGCTCATGCAACACCGTGATGGAAAAGGCAGGTATGTCAGGAATTCTGCTTTCAGACAGCGCTCCATTAGAGTCTGATGCAATCTGGGGCTGCAGAAACCTGCTTTAGAAGAAAATCCCAGATGCTGCAGCATGCATGTGTGTGTGTGTGTGTGTGTGCGTGTGTGTGTGCGCACGCTTCATCCTGTGCATCCTACACTATAATGACACTGATACTGTGTGACTTTGCAGATGTCACGTTTAGATGTGATGCTATGGATTTTCCAGAGGGTATAGGAGCATTTAACGTTCGATAGAGAGACGCAGACAGAGCAAAAGAGCGAAGCTGCTTGGAGAATCATTTTCAGACTGAAATCGGTATGAAATCAGAGCTCTGTCTGTCTGACTCTCCCTCTTTCCACCTCTAATGATAAAGACAGATGTGTCACCAGATCACTAAGCCTATTTGATGTTGGACTTGTCGTGAGGAAAACATTAGTACACAGTGATATTGGGAATGAATACGCACACACAGAACACAGTGTTTTGATCTTTGTCCCAAGGGCCCGATGGCGTCGGCGTTAATGAACTGAAGAGGAGGCTGCTGATATCTGACCCTGACCACTATGGCGTCACTGTACCATGTAAGACAGACATTTAAAAGTGTCACCTTTACCACCTGTGCACATGATGGTCTCTCATCTTTTGAAAAGTTGTCGTCAGCCTCCCGTCCTCCTGTTCTCTTTCAGACACCACCCGTGAGAAGAGGAGGCAGGAGAATGAAGGGGTGGATTATCACTTTGTATCAATTCGCATGTTTGAAGAGGACATTCTCAATCATAGGTACGGCGAATCCAGATGCCGCTGTTGAGGTTTTTCCTTTCCCATGGTGTTAAAAATAGTCTCACTTGTCTTTTTTTCACTCCCTTTTCCTCTCCCCTTTCATGAGTGATGTACACCATTTCTACTGCTGTCTGATTACCGTTTTATGTCGTCTTTCCTGTCTGTGTCTGTTTCTAGGTTTATAGAGTATGGGAGATACAATGGACACTACTATGGAACAAGTCTGGACTCTGTGCACAGAGTGATGGCTGAGGGGAAGGTTTGCCTCCTGGATGTGCACCCTAGTGTAAGTATGAAATACAAAATAATTGTAATGATTCTTATGTGAAGTAAAGAAACTCTCATTCATTAAATTTACTGTACTTTACTTTAAAAATTCTGTAGCAAAGCTCAATTAACTGAGAACGACCAAGACAATACAAATGTAGCTAATCATTGCTGCCCTCTGGTGGGTCGGAGTATTAATAACTCCTCTCACTGCAGTGATAATATAAACGATGATAGATATAAATATGCTGTTTAAATCTTAAGTTTTAACTAATATTCTACATAAATCCATGTTTATTGCTTACAAGTTTTTACTTTGCCATATTTGAAAGCTAGTACATTCGCTCTGTGCATGGGTCACAAGAGAGAAAGCAAGTATAATATTTTGTATTTTGATTGACATGTTGACATTGTTTAGAGAACTCACAGTGTTATACCACAAACAAACTTCTGTTTCTGTCTTCATGTAACCTCCTCCTTTTCTGTTTTGGTCACCACAGAAAATAAAGCATGTGTACACATCTGAATTCAAACCATACGTGGTGTTTGTGAAGCCGCCGCGTATAGAGGAGCTACGCCTCACCAGACGGAGGGCTAAATTCATCTGTGAAGAAGAGGACAAGAGCTCAGTCAGGGCCTTTTCAGTAAGTAAAACTATAGCATTACGAAACAGAACACGTGTGATGTCAGGTGCTTGTTCCATGTCTTGTAACACCTGACCTTAGTACACACACCCAACCCAGCAGATATACACCCACCCAAACAACCTTACTCACGGTTGACCCTGTGGTTTGCATTTAAGTGACATTTAAGAGATGGGGGAGTTACAAGGCTGCTCGGTGGGTGGCTTCTTGTATCATGACTAACATACAGGTGAGTTCATTTCATCCAGGAGATAAAGGGTTGTGAAGAACTAATCCGTGAAGGAGGGATCCCTGTTTTATGTTGCTCTGGGTTTGTGTTGACTTGTCTAAAAATAAAAGCATGTATGTTTGATGGTAGAAGTGTTTTAGACATGACAAAAAAGATGCAAGGTCACTTTCACAATCCCCATCTGGCTTCTCATTCACTGTTTGACCCTGGCTGCCCATGTTGCCCTTATTAAACCCACTGGGTCACACACCTGTGTTACAGCCCAGCTGGAGATTGCCCAGTGCCAAGCTCTACAGCCGACAGACAGTTCATGCATATCGTATAGGGCTTGCGCCACAGCTGGTGTGAAAAGGCCTCTTATACTTTACTCTCAGCATGTAACGATGTGTTACGCCTCGGACTGTATAGTTCAGTGGTCATGGGCAGTCGTGCCATGTCCTGTTATGTTACAGTATGTGCAGATTATTGTAGAACAACTACTATGAGGATGTTTTTTGTCACCCTATGGGTTCAGCTGCTCCATTAGCATTCCATCAACAGTATTTGTCAAATTAACAATGATATCATCATTAATCATGAATGTGTGTTCTTTTTCTGCTCCTTTGCCGCACAGATTGTTTTTATTCTTTGCTTGATGATCACTCAAGGGATGCACAAATCAGAGTATGGAAAGAACAGAACTATTGGAGACCGAATGTAGCATCCTGTTACTACATTTGTTTTCTCTTGTCACAGGAGGAGGATTTTGAGGACATGATTGACTCGGCTGAAACCATGGAGAGCCAGTGCGGCCACTTGTTCGACAAGGTGATTGTTAACGGAGATATTGCTGTGGCGTTCAGAGAGCTGAAGGCAGCTCTCCAGAGGGTAGAACAGGCAGAGGTCCAGTGGATTCCTGCAGAGTGGATTTGCTCATCGCCAACAAAAGCGCGGAGAAGTTGTGGCCACTTGGACGGCTGGATCTGAACTTTAAACTCACATAGAAATGAAGAAAGGGAAAATTATTCTAAGTTGTATGTACGGTGTAAAGTTAGAATTTTTGTCATATTTTAAATATCTTTCATTTGTAAACAAGTCCTGTGATTACCACAGTTTTCCATACGGTCCCTTAGAGTGTATCTAATTAGGCAAACAGAATCCATCTCCCTCTCTCTCTCCCTCCGTCTGTCTGAGAGCCAGTTTTTCTGTTGGCATTTGGCTGAAATAACGTCGGCTTGAGGGACAGAGAAGAAGAAGAAGGAGAAAAAAAAGGAAACTCTCCAGAGCTTGTGGCTGAGTGTAATCCTTCCCTGCCAAGTCGCAAACATCAGCATGTAATTATTCTGACAGCTGCTGCACTTCAATTAACTGTAATGTACACCAGAGAAATATTATTAGTCGCAGTCAGGGAGACATTTTGCCAACAACATGCTGTACAAAAGAGGGACACAAACAAGATAACAGTCAATTAGGCTGTAGATGAAGCAAAGCCCGTTTTATGTTTTTAAGCTTTAGAATTGTGTATATGTTGTAGATGAGGGCTAGAGATGCTTTAACCGTACGTTTGTCTTCACTGTAGAAACTTGCTTGTTGAGTATTTCTGAGGCTGGAATTTGTTTATTTTTAAGCACTCAACACTGAGAATAAACTCATTTGTGCACCATTAATTGCAAAGATGTCTTTTTTATACACAACCATATTGGGACAATTAAAAGTAATTGGCAGAAAGTCCCCATTAGTGAGACTCCATTAACAAATACTCATATTTGAGCATCACAGCTGATTCTACTGTTCTCCTTCACACAAGCTTCTTCATCTATTTCTTTTTTAATGGCTGCATTCCTCCACATTCACGGCGCTTCCTTCCCCTTTTTGGATGCTGTGCTCAATTGGGTGTGAAGGAGTGTTAATGTGTCTATCATGTCGTGTTTGGGAGGAAGTAGGAGCTGCATGATGTGAGGAGACAGTAATGACTTTCAAGGGACTTGGGCCTTAGCAGACATACAGAGAGAAAATTACGACCGCACATAAAAGCTTACTGTAAAAGCATGGTGAGGCTCCACATCGTGGATTAGGCTGCTGGGATGAAGAGAATTCCATTTTGTCTCAGGTATTTATTTTGCTTTGGCAGGTGTATTGCCAGTGTCAAACACAACTAAGTACACAGAGAAGACAGTGGCACAAATGGATGAGTGGATGCACTCGCTGGTGTGTTTAAATGTCTCCTCATCACCAAAACACACAAACCAGAGTGTCAGGGCAACAGTCGCACTTCTGCGAGGCCTGAAGCCCGACCCGAGCCAAAGCGTGGCAGTATAATTTCATCACACCACTGAGAATCTGCAGGCACCCTCTGAGATCATAACGATGCCATTTAAGACACCGGAGTGATCCAATGAAAACCCACCGCTTTATGTTCACTACAGCACCCACTTCAAACATTACACAGAAGTATGATGTCAATTGGTCTCGGATAATTTGGCTCAATCATGTAGCTGTCTATTTGAAGTATGTAAAAATAAATACGACTGATGTTAAACAATATTTTCATCTTAGCATGACATATTCGTAACTTTTAAGACAAGCAACACAGTAGGGCACATACTTAAAGGATATGAGAGTGAATTATAAAATCCCACCGCAGGAACGCGAAGCGGTTTTTAGTTACTTGTACTGTAAATTGACATTGTCATCAACTAATTCATATTTCCTGATAAATTGACACACTAAAGACAGACTGTACAAAAAAAGACACAATCTTCCTCTAAATACAAAGTTGAAATCATATGCAATAAAATGCACCAATCCTCAGTTCACTGCACTCAAGGCTTTTGTCTCTACAGTCTTGCTTGGTCTTTTATGACCAAAAAATTAGTTTGTTGACTATGTGTGTTTCTGTTACAACAGTTATGCTAATGTTTGCTTCCATTTTGGGTGTTTTAATTGGCAACTCCCAAGTCAAGTATCTGATTCATTTGTCGCAAAATGTTAAAATATATATTAGCTAATCGCTAACTTTAGCCCTCGTTTGGTGTGGGTTAACTAAAAAGTTAGCTTTTTGCCAAAAGGCAGTAAAACATTTAAATGAGGAGAGTTGTGTGATTACTTTCTGTGGACAGACTTTTGTCCTATAGATAATTTGAAAATATCAAAGTGCACCCAAAAGAACTAACTGTTCAGGACCAGTTACAAAGTCTTGGTGTGCACATTAGTAACAAGTAACAGCTTGAAAAACATTTGACAAACAACAGTACTTAATAATTCTCAGTGCTAATCTATGGGCGACTGTTGCTCAGAGTCCAGCCATCCATTGGCGGTTCAATCCCTGGCTCCACCAAGCTGTATGCTGAAGTGTCCTTGGGCAAGACAAAGAACCTCAATTTGTTCCCAATAGCTGTTCCTTTGGCATGCGACTGACAGATGAGTGACTTAATTCCCTAAGTTTCCTCCCCTACTGCAGCTGCCATGTATAAATGGGTGAATGCTGACATGTATTGTAAAAGCACTTTGAGTGGTCGGAAGACTAGAAAGGTGCATTATAAGTACAGTCCATTTACCGTTCAACATCAATTTAAGTTGGAAATAATGGAATTTCAAGAAAATGAAGGTTATTTCTTTGGGATATTTGATGATACATTCAATTTCTCCAAGACACAATTTGCTAGTTGTTTGGCCCTTTGGATAGGGCTGGAGTTTGTGAACCTCCAAGAAAGACAGACAGACACACACACGCACACACACACAAACAGACGAGTGCCAAACTATCCAAACAAGAAGAGATATATGTCCTTCCACAGTGTTTTTTACAGGTCTCTTGGCTGCTGAACGTAGGTGTGTTCCCAGCTAATATCAACAGTTGAGCCGGTGAACATATCACAGAGGGACAGGAGTAAATGGTGTGTGATAGCATGTAGCATTCTCCGACCACTACTTAGGAATGTGAGTGAGGAATTTACTGCACCTAACGGGGATGCTTCTGGTACATGTGTTTTTCAGCTTTGAAACCATTGAAACTCACTCTTCCCACCAATACTTCTAAATTATGAACAGGGATGAGAGTTATGGAGCACTTTAATATGTTTAACGGTCGAACAAGTGCTGCTCGGATTTTAGCCATAACCTTCAGAAGTTTCATCAGTGGGCAAGAAAAAATGCATTTTATCACACACGTTTGCTTAAAGATTATTAAGTTACGATTGTGAATGGCGAAGTCATTACTGTAGATCCAAACAGTCTTACATAAGAGTGTTTGGATGTCAAGAGGAAAAACATACGTGGATAACTAAAGCTGAACCACCAAGTTTTCGAATACTGGGCCTGATGCCCGCATGTTGTCATATGATTGAACTAATGATGACGCTAAGTTTCTGTCAGACCTCGTTTTTATAATTGTTCACAGTCCCTGTTGCTCCAAAATGGAGACAAACACTGACAAATAAGAGCATTATGATTGGATTATCCCTGCTCAGACTGCAAACGGTGTTAAAGAAGCACAATTCTGACGTTTGAGTGCACATGCCAAAAACACTTCTGACTGAAAAATCTGTCCGCTAAAAATGCAAAACTGGCTATGGAAGATTCAGGCATGGATCAATTTCATCTTCCATTGTTTGTGTTGACTTCATTATAAGCCAATTTGTAACCTTCTGAAATCCATTTCATCTCAGCAGGACTTACTTCCTCACATGAGGCACAGTTTGGTGGTTTTGGTGGTTATTAGCAACCGTGTAATTACACCCATAAATTTCCAGAATCCCCTGGTAAAACATGTATTATTTGCTGACACGATTTTTGGTGCAACCGCGAGCAATTCATATGCCTCATGTAGAAAATATGAGAGCATGTCGAACTGTTTAACACAGGCTGCAGTCACATCATACAAAGTCTCACTAGTAAATCTAATGACCACATTTGCTGATATTCGTACATGTGCAATATTTTTCATATGCTGGAGTGCTACCGGGGCTGCTGCGCTGCAAGCTTTTCCTCACAGAGCTCTCCAGAGAAGTGATTGGACGAGCAGGAGAGCCAATAGGCTGCCGAGCAGCAGGTTATTTGAACTCTCCTCACACGGCTCAACTAAACCAGACAACATCCTCTGACTTTTCAAACATTATTCTCTCACAAGAGTCTGTCATCATCAAGTCTGCTCAGTCAGTGCTCCTGTGAGCACAGAAAGACAAGCAAGGAACACGTTTATATCTTTTTTTTAAAAAATTACCTTTACACCAAGTGTATCCAGGATGGGAACCTGCTGCTTCTGTTTACATCTGGAAGTCTACTGATGCACCTGTTGACTGAGGAAAATTCTCTGTGTTTAACAATGAACAAAGTTGCTGTGATGAACTCCGATACGCTGCTTCATTTGGATGACAACAGAAGAGCAGAGGAGAGGAGCAGACTGGATTGTGTGGACTTACCTCAGAGCAGTTTAACAGACGGGGAGAACACAGACCTGCTGCGATGCCAGGACGCCACTGAAAGCAGCTCTTCTATCAAGTACAGAAGATATGGGTATGCCATTTTTATTTGGGTTGGAAATATTGTTTTTATGGCATGATGAGCCGTGAAGCAGGTGGTTGTATTTTGTATTACAGTTAAAAAGCAGTTTTTGAAAGTCACATAAGATTTAAGATAATTATCTAACCTGACATTATGTCATGTTAAATACTTTAGTTATCATTCTACATATAAAGTTAAGTAGTTCTTTGCAGTTCTATTCATGTGGATGTCACAGACAGCATAATTAGGGTTTCATGTATGAATGCTGTGGGCACTCCACATGAATCTACTAGGCACCTTCTGATTGCTGCAGGTCTCGTTTGGGTGGCGTCAAAGTTCGCCATAAGAGACAGGTGCTGCAAGACATGGCCCGACCACTGAAGCACTGGCTGTACAAACACCGGGACAACCCTTACCCCACCAAAACAGAGAAGGTCCTGCTGGCCCTGGGCTCACATATGACACTAGTGCAGGTGAGCAATGAGATGGTGGAAGGAAGGCACTGCAGGGATGTATTGCCATTGAGTTTTCTGAGTTAAATTGAGCGCTATTAACGTGCATCTCTGCAGGTTTCAAACTGGTTTGCGAATGCTCGGCGGAGGCTGAAGAATACCGTGAGACAGCCAGACCTGAGCTGGGCGCTGAGGATCAAACTGTACAATAAATACATCCAGGGAAACGCTGAACGACTGAGCGTGTGCAGTGACGACACAGACTCAGATGGTACGAGCAGTACTCAAGATTAGTGCTTCTTTTTATAGATGTAATTGTGGAAAAAAAGACTGGATTTAGGTTTAATACAATACGATTTACATGAATCATTTTAATCAATACAAAATACAAAAGTCACGGTTTTGTTTCCTTTGCTTTAGATGAAGAGTGTCCCTTACAAACGCCCATCAGCCAATCAGACTTTGGCAGGTCATCTTCCCACAAGAGCGTGCTCCAGAAACAGGGCAGTGTCCTCGCCATGGCAGACTCGGCCAACAGTGACGACAGCGCGTCACCTCCATCCAAGTACAAGAGCAGTTTACTGAATCGGTACCTGAACGATACCCTGCGGCACATGATGGTGACAAAGGCCGATGGCGTCACCTCGGCACGCAAGAGGAGGAGCCACTCTGAGTCATTCAGCTCCAACGAATGTGATCGAGATGTTGTCTCCCCGGCGTCATCCTTTGAAACTGAGGCCAACTTTGTCTACCACATGGGTGAGAGATTTTTGTCATTGTGCGCAACACAATTGCACAACAATAACAAACGGAAAATTGTGCTCCAACACCAAGATTGTGCTCAATATGTGTAAATAGGATCGGGTAAAGCATGTAACAATGCAAACAATTGGTTTACATAATGACAAGTCAGGCAATCAAACAACATAGGGGATAGATTAGAGGTGTAGGAGATGATAGCACCAGCCGTCCACAGAAATCATTAAAGCATCTTCCTTGTTAATTGTAGATTTATGTTGAATGTGAGGTAAAATGACACTTTAACTACTGTGCTTCCCCTCCGTTCATTTTTAACACACCGCAGTGTACAGTAAAATAAGAACAGACTGAACAGAAACTTCCACATGGCTCCTCAGAGCTCCCTGACATTAATAAATCTCTGGCATTCCACTGAAAGTCAGAAGCTCGGCGAGATTCAATTATAAAGTTACAGCGAAACTGGGAGGGAGTTTGACACCTGGGTGCCCTTTCAGACCTATAGGGAGCACAGCACACTGACAAGCCTCAAATCCGCTAAGGTACAGCAGCCAAAGCCTTTACAAACAGTACTAATAAAGACTCATGCAGACGCTGAAATCCCTCATTTTAAAATTGGATGGAGCTCGTGCTGGCTGCCGCTGCACACCGCAAATATCATTTCCATATACTAGAATGTGCCATTTGTTCCGCTTCAGCTTCTTGCCATGGTGGAAATGTCCAGTCCAGTCTCAAGGACAATTACAGAATGTCTGAGACTTTATTCTTCCCAGGGTGAGAAGCGGAAGGCTCAGCCAAATGTAGAAATGGAGCAGTCTGTCAGTGAAGCTCCGAGGACATCTCATAGAGCGACTGTCAGAGCTGCCACTCAGCTGTGAGACAACGCAGAGCGAGATTGCTAACATCCATTTGGCTTTTCCCATCAGCGTTTGAGGGCGCAGCTCTGCTCCCTTCACTCGTGTGTGCTTTGGCAGGCTGCTTCTCCCAAGTGTTACTTTTCTACTCAGAATCAATCTAAATTTACATTATATCATAAGAGCTGTGAAAAGATTTTTGTAACCAATTCCACTCTTTAGCATCTCTTGCCCTAAAATGAAACACGACGTGCCTTTAGTTCCTTTCATATTATTTTAGAACCACTTTCCTGGCAAACAATAAAACCTGGTCCCAATTTAAAGGTTATATAACGGATATTTTTATAGTCTGTGACAAGACTTAATCTGTATCAGTTTATCCTCAAATTGGCCAACACATTGGTAATTTAATAATAAGTAGGATCATTTTAACAGGCTTTTACTATGTAGTTAAACAAATAGCAAATCGGTGAAATGGTTTATTCTGTAAATGAGTGTTAACAAGAATTGAAAGCTAGGAATTCAAGGATTCTTATTTAACTCATTCATTTTAGGCAAAAGTTTGACATTTTGAGAAATTAATTTCTACCGCTCCTTAGATGAGAATATTGATGCTACAGTCATGTCTGTACGTAATTATGTAATTATGAAGCTTCAGCTAGCGGACAGTTAACTTAGCCTAGCACTGAGACTGGAAACAGCTAGCTTGGCGCTTGCACTGTAACATAATTGTGATTGGCCACCACCTCCACCACCAATATTTACGCCTGGGCTTGGCTCTGTCCAAAGGAAACAGAAGCTGCTTACCAGAACCTCCTAAATTCACTAATTAACACTTTATATCATGTTTGCTTTATCTGTTCAAAACATGGAAGTGTAAAAATGACAACTTGTATTGTGCCGGGCTATTTCTTACAACAAATATAAAATGGTAATTAAGTGTTTTAGAGACATTGACTGGTTAGCTGATTTTTGGACAGAACCAGGCTAGCTGTTTTATTTTGTCTTTATGCTAAGCTAAGCTAAGCTAAGCTAAGCTAAGCTAACGGCCTGCTGGCTGTAGCTTGGTGTTGAGTGTACAGACTTGAAAGAAGCGATTAATAATTTAATCAAACCAGAAAAGGAATAAGCATATTTTCCAAAATGTCGAACCACTTTGTCAAAATGGTATTACTCTCTACTTCAAATCCTATTTCTTTTGGAAATTTTTGGTCTTTGCGGGGATTCTTGATGCCATCACACGCTGATGTGGCGGCAGCGCCGGTGAAATGTTTGTACAAACTTTTAATGTATCCCTGCTGGTCATATTAAGAGTGTTTGCAACCTGGTACGGCTCCTCTGCGGAGGTGAAGTGGAAAGTTGAGCTGCCAGATTCATGACAGGCACTAATACCATTAACACATTTATACTCCTCCCGGGAGACGGCTAAAACAGTCAGTAAACCTTCAGTGATGGGGCTAATAAGCGATGCCACTACACAGTGTCTTACAAGGACACTTTAAACCAATCAGACTGAATCCCACAGGCAGTAAAAGTCTAATGGAATAGTATCGGTAAGTGATGTTACTACTCGCCGCATGGAAATGTGAGGATGGTTACACCATATAATATGGTACTCACATTAACTTCTATGTTTCCCTTAAAAAGGCTGGAGAGCCATAAATGTGACCAGCATCATGCTTTATTGGACGCAGAGCGGCGAAAAACATATCTGGACAAACGCCTTGCTGCGTTTTCCACCCATTTCCTTTCAAATAAAAACACGCATGCTGAGATGGGAGTCTCTTGTTCGCAAATACGTTTCCGCGTTGAGGAAATAAGGTGTTTCAGTATTTTCTCAGTGCTCAGTTGTTTTCTGTCATGGATCCCAATGATACACCTGTGAGATGACTGAAAGTCACTGAGTGTGGGTCGTCAAGGGGATCTAAACTGATTATGGGAGAGCATCCAAGACTTAAAGCAGCTCATGCAGACATTGTTTCACTGTGAGTGGGTTACATGACACAGGATTTACGGCAGAAAATCCATAATATATACACATTAGTCATACACGTTTCACACTTTGCCTCAGATGAGAAGATCGATCCCTCACACAGGCATGACAGCAGCATTGACTTTCCCATCTTACTCTTAGCATAAAGAGGGTTAATACTCCCAAAATATCAAACTATTCCTTATTTGCAAATAAATCAGGCTGGATGTAAGATCTAACATGATATTGTAACTATGTTGCACAACTGCCATGCAATGTTATATCAAAAAAAAGCAGTCAGCAGCTTCATTACCCCAGTAAAGTTTTGTTGTAACCGATCCCCGCTATAAATTTGAGACTCACCAGAGGTAAAACAATGTTTTTTTTCTTGGTAATAAATACAACAGAGGTACTGAAGTACTTTCTTGGCAAAGCACGTTATAGCTAAAGAGAGAAATGCTCGGGGACGTTCAGTAGCAAAAAAGCATAAAACGGCAAAATGATTTACTATCAATAAGTAGTTGCTCTTGGCTGCAGCCCGTCTTAAGAAATCAGAGACGGGGATGTTTCGGGCTGTTAGCATTGAAAGACTGTGTTTCACAGTGGGCCTCTAATTTCCCTGTCTATTGCTCTCTGTAGAAAAGATCTTGACCAGCGTCTATCTGCTTCATCGAAATGAGGCAGTATTCCAAAACAAAAATGGAAAATATCTTCTACATATAATGCACGCCTATGTGCAGACCGCTAACAGAAACTGCACAAGCAATATAAGATTTCTCCAGAGCCCTCTTTATCCTGCTCATGCTTCTGGGATCGTCAGAGATACTGGAGTTTAATTTCAGAAAACTGTGAAAGACCGACCATTCCTTCTGAGACCGATGTAGGTTCTCAGGTATTTTCTCATAAGACACCCTCCTTGCCTATTGGTAGAATTGAAGTCCTCAAGTGCTTTGGTCAATAAAGATGGAGATGATCAGAAACAGCCTTTGGAAAATGAGCAACACACAGTGAACCAACTTTACAAGTGCTAGCAGAGCTGGAAACCCAAAAACACGGCGTCAGTCCTCATGACACGATGCAGATATCAAGTTTTTTCCCTCTAAAAAGCTCAAAAGAAACTCTTGCACTGCATTTGTTTTGGCCTGAGTCGCTGCTCACAGGCAGCCTGGTGCACTTCACGGAGTCAAAACTTTCTGGCTCTGTAAAACACATCCAGAGAGACACACTGGAGCAGTGACTGTTGTAGCGATATTCAGAGTTGCACACGCTTGCACTTGGACGCACCTCCACATCCACAAAAAAACGCACTAACTCAGTGCATATTGCGCAATTACCAATGAATACACACATGCTGCAAATTAAAAAACCTCCCATACATTAATACTATGTATCACTAACATACGGTCATAAAGCCTAATCCAGCAATGATTGTCCCATGAATATTCTGTCTGCAATTTCACTGCTATCAAGTAAACTGATTCATTGCACGTTTAGCTGAGTCTTTTCTTCTCTCCTGCAGATACAATGGACTATGCTTCAACTAAATGTGACAGGTAGGTGTAATTATTCATTCTTCAATCTACAGTCAAATCAGCTGTTTGCACTTTTCCACTTTCATCAGCTTGAAAAGCAATACCGTCTGTAATCCCTCGTGGACGATTTTTCATGTAACTGTAGCACAACCTCTAATTCATCCATATTATTCTGGCTTTATATCAAGAAGAGATATCCAAGCAAATGCATCATTTCTGCTTTGGGTTCATAAAAATTGCTCACTAGATACTTTTTCCCAGCTAATTTAGGAAAGAGGTGAGATGATATTTAATGATCCACTTTATACACAGCTGTTTTTCTTTATATTCACAGCAACCAGCAACACCGAGGCCAGCAGAGACGAGCGGACCAGGGCTGGAGGGAGATCCACGCCGCAGTGGCTCTGACCAACTTGGCCCAAGGACAGAGCTGCCCAGTGGACCAGAGCGGCGTAACCGTGCCCGGCGCTGGTACGGGGCAGAGCCGGCCCCGGGAGCCCTTCTCAGTTACGAGGACCACTATCATAGACAGGATGTGTGTCACAGGACCCACCTCTGCTCTGAGGCAGAGCTGCACCGTTGGGCCCACGCTCACCAGCCGCATCATCCAGAAGTCCTCTCACATCTCTGAGGTCCAGACTGTTAACGTGGCCCTGGCAAACGGTGTGTAGGCATTTCATTCGAGCATCTGGTCTAAGCACTTCGTTCCATATGGGAATACCAGATGCCTAAGTGCCTTGCAGTATATGTACAGCCTCTGTTATTTTGTAATGCTGATAAACCTTGACATTTTCAATCATTTTTACATTGTAAAATGGAAAAACTGACCTAATGCAGTTGAGTATTTTTTCTACTGTTCCACCGTAATGTTTCTAATGTCTTCCTATTGCCGTCTGTTGCAGTAAGTTATATTAACTTCCATGAGACTGGATTATCATCCAATGCTTAAGTTTGACAGCAGCTATTTGAATAAACCCAATGTGAAATCAATCGACCAGTCTTTTGCTTTAAGTCGCTGCTCTGCAGTGGCTTAAGATGCATAGTTATGTTTGCCTGAACTGTATTTAGCGGCAGTTTTCATGTGTGCAGTCGTGGGTCTCGCAGTTTCATTCTATCCTTTCGATTTGCTTTTTAAAAGGTTGTAATACAGGCAGAGGGGTGGCATCTTGGAACTACGGATTCACATTATTCTGTAGTTGTACAAGAGCAATTCTGAATAGTTTGTAGCAATGTTAGAAAATGTCTGTGAACTATAATATACAAGGCTGAAACCCACAGTGGACACGTTGTGGTTTCCAGATACAAACATAGTCAATAGTTTAATAGACCAAGTGTGTTTTAAACTCTTGTTTTGGTGCTCTGACTCACAACTTCCACTCACTGCTTTCACAGGAATGTTGACGGCCACACACTTTAAAGGTGCACTGTGTAAGAATTTTAGTTTAAAACATTAAAAAAAAAACCCAACTAAAATTATCAACAGAATGTGAAGAAATAACAGAAATTACAAGACGTCTTGCCAAGCTTATCTACTGGAAACTTGAGGTTGACCATAGTCAGCCCTCCGGAGGCGTGCGCTAACTGATGGCCGACCTCCCTATTCCTCAAGCAAACAATGTGATAGCAAAGTTTAGCCAGTGAATGCAGAGCATGCAGAAGTTGGCTAAAGCGCCAGGTAGTTCCCTTTCTTGCTAAGTGGAGACAAAAAACTGCATTAAAAGAAAGTAAATTTGCTACATCACTACGAATAAGACTGCAAATGAATGCTAATGTTGCTAGGTGCTAGCTTGCTACGTGTACTTGTTAGCCGTTCTACTGCAAGCTAACAAGTTCCATCATCAAACCATCAACCTAAGAAGTGATGTCAGTGTCTTTACGGCTTGTTTTGGCTGCCCACAAGTGGCCTAAAAGACAGTTTATTTGGGTTTAACTTGATGGAAGAGTTCTTGGTGAAATAGTGAATGTATGGTAATGAAATAACAAGGTACGTTGGTCACACATACAGTCCTGATGTCAAGCTGAGGAGCAAAATCTTGGTTTTCTGTATTATTTCGACCAACAAACATATTTACGAGAGGTGAGACACACGACCGTCATCTGTTTTAGATGTTAGAACGAAACATAGATGCCAAATGAGATCTCAGGAATTTTCTGACCTCAATACGGGGTCAACTGCCAAAAACTTATGTTATTGGAAATACCGAGAACACGATAAGCCTTAGGGGAATGTCTGGTACTCTGCCTCTGAGGAGAGACTTGTGGGGAGTGTCCTGTTCCATGTGGGGACATCCTGACACCAAACATAAGCTTGTAATCACACTCTGTCCTGCGGGGCCATTTTACCAAACATGATTAACAGGATTTTTCCACTCGTGTCCCAGTTTTTGGTTCATCTTTTTAGCCATTTTGTGCAGTGAATGTTTTCAGTTTATGTACGACAGACTAGTCATCAACACAGTATTATGGAAAGAGTACCTCACCCCTGTTTCCACTGTAAACCTGCATTTGATTAGGTGGGCTTCTGCACAACTTGCAAGGAAATAGCAGTTCTCAAATGACAATCAAAAAATAATAAGTCTTGAGTGACGGCATCTTGAGGTTGTCATTTATTTCAGTTTGAAACAACGCAAACTTTCCTCGACCATAACCCTAGCGAATGCCATTCAATGTTAAGGCAAATATTGATTTAACATATTGCTCAATATGATTCAAATAAGTGAAAAGATAAAGCAGCAGGAAAAGGTACAGGGGTCAACAGGAGGCTAAACAAGAAGAAAGACATTCCAACAAACAGCGACAATACATCAAACAAAGGTCTTGGGAATGCTCTCATACTATAGTGTGTGAGAAATGCCTTCAATAACTCACCGGGACATTAAATAGACCGTAACACCACACAGAAACTGCAAAATAAATGGGGAGAAAACAAACTTACAGGGTCAAGCTGAGACCAAATGAACCTTTGCCAAAGCAGATGGGCAAAAAAAAAAAAAAAAAAACTGAACTCAAGTTAGGAAAAGAGCATATTTTATTGCAAAAGCTTGTAATACTGTAAACCTTAGACTTGTAGCTGTGGAAGCTGTGTCCAGATCAGACTTTTAAAGAAAAGGACAGATTCGGTTGCAGAAAATCCTAAAAGGCAAAGATGATTTACCTGCCTTGGCCTTTTCCACGGAAAGAGATAAAAACAGGAAGTCAGTTCAGCTGAAAGCCTCTACACATACACTGACTTTGATGGAACGCACCATCAAATGACTAATAAGTGAATTAAAACAGCAATCAGTAACTGCGGTCCATTGTGAAATGTATCAAGTGGCATTCACAGTGTTTTGGTGCATAATGACAGTTAAACACACACTCACACACTGCTACTCTCTTCCACCGCTACCCGTCGGTCCAAGTCATGTGTTATATATGTAATAGAGCATTTAAATATACAGTAAGTGTTTTGGAACAATCTGGTTAACTTTGCAGCTACGTAGAAGTCAACATTTACAGCTCAGGAAGCAGAAGCAGGGAACTAGAGTCTTTTTTTCCTGGAGGTCAAGAATTGAGGACACTTCCGTGTCCATTATAGTAACTGATTTGGACTAAAATTTGACAAGCTACGTACTATAGCCTACAAATTGATTCATGTTATAGGCACTGTGCTATTAACCTGATGCCTTAATGTGCAACAGAATCACTGCTGCCAATAAGATAAATTCAGACCAGACGTGTACTCGTATGACGTATGCTTGGCGTGGTTTTGCCAATTTAAAACACTATACTTCCTCAGACGGGACGCTATTTATGCATGATCCTTTCATTCATGTTTGAAACAGAAAGTAATGACAGGTGACAGGTGATGGTTGGAAAGGAAGTGTGCAAACAGCAAAGTCCTTTCGACCGACAGAACTACTCCAACAATAAACCTTATATTAAGTACTCATCCAGTTCCACCTCTCCTCCTTCTCCCTCTTTCTCTCTCTTCCTCTCTGTTTCTGGTCCGTTGTCATTCCTATCAGGTCGGTGCTTTTTGGTTCTGTCCAGTTTTCAGGGTATGGAACAGTACCCTCCACATGCCCTGCCGCTGACCTGCTCCTGGTTACTCAGGCGGAGCTTCTGACCCTGGTTTTCGCTCTCCCAGAGCCCCGGAGTCTGGAGGATCTTCTCCACAAGCTCCTCGAAGGCACACTGGACGCCATCTTTGGTCTTTGCACTGGCCTCTGTACAAAGAAAAGAGGGTTACCAAGATTTATGAGATCAGTTAGAAAAAAAAAAAAAAAACTGCTGTGGCTCTTTCCAAAAATGATCAAAAAAAAGAGAAACCTACACGTCAGCGTTTAAATCCAAAACAGAGCAAGACAGCTTTCTTTTTATAATGTAGTGAAACTAATGACAGAGATTTCTAAATATCCTTGTGTTGACAAACATGACATATAAAGTAGAAAATGACTTCATTTAAGAAGCAGGAGGCATCCAGTGGGATGAAGACATCCTCGCAGCGGATTAAATCCACGACATCTTCTTGCCCAGCCCTTTTCAAAACCCCTTAATTTAACCGTTCTAAAATGGAAACTCCACAGAGAAGTTAACCTAATTTCCCAGAGAGGGGCAGATTGGAGATGAGAATCAGGAACACGTGTAGACATGGATCCGATAAAAAGAAAGCCCGCTAGATTTTAATCATAATGCAGTTCTTCTGGAGCGGCCGCATCTTTCAGCGCGGCTCTGACAGGAGGGACTCAAAAAAACGCCGAGACAGTATAAACAACGCAACAAACCCACGCTAAATGCACGACTTACTCAGTGATGTCTCGGCTTGTTCCAACTGCGCAATTACAGTCCTGACTTTTTGTGTACAGTACGGTACATTTTAATGGCTCCAAGTTACATTTTATGGCTCTATTAGTTTAAATGACTGTGTCTGACCGCGGCTGATTTTACTCTAACGTAACTCACCGATAAAAAGCATAGAGTGTTTCCTAGCGAATTTCAGCCCCTCGTTTCTGTCCACTTCACGGTCGTCCTGCAAACCAAACACACACACACTCTGTAATTTTCTCTCTCTGTGTGAATACACATGGTGAAGGATTAAGTGCTTAAACGTGACGTTGCTGCACAAGTGTAACACCGCCACCGGCTGCTGAGCACATTTATGAAGCATTTTTTTATGTATTTTGGTTTTAATATTAAAAAAGACTTATAAAGACATATAAAGCAACTTTCAAATTACGGTCATTACTGAGCCTTCATACTGAAAATCCTGCACGTTAATAACCAAAAACCCCAAATCTGCCATTGACACGGTGGGACAGTGACGTCTGTAACGGTTTAAATTTGTAGTGTAAGTGTCAAACCACACGACTGCAGACTCACCTTATCAATTTTGTTTCCGACGAGCATTTTTACGATGTCGTTGCGTGTTGTGTAGGTCTCCAGTTCATTCAGCCAGTTTTCAAGCTTTGTAAAAGTGTCGCGCTTTGTGACATCATACACTGTCCAAGCCATGCAGACAGAGAAACTGAGTTTAGACATTTTAAGCGAGTGGGATATCATCTACAATCAGCACACTGTCAGTATCCGATGGCTGTTGATTTGCAGTGAGTGTTTAGCTGATGCTATAATCCAAAGTGTTGCCCTTGTAAAATGACAAGCTAACAATAAGCAATGTTGACAAACAGTACGTTTGCACCCTGGGAGAATCATGTGCTACGAAAAGCGAAGGACTGATACCATTATTTTTACCAGAAAGAGAAAAATGTCTGGTCCTAAACGTGTTATGTGGCCTCGTGAGCATCACTGTTTACCAAGTATGACTCCCTGTGCACCGCGGTAGTAGCTGGGTGTCAGGGTGCGAAACCTCTCCTGTCCAGCTGTGTCCTGCAAAAGTCAGGACGTTTGAGATCAAGGACAGAAAATGCATCCTTATTGTTCATGTTGTTTTAATCATAAAAACAAGGAAACCAAGAAGGGTGTTTTTAAAAACAAATAAAACAAACACTTTTCACACACTGAAGATGAAGTATTGAAATCCTTTACTTAGTATACTACTATAATACTCCACACTACCACACTAATCCACCAAATGTAAAGGTCCAGCATTCAAACCCATAACCCACCTAAAAATGCAGTTTTGACATATTCTATCTATCTATCTATCCATCTATCCATCTATCTATCTATCTATCTACCATGACAATGCATTTTAAGCTGGAGAGGGCTCCTAAATAGATTAGTTATATAATTAGTTATCTCCGACATCAAACATTCACCTTCAAACGTACGTGGTTGTCACCTGACAGGAAGTGACAGCTGACTCAAGCTGTCACACAAATATAGTGGAGTAAAACTACAATAGTGGACTTAGCGAAAGTAGAAAGTGACATGAAATGTAAACACTCAAGAAAAGTTTGCTTAATTTCCACTTAAGTACAGCACTTGATATTAGACAGACAGACAGATAGATAGATAGATAGATAGATAGATAGATTTTAAACTGAGCAACACTAACATGTGTTGAACTATATACTGTATAAGCACCTGCCTCAGCTCATGTTACATGTGACTTCACAAAGTGCTGCAATCCTCCTCATAAAGTATTTTGGGCCTTGGCGTGTCTTTCATATATAAACACTGGTTTGTGAATATAGAAATAATAAAGGAGCTGAGCATCTTAGGCTTAGGTTAGGACCTCACTGTGTTTGGTGTGTTTTCATTAAACAGTGGCAGAACGATGCTTTATGCATCATGAGAGGAGGTCTGGTCTTTACTTGATTCTGGCTGTGCGATGTTGCCATCTTGTGGAGAAAGCTTGTAGTTCATCATGTTTTTCCCTGACAACACAAATAAACTGTAGACAATGGCTTAATGTTCTCAGTCTTACCCATATGGCGAGCTTTGCTCTGTTCCCGTCTATTGCGAGTGTCTTCACTTTGAAATCCACACCTGGTCGGTTATGAGAGAGGACGGAGGAAAAATGGTCCATTATAAGTGGAATTAGTTTACATTTTCTGTGTATCTGCCCATAAGTGTGTGTAAGAGTGTGTAATAAACCTATTGTTGCTGACTGCTCTGGATCAAAAGTATCGTCTGTGAACCTCAGGAGGAGACTGTTGGGGAAAATAAAGATAACATGGAAATAAGCAGGATATAGGGAACAATAGGCTTTTGTGAGTTGACCAGAAGCTTTCAACCTCTCCCTCAGTTACAGCTACAGCAAGATCACAACAACTACACAGCCTGAATGTTGACAAGTAACTGAAGAGGATCATCATTATTTGTTACAAACAAACACAACACCAGTAAAAAGTTTTACAGCCGACTATGTGACGTGGGCATTATTTGTCACGTGACTGTCAGCTCGGTTGCGGTAAGTTCTTTGTCCTAAACAGGTAGAAAAGGTACAACAGCGGGGGCAGCGAGCCGCAGCCACAGCTGCTGGGCAGCGGGGAACAAACTTACATAACAAGCAGAACATCAACATTCACACCAGGCTAGCTAACAGCGTCGCTACACACAGACACAGACCTGGACTTCCCGACACCACTCTCGCCGATTATCAACAGCTTCAGGGTCGTCAGCACGTCTTCGTCCATATTCCTGTAGCAGCTAGTTTGTTTTTCACTAGACGACGCTTTTATCGACGTGTTTCACTTGTTTTTAGAGCAGCAGGCGGCTAGCGGCTCCGGTGACAGCCTGCTGAATGCGTAACTTCCGCACAACCTGCGACGCGTGACGTCACAGAGCGTAACGACATAGATACAAACATTATATCGATATTTTCAAGGAGGTGGAAAATAAAAAAAGAATAAAAAGAGTCAAAATACTGAGGTAATCTGAAAGTTTGTGTGATAAAATACCTTTAAGGAATAACGGTACGTTTTTATGTGCCTGTCATCTTATCCACTGGCTTTTCGATATAGTTTATTTATAATTTATTTGCAATATAGTTTATTTCAGTCAATATTTAGCACATACCGCCATCTTCGTTTTGAACACTGCCAGTCTCTTTTTATTTTAAAACAGATTAATTTATCATCTTTATCTATTATCTATTATTTGTGGAGGGTTTTTCTTACTATGTATACTGTGGCTTCTGCCAAAGCAAATTCCCTGGATGTAAAAACCTATTTCTCAATACACTGATTTCTGATTCCTATATTTTTCCTGTTCTTCCTGAGGCAAAAGTGTAGGGAGGGGACATCTGGAACAGAAAACTATTATCAGTTGTCAGGCAGATAACCTTTGAATGGTCTAAATAAAGATCCACACGATAATTCATCTTTGTTCTGTGCCTTTGCTATGTTTCATCCATCTTCAAGGACCCCCAAATTTTAATGTTTCCTCAACCGTGAGAAGGAATCACCTGAGGGTTTAGGCAATTGTAAACCATTGACAGTAAGCATTGAAATAGACCCAGTGAGCCATTCTACACCTACTGTTCCTCAATAGGCTCTTTGACTGAGCCTTTCCTCAATCCTCATCTGCTTCTGTTCACTACAGAGAGGGCCAACCCTGTTATTATGCAAATCGCGAGGCATGAAGGAGCTGAAAAGAGTCTGCAGCACAATAAATACAGCTGGTTGTGAACACTCACAGCTCTCCCTGACGTTAGTCTGAGATCTCTGAAAAAAGCAGCAGCTCTTTTATATTCCACAAAGCAGTTTTATGCACTGAATAACCCACAGAATGGCCAAATTCCACACAGACTGCATTGCGAGACCCCTTCGCATCTGTTTTCAGATGATGGGTCATTTCATTGGATCTCATCCCTGGTGGTTCTTGATTGTCCCCCTTATTTTCTCAACAAGTCTGGGGAGCGGATTTTATCTTCTCAAGGACAGGATGTCAAACAGCATCGAAGAGCAGTTCACACCTGTCAACGGACGAGCCAAGCTGGAGAGGAAATACATCCAAGAAACTTTTCCAGGAAATGATTCGGTGTTTTCACGTTTAAGACTGAGCACTGATGGAAATTATGCGACTCTCATAGCAACGAGTGACGGGAATATTCTGACTGTGGAGTCACTTCAGGACATCCTAGACTTGGACCTTAGAGTTAGGAGTATGGTGGTTCCCTTCGACAACCAGTCATTCAAATATGTGGATGTTTGTGCAGAGGTGATGGGATCCTGTGTTTCCAATGACATTTTAGATATCATTGAATACAGCACCAACAACACAGACACAATTAACCTGACATTTCCATGGTATTACACTAATTTCAGGAGCTTCCCCTTATACTTAAGTCTTGGGAGTGTAAAACTGTACATGGAGAGCTCAGCTGTTGAAAGTGCTAAAGCCATACAGCTCCATTACTTCTTACGTGAGGGCAGCAAAACAAAAGCAGACCTTTGGTTGGAAAGCTTCATCCATTTGGTCTCAAATGTATCATCAGCTTCCATTCAGGTGAGCAGCACGTGAACATCTTCCACTGTCTCAATGATTGGCTTGACATTCATCAAGTGGCTTCTGTTGAACTTTCTAGGTGTCGTACTCCACCTCCATGTCAATGCAGTGGGAATTTCAGAAATCCCCAGCTTCCGTCATCTATCTGTTCTCCATCACCTACGCCATTGCCATCACCTTTTCAATTGTTTCATGTTGGAGGTTGGTAGAACTCGCTGCTGAGCATGTTACGTGATGGATTTTGGATGAGTGGCTCTTCTTGATTTCCATTTTTTTGTTCCAGGTTGGATAATGTGAGAACAAAGGTGTGGGTGGCGTTGTGCGGGGTGTTCTCCACAGGTCTTGCGGTCCTGAGCAGCTTTGGTGCGCTGCTGTTGCTGGATCAACCTTTTGTCATGACAGTTGCCTCCTGTCCTTTCATGATATTAGGTGGGTTCAGTTAAAAAATTTAAAATGTCTCACAAGAACACTCTGCACAAGGGTGAAAGTGAAGAAGGCAGATATTTTAACTCCACTACATTTGCCTGACAGCGTTAGCTACTTTTCACATGACAACAATATACCCTTCCATGCCCAGTGAAGGGCAGGACTTGTTGTTTAAATTAGGCACAGCAGTAAAATTTGCATTTTAATGCAGCAGTAATATTAATCCCCAAATCATCATATTTATAATAGCAAAAAAGCAGAATAAATACTTACTTTTGATATTCTAAGATGATCTGGTTGTTAAATACTTACATATTTACTTAGGTTGGCTTTGAATGTAGGACTTTTAATTTATTAGCATGTTATCATGGTGTGGCACTGAGACTTTAAGATAAACACAGGATCCTAATTCCAGACATGCACAGTGAAGATTAACCAGCTGCCACCTGGAATATAGTAAAAACCCACCTAGACAAAGCAAAGTACTGAATACATCAATTGTAGTTAAATAACTTTCACACACAGTAGTATAGTGACTATAGTATATATAGAGACTATGACCTGCCTCAAATGACTCCTGAACACATTTAGAATGAATCAAATAACTAAAACACAATCATCAACCTCTCTCTCCACTGTCTTTTAATCCCAAGGTATTGGACTGGATGATATGTTCATCATGATCTCTTGCTGGCAGAGGACCAATGTTCTGGACAGCGTCCCCGACCGTCTAGCTGACACCTACAAGGAGGCTGCTGTCTCCATCTCCATCACCACCCTGACCGACGCCCTGGCTCTCTTCCTGGGCTATAGCTCGCCCTTTGGTTCGGTCCGGTCTTTCTGCCTGTACGCTGGGGTTTCTATTTGCTTCTGCTATTTGTACAGCATCACCTTCCTGGGGGCGTGCATGGCTTTAAACGGACGGAGGGAGGCAGAGAACAAACACTGGTTCACTTGTGCCAAAATCGCAGAAGACTTTCCATCCAGGAGCTCCACAGCCTTCAATATCTGCTGCGTTGGAGGGAGTTACGATCGAATCACTGAAAAGGAGGAAACTGAGCTCATGAGTCATGTGTTTGAGCGGTTCTATGGCCCATTTCTGACCCACAAATTTGTGAAAGCATGCGTGTTTGTCATTTATGCAGGTTATCTGGCCGTTAGTATCTATGGCTGTTTTATTTTAAAAGAGGGACTCGATGTCAAGAATCTGGCTTTAGATGATTCATATGTCATCAATTACTACAACGATCAAAGAGAACACTTCTCTGAATACAGCTATAACGTGATGGCAGCAGTGAAACAGCCCCTGCCTTACTGGGATGAGGATGCACAGAGAAATCTGGATTCATGCATTTCAAGTTTTGAAAATTTGAACTTTGTCAACAGCACAAACACTTGGTTCCTTTCCTTTCTACAATATGCAAACGAGACCAATGTCAATGTAAGTTCTCAAGAGGCTTTCCAAACACACCTGTCCTATTTCTTAGAGATCAACCCCATGTTTAAACAAGACATCAACTTGTCTTCAGACAACGAGATTGAGGCCTCGCGATTTTTTATTCAGACGCTCAACAAAACCACAGTGAAGGACATGATGACCGGGCTCAGGAAAACAGCAGAGGATTGTCCTGTGGAGCTCCTGGTTTACCACCCTGCTTTCATCTACTTTGACCAGTACACTATCATAATGGGCAACACTGTCCAAACCATCCTGGTGGCTGTCATTGTGATGCTGGTCGTCTCACTCGCCCTGATACCCAATCCCCTTTGTTCTATATGGGTGGCCTTTGCCATTTGCTCGGCCATTGTTGGTGTGACAGGCCTCATGGCACTGTGGGGTGTAAACCTGGACTCTATTTCCATGATCAACCTGATCATGTGCATCGGTTTTTCTGTGGATTTCTCAGCACACATTTCTTACTCTTTTGTGTGCAGCCACAAGAGCAATGTCAACGAGAAAGCGATGGACGCTTTGGCCCATCTGGGCTATCCAATACTGCAAGGAGCGCTGTCAACAATTTTGGGAGTAGTGGTGCTGTGCATGTCTGGGAGTTACATCTTCAGGACCTTCTTCAAGATTGTGTTTCTTGTGATTACACTGGGGCTTCTCCATGGCTTAGTGTTTATTCCAGTGTTTCTGACACTGTGTGGGCTCTGTGGAAAGTGGTGTTAAAGTGAGGATCGTTTTAACTTCACATGATTTATTATGATAGATGTACATGGCTGATTTAAAAGAACTGAACTTGGTGTAAATGTTATGCATGTCTGAAATGTAAGGGAGGCCAGCTACTGCGTGTGGGTTACCCGTTGGTGGCACCACATTAATCATTTTATGCATTTAATAGAAATTTAAAAGCTTTATTCTTTTTATGTAAAGAAACAGAATCTAAAATAAAAATGTAACTATTAGGCTTCTTAACTTGTTTTGTTTTGATGTTTTCTGGGTATATTTGTAGAAACAGAGCCTACATGTTTCCAGCCTCCATTGGTGCATTGTGCCAAAGTCTGCTTCCTCCCTAACCTCTCCACATATTATTCAATGATTCACATCATTTCTGAAGTAGTCCCTATTGTGGTGGAAAAGGGAATAAAACTTACATTTCTCTGATTATTTCTCCATTTAAGTGACCAAAAAAAACAAAAAAAAACAAAATCCAGAACAACCTTAAAAGCCTTTTCTGTAATATTCAGGGTATGTCACCATCACACCAAAGAATAGCAAGAATATTATATATTATCATTTTGATTTTATATATCATTTGGAAGTGTAAAGCTCATAATTTTAGTCTAATTTGTAGCAAACACGTACGAAAACAAATCTTCAGTAGCCTCCTGCTGACTCACATACGAACCACAGGATTTTATTTGGGCTTCTTTTTATTTATTTGAGCTGCACAAACACTCGTTAACCATTGCCATCACATTGTTGAGAGCTTTTATCAATCAACAGCAGAGAACAATTGAATGTGTTCACAGCATAAAAGCATTTCTATACATCTATATACAATGTTCCCATACCCCATCATATATACACAGCTAAACATGGATAAAAAGTAAATGAATGTCACTTTGAAACAAAAAAACCTGTAGAAGAGGGTAACATTGTGAAGTATAACATATGCTGGTGGTAATCTGGGCAAGAGCTATACCTTCATTGAAATCAATGTTACAAATTGCTAAACGGGGGATTACATACACTGTTGCTGCTGTAACGATTAACTTGAATATTGAGACATTCAACATTTTAACAAAGGCATAACTGCAAGTTTCTACCCACAACCCGCTGAGGAAAAGTCACATTTAGAATGAAGGATGTCACTTTATAATTGGGCTTGCTGCAGCTCTGTTACTTGCTTCATACACAGAGCGGAGAACTGACATCTTTCTTTCACTGGGCTGTGCAAATGATGCCCAAACTGAAGGGAGCAGAGCACTGCAATTCTGCTTTTGTAATGACAAAAGAGATGGCTGTTTGTCAGAATAGGTAATAAAGACCAAGGGGTCTTTAATCAACTCATTTGCAATTGTAAGAAATACTGATAACTTGCTGTGAGAGTTTTCACAAGTCCACCTCAGACTGTTTAAATAAATCAGGCCATCATTGCGCCTGTTAAATCCTAAAGAGTCTAACGCTCTGGTACTATTTAAAGCGTGTATCTGTCACATGCTTTTTGAGGCTGAGCAGCAGTTTTTGATCTATCTGTACACACGGTGATAATGAAATAAATTACATGAAGAGCTGAAGACGTGCAAGTGCTTTGTGTACACTTGCCCAAAGTGCTGAGACGTTTCTACTTTAAAAGGAAAACAAACAAAAAAAAAAACCAATCACACTTACAGTACATTCCCCAAAAAAGGCCACCTATAAAAAAAAAAACAAAAACAGGGACATACGTAGAGAGGTACAGCGGGGCAGGAGAGTGTATACGCATGATCTTCCAAACATCTGACACGCAAAGATTCAGCATCCCAGCGTGCCTGCTCTATGTGTGACAAACCCTCGAGCTAAAGAAGCGCGTAGTGTAACACTGAAGATTATCTAGACCAAGAACAAATATGAGCACAGACAGACTGGAAGACCATCGACAAATAGGAGTTGAGGTCTGGTTAAAGTCTAGTTGCCGTGAACACACAGTTGCTCTTTGGGTTTTCGAGATAACATGCTGCTCTGCGTTTGCCATTAACAGAGCGGGAAACTTTGTGGGCCTGGACAGAATTTAACCAAATTTCAACTCTTTGTTTCACATTTGAAAAAAACAAAAAAAACAAAAAACAACTTTGCGGAGGCTGCTTTGATGTTCGATGTGCAGAATTACATTCACGTATTATCATTACGGTGACCTGAGCAACATGCTTACCATTAGGCATTTAATCCATTAACCTTCGTCACATACATTTAACCTTTAAGGATTGCTTATGTGGGATTATTGGTGAAACTACAGGAAGGTGACAGCACACAGATATGACATAAATAGTCCCACATTATCACTTGTCAGGAGACTTTGTGAATGCAGGCTGTGACCTCTTACTCCTCATGGATTGAGCCCAGCCCTCCTTCCATGACCCCTGAGCTCTTTAAAAAAAAAAAAAAAAAAAAAAAAAAAAAGCCCCTCCCCCCCGCCCTTTGATTGCTGCCACACTCGCTGGTTTCATCTGGTCTCCAGGGTCTTGCCCTCGAGGACCAGCTGGATCTCTTTAGCATCCAGAGTCTCATACATGAGCAGAGCGTCTGCCAGGTTTTTGTGCTCTTTGGCGTGAGACTTCAGCAGGGCTTTGGCACGCTCGTAAGACTCCTGGAGACAGACAGAGGTACGATTGTGAAAAAAAAAAAAAAAAGACTTAACTATTTTTTCTTTTTTTTTGTTCAGCTAAAGAAAAAAAAAAAAAGATCACACAGACCTTCAGCAACACTCTGACTTCATGCTCCACAGCCGCCTGTGTCTCTGGGCTCTGGGTGGTCATGTCAGTATAAGTCATCACACCCAACTAAGGGACAGGAAGGTGAAACAAATACATAAATGTACTGTTAACTGTCATGCATGTACAGTATAAATAGTACGTCACGTTAGCGTACCTTTTCACACATTCCAAATCTGGTCACCATCATTTTGGCGATCTTCGTGGCACTGTCAAAGTCGCTTGAAGCTCCTGGAGAAGAAGAGACAAAGAAGAATCTTGACTTTCTTGAATTTCCACCAATCACGTGAGAGAATGAGGACTTTTCTCCATTCTAACCCCACAAATGTAAAACTTTTCTTTTAGGAACTCGTACCGGTTGTGATGTACTCATGGCCAAATATGATCTCCTCTGCCACGCGGCCGCCCATGCTGACGTCCATCTGAGCCAGCAGCTGAGAGCGAGTCTCACTCCAGCGATCGTTCTCTGGGAGCATGGACACCTGAGGAGAGACAGCGAAGAGGATGTCCACAGTCAGACAGTTTGCACCAGACCGGGTGTCACAGCTCAGTTTACAACGTCCAGGTCTCCTTACATGTCCCAGACTGGGGCCTCTGGGCATGATAGTGGCCTTGTTGATCGGCATGGCATCTTTGGTGTAGTATGCTACGATAGCATGGCCTGATTCGTGGTACGCTGTGATGAGCTTGTTTTTCTTGTCTATTTCTGCACTTCTTCTCTCAGGACCTTTGAAGGACAGAGAAAAAGGGGGTGAATTCAGTGATTTTATTTAGAAAGAGGGATTGAACAGGAGACAAAAAGAAGGAAAAAGCTTCTGCCATGCCAATTACAAAGAGGCGAGCGGGTTATCTTTGTTTACCAGCCAGCAAAGCGTCCTCTTTACTCACCCATGAGGATTTTGTCTTTAGCAAACTCCAGCTCCTTCATGGTGACCATGTCTTTGCCATCAACTGCAGCCTTGAGGGCAGCCTGGTTGACGAGATTTTCCAGGTCAGCGCCAGAGAAGCCCACGGTGCCCCGGGCAATAATATTGGCCTCAATAGCTGCGGAGACAACACACGGCATCAACACAAAGCCCACAGTTGCTCACAGTCTGGGATTCAGACTGCGAGCAATGTAAAGGGCAAACATTCAGCCTGGGACGTAAGCTTAAATAACAAATGTGTACTAGTGTCACATAGAATATACGGTTTCCAGTTTGAGGATTAGCAGATGCTGATCTCACACCTGGATCCACTTTTATCTTCTTTAAATACCAGTTGAGGATCTCTGTGCGTCCTTTCACGTCGGGTTTGGGGACGGTCACCTGCATGTCAAAACGTCCCGGGCGGATCAGGGCACTGAAAGAGACGACCAGCCGGTTAGTGTCACTGCATCAAAAACCATCTACCTTCACCGTGAGTCTGACGGCTGTAGACCTTGACTACTGGTAGTGTGCATCATGAGCTCTGACATTTAGCAGGCTGTATAACAAGAGGCAAACGTACTTATCCAACGCCTCTGGGAAGTTGGTTGCTCCGATGATGATCACACCTTCATTTGGTTTAAACCTACAAAACAAAATCACAGGGCACATGTAAGTCAGTGTCTATGATGCAGGGAAATGACGTGATTTCTGTTGTTTTCTAATCACAGGAATCTTTATCAGTCTGAATCTTTTAGTTTGTCACAGTGTTGTATATTTCATTTAGTGGATTTGCATTTGTATATGCTCATTTAATCCACGGACGGTTTCAAATGTACTATATCAATAAACACTTACTGGGCACTTCATGAGGTACATCTACTAACGCCTGCCATGAATTTCATTTAGATGAAGCTTAACATCTGCAGTTTTCGTTAACTAATAATTCAACACATTAATTATGTCATAATAGGTGGTGGGGTTGTAGTGTACAAGTATCATGACAGAAGATTCCAACTGCACACTCATGCATTGCAAAGGAGGACATGCCAAATTAGTTTTAATCTGATTACCCATCCATCTCTGCAAGTAGTTGGTTGATAGTCTGTCTGGAGTATGGGTGCATGGGAGACTCGATCCGTTTCCCACCCACACTGTCCAGTTCATCGATGAAGATCACACAGGGAGCGTTGGCTTTGGCCTCCCCTAGGAAAAAAAGAAGCCACATATTCAGCACAAATTTACCAGTACGGATATACAATGGAATAGAAATGGTCAATTATCATATTAAAAGGAGTAATTCAAAAATATCCCACTGAAAAGGTTCCTGATGCGGCTGGCTCCCACTCCAACAAACATCTCATCAAACTCAGACCCGGAGGCGTAATAGAATGGCACATCTGCCTCTCCTGCCACCGCTCTGGCCAGTAAAGTCTTCCCAGTTCCCGGAGGACCAACCAGCAAAACACCTAAAGCACAGACGGACGAGGAGGAGAAGAGGAAGAATGAGAGAGCGCTACAGAAACAATCACCACATTGAAAGTAATCTCACCCAAACATGTGCTGAATTTCAGAAAACTGAGGTTTGCACCTTGCTCTAAATTTAAATTCCTGATGAAGGATGATCTGACCTTTTGGGAGCTTTCCCCCCAAGGCTGTGAACTTCTGGGGGTTTTTGAGGAACTCCACCACCTCCTGCAGCTCGTTCTTGGCCTCCTCGACCCCTTTGACGTGCTCAAAGGTCACGTTTTTCATCTGAACGGGGTCCACTGCAGAGTCCAGGCCTGATGTGGTTCGGAACCGCACTATCCAAAATGGTTAGATTAAAGCTCGAAATCACACTGCATGGCACGGTTAATGAACACACACGCACACACACACACACCGACTGTTACTGGGAATAATATCTGACTGCATAGATTAGTGCTTCAGCACTGCAGGTTAGAATTAGTAGTGGCTGTCTGCAAAAAGCAGAAATGCTTGTCATATAAAAAGTAGTTCCTTCCTTTGGTTAACACGTGTTCTATATGCGTCCATTATCTTTAGCAGGCAAATGCAGAGCTAGTTTAATAACATTAATATCTTAATATATTAAAGTGTAAACATATTAGAGGTGATTTCACATATGCCGTGAAATTAAAAAGCAGGGGAGAAAAGGAGCCTTTACCCGATATGAAGGGGGTCTTGGAGATACCATAGAGTCCAACAAGAAGAAGCACCAGCAGGATGAGACGAGTCCTCCTGAGGGAGTCTGAACAGCAAGAAGTTAACACATTAGTGCTGTTTGACGTTTAATAATGGATTCAGCCCGAGTGCGTTTGTTTGAAAACCTGCCTTGGGTGCGCTGTGTCAAGGTTTGGGCTTTCAGGAATCCCTCAGCAAAGCCCCTCTTGAAAGCATCCTGCTGTCCATCAGGGATGTTCTTGTTCTTCAGCAGGCTGTCTAGGCTCTCAATGTCGAGCCCCTTGTCACGTGTCAAGAAACCCTGCGTTGCAAAATATGATTCATCAGCAGTATTCACGCTGCCGCAATGTTTCTTCATTTTAATTACACCTTTATACTTAAAGGCAACACACTGGAAATGCTTTATATGTAGACTGAAGATGTGTCCTGCCCTTATTTTTATTTTCCGGCATGTGCAGAACAGCTGCAGGCCCCTTTTAAGCAATCGCAGAGGAAGCTGCTGTCATTTACTTAGCCAACACAGTAACATTAATGATAAAATAGCTAATTAATAAGAGAAAAAGCATATTTAGTTTCAATGATTGCCCACAATTTTTATTACGACTAGCAGTAAATAAAAACCTCCAGTGATGTGGTGCATGTTTCACCGGAGAGCCAAACATTTTAAAGACTCCAGGGGACACAGAAGTGCAATACCATCCTCAGGTGACAATATTGTTACTGGTAAAGCTCGCAGGTAAATGATTCTTATCGTAATAAGCAAACTTAACGAATCAATAACACACTTACCTTCATAAAAGATGGCGTGAACCCTTCAGATTCCACAGAGCGGTCGGAGGCTAACTGCAACCGTCTGGTTTTGGTCCTTAAAGTTTTAAAGCCTCTGTTTTGGACCCACACTTAAAATTCACAGTAGGCATATAATTACAATGTTAAACCAGATTCTGAAACAGCACAAATTAGCATAAACACTGTAAATAGATAAATTGACAGAGGTAAATTTAAAATGTAATTACATAAAATAGATACTATTGGCAATTAATTGGAACATTTGTCAGTATCTTCACTCTATATTGTTTCTAAATAACATAGAAACTAACTCTAACTACTTATTAATTATACCTGATATGCAAGTTCGGGTCATTAATGAGCTATTACGCCACATGTTTCTGACCCAAAGTTACCTGGCCAGTGCTGTAGTGTTGTGCTGACAGTCTGAAGCGGAGAAGAGGGCTGTCTGGAAAAAAACATGGCTGACGTGGGCGCCGCAGAGGGCGAGAAACCTGGGAACACACAGCAAAGTATAACTATTGAGATACGGTACCTTTTAAAACAAAGTGGTAGCAGTGGCCCATCTCGCTTGATAGTATGGTCACCATTGAGATGAGGTGCATCACAATCATGTGGTAAAACTCTGCAATTCAGTACAGTCAAGTGACACACCAGATACTGTATAGCAGGAGGTATGGTATGACAGATGCGCCGTCTCACCATGCTTGTTGTGGAAAAAGGAGTATGTAGAAAGATGGGAAGTCCTCCACGCTGTCTGTTCACTCAATGGAAGTGGCACCTCCTGTGGACCCAGTTTGGGCAACATGCGGTTCACCAGCTCATCCAGCTGCTGTGTTCCCAGGTCGGATAAACCCAGCTCTCTCAGGTTCCACATGGGCTGCACACGCAACATTAAATTGGTCAGTGTATTAAATTTGATAAACTCTCCACACGTAATTATTCCAGATTATGTTATGTTAAACGTGTAGAGCTGTTCTTGCAAGTAAGACAAAGCCTCAGATCGTCCCACTGGTGTGTACCTCTGTGCAGTGTAGGTCTGAGTCTGAGGCATGCTCCTTGTGTTTTCTGGATGTGCAGGTGACAGTGCTGCTGCTTCCCGCTGAGCTCTTTATCGAGTGGAGGACATTGATGAGGTGGCTAAGAGGTACTGTTACCTGTGATCACATGTAATGATACAAACAGTGAGTAAATGTCTCTATGCTATAAGTAACAATCACCATCACAAACCCTTTTTGGTCGGTAATCTTTAGGCACATGATGTAGCTAGTCGGTTGCATCTGCTAGCTAGTGTTACAATGTCAAAATGTTCTCAGACATATTTATTAATCAAGCGAGTTGTCTCATACAATTGAATAGCTGCTGATTTATTTGAGGGTGGGAACCAGCAGTACTCAGACATGTCACTCACTGACGCAGTTTCCCATCTGGCGGCTAACAGAAAGGACACAGGAACAGCACCAGAGCAGCAGCTAGCTAAAACTTCTCTCAGCGGCCCGCACAGTCTAATTTCAGTTTAATTGTGGATACACAGACACGTAACAGTATCGACACAATGTAAACTGACGACAGTGTAATGAAACGTTCCTTTTTAAACCATTAAACCGGGACTAAAGGTCGCCCGGTTCATGGGAGAACAAGCTAAGGTTAAGTTTGCTGGCTAACGGGCTCAACTGACCGGGGTTTGCAACCAAAACAACAACAACGCTAATGTTAGCTTGGCCTAACGCTTCTTGCTTTCTTACCTGAGGTTGGACGGTCAAAGAAAACATTTTCTACTGGTACCAAACGGTCGTCAAGACACGCGAATAACACCTATGTCTTCGTGTGTTAAATGTCCGTGTTTCTTTCTGTCTAACGATAGCTCTCCGCAGCAGGCATAGCAAGTCAAAGTGCGAACTTCAGCGGTAGTCTGACAGCTGACGACAAACCGGATATGACCTCTGCAGTGTGGTGGCAAATTTTGTAACCCTGTCGACAACTGTTTTCCGTTTTCTGGTCTTAAGTTCCGTTTTATTAGCCCATTACTCAAAATTTTTGTAATATTGTTCTGTTGATGTAAAGTGGGCTATAATATGATAATTACGATATTGTTTTTTATATAAATATTACTTATATATTTTAGGGCTAATGGTTTTCTCATGTTGATAAGCACAAATAACAGCTTTTTTGCTGTCCATCATACACAGAGCTTCAAACTCAAAGACGCACTGAAATGTCTTTGTCCCAAGAATGTTTTTATTACATTTCACAATCTGCTCCATACGTTTATGCTTTCCGACTGTATATTTGAAACACCCCTTCGCTTAGACAAAGTATTCTTCTTTTTCACTGTACTGCTGACAAGACACAGGAATAAATAAATAGATTGTCCTTATTTTGTATTTCACTTTATAAGAAAGTGTAATCTTTGATACTAGAAGCCATACAATAAATATACACTTTGACAAATAAATAAACACATTTGTCACCATGTCTATTTGGTCTAAGAAGAATTGCGCCTTAAATGTGTCTATATTTCATACAATAAATATAAAAGGCTGATGTCTGTATTTAGCAAAAAAACTGTGTTTGACAAAAACATAAATAAAAACCTAATTAAATGAACAATGAAATGTACAATAGGTAAAATAACTGGCATGTAAGATCCTCAACTACTGTATGATTATGACTTTAATTCAATGGAATGTAGACTCAGTATGCGAGACATGTATATATTGTCTTCCTGGTGATCTGTGAGACATGTCATAAATCATAAATAGGCTCATCGGCTAATGCTAGGCTAGCTGTAACAAAGAAAATTGTACCAGCACTTACAACGCATAAATCTTTCCTGTCTTAAATACCTTAAGTATCCACAGAGTCAACATGCTACACTATATTGCAGAATCTCCCTCTACATGCCTCTCTGTCCATTCCTTTATCTAAAAAGGTAGCTTTCCATTTCTACTGGCGCTTCATTACACTCAGGTTGTACCAGTGGCTTGAAAAAGCCACAACAATTGTATTCCAGCTTCACATTCTTTGATTGATGCAGATGGATTTCAGGTGATTCAGGGGATTTTCCTGTGAGGAGAAGCAAAGTGTGAGCAGCCTGCAGTAGGGCACTTAAGCAAAAATGAGGAGGAACAAGTGACAATGGGCTTTTTTGATTGGTGTCTTTCTCACCTTCTCTTACGTTGTAAGTAAATCTGGACCAGCCAATGGGCAATCAAAGGCCAGAGTGCAGTCAACACCACTGTGAGTGGACAGAAGTCAAAAGGCCACCAGGATGGTCTGAGGAACTGTAAAAACAGAAAGAAAATTGCATAACACACAAACAAACCCATGATTTATTTAAAATAAAAACAACTTTTTATATTGACCTTTTGTGCTATTGGTAGGGAGTCCTCTAGCCTTGGCGAAGATGTTCTTGACTGAAAGATGTCAGATGAGAAAACATGTAAAATAACACAATAAATATGTCATAAATAGCAATGTATTGTTTTTTCATGCAAAAACATGAGAAAACAAACAGCTTGTGTGATACTAAAACGAAATGACAATATCTTGATCACAATGAGCTACATCATGTAACGTGTCTGATCTTTCACCTGTGTCAACGTAAGCTCCTCCAGGGAGTGCAGCCTGTGCAATACAGTGGCCATGTCATGCTGCAGCTTCAGCAGAGCTGTAGCTATTTGCTCATTGACGTTTCCTCTTGCAGCACTGGCAGGACGGATGCTCTGTGACACACAGCAGCAGGCAGCATCTATACTGGCGCACCGCTGAGAGCTGCAGGTGGGCCTTGGTGATTGAGAACCTGGGACAGGAGTCAGAATGTTATAAGATATAACTGTGGAGGGAAACTGTGTTGTGTTTTGGGGAATCTGACGCCTTTAAATGCAAATCTCCAGTGAAAGATAAATTAAGGATAGAGTGTCAATTGCCCTAGTCTCACCTCTCCCTCTTCTTGACAAGGAGCTGCTGTGTTGGCTTGTACTAATCCCTTCTTTAAGGTAGGGATCCACCATGAGTACTTGATCCTCTCCTCCGTTCAAGGTAGCGTTGCTCTCAAACCACAGATCCTTTTGCCTAACTGAGGCAGCTCCTGATCCAGGAGTGAGACGTTTTGATGTAGCCTGCCCCTTGGTAGCAAAACAGGAGGGTCAACATTGTGAACAGCCATAATTAAGACAGAACATGTTCAGTTTGTACTTTACTAACTCATCTTGACTTTGTCTCTACATTGCATTAAATGTGCATAACAGCCACAAGACAGTTAGCCTAGCATAGCAATTAGACAGGAAGCAGGGGGAACCAGCTAGCCCTGCTCTGTCTGATCAAAAATACGCTTACCAGCACCTCTAAAGCTCTGAAACTCTGGAGCTAGTTTAATCTGCACAAACAATTGAAGAGTGTAAATGACATGATGGATTTTTAACGTTGGTTTATGTGCTTGTGTTCTTCTTGTCTGCCTCCAATGATTTATTGGAGTCTTGCGTAGTGAGTTTCAGAGGTGCAGCTCTTTCCTATTGTTCCAGTATTTATGCTGAGCTAAGCTAACGGTCTCCTGGCTCTAGCTACACATTTAGTGCACAGACATGACCTCACCTAGTAAAGAAAGCAAAGGAGCATATTTGTCTTGAATGTCTCAACTAACCAGTCAAAGTTTTGTGTTCTTGGTTTAATGGGACATCGTACCTCTTCCATGGCCAGATGCTCCATTGAGTCACAGAATTCCTCATTATCTGACTCTGTGGATCGATGGTTCTTCTCAGGAACAGTGTGATCTGAACAGCACAAAGCACACATCACACCAGCAACAATGAAGATGGATGATACATGAACCCGAACTATAGGGTAATTTAGCTCAGGCTCATCCCTTTAGTGGCATCAGTCTGCAGTTTAAAAACAAATGGCTCACTACTTTCAGTGCACCAAATAATAGGAAAATATCAAAATATGCTATGAGCTTCTGCACATAACCAAGCATTTTGCTGCTAGTAAGTCAGATATTTCCCTCAGGAGTTGGTGGAGACCAAAACAGAGCTCAAAGGAGGCAGAATGCTGATCTTAGATTAGCCAAGTGGCTGAAGACATGACTCCAAATCCCTGTTAATGTATCTTGGAATATGCTGGATGTGAAAAATCAAAGTGTTTGGAACAAAGGTGGCCACATGGCATTAAAAGTTCAAAAGGTCAAAAATAATAATTAGCTTGCCACATGACAATAAAGGTAATAAATAAAAATAAATACAATAACAATATCTTACTGTTCAGGTGTCCATTAAAGTGCATGTAGGAGTTATATTGCACACTGGGCTCTATGGAATAGTCCAGTTCCTCCTCTTCCACCTCACTGTTGAGGGAGCTGTGCGTCCCATTGGTGATGGAGGACATGCTGGGCTCCATGCTGCTGCTGGATCCCCTTGTGTCAGACCGCCACCTCTTGTCCTCGACCGTCAGCAGCCTTGGGTCAGGACTCCATGCTGAGACAATAGAAAAGAGAGTGAGAAAGAAAAAGAGAGCGAGAGAAAATGACCAAGCATTACAAAGAGTTGCAGTTCTTTTCTCTAACCATATCTCAACCCAGATGTTCTTTGCAAATTGCTTCTTTCTTTATCTCCTTGAAATACTGTTCTCAATTATATGAATATATTCATATGGACAGTACCTCTCATTCAGTAGAAAATGGAAATTATGCAAGCCTTGTGCCCTTAGAATTAAGTCAAGGTTGTCTTATTATGGTGAAATTTTTATTTTTTTAAGAAACAGCAAATACGTACTGGCTTAATCTAACAGGGTTTCTGTAAATTCGTGATCAACTATAGACGCAGCATGTTTACAAGGCGCTGGTCTTCCTCTTTAAAGTAAGTATAGAGAGGAAAAAAAGCAAAGAAAAATTTTTTAAAAAAGCACACGTAAAAACAAAGCAGTATTTTGAGTGTATTTTGGGTTACAGACAGGTCATTAATATATAGAATCCTCTGTTTAAAAAGTATCCTTAAACACCTGGGCACTGCAGTTTTTACCAAAATGTCACTCTGGATTGATTCAAACTTACAGCAGCAGTATTGACTCTAAAACCAAGCATAGTGTCTGGGTTCTTGGCATAGATAAATAAAAAAATAAACATATAGACCATTGCCAGACAATAAAACATGCAAATTATGACTCAGTGTGAGACCTCTACGACACAGCAAACTTCACAGCACAGAACAACTACAACTACAAACGGTACCTTTATCCTCCTCCTCTTCCTCCTCCTTGTCTTCACTGTCTGTATTGTCTTCTTCATCCCCATTCTCCTCCTCCTCACTTTTCCAATCACTACATTCCTCTCTTCTCTCGATTTCACTATTTTCTTTGCTTCCCTCCGCCTCCTCGCTACTGACACTTGTGCCACGAACACTGCTGTCTTTGTCATTCTCCGGGATGTTTTGTATATCATCCCACAGGTCCCCATAGCCTGAACGGTGAGGGAGACACTCTCGATTAACTTGCTGTCAGAGTTTGTGTTGCACAGCCTGAATCCACACAGAGCAAAGACGGCTCACGGCTTCTACACACTATGCCTCTAACACAAAGTGCAAATGACGACGTAAGCCAAGAACCAACACACCGACTAACTACAGCAAACACGACACAGATCACAGATCACATAAGACATATCTAACAAGATTAAAACCTTGTAATTCCTGCAGTCTAAGCCAAAGACAATATGTACTCAACTTATGTCACTCTTATAAAAAGGTTAAAATAAGCCGATACAGTGTTGGCACAATCTATCAACTCCGCAGCTCCTACAAACGCCAAAGACTTGCCTTCCATTGTTGGTTTCTGAAAAGGTTTGACCAGTCCATCTAGTGATAAAAACACAAGTGAGACAGGCTGAGTATTCCAGATAAACTAACGAGAACTAACAAGAATGAACATCCCACTCGAGCAGCAGAGCCCCCCCAGCCACCCCGGGGTGGAAGTGCATTTCACTGTGAAGATATCATGGCACCACTGATTGTGTGCACTACCTCTGTCCTGTGAAAACGGCCTGGTGAAGGGTCTTTTGTCCATCTCACTGTCCTCAGCTTCTGCTTCCTCTCCGTCTACCTCTGTGTAGAAGCTGCCCAGCTTCTGTACCAAGTCAGACACTTCCTCCGACACCGGGATGGTCTCCAATATCTGTCAATGTGCATAAATGATAGACTTTATGTTAAAAGAGACTGGGAGGCTATGGATTATTTGGAATTGGCTAAGCGCAAACACTTTTTATAGAAATGAGCTGCAGACTAGACTGTCAATATTATTATATACAGCAAAGGCTTATCTGTTGAAGCAGTTAATTAAAGCTGATTACAAGCGGAGTTCATGGCAATCCAACAAATTATTGTTAATTATTAGATTATTAGACGGATTATTCAGTCGAGCGGTGGACTGTTTGACTGACGGTGCGTCACCAGTACATCATATCCAATTAAACTCTTTCCATTCACACGGGCTCACACACTACCAGGCTTATAGACAAAAATAAATACACAAAATATCAGAAATATACATATATTTCCTGTATGTGATAGGCAAAACATTGCTGGGAAGTTTGTTAACTGTTTATTATTCTGTGTGCTGCTTCTATTCAGCTTTAGTTTTCCTTGAAAGGACGTACCAGCTGGATGTCCTCGACATAATTCTTCATGGCTTCCTCCTTTGTCATATTTCCCAGAGAGCTCCACGCGTCCCTGGCAACACAAAGTCCTGGTTCAACACTCGAGCACAGAGAAGGGTGTGAACTCTGAACAACAGAGGCATTAACTGGTTCCAGACATCTCAAATGTAATCTATTCTGTATTATTGCAGGATTATCCACTGGATTTACCTGCAGCGCTGTGCAGTAATATTTGGTATTATTGAAACAAGTTATGGATTTGGAACAAATGTGAGACTTTGATGGAAGGTATATTTTTCCAAGTTACTGTGAAACATGAAAATGTAAAATGCACCAGCCATCTGTCCTCTGACTCGTGTGCATGCACAGACGTTACCATTTAGCTTTGCCACGAGTGTCCCAGAAGCCGGTGGGTCTGGGGATGTTGCAGGGCCCGAGGGTGGCCTGCTTGTAGTAACTGTAGAACATCAGCATCATGTCATCAGATGGCTGGAAAGGACCTGAGAAACAAACAAATAATTACAAGGGGGAAGAAAACAAACATGTAAATAAAAGCATGAAATGTTATGCTGAGATACACGTGGGCTACGGGAGTTGCCGTCAGACTTGAGAGATGACTGATTCAGTTAATCAGCGCTTATCCTTACAGCAGCTTTATCAACAGAGGGCTCACCAAGAGTGGCAGCTCTTAAATGCTCTGCATGTAGGTCAATCACCTCAAGTGTTTACACACTAGCAGGTACAGACATCACACTTATGACTTATCATTAAAGTCCAGTCCACCGTCATTCACAGACTAAGGTGGGGTCGAATTTGAATAAGTGGTCACCTTCTTCAGGCAAACTCCGGATCACTTTAACTGCAGCTGCAAATTTCGCCTCCAGGCTGTGTTTGTCCTCCTCCTGCGCCATGCTGAGCCCCAACGAGGATGACTCTTCACGTCTCCAACCAGAATATGAGACAAATCAATGGGAAAATGGAGGCAGATCAGAAAGAGTTAAGTGAGGGACGTTTAACACATTTATATTTTCACCACTGCAGCTGGGTGCCGCCTGTCTTATCCGAGGATGCAGACTGTTTTCCTCTTTATTCTGGGACATTTCTTAATAAAACTGATTCGTTTAATAATGCCCTTGTCGGCGTTACGCTAACAGACTATGTTATTCAACAGAAATTTCTCTTCCTACGTCTGATTACTTAGAAACTCACCATGAAGTTCAAATTCGCCGGTGCAGTGATTTTTCCATTAACCCGGTGTCTGTGAGCAATATGCAGCAGAAAGCCAATCTCGACTCCGGTCAAGGATGAGCCAAAACAGACAGTGTGGATATTAAACATATACGGGAAATGTAGTTTTTGTTGAGCAACATCCTGCACAAGGTGGCGCAGGATTCAACGCATGCTCCTTCAAATCCCACAATCCCCCCTCAGTGGGTATTTAAATCCCGGTGATCACTGGGAAATGTAGTGTGGATACTGAGATCACTCCAATTGAAACGTTGATGTAGGCTACCACCCGTCCATTAGTATTATTATCAAGGCTTGTGCATGTGTTTTGTTGATCATTCATTTAGACAATCAAGACCACTTTATATTGTTTTTATGTAAGATTTTCCGTCTATGTTTACGTGCATGTTGTATAAGTATGTATTTCAAAAAATAGAAAACGGAGGATAAATAATATCTAAATATAATTTAATTATGAATATTTAACTTAAATATATATTCCGAGATGATAAAAGGAAACCAATCGTCATTTGTTTTATCATTTCTATTATCTTTGAACAGGCATTTATATGATGGTCTTACACGTCATCGCACTGAAATGTCATTGGTCTACAGCTCTTCTCCCCCGGCATCTCAGCCAATCACAGGCTACCGTTTCTTGCGTAGCTGCCATTTGTCACAGGCTGTTGTGAATCGGAGGCCAGCGGCCCCACAATGCCAGGCGGGGGAGCCCCTCTCTCAGCAACACAGCCCAGCATCACCGCCTCGCCTCACTGAAAAGGACGGAGAGGAGAGAAATGCAAAGGGATGTAAGATGGCAGAGCTACAAATGCTATTAGAGGAGGAAATCCCTGCCGGCAAAAGAGCTCTTGTGGAAAGCTACCAGAATCTGTCCCGGGTTGCGGAATACTGTGAAAACAATTATGTTCAGGTAAGAGATGCGTTAAATTTGGCGAATTTCTCCGTTATCTCCGTCGTGTCTGCGGTGCTGTTAGGAGAAGTGAGTGAAACCACAGGGACAGGAAACGCTGGTCGCAACGAAAGGGATCCTCAAACCGCTAGCTACACCGAGTGGCCTTTTCCCCCGGTGTAACGACCCAGTTGCGGCTCTGCGCCGCGTATTTCGTTATTTCGTCGTTTCGGCAGGTCGGCCCGGTTCACCGGAGCCGTCGTTTACGTTTAAATGGCTTTACTCGGTGTGTGTAAAGCTGCTGGGGGCTTTCAGAGGGTGTGTCGTTGTTCTGACCAAGTGGTTTGTCACCGACTATATTCACTAATATGTACCTGTGACACACCACAATGTCGGCCCCGTGTTTATACATCTGGATAATAATTACCTGTTTTCACATGACTATAACAAACACGCGACACGCGCGCGAGACACATAACAGCGTTATGAAGGGGGGGGGGGAAATATTAGTCACGCCAATTTAAAAGCTAATATTACCCAAACTGTAAATGCTTAGGGATAGTCTGTGGATGTTATTACAGCAGATGAAGAATAAGCAAAATACGATGAAACGCTTAGTCACTATAAACTCGCTATTACTGTGTCATAGTGTGCAAAGACGCCTTAGAAACTGAATTATAACCATTTGCAATACACATATAGCCTCCGAGTATCTCTCTCATCTGTCAGGATCTTTAGGTATCCTTATGTAGGGCAGGTCCTTAAAGACTTTTAGAGAAAACCGGAGATGCATAGTCAAGCTACTCATGATGCAGGTATCATGTGTCCACAATGCTGAAAACATGGCTCCAGAGCACGTCCACGGATTATTTGCTTGTAATCAAATGCACTGGTGCAGGTCATTGAAAGGTGTGTCTGCTCGTGTTCATTTGCATATACAAACTGATTGTTAAATCAGGGTCAGGGAAGCTCTGAGTCACGCAGAAGCAGCGTGGCTCACAAGCTGGGGGGGGGGGGGGGGGGGCTATTGGGACCCACAAGTTTTCACTTTACTTTTTGCTTTTTACAATGTAAAAGCTGTAAAATGGTTTCCAGATTGTAGGATCCCCCCTTAGAGAAAATCCCAATGATCCATGGCCCAGTTTGTTTAAAATATTAAACCAGCTTGGGGATTTCTAGCCTGAAGAGTTACTCATAATAAACCTCATGACCCTGTTACTTTGACTCAGTGTGCCATGCACTTTGAAAAAAAAAGGTGGGTGAGGGTGTGAGTCGACGCGTAGACCACCGCTAGCCCAAATGATGGTCTATTTTTATATGACTGGCGCTGCTGAGAAAAACCACTGTTGTGCTATGAACGCATGTCACATCACTTTGCCGTGTTTGTCGCCAGAAATGCAACGTAGGTTACGCCGCTTCAACATGTTTAGATACATGCACGCATCCCCAGGTCTGAGTTGGCGTGTACTCACCCCTATGGCATTATGAAAAGTGCTATCTTTGCTTGAGGATGTTTTAAATGTCAGGGATTTGTATCACTGTGTGGATGTTAATCAGTGCTTTTGGCAGCGAACAGCTTGCGAGGAGCACCAGGTGTAATATCCCGACCCTTCTGTGTTTCTGTTAGACGCAAATCTATGTGGTTTCGTCCATAAACTCGTGGATGAAGCCCAGCAAGGAAAGAAATCACGGCTCCTGCAGCCCAAGTCCGTATTTTGTTGGTGTTTTTTTCCGATTGACGGTGCTCATGAATCAGCAGTTAGGAATTTTCCTTGAACCTGATGCTTTAAAAACATCAAGTCAAAGCTAAAGAAAATAAAAACACATTCTCACACACACACACACACACACACACGTGAGGTGTTACAGACTGACAACAGACAGGTAAGAGTCTGATGTGTGAGCAGTCGGTTGGTCAGGAGAAAAAAAAAAAAAAAAAAATCCCTGACAGTTTTTTGTTGTGTCATAGCTCACGGAGCAAGGTTGGAAATGAGGCCGCAGATAACGATTCATTACAGCGTCGATCAGTCTGATGATTATCCATGATCTGATGATCTCAGAGTCCAAGCTGATGTCTTTAAATATCTTGCTTTGTCAGTCCAAACCCCAAAGATACTGAGTTTAATGTGGTATGAAACAGACAAAAGCAGGAAGTGCAGCATTTCTGCCATTTTTGCATGAAAAATTACATGAATAAGTAATTGATTATGAAATACTTGGTAGCTGTTTCCTCTCAAATTGATTAGTCAACGAATTGTTGTATCTGTAGCTAAAAATGAGCAGTACAGCTGTACGGCTTCCAATTCTAGCTTTATAAAGCCACGTCCACATTACCTCCTCCCCTAACCCAACACATGATGACACCAGTAATTATACCATGTCATTGTTTCTGTGTGAATCCCCTAATGTTATTGTTTTTTGGAAATAGAAATCAGATTTATTACCTTCATTGTTGTTACATCCATGCTTTGAAAGAATTATACAGTGTAAATGACAAAATTATATATTATTAGCAAACACTTATATATATTCTCATATATCATGCATATATGAGAAGTGGATGCGTCATAATGCTCATCCTGTTCGCTGCTGACTTTCAGGGCCATGTAGTGCAGCTTCACTTTCTGCTGCAGATGCATGTATGCAGCCTCCCCTGAATAATGATTTCTTCAGGGACACCAAAAACATTAGCCAGCATCCTGCATGCGTGTAAACACACTAGACAAACACAGCGAGGAGTTAAGAGCAAGCGGGCTTGTGCAGTCCAAATAGCTTGTGCTCACATTGTCTGCAGTAACGCTGCATGTGGAATTAGTTTCCGTGTTCTGAATTAAGTTCTTAATTGGAGTTCGTGCTCCCGGTGGCAAACAATTTTTAAAAAAATTGTTTTAGTCTCATAATGTTGTCATAGATTTTAAATAATGCCTGGTCGCCAAGCTGTGACATATAGATCTGCATAATCTAAATGCAGTTTATGTATTCGCACTATAAACTGGAGCGGCAGAGGCAGAACATCACACGGGCCTGCATACATGCCCTGATATGTATATCCGCTCCGTGATGCTGCACAAAAAGAGTTTTATTCTTAGATGAGATATTGGAAATGAACCATTTCGGGGTAAAAAAACCAAAAACCAAAAACCTGTCACCTACAGTGTGATTGGTGGCATGAAAGCAGAACTCAGCTTTGTTGGTACCTTTCTTAAGAATTTGTGGACTAAAATAGCAGCTCTTTGGTTGATTATCAAAGCTGCGTATGTGATGCTGATAGGCCTTAGCTGCTGCTGCTCTGCAGGCAGGCGCGGACCAGTAACAGTTTTTAACAGTTTTGCGTCTGGCTGTGTGTGGAAAGATGTGTTAGACGGAAACTCATGAATCAACTTAATACACCCCTGACGTCGACCCTACTGAAACACCCCCCCCCCCATCAGCTCGCATGATACCCCTCTGACTCATGGCTGTTTCATACATGACTCATGAGGTTAACAGTGTTCAAGTGCCAGTACCTGTGATATGCCACTCTTATTTCAGGGCTTTTGCTCAGAGGCTAGTGATTGAGAAAAAAGAAACTCCCAAGTTAAGCCCTTACAAAACATCCTTTGTGAGCTTAATATAAGACATAATATCTCTAAGCAGGAGTAAATGAGTGAGAGATCCAGAGTGAATAATGTGTATTAGGGAGACGCAGGCTATTATTAACATGGGCTTTTGTATGCGGGATATTTTCAGACTTTTTTTAATTAGTTCGATACCGTTGGAAGTTTTAAATCCCAGCTCACACACACTTTCTTTTTCCATCTCCTTTTCATTAATGCATTGAACTCTGTTAAAGATTACAGTGTGTATTTATGTCCCATGTCATTATCTATAGGGGTTTTGTGTTCATTCATCCTTTAGAATAGGAGTAGAATAATGTGACTCTGCAAGGTGAATCAGTAGTCTGTGCAGATCCTTGGAAAACATCGGTCAGCGTTTTCCAAGCTCAGGTATGAGGAGCCGTTCCAGCCGCTGTGATATTGCTGAGTAAGGCAGCAGCGGTGCTTCCCCTGATTCTGTGCTGTACAAACTGGCGGTCAAAGGTCTGTACGGGACGGGCCGACCCCCAGGCCAGACATCTGCATCAGATACCGGTGCTGCAGGTGGTTTGAGAGGCAGCAGCTGGGCAGGAGGTCCTGTTGTGAGCTGGTGTCACAGTGCAGGCTGTTAGCCTCCTGCTACTGCACGCGCAAGCACACGCACCAAATTGTTGTTTAGTAACAGCTGGTAAATAATAGCTGATGGCTTTGAGGCACTGAGGCAGCATTTATGGGATTCTACATTAAAGTAGGTACAAAAACCACTGTGACTGAACAGCAAAGGAAGGAATAGGTTGAAAAATTAAAAAACCCCCACACTTATTCACTTTTTACCCGCGAGTGAAGCGGGATGACCAACGCCCCTCTCGTGCCTGTCTGCTGGAGGCGAGGGGATGATTAGCTCAGATTAACTTAAAGACAGGAAACAGGTAGTGTGTTGCAGCACCTAACTTCCTGTAAACACCAGCTTGTTGTGTTAACGTTTCTATTCTTGTCTCGTGAAGAAGCGATGTGTTCACTGGCTTTTTATGTGGCAGAACAGCGTGCAGGCTGTTGATGACAAAAAACAAAGCTGAATGGAAGAATGAATAAAAGTTATTGCCTCATTTCACGTGTCGGTCGAGGAACTTTCCTGCTTGCAGTAGGCATTTTTCAATTTTTGCATTTTTTACACAAGTAGGAATTTATTAATGAACATAGACGGATAATGGATTAACTTAATATTGACAAAAGTTGCTAGCTGCAGGCGTGCTTCCAATTTCCTACTAAAGAGAGGCAGTCCCCTCTTGAACTGCTCCTCTGTGTGACTGTATTGTTTCCAAACTATAAATATGTCCATTCAGTCCCTTCGCTATTTAAAGGCATCCAGAAACAGATGGTTTGCGCAGCCGGGCGGAGATTTGAGATCCTATGAAATGTCTTGGCATTCCTGCTCGCTGGGCTCAGCTCCCACCATGCACCTGTCCCATGTTGTCCATCTCAGTTATTCGGAAATGACTCCTGCTCAAACCCGGGCTGCATCCCGCAAAGTCATTCCCTCTGACGATCCCAAACTCTCGCTCACGTCCCTGCAGATCTTCACGGGGCTTTGTGGTTTTAAAAGCAGCTGAGAACAAGTCAGAGCTGCGCTCTCACTCGCTGCTCTCACAGCTGATAGTAGAGTAACAATGAGAGTGCAGCATTTCCGCCTGACTTTTGTGGATCTCATACCTCACTTCCCCGTGCCAACTTCTCCATTCCTCCCACCCACACATCCGTCCACTCATTTCTCTGTTTCCTCTCTGTCCCTCCATCCCCACTGCTAGGCTCAAGACAAGAAGAAGGCCCTGGAGGAGACCAAGGCCTACACCACCCAGTCTCTGGCCAGCGTGGCCTACCAGATCAATGCCTTAGCTAACAATGTGCTGCAGCTGCTGGACATCCAGGCCTCACAACTACGACGCATGGAGTCCTCCATCAACCACATCTCCCAGGTACACACCACAGCCCCACACTCCCCACAAGTTACACACACATACCAAACGCATGACAAGATGCATTTATTTAAATATATATTACAGCTTAAACATGTTGATTTATGTCATCTGTAGCGATGAGAAAGCCTTTATTTGAAACAGGCTTATATTAGACACAGTGTCAGTATTCATATCACATATTTTCTTTATTTTATCATTAAGATGCTTCCCTCTTATCTGACCCGCACCTGTTTTAGTTAGCTGCTGATGCCGTTTGATCTGCAAAGTCGTAGCCGTGTCGTACTCACTGGCAGTTTCACAGGTGTTAAGGGTGAAATGTACAGCACTCAGCCTTAATCAGTGTCAGCGAAAACCAGTGTGCTTTGTAAAGATAGTAATGTGGGCATGTCTGCATGTGCATTTAGTGCACGAGCATCACGTGAATGCCTCCCTGTGCTCCCCGCGTCACATTTCAACATGACAGCCGGGTCATAAACTTTCTTATATTACGGTGAAACAGCACTCTCTGAAATATAGCAATGTAGTAAAAATGCAGTAACACAATCTTGATCCCCAACTCTTATTTGTCGTATAGTGCTAACCTGACACAGAACCCCCCACGTTCAAAAACGAATTGGCCGATGATTGGATGAACGAAAGCTAGGGATCAGACCAGCCGCCATTGTTGTTTTCACACAAACGGCTGCCTCTTCCTGCTGCCACCATCAGCTAACCCTCGCCTGCAACGAGCCTCTCACAGGACAGTGATTGACCTGAAACCTCTGCGGTACGGACTGAAACACCTAGCTTAAAGCGGAACAAGATGGTAAACGCTTGCGTGCTTGTGTTTTTGCAAATCCAGCTGTTTCACAAGGTTAGCATATTGCATCATTAACACAAAGGCTGTTTTCATTCACTAATTACGGTATTTCCACTTTTGCTTCCGCTTCTGCCCTCATTTCATATCAAAAGGCGTCTCGTTCGGCACAGTCCTTTGCTCCGCTGGTAGATTTAAAATCCAACACCTTTCACTTTCACTGACATCAGCTACTGAAGAATGTGATTTATAAACCTGACAAAGTGGAAATGATTGTAATAAGTCAGAACAGTACAACTCTGTGGCTGTGCTGTAAGAGCTGGTATCTGCTATCTTGATTTTGACCTCTGTGTATTTCTGTGTGACACGGTTATTATTTTGAATACTGGCATTTCTTCTCAAATCTATAATATTTCATGGTTGGACATTAACCTTTAAAATCAAGTTGCATAGAGGACTATCATCTGAAGATTGAACTTATTCAGGTACAGTGACGTACAAACCTGCTGGTGTTATAACAGCAGTAACATCACAGTGACACATTCGGACATTATAAAGACAGACAGACATTGCAGGGGCATGGATCACACTGGAGCTGCCACAACTCTGCAGCCCCTCTTCAGTCCCTCTTGCTTCATCAGCAGTCCTCTCTCTGTGTCTCTGTGCGCTTCACGCGGCCACCCGGCCTGTCAGCCAGTGAATGTCCCCTCGTCCCCTCCCTGTGTGCTTCATTAAGCCTGTCAGGGATGAAGTGAAATCCTGACGCCAGCTCTTTCGCCTGGTTAGCATTTTCAACCCCTGCTCTTCTCCACACGGCTGCAGGACCGGAGTACAGCACGGCGCAGTCTTCCAACAAACGTCCGAAGCCTTTTATTGATCCTTTAGAGATGATCACATGATACCCGCCCTCTCCTCGGGTTGGTCGTTGTGCTTCAGACACGGCAGCTGTGCAGAACCGTGTAGCCACACTGATGTGAGCTCTTGACAGCTAGTCACTTAAGTGAAGGCGGTATTTTTGTCTCAATCAAGAGAGACTCAGATCAGCCCCAGTCTGTCCATCATCATGTTTTCAGCTTGTCATAGCAGTAAAAGCACATGTGTCACTGATAACATCAACGACGGCTCCATTCTTAATGAGCGTACCCATAAAGCTGGGCCTATGAGCCAGTATACACAAGACTCAAGCCCCAGAACAGGAACAGCAAACTGACTGCAGCCATCAATAAAGTTAATATTTATGTGAGTGCTGTTCATTCCGCAGCATGGGAAAGTTTCCAAATGATTGTTTTTTGAGGTCAGATGGCCAGATTGTCTAGAAGTCCACAAGGAGACGACCTCTCGCTTGATTTGCTACCTCAGTAAACATTCTCCTCTTGAGTTTATGTCAAAATTAGTCTCAGATTGTTTGTCGCAATGATTTTGATCAAATCAGATACAAAGGCTTGTGTCTGGTTTAGGCAGGCAGGGTCAAAATCTGAAAGGAACGTCTGCACGGCAACCAGCTTGTAAAGATGCAGACAGACTGAAACTAATGAACAAATGACACAGATGACAACATGGGGGAAAAGATATGAAGAACGTGAACAAAGATAAGCGAGAGACATCCTTATCAAATAAAACAGGAAAATAACTGAGCAGACACTCAAACACTTGCATTATATAAGTTATGGTGACCTTTGGACTAAAATAGATGATAAAGCTTTGGATTGACTAGTTTCTGTCATGGAATTCAATAAGAATAGTGGCATAGAAGTGACTATTTGTGGCAGCTCCACCCTCTTGGCCAAATACCTGTTGAAAACCAAGATGGCAGCAGCCAAAAAGCCAAACTGGAGGGTTCAAAACATTCAAAAACCAGCGTTGGACGTCGCTGTGGCTATGTCCATTTTTATGTATAGTCCTGAAAGTAGATATCTGAGACACCGAGGGGATGAAATCACCTCAAGAGAAAAGTTAATTTTTTCTTTACATGCATCTCAGACAGGTTTGTCCTCAGGGCTTTGATTCATTATTCAGGTGGCGATGTGTCAGAGGAATTAAAGTTTAACTCGCGTGCCTGTGCCAGGTATTTTTCTGGCTTCGGTTGTGCAACTGGTCTCGACTTGAAAGGGTTAAAACGGGATTAGCGAGAGAAGGTAGCCAAAACGTTGCTGCCAAATCCAGGTCCCATCTCTGTAGGGTTCAGAAGCCCGCAGCAGAGGAGGCAGCGTCGCACAGGAAGCGCTACCAGCTCAATGCAAAACAACAGCGCGTTTAATCAAAGCTGAGCTGCTGCAGCCCCCCTCGCCTCGGTTTGAAACTGAACGCCTGCGCCTTAATACGTGTGTTTATTCAGTCCTGGTGTCTTTAACCCAAACCAGGGACTCTGCTGAGATCCAAAAACATAACCCGTCCCATCTCTTTACTCCTCTTTTCCATTTCACCACATCCTGCCGTTTGCTTTGTGATTCATCTCTTCCTTTTTCTTTTCTCAGAAGTTGTCGTCAGCTCATTGTGCCTTCATTTCCATTTATCAAATCTTCTCAAGTATCTGAGTGCAAATTCAAAAACTGGTAACGGCACATACAGGACACTTGCGGTTTGCATACTTTGTGCGTTATAATATTTCTTTATTTCCTAGCAGTGTCTTAATTCGCAGATGTAGCACAAAGCCATATATGAGATCATCAATGTACGAAATCACACGTCTGCGGACACGCCTTGGAATCTAAAAACAGGCTGCATCATATTTTCATCTTGCCAGAAACGCCTCAAGAGTGACAAGAGTAAAAACAAAAGTCAAAAGATTTATTAGGCTGAATCCACTGTAAGGATCAAACAGTGAAAATCACAGCTGTGCCATCTGCCCTCAGAAACACGCCGCAGAGGTCGAGCAGACGGCCCCGTGTTCACTGTGCAAAGAGGTTTCAGAAGAAAATGAGATTTAGAGAGTGCAGGAAGTGCAGGCGGAGGTCTGTCATCAATTATTAGGTAACAGTTATTATGTCTAGATGTTTTGTGGAGATTACCTCGCTGAGATAACTTCGTTTCTCAGGGCGTGTTAGTTAAATCCTGAAGGTAGGCTGACAGGGCCCAGTCATCACCTGCAGATGAGGAGCACGCTTGTTACACAGCTGTGCTCTTTGACTGCGTTACATTGCAGGAAAGGAAACGTGACAGCGTTTGTTACAGGTTATTAGCATTTCTAATCAGTACGTTGTAGTATTCTCCATGTTTGATCCTGATGGCTCACCAATCAGTCTCAATCACTCTGCTTTTGGTGGCTTTATGTACATCTCTTACTGTCCCGGCCTCTCCGCCCTTTCACTTTCTTTAATCTGAGCTCCACCCCTGCTCACTTATCACCAGCAGGAAATAGGCGGTTTGTTACTTCCCAGCTGAAGCAGGGCGTATCGCTTCAGCTTCCTCTTCTAAAAAAAGAGCCCAGCACGTTCTCTTACCATAAACATCTCTCTCTCTCTCTCTCTCTCTATATATATATATACATATATATATGTCTCACATGCAGTACACAGACCTCATGTCATACACAGGGAGAGGTTTGCACAGCAGGGCAGGAGCAGCAGTCACAACACCTATCAGGCTCCCGATCTCTCAGCTGGATTCTTCATCTCCAGCACCCAGAGAGCTGTCGGCTCGACTGGACGAGATGTCTGAGTGGTGATTGATGCGTGACCTCGATTCTGTGTGGGTCTCGTGCGCGCGCGCGCACGCACACACACACACACACAGACACACACACACACACAAGCTCCCATACAAAACACACTAATATATACATGCACACACAGGTACACTATTTATGGTTGGATGTCTCACATTAGCTGCAATAACTCTTATGCTCGTCAGCAGTCCTCCACCAAGTGTGACCTCATATTCCAGAGACCCCCCCCCCCCATCCCTCACTCCTTCCAGTTTCATCTATCATTCATACATTGGAAGGCCGGCCCGTAAGGCGCCCGCTGTGAATGGGTGCTGTGAGCGATGATGACTGTAATCGCAGAAGAGATGGAGGTCACTAGTATTTCCAATTACTCTTGGTGCGAGAGCTTAAAGGGGGAGTTTCGTCAAATGGGCCCCAGGGTGTAGGCCAGCAGAGCAGAATAGTGGGTCAGTGGGAGTTCAAAGGCTGAACTAAGGGAGTCTGTCCAAGCAGTGGGAGGCCAGGGGGTTTAAAAACCACAGAGGAATAGACTGGGTAATATTTGAAATATAAATACATGTCAGTTTTATGACAAATAAATTATAAATGATAAACACTATAATATTTTCCATGTTTAAATACATAGTGAATGTAGTGTGGGAGTGGGAACATGAAACACTGAAAAGAAAATGAGGCCTCAAGCAGAGCCCTGAGGGATCTCACCGAGGTTCTTGTTTCGAACGTCGGCCGCGCTTGTTCCTGCTGCAAACACTTTGAGATGATGACTGAAAAAAAGAACCTTTGCTATGCTTTTGCAGTCTTTGCTGTTGAAATCCAGCACTCCTGGAAGGTATTGTATAATAAAATCCCTCTAGAGGAGGGAACTGAGGTGATTATGCCCCCTGAGCTCCTGGGCAGCCTTTAATGGGAAACAGATGGAGGAAGTGTCAGGTTTGCATTGAAAGCAAATTACTGTAACAGGCGCCTGTTGAGGTGTTACAGTAAAATATGATGCAGTCTCTTTACAGGAGAAATTAGAAATCATGCATGTTGAATAAAGTGTGTAAAATAAATGTATCTGTTTACACACCCGCAGACAGTGGATATTCACAAGGAGAAGGTGGCACGTCGAGAGATCGGCATCCTGACCACAAACAAGAACACCTCTCGCACCCACAAGATCATCGCCCCGGGCAACATGGAGCGGCCGGTGCGCTACATTCGGAAGCCCATCGACTACACCCTGCTGGATGATGTGGGGCACGGCGTCAAAGTAAGGAAGATTTTGGTCATGATGTCAACATAAACACCTGGTCGTTTGCTTCAGCGTAAACACAACAAACTGGCAGCTGCGTCCCAAAGTCGTTACTGTGATAAATCGTCTTGATTTGCAGCGTTGATCAATTTTGCTGGACGGGAGAACACGCAGTTCACACCTGCCACCTTCATGTGAACAAAGTGACCGTCGGCTTTCATAACTCACTCACCGCCGGTCGATCGATGCGCCGGCCTTTTAGTTAATTAAGTAACCAGCGCTCGTCCAAGTGGAAGACGCAACGTTGGCTGAGCTGTGGCTAAAAAAGCTTTGCAGAGTGTCAGCGAGAGAGAGAGAGAGAGAGAGAGAGAGCCAAGTGCTACTCACCCCATCACATCTCCTATTGAATTGTGGGAAAATATTCTTTCAACCCTTTTTCCGTCTCATTCTTCGGTTTTTTTATCCTCTCTCCACATGATCCGACCACCATCGCCTGTCCCCTCTCCTTCTTTTCTCTCTTTTATAATATAAGAAGTGCTTCTTTCTTGCCTGTGCGCTCCCAGTTACGTGCATTGATTGCCGCTGTCGCGCATTTCCGCCAAGCGCGCTGGAGTCGGCCCCTTCATCCCCGCCTGCCTCTGCTGAGATAGCGGCTGTCCACTGATTCTCAAACATCCGCCGATTCAAATTCAAAAGCCATAGTGTTTCCTCCTCTGAGAGCTGGCTCACGCTGAGACATTTGGCATGGCCCAATATGCAAATGAGGCGTCATTGATGGCTGCTGCGAATGATGGATCTCTGCAGAAATCAGTGCGCATCAGTATCGGTGCGAGAGAATGTGCTGCTTTTATCCTTCTTTTTTCAAATATGCTTGCCAGGGAGCACAGCAGCATTTTAAAAAAGCATGACTCAGACATCTGTACAGCGACTTATGTTGGGAGTCTACGTTTGAAAAGCACCTTTAATTTAGTTTTTCTAATAAGGGTGAGATCATTTTTTAATAAGGAAGAGAACTTCTGGGGATTGAAGACTCCTTGGCTACTGGTTCATTTTCTATTCTCTCTGATTTCTCTGTCTGGTTTTGTGTGTGTGTGTGTCTGCGCGTAGCTGCATTTTTGCACATAGATGTGCATTTGTCTGGCTCGGCGCAGGCAGAAATACATATCTGATTCCATATTTTCACCCCAGAACACTTTCTCTCCCTCACACACACACACACACACACACACACATCTGTGAATAATTCAAAAGGACTGATATCATTTCATAGTCACGACTGCAACACTAGATGGAAATGTACTGTAGTATATTGATACATTAATGCACGTGGGGGTGTGTGTGTGTGGACATATATATATATATATGTATATATGCTCATGGTGTGTTCAAGTTGTGTGGGAAATTGCTTATTGGCCCTCCATCCTTGCAGCTGTGGTGGATTCCCTCAAGCGTTCAGGGCGTGATCATCACCCCCCTCTGCCTTTTCATCCACGTAACCAGGGGAACTCACCCGTGGCTAGATGAGAAGTCAGACTCACACATCTATGTGTGACCGTGTCACCCGTTCGCCATGACTGCCTTTACTGGCATTGCTGGCCGTTACCAGGGTGACCTAGTTTCAGCCACATTACAGGCACTCCGACGCCCTGAACACCTCTCTGCTGTTATTTATGACCTCGCTGAGCTTTACTGCCCACTTTTGTTTTTTTTTTCTTAGTTCAGCACTTAAAACGTCAGCACAGCGGCACGTAGCTCAGCCGCTGCTCATTATTTCTAGTGTGTCTAGAGATTTAAGTGATTCTCATTCTGATTACAGCCTGCAACACGAGTCTAGACGCTGAAGCGCGCAGGCTCAAATCACATACACACACAAACAGGGTCGAGGAGTAGTTTCACTGTGTGTGTGTGTGTGTGTGTGTGTTTGATCTGGAGTTTTGCTTTTTTCTGCTCTTTTTTTGACAAACCTGTGGTTACAAAGTGGATCTGAGGAGGTTTAACCTTGAATTGGGTTGTTTGGTGTGGGTTTCACTTCAGGCAGGCAGGTTTGTGAAGGTTTGGTGTAACAGATTTACGATACGGTGATTTTGGAAATGATTTCCTAACAATGTTGATAATAAACTATCATCTAAGTTATTCATAGAGTAACAGTACCAAGATAATCAGGTGTCAGCCTCTAAAATGTGACAGTTTGCTGCGTTTATAAGTTGTAAACTGAGTTTTCTAATCAAACTTCAGTATGTTGGTCACTTACCTGCTGGCTTGGTGTGAAAAGCTTACAAATGTAATTTCCTCATATTAGTCTTCTGGGTGTTCTCTTTTGATGCTGTATCCGCTGTATTAAAATCTGTGAAAGTAAAAGCTGCAGGGTTCCTGCACAATGCTTCAGTTTCACTCTTGCTCTCGTTAAACTCGCTTTTTAACCATTAACCAATGCTTTCTTCCCTTTTTTGCCTGCTTGCACTCAGTGGCTTAAAGCCAAGGTAAGAGATGGTTGTCCTCCTCCTCCTCCTCCTGTCTTCTTCCTCTCCCTCTTTTCGTCATGTACTGATAAAACTCCAACCAGTCAAGGTCTCCATGTGCCCATCACAGCAGTCTTAATTTGTAAAAAAAACAGTTTTTGATGACACTGAATGCTGTTTTCATGAGGCAAATACATCTCCATGAAAAAGCTGCAACACGGCTGCATCGTTACTCATCCCAGTATTTTCACCTGTTCAATTGTCACATGGTCGCCAGTGGTCATTAATCCAACTTGTCCAGCTTAACTGCTGTACGTGTTTGTGTACTATGAAAACATTACAGGTTCAGATCAATTGTATGCTACAGTAGATATGAAACATTTCACATCATATTCACTCATAACACACACACTGTATTCCTGTATGTGTCCTGTGTGTTGTCATCCATACAGGCAGCTCTGTGTCTCCCTCCTATGTTTTCATATTGGTCTGTGGACAGAAAGCGCTTTGCACCCACGTGTTTCTGTGAACATGTTTCTGTGAACGTTCTTATTTGACAGTAATTCAAGTTTTGCTGAGTCAGTCACAGTTTAAGTGGCCGATCACTGTTTCACTGGCACGTGAAACACTGACAAGACAGTTCGCCCGGAGCCAAACACACGACTCAGGAGTTTATTAACACACAGAGTAACAACAAAAGACACGCTACTAGAGGAAGCGAAATGAACACAAAATCTCTCCTTGGAGGAAGTCCAGAAATACAAAAATGAAAAGCTCAAATTCACTCTAACGAGGAAATAACAATTAACACAAAGTAACAGATAAATACAAAAACTCAAATAAGGCAATAGGCACAATGGCGATACTTAACACAAGGCAAGGAAGTGCAGACATGGACTTGAGGATAGCTGACAACAGGACGAACTGGCACAAGACAGGGGGAGATGCGGACTTATATACACAGGAGGGTAGGGTGCACAGGTGAAGACAATCAGGGCGGGGAAGACAATTAGACCGGCGGGAAACACAAGAGGAAGATGCAAGCCACCTGAAACGAGAGGGAAGTTGGATTTCAAAATAAAACAGGAAGTCACGCGATAAGACAGACACTACAACAAAACTAAATATGACAGCTTTACTTGACTGTGGCACGCTGGTGTCAGTGAATCAGATTAGACCGTGTTTTAACGTGTATTTGTTCCTTTAGCAACACGGCAACAACGCTGCAGGACGAGGAGGGACACTTTCTAGGACCAACCCACCCACACAGAAACCCCCGAGCCCCCCGATGGCAGGTCGTGGTACCCTGGGGTAAGATCATACAGTTGTAGTAGGAGTTCTTTGGCTCGTTCTCTGGCTCTCTGCCGTTCTAACATTGTACCTATACCTATATTTTGTTACTGCACAGCTTCTAAAAGATCAAAGTGCTTTCTCTTGCATCATGGAATCACTGAGAATCAATCTCTTCTGCCGTGTTTATCTCTGTGCAGGCGCAACACTCCCTACAAGACCTTGGAGCCGGTGAAGCCTCCGGTGGTGCCCAACGACTACATGACGAGCCCGGCCCGACTGGGCAGCCAGCACAGCCCCGCACGCACAGCCTCGCTCAACCAGAGGCCCCGGACACACAGGTAACACAAAACCCATCAAATCATCAAATCAGCACCTGATTGAAATCAACTGGTATTCACTGGCTGAAAGGATGGAAATCTTCACTTTTCATGTAAAATCCATGTTTTTCCATAAACTGGAACAGTTCGTGTGGTCCTGTGGAGCCAGCGTGAATAAACCAGCCTTTCAAATTAAAGTTCAGATGCTCATTGCAGAGCTGCGTGGTGGAGCACTGATACATCTGCATCATTCTACCTGCGTCCCCACCACAAAAACACCGTCAGTGTACCGGTGCGTGAGCGCCATCTCACTTCTGCATTTTTAGGCCTTATCTGATCATCCGTGCTTATCACGGCCACGTCTCTGGAGAATGACACATGCGAGAAATAATGATGGGATGTCAGGCGCTGTCATGTTATTAAGTTCGTCTCACACGTCTTCCAGCGATCACCGCAATGACTCTGTGTCTGTCTCTGCAGCGGCAGCAGCGGCGGCAGCGGCGGCAGGGAGAACAGTGGAGGCAGTGGAGTTGGCATCCCTCTGGCTGTTCCCACCCCCTCCCCTCCCAGCATGGGGCAAGGTGAGCCTCAGCAGTTGTGACCTTACTGCTCATCACGGGGGGGGTCCACAGTGACACCCCACTGCTGTGTACACTAACGGATCCTCTTCACTGTACCTCACTGCGTGTCACTCGCCCTCTCCGGCTCTCATTGGTCACTTCCTGTCGTGAATAAAACACAAGTGCAAACATTTTTTTAAGAGATTTATGTAAATCCTGGACAAATTGGCAGCATTTAGCTTTACTCTGGTCTTATTTAGGGCCTTGTTTGGCTTTTATATTAACCAACATGACACAGTAATGTACAGCACTAGTTCATAATCGTGTTTTTCAGCTGGGTTTAGTGTTAGCTCAAACATTCATTAAAAATACATATTAGACAGCAGGCGGTGAGAAAACAAGATATATTAAAGTGGTTAAGACGAAGATGATGAGTGTTTCTGCATAAATGGTACTGTGTTCTATTGTTTTTGATGTTTTTTTCCCCTGCGGACCTGTAATGTGGACAGAAGTTAACAGAATTTAAATATTCTTATTAAACCAACAGCAGCTTATTATTTTTACTTACAAACTGCTCNAGATCAAGTGTCGATCCACACTGCGCATCTCCGGCCTGGTGCCATCAGCGTACTGGTGCGGCCAGGCAGCCGTGGACATCCCCTTCTACTACCTCATCCTGTCCTGCATGCTCCTCATCCTCTTCTCCTTCCACACCGGGAACCTGCTCACCTCCAGCAACCTCACAGCTGTGGTCCGTGCTGCCGTTTGGCTCACACCCACATCAGCACACAGTTAATATCTAGTTAGTATCACTGTTAATATCACTGTTAGTGTGCAGGACAAATAAAATCCTCTCCCCTCTCTCCTCTCCTCTCCTACTCTCCTCTCTCCTCTCCTCCCTCCCCTCTCTCTCTCCTCTCCTCTCTCTCCTCTCCTCTCTCTCCTCCCTCTCCCCTCTCCTCTCCTCTCTCCTCTCCTCTCTCCTCTCCTCTCCTCTCCTCTCCTCTCCTCTCCTCCTATCCCGTTTACCCTCTCCTTCCTTCTGCAGTGGCGACCTCCTCAGCCTCAGTGCCCCAGGGCCCTGGCTTGGGTCCCATACCCATGTCCCAGTTCGGCACCATCTCCCGCCAGATCTCCCGCCACAACTCCTCCACCACCTCCTCGGCCTCCATGGTGTCGGCCACCGGCACCTACCGCCGCGCGCCCTCCGTCTCCTCCCAGCAGCCTCACATCAACGGGGGCCCTGCCTACACGCAGAACTCAGGTTGGATACATTTCCTCGTCAGTAATAAAAATAGTTTATTTAATCTGATGAAGCGCGTGTACACACTTTGGCCACTGTGTGCTGGTTTAAAGCAGAGAGGCAGCTTGCGTTGTCTTACTGAGCCGTCCGTTGGTGGCAGGTGTCGAAGCCTCCCCACCTCAGCGCCGCGGCGTGCAGCGTTTCATCGCCATTTCTAATTGAGTTATGACATTATCAGTCAGCCAGTGCAGGATTCTTGTTCAGGAGACACGGGCGGGAGGGAAGAAAATACATAAACACCTGCGAGACAAGGGGAAACCCAGGACATATGCAGATTTTCTGTCAGAAGAGGAGAATTTATCTTGGCAGGCTTCACTCTGAGCCATTCTCCTCTAATGGCTTCTCCCTCAAAGGACAAGCATCTTCTTTGGCACAGAAGGAGGCGGGCTGTCTGTCTTGTCAGGCAGGAGGAGGGGGGGGGGTGCTGAGCGTGATCAACCAGGGACTTTAAACTGGGACATCGTGCGATCCTCCGTGATGCCTGCTCATCGAAATGTAATTACAGCGAAAGATACGTGTGGATTTGTGCTGAACCTAATGGAAGTTTGACAGCGCAGAGCAAAAGCGTGTTTCCGGTTACGCGAGGGAGCTCATTGATCTCACAGGGGTGTAGCTGTGGATGGATGCGGTGAGAGCGGGGTGGAATAATAAGACATTACTGCCCAGTGAGCTTACAGACGCCCCTCCATTACATGTGATTTATGAGTCAGACCTGGCGTGAGCGTGTGTGACATCATGTCTTTGAGTGAGGACAGCTGCGTTGCGCTTTTTAAGACGACGTAGCCTGAAGGCCTCATTTCGGGGGCAGATGATGGAGGCAATATGGGCGCCGTGTACACGATCCAGATAATGATTTATTCTTTCGTTCAGTCAGAGGTCAGATCAGAAGCAGTACGGACGGGCGCTGCGGCTCCTCCCGCCAGTGCTTTCATTTGAGAACGCGCACCTTTGCAGCCGCTGAGCTCTCGCCTCGCCACCGCCGTGTTTTCGGGCCCGCGTGGTTGCTTTGCAGCTCTTTTCACCGCCGCACAAAACTATCTGCCTTCGCTTTGGACTTAAAACAGATGCTGATGAGGTGGATTCTCACGCTGAGATGAGATGAATGCCTCTTTAGCTCAGCTTGAAAAAGGCAGCACAAAAGAACACTGATTGGAAATGTGCAAATGAGTTGCTCAGCGATGCTTCCCGCACCGTTTCGCTCCCTCACAAGCATTTTGTTTTCTTCCCGTCTCCCTCCTCTTCCTTAATCCTGCACTTTTATCTCCTCTGTTGCATCTTTGTGCTCCTCTCCTGTCCACCTCCATCGCTCCCCGTGTCTCTGCTGCTTTTGTCCGCCTCTCTGGGTGTTGCTGCTCCAGTTTCTGTGGCTCCTCCGCCTCCTCCTCCGATGGTCCAGCTGACCCCACAGATCCCTCTGACCGGCTTTGTGGCCAGAATGCAGGAGAGCAGTAAGTAGAAAATCCAAGGACATGCGCAGACACTTGGCAAAGCGGATATACATGTGTTAGTCCAATTAAGTCTACCATACACACACACACAAACACACACACACACCCACTTCTTCAAAAATCTGCTCATTCATCAGATTTCAGGTCATATGTAGGCGTCTGTATGTAAGTTTATGTGTAGACGCCTCTCATCACATCTCATCAGTGAACTTAAACTGCACACACTCACACTCTGAGGCTTGCTGCACTCGGCGCACCTTTCCTCGCACTGTACCGGGGGTTTGGGGGGGGGGAGCTGGCGCCCCTCGGATGTCTGTCTGTTGCCATGGTAATGGATCATTGAAAGCGTGGTCCTGCACTGTCTGCCCGCTGGAGAGAGAAAATGTGACCTGATGCCGCGTCCCGATTCACCAGCCCGCCTGCCTGCAGAGATGCAGCTGCGCGGCGATCTAACCGTGCGTGTGCCGGATACAAACACAAACTAGACGAGGTCTTAAACTTGAAATGTTTTTCCTGTTCCTGCAAGGTCTCTCTCAGCAGAGGCCCCCTTGGCACACAGGAAGTGACACATTTCGTATTTTCCAGCAGAAGAAACGGGGATTTGTATGTCAGTGGGAGGACGAGCTGGGTAGTTGGTGTGATCGGCAGTGGCTACACTGACTGAACAGATAAAGGAAAGAGTGGCACAGTCAAAAAGAGGTCACCCATGTGAGGTTTGTGATAGCCCTGGAAAAAAAAGGCAAGCTACACCAACACAAACGCTTTTTAATGTTGTTTTAATAGAGAATGTGTTTCCTGTCTGCCTGAATTCTAACTTAGGTTTAACAGGGAATGCTTGATAGTCCGATAGTCTTTGCCAACCACATACTCAAACTCTGACTAAATGCAATGTGTGCTGTGTTTACACAGGCGTTTAAAGAGGTAAATGATAGGACTGTTAAACTCCAGCACAACTATTGTTATAAAGTGACCTGTTTCCAGCTCTTAGTGCTTCGGCAGAGTCAAAGTCAAATCAGTGGAACTGCAGAATTGCATTAAATTCAGATCTGTGTCGCAATATCGCTGTTTGTTTAATTCAAGAGCAGGTTTATGAATTAGTTATGTAGGAGGTGCAGTTTTTCTTTAGTCACTGGACTGGACTGTGTGTGTGTGTGTGTGTGCGCGCGCGTGTGTGCGTGCACAAATGTAGTTAAGAGACTGAAGGCAGCGCCAACAGGACCAGACCAAAATCACACTTTGAGTTAAACACTGATCCACCCATTTCACCACCTCGGACTTGTGTAAACAACAAAAAAAAGACGTTTTATCCTGCACACACAGAAGCAGCCCGACTGACAGTGTAAATACACACTTTCTCTTTTTCTCTTACGAAACGGTCTCAGGGGACGATTGTATGGCCTTTAAAATAACTAAAAACATGACACCAGCAACCGTCAAGTGTTAGTACTTAGCATTTTTAATACCAGTATACTTCTACTACTGATATAATACAACAATATACTAATATACGGCTCGTTCTGGCACTTTAGTTTCTATAAATGAAATATATTCAGTGTTTAAACCTTCATGTTGGGAAATAGACAAGAAAATATAACTGAATAATTCACTGAAGGAATAAAATATGAATGTTGGACAACTGGCACTAGGGCTAGCAGTAGTAGTCTGTAGCTTAGTAGCTGTATCGCTAGCAGTAATAGTAGAAGGAGTCATAGTAGCAGTAGTAGTAGTAGATGTTGTAGAATGACTCATTAAAGAGTATAAAGGGCCCTAAGCTGCCCTCTAGTGAACTTTTAAATTACTGCATATCTGCTGTTGAGTTCACTGTCCGCTGGTCTTTACAGCGTCGGTGTTCATAGAGAATGACGGCCGTCAACGTGACAGAATTATTTTGACAATATGTTATGTTAGCGTTTTACTTATTCAGATGAAGTCACGTTGCCCTGCACAGCGACACGGTGAGCGGTCACAGCATCAGATATATTTGACTGATCCTCAGGAGAGGAAGCCTGCTCTCTGCGCCGCTACTTCCTCATTTTGATTTTAATTTGTCCTCGTTCAGTAACAGACAGCCCTGCCCCGCCTCCTCCGCCGCCCCCGGAGGACATCGGCGTGTTTGAGGAGCCCTCTCCTCCTCCTCCTCCTCCACCTGTGGACTACGAGGAAGAGGAGGCGGCAGTGGTTCATTACAGTGACCCCTACTCTGACGGAGACCCCCACTGGGCCCCCAAGGCCTACTTAGAGAAAGGTTAGTGACAGGAAAATGATAATCGTGTGGCGGCCAGCTATTCCTCAGCTTCACATTCGTCTGAAGTGTTGTTTTGCGGCAACTTTCTTTTGTTATACTCCTCCCAGTCGTGGCGATCTACGACTACACCAAGGACAAGGAGGACGAGCTGTCCTTCATGGAAGGAGCCATCATCTACATCATCAAGAAGAACGACGACGGCTGGTTTGAAGGCGTCTGTAACGGCGTCACCGGACTCTTCCCAGGAAACTACGTCGAGTCCATCATGCACTATGCTGACTAAAATGAGAAACACACACATGCACACACGTGCGCACACACGCGCGCACACACACAGACGCCCAAAACAGCACTGCAGTTTGGAGCAGAGGTAAAAAAAACCCATGAACATGTACAGATGTATGCAGTCCAGCGATTGCAGTTCACCGCTCCCATTTTGAATGACAGTGCCATGATGAATTTACTCATGTTTTGGGGGCGGGGGAGGCTTGTGCTTGCAAAAAAAAAAAAAAAAAAAAAAAAAAAAAAAAAAATCGCACAAAGACGGAGGGGGGACCAAGGGTCTGTTAGTTTACACTGTGGACCAAAGGGAGGAGTTAAAGGCCGCATTTGCCTTTCAGTAAATTCAATCCAATCAGTGCAGAGTAGATCTAGATGTTAGTGTTATTTGTGTGTGTGTGCAGCCAACATTTCCAGTATTGCCAGTATGCAGTAGATCTAGACAGTGAAGTATTACAGCGATCTGGCGAACAGATGAGGCACAGCAGCAGGTTTTTAATCACCAACTGCTGCGCAGACGCTCCGGCCCCGTTATTTGCACTGTAGACCAGCAGACCGGCCCCTCCCCTCCTCTCACAAACATCTATCTTACCTTATCAAAAAAAAACCAACAACAACAACAACAAACAAACATCAACAAGTGCATTAGGACACGACTGAATGTTCGATGCCGTCGATGTCCGAATCACGAGATGTTTCAAAGAGGGAACAAAAGCAACCTGGAGTTGTGTATTTACTATGCTCTGTGTCGGTGGGGATGCTGTTTCAAAACTGTGTGTACAGAATGCATCACAGAACAAAAAAAAACAACAAAAAAGACAAGAGTTTCTTCTTTCTGGTGGAGTTTCCTTTCTGTTCTCTAACTTGTATATAAACTGTAACGTGAGAAGCTGCCAGTACCGTACATTTGTCAGTGAGCGTGTTTCACCCGTGACTTTCCATCGTCGTCGGTGGAGGTGATGCCAAGATTGTTTTTTTTTCTGGTATCCTGTTGGTTCGTTTTGACATGAACATGCAGTTTGTACCCATCACTCGCAGTGCCATCCGAACCTGATCCAGGTGGCCGTGTACAAACCTTTATCTTTCTATGTTTTCAGTCACGACCCGTATCATTTCGATCGCCGTCACTAGGTGTGGTGATGCTGTCCAGCTACTGTAGCAGAGACTCTGAGGCGCTTCCCAGTCGGGAGCGGAGGAGGGACTCACCTGTTTGTCTCCACGTCGTTTTGTTTGGAATAGCTGCACTGATTAGTTACAAACAACTCTCTCTCTCTCCTGGAGCATTAGCTAACCTTTACGCCCGTCGGTTACCAGTGTGGTGCTTTACATTGGTGCTCAATAACCATCATCACCAACCCAAACAACCTCAAAGCCGGACCGCTCTTTGCTTCAGAACAGTAACAAGGGATTTTAGCCTGACTTCTCTGTTCCGGAGGAACATCCATCAGGTTCTGATTGTAATCACCTCTGCATTACAGTGAATGTAGGCGACTCAGCGGTCATGTATTAGAGCTAATATTCAGCCTGCGACACACAGATACAGATGAAAGCCTGTGCCACGCGTGAATGGCACCTGTCAGCTGCAGCGAAGGAATGAATTGCGATCCCGAGGTCTTAAAACAGACACGTCTGTTCTGATTTCTACTGGTTTTTTTTTTTAGAATAAGATGCTCTTACAAAGCGATTGTTGGTGCCAGGAGAAACCTGCTGTCACACATAACCGACCCTAACGACTATCTCAGCGTCCGTGTTTGCAGCAAGTCACGTAGACAAGCGTAAATCACGCGTGCTTTGGGCACTGGCCGTGGACTTTTATTATAAAACAATGACACAGACTTCCTCACTTTGTGATCCAGCTCAGTCAAAATGAACAGTATTCATTCAGCCTCTGTGCATGAAAGTATCCGAACATCATGGCAGCCAGTGATTTGCCACTACATCCCATTGATTGTATTTTTTTCCACCATGAGCTCATTTTCTTGTGAGAAAGCAACTTTTTCTACCTGATGTATTTGTAGCTTCGCATCCAACTTGGTTTTTTGTGTCGGGGACTGCTGAGGAAGGTTCGCTAGCAGTTTTTATGTAAAGGATTAATTTATACTATTTTTTTTTTTTTTTCATGAGACAACCACTTGTGCAGAACTTTGTAATGTTTACCACTTAACGTCTAGCATTTCAGGGCATCACAGGTCAAGGCGCCTTTCTTTGATGTGTGTTTTCTTAATGATGAAACGTTTGGGCGGGGGGGGGGGGCGGGGCTTAAAAAATCAGTAACTTAAATGTTCACGTGAACAGAATCCAATATTTGTCTTCTCCTCTCAGTTTGTACATAGGATGTGTTCATTGAAATTTATGTACAGTCTTTTTGTAATAAACAGCTGATTGAAACCATGCGCGCGCGTGTGTGTGTGTGTGCGTTTTGTGCGTTACAGAAATTTTTGGGAAAATCAACAGAAATAAATATCAATAATAACATGATAAATAAAAACAATTATGCATCATAGATATTTAACACTATATCATAATATTACTGGCTTCAGGTCAGACATTATATCCAGATGCGTGTGCTTATGTGGAGGACACGCCGGACAGAAGTTAAACTACACGTGGAAAGAGGTGAACGTGTTTCTTAAGCGTGTGTGTTTCCAGAGGGAGGAGGAGGAGGAGGGATGAAGTCAGGTGGTGCCTCATGTTCATAGTCTTCAACATGACTGCTGGACCCGTCTGCAAACACAATGTAGTGAGAGTTAAACCCGGAGATAGGTTTGAGTATTTTTAGGAAGTCACATGGTTATATTGAGTCTCACCGTCCCTGTACCAATATGTTCTCTTACCTTTGTGTGCAGCTGAGTGGAGAGCTTGCAAACTGGGCTTTCTCTGCAGTGCATCATGGTAGTTCTTATACAGCACAGTCCCATACTGAGCACACAAACAGACGCACACCTGCTCAACTGGACTGCGGTTTTGCACTTTATAATCTTAACTGCTCACGCCGAGGTGATTCTTGTGAACTGTGTTGAATCTTACCTTGGCTATTCTGATGGAGTTGGCCCAAAGCAACAGTTTGCGTTCATCTTCGCAGCACAGGAACTTGATGTAGTGCGATTCTTTCTGGATGCTGGGATGCTGGGAAAAGAGTGCAGGCAGAGAGAACGTCGCCGTTAAAGGGCCACTACCATGATTTTAAGTATGGAGAAACACTGCATCCTACACTTCCCATAATGCACCTCAGTGGCGTCTAACTCCACAGCTCCAGTTTAAAAATTAGGCTTCCCATCCAAACCAGAGCTGAAATAACCCCGATGGCATCACGCGACATCACCGGGGTGATTTTCTGAGGTTGACAAATTAGTGGACTGTTCCTTTAAATGCAAACCTTGTTGCTCTGCTCACACTTTGTGCATTTGTAGTACACCTGAAAGCCGGCAGAGGGCAGCACATACCAAGGTGTAACACTGTTATAACTGCTTCACTGGGACTGTGTCTGCAGTGTCTTCATTTCATTTAATTCGTCTAAAAACAAACAGGCGTGATGTGGCTGATTATTTTTATAGGACAACAACAACAACAGCAAACAGAAAACATAAACAGTATATTGTGTTCTTTTGTCCTGGTTCTCAGGGTCGAGACACACATGATCAGAATCACACGATGTCTTGATTCATCTCGCTTCCCCACACCATGACTTAGCAGCCGACAACACCGCCGACACTCTGTTTGTCTCTGCTGACATCTTGATCTATCTGTGCTCATATCTGATGCAACTGAGTGAACTCCTCTAAAGTGCACAAGGCGCCTCGCAGCGAGTGGGTCTAGGGTCATTTTACAGTTTTGTGTTTCTGATGGGACGTCGAACTCCAGTTACAACTCAACTCAAAATACAAAATCTAATAACCACTGGTCAGAGTTTGAAAGCATCACGGATCCCCGCCTGGAATGTGAGCTGGAGCAGTCCACAGCTCACAGCTCAGCGACACGATGTGCATGCCATTCAGATGGAATAATACTATGCACACGCTTACAAACCCACACAATAGCGGCAGCGGCAGCTTGCACATTGTTCCTCTCTCTGTTCCTCTGCGTTGACCATCATGCGCGATGTGGTATGTGCAGTGTGAACATGCTGGCCCTCAAGGGCTAAAACCAACTCAAACAACAACAAAGTTTTTGGAGAGGCTGTCAGCAAGAAAGCGTTTAATTACAGAAACTACTGTTGATTGATTGTTAACATTCATCAACAACTGTAGCTGAAGGGCTGTTTTAGTGGTCACCTCAGTCTGGTGCAGGAACATCCCCCCCGTGGATTTCCTGGAGGGCAGCTGCCTGACTGACGGAGCATGTGAACAAAACTACAGCTGAGGTTTTGTTTTTGATTTTCACTTTCTCTTTCTGAGTGGCATCTTTTTTTCAGGGATGTGACATCTTCTTTTCTGTTTTCATGTTGCATCACGTGGCCATTGGCACTTTGACCATTTTAACAAAGCAGTGGGATCTAATGTTTCTAAGCAGCTTTGCTTAACCAAACTAGTTTATCCGGTTTATCCTCCATCACTGTGAAGTAACTGTAAGTTTGCTCGTCACAGAGTTTCTCCAACACTGCTGCCTACAGTTAACCTTACATTTACAGTAAACTACAACCTTTATTGTTATTTCAAAAGATTTATTGTTTTTGGTAGTGACTTTTAACATTTACATGGATTTTGTTGTCAAAGGTGCTCCAGATTAATTTAGGGGAAAAAGGCTTTGAAGTGGCTAAAATGCACCATCCGCTCGGTGGGGCCACGTGCTCCGTGAAGCTTCCCCTCATCATCATTTGTCCAGCTTACCTTTAGGATGAAGCAGAAGTTGGTGGGAGCCCTGTATTTCTGTTTGTAGTTGTTGGCGTTGTACACGTTGACTTTTTCAAAGTGGACGAAGCAGACGAGATCAGTGGAGGACTGCCAGAGAGAGAGGGAGAGAAACACAGTCAGGTAGAGCTGTTGCGATGTGGAACGTCTTCTTTGCTCGGAACAAGTTTGGCTTAGGTTGATTATGTGTTATAATAAGTCTCGCATTCTCCTGCAAATGTGTTGCGCACATTCCTGCTCTTGAATGCTCAAGGGGGATGGCAAAAAAAAAAAAAAAGGGAATATAGGAAATTACGGGAAAACATGTTTGTGTATAAAACACATGGAAATCGCTGGTCTATAATCTTTAATGTTGAACTGCTGAACAGTTTTACAGTGATTTTTAAGAGGGAGCTTAAATTAGAGCCGTCTGAACGTCGCTGTTCATTCAGAGCTTTGTTTGTTTTTTTCCCCGATCTCGCTGTATGGTGGGTATTAAAAATGAACGCACTTCAAAGAAAACGGTTCGCTGTGAGGCCATTTGTCTTCACTTCAACAATCGAGTCAGAGAAAAGAGAAAAGATGCTGTTTTTCTCCCTCGAAAGCGTTTCAAACATTCCTTCCATTTCTGATTTTAAGCGGAAACAAGTGCTCTGCTGTTCACTGGAAACGTCAGACTGAAGCTACGTGGAAGTGAAGGCGACTGTTGCTCCGACTTTCTTCCCGCACCTTTGCCCACTTTGCTTCTTCCATCTCTATCCCTTCGTCTACCGCCACCCATTACTCTCCCTTCCTCACATGTGACAGCAGTGTTTGTGTTGATGTGAGTCTTGTTGTGTTGGAGCTACATGTGCGTCAGGTTCAGACCGCTGTAGGACATCAGTTATGCTTTGTCTCTATCTGATCTTTCCCCTGGCTGATGAGCTATCCTTTCCAGATCTTCCTCTGTTCCATCCATGTGTCCTTTGGCCTCGCATGATTCCTGCAGCTCTCTTATGTTTGAGGTTTGCACATCTGCCTCGCACAGTTTCCCCCCTCCATCCATTTCTCCCTCTTGGATGATTATTTTGGAGTTAGCCTGCGAGGGCGGCGTTTCTCCGCTCTGTCTCGGTGACAGAACGACATGTTTCTCTTTAACAGCGGCGCGGCCTCCATTCACACTGTCCATCTTCATTTCTCCAGCTCTTCCTCTTGCTTTTATGCCTCTGACTCGCTTCAGCGCTCAGATGTTAGACATCATAGACTTCACTCGGGAAAAACAAAACAAAATAACATTCCTCTGATGAAGGAATGCTGCCATACTTGTCTCAAGCGTTTCTGCCTCTCATCAATAAGACGATTCCTGCATGAAAACTTTGACACCATTCGTCAACACTGCACATGTGTCGATAAGCGCCGACGCAACTGTAAAACAATAGTCTGACATTTTGGGAAAGAAGCTAATTTTTTTTTTTCTTGCTGTGATTTAGACACGATACGTCTGTCTGACCAACACGTAGCCGGAGTCAGCAGCTGGTTAGCATAGCATAAAGCCTGGAAACTGCCTAAATGCAAATATTAAGATGGACCTAAAAAGAACTTTACAGTTTAGTAATTAACACATTAAATTTCTCGATGCTATTTGGAAAAAGAGGTTGTGGTTATTTTAATTATGGTCTAATGGAATATGTACGACTGAGCTGTGTCTAAGTAAGTACGTATGTAAAGATTACCCAAAATAGATTAGATAACCTTATTAATTTGATTTATATAGATGAAACCTAACTGAGCAGCTCTCCGCCGTTTTCTCCAGCCTGGTGCAGCATTGGGAAGGTGGCTTCACCTAATGTAATCTCCCACCTGCCGGTTGTTTCCAGAGCAACCACTCAACAACAGTGTCGACAGCGAATTCTCTACAGTGACTTACACTGTTTGAACGTTTTCATGATCACTCAAAGTAATCTGATCTGCCAAACCTTTGTCTTTCCTTTGGGTACGTAGTAGATGCCGGAGGCCCTGAGTACGAAGTAGCGAGGTTTCCAAACCTTTTTCCCGTCTTCCTTCAGGTATAGCGTACCCTCGAGATCGGGAACAATCAGAGCAGAACCTTCGAAATTCTCCTGCAGAGAAAGAAAGAGAAGTAACCACGGGACAGAGAGAAAAAAAAATAGCTTTAATTTATTAAACGGTGAACATTTTGTCGAGTCGGCTCCATTTATTTATAGAGCAAATGCACAAACTGATGGTTCTAATCAAATAAAAACACATATGTAATCAAGAGGGTGTAAATTAATTCATAAAAGTGTAAAACCTAAAAATGAATCCCAAAAGAATCATATAAAATGATTAGTTAGCGACCAGGTGTCTGAGTAAACTGTAATGTAATTAGGAGAACTGAATTTGAACTGGGAGAAATGAATTTGGAAGTTAAAGATGTTTGCCAGAGAGGATCAAGCACATTGAGAAAACAGATTCAAATGACGGGCATCGGATCAGGTTTTGAATAATACTTTTCAAGCTGAACAGTTTTTAGTGACACATATGTCTGTCTGTATGTGTGATTTCCTGAGCCTGAAGACGAGAGCAAACCACTTGGCACCTTCAGAAGAGCTGACTCTGTGCATGGTGTGCCCTAAAACCCAGTCTAGAACATTGTATTATTGTATTTTTATTGTATTAAATGAGACCTATGTTGATGTACGTGTGTTAAAAAGCGTTACCATTTTCAGTGACACATGCACAGCTCCAGCTATGATGTGTGAGCTTGGTGCAGTCACTGACCTTGAGTAAGAGCTGCTTGGCTTGCTCGTTTATCCCACTCGAACACAACTTCTTCTTCCACATGTAAAATAACTTCAGAAAAGCATAATTCAGTTTAGTGACTCAGCGTCAAACTATGTAATCAAACAGCGTCGAGGGGAAAATGCACGTGCAGTCACTGGTTCATGCCCACCTGCGGGTCCGTGAACATCACGTACTTCTGAGGCCGTGACACAAAGTGGAGTTTGTTTTCGCTGTGGCGAGTCCACGCACACAGCGGCTCCACTAAACATTCGTGGTCCTCGAAGCATCTTTCTGAAACGATGAGAAACGTCAGCCCTGGAACATGTGTGCAACAGCATGTGCTGTATGTGCTTTCCTGCAGATGATATATGTACAGAGTTTGTGTGTGTGTGTGTGTGTGTGTGTGTGTGTGTGTGTGTGTGTGGATCTCACCAATCTGCAGCTCGGGGTTGGTCTCCAACAGGCTCCAGTCGATGCTGCAGTCACAGTGCGTCTTCTCAAACAGCTTGTCCAGAACCTCTCGGACCGTCTGTCTCTCGTCCACCATCAGCGTCTTGGAGCTGCCGTTGCTCATCAGCACCTTTACTATCAACTAGCAGAGGCAGCAAGGCGAGTTACTCTAACTGTGTGGCTGCACGGCGAGGGCAGGCACACCAACACCAGCTGATCTTACCTTCCTCACTCTGGCTTCTTTCAGCTTCTCCAGAGCCAGTTTAATTTTGTCTGCCTTTGTCTGGGCTTCGTGCTGGAAGCATACAATGAGAACAGTTGGCACTCTGCCACAAAATTACAACTTCACTTTTGTGATCAGCGACAGATTCTATGTCACCATGTGCAGCAGGCCAGAGGATTTAGCAGCGTTCGACGGAGGAGGGAGGGCAGCCACCGGATCAGGCCCCTGAGTCGTGGCTGATGCTGCGATTTGATTATTCGGTTCGCTGCTGGTGGTTGATTTCGATCTGAGGTCAGCCACCAGGGCATCCAGGTCCTGCTCCTCCAGTTCATTAAGGGACTCTGTCAGGAGATTAGGGTGCAGTTGCGATTAGTTAAAGGTGACTGGTGTATCTTTAGCAGAGAGAAACAGCTGCACCATCATTAGCTCTGCTGAGGTAGAGTGAACTGCCAGCTGCTGGAGTGAAACTAGATGAGATGAAAACAAATGTTCACCCTGTCTTTACAAAACACAGAGAATGTGTGAGAAAAAAAAAACTTTAGGAGTGTTTTTTGGAAGTCACCTGTATATGCTGTGAGTGAACATGTTGAGACATTTCCAAGAAAAAAAAAGTTTAATTAGACAATATCCTAGGTGAGGATTGCCCAAATTGAGGTCCATGGCCCAAAGATGGCCCTGCATAGGTTTAATATGTCCTACCAGACGTCGCTCATCAAAAAATGAGTCATTAATTGCGACTAACTGGACATTTAGTCAACTCATGACTGAGCTCAGGAACCAGTGAAGTAAGTTGGTTTAGCTTATGACTATAAACTGCAGACAGCAAGCTCTGCTCTGAAGCTAACCGGTTTGCCTCACTGCATGTCTTAAACCAAAGTGAAAAGCTGTGGTCGAGCACTTCCTGCTTGTCGCTGCTGGTCGCAGCCTCATATCAAAGACAAAACCCTTGGAGACTGCATAGCAATTTCCAGTCATCATGCTAAGCTAAGCTAACCTTCTACTGACTATAATAATTAATTCAAGTTTTTATTATCATTCAACATTTTTATAGATGTGCCTCAACATTCCTCATATCCTTTATCAAACTGTTCATATCCACCTGGTTTAGAGGTTGGCGTGACCCTCTTGCTCTCGAAAAACAGTCCCTCCCCATCTCCAAACACAAATCATATCTCATGACAGGCCGCCTCACATCTCCTCCACTCGCATCCTTCTGTTTCACACTCATATTTAGGGCAGTGTGACTTTTGGTTTTCCAACATTGCTGGAATATCTGCAGCATTCTTGCTCCAGATGAGAACGTTGCCACCTTACCATTGAGGTCTGTGAAGCCAATGGAGAAAGTGCTCTGTCTCTGCAGCGCAGGATCCACATCTGGTGAGTCCGCTGCAGGCACTAAACTCTGCAACAAAGCAATGTGATGGGCTGAATTAACAACGTCTCATTGCTGCAGGGGTCCTGCTGTCTTATCCAAACCCTTAAATGATGGTTGTATATTGTGAAAAATTACATATGATGTCATCTCATGTTTTAAAGCATATTTTGCACAGAAGTCACGTCTTTGACAGAAGCTACAGTTTGTAGCTTGAGATACCGACTTGTAGTCAAAGAGCAGCCCTAAATATCAAAGTGGACCATGTGTGTCCTTGAACTCCTCTGAACTGGTGTTTAATTATGTTACACAAGCCTGTTATTTATCAGTGACTCGGTTTCCCTGCACTTTATCATGCTCTGTTTTCAAGCTGCAGAACAGTAATAGAGAACACATTGCACACTCAGCTCACTGTATGCGTACACAATAAATCATACTGAGTTTATTAGGAAAAACTGATTTGTCAAAACTGTGATTACAGAGTCTCTTTCTGTTTTTGAAACAATCTGTGTGCCTCCGGTGAATCTGTGTCTGAGTATCACAAAGTAAAAGGGCTGATATAGCCAAACTGTAATATTTTAATCCTTAACATAAGTCTCCAGAGGCTCAATCATATTCTATAAACAAGCTGGGCAGAACGCCATCCTGTACACAAAAAGATGCCCGTCAGCACGGTTTTCAACCCTGATGACTGTGTCTGAAAACACATGTCGTCATGCTGGACCTGCTGCTTCAATGACACCTCTGAGCTCCTTAAGTCAGGGATGAAAAAAAACACTCTTTGTCGTCTGGCTCCAAGGCACCGAATGGACCCAATCAAGGCAATAAGAGGAATTACTTGAAATCCTTTTGTTTCTCGGGCTCATTGCTTTAATCAAAATGCTTTTCTTGCTAACTCTGGTAACAGTCTGCGGAGTGTGTGTGTGTGTGTGTGTGTCACTGTGATGGCTTTCCAAGGAGAAACATGCCAAAGTGACATAAAGAGCCTCTTTCCTGGTACGTCTGACGTAACGTTGACGATTGATCCCATTCTCAGGGCTGCAGTCGTTTAGCTTACATAGAGAATTTTGAAATGGACGGTAATGAATCGGGCCTCGGGCTGAGGTTGCATCAGTTAGAAGTGTGTAATGTTTTTCTTGGCGAGTCGCACTTATATGATGAGCAGCTTATGTGCGCTTAAGGGAATCTGCGGCGATCGCCCGCGGTCAAATCCAGATGCTATGACCTCACGTTGCCTTACATATTTCTGTCCGATGCTTTGTTTCAAAACAAAGGCGGCCATGTTTAATCAGATAATGCCCAGATCAGCAAGGTAAATATCAAGTAATTTGTCTGATTCACTCCTTGTAACCTGTTCCTACTTCAAAAGCACTGAAGGGAACATTCAGCCAGAGTGTAAGAGTCTCAGCTCATCTGGTCGTGTTTTGAGAAAGAATGCGACCAAAGATATTTGATGTCTCACGTTTCTTTTGCATAGTTCCAGATGAAATTTACACAGGCATAATGGGATATAGTGCTCAGTGTATTTTTAGCCACGTTAGCGGCGTGGCTACAAGGCAAGTATAGAGGCAGGAGGCTGGGCTTACATCTTGGTGCAATATTAAATATCTCAGCGGCTGTTTGAAGCCACTTTGGTTTTTGGAATTTGGTTCGGATATTCATTGTTTGTTGATGCTCTGACTCTTCATTTAGCACCAGCAGAAGGTCTTTTTAGTTTTTTAGTCAAATGTCTTCATAAAACTTCATAAAATGTTTTCAAACATTCAAATCCTAATCAGGATAGATTGCCCTCGTTTTCATGATCCCTTTATTTTTTGACACTTTGGTATATGACCTACAAAACTGTGCTAGTGCTATTTAGCAGAATGTTAGCATGCTAACAGTCTAAACTGTGATAGTGAATATGGTAAACATCTGCATGTGAGAATGTTGTTAGAATGTTGACATTAGCATTGGGCTCCCAGCTCACCTGGGAGATGTGATCCATCTCTCCAAGCAGGTGACTGAACATGGCATCTATGTCGTCCATCTGGGAACAGAGGGGCAAAACTTTAATGTTTGATCAGAACAGATTTTAGCAGCAGAACAAGGATTAAACGCATCATAGACAGTAGACTGGCAGTATCAGGAACTAAAAAACATTGGAATTTAGATTCTACTAGCAGCACAGGCCCAACCTCCATGCTTTATAAGGAAAGTTGCTGGGGGAGCCCTATTCAGTGGATGGACTGTGTCTGTTGATGGATTTAAACAGGTAGTGCGGCGACTGGCTATTTGATCACGATGCTGCTAGAGTACAACATGATTGTGCCTTCAAAACAAAGACAGAGAGATGAAGTCTGGACTTGAACAGGTATGGGACATGAAGAAACTGAAGGAACCGATGTAGATGTACGCAACAGTTCATTTTTGTATCTGCTGAGTTGCTTTATTGCACCGTGTTTCTGGCAACAGGCCTGACATGAACATCTATTAAATAAAGGCCTGTTTACTACAGTTGGATATTTTGCTTGGTTATATCATGAAAGGGGTTGACCCACTTTGTGGACTGCAGGCACCTTCTTGCCACCTTGTGATAGTACAATAACTAAAGATACATAGGCAGAGTAGGGAAGCCCCCCAAAAGAAAATCTTGCCTCGGGCCTCCTATTGTTGGGGGCTCTTGAATAGTTTAACATGCAGCAAGCGGAAAAGTTGGCAAATAAACTCCACTGAAAGGACGGCATGAGGCCTCCACCAGACATTTTTGTGGTATGGAGATACAAACACATTTGGACACATGCATGCACATATACACAGTTTGGATATACCAGTCATTGCTGTAAACTTGATCACTCAACTGAAGCAAAAAAAAAAAAAAAAAAATAGAAATGTGATCTGTTTTTCTGAATATGTTCAAAGTCACAAACGCTGTCACTGCCATGACTCAACAACGTGACGAAGCAGCGTGTGTGGCAGGTTCAAATGGTTTCCATGCTGCTGTGGAGTCACACGAGTTGTTTTTATCACCACCGAACAACTTAATGAACTTCATCTTCAACAGACTGTGGGGTGAAGTGGATGGAGAACAGAGCTTCACTCGACTCTACGCAGCTCACAGGACATGATTTAAAACCTCTTCATTTGGCATCATTTGGCTCCCATTTCACTCTCAGCGCAGTTCAGGAATAATTTCACACTCACTGCGACTTAAAAACGGACTCAAAAGATATTTCTCTGTCTCATTTTGCTGAAACACACCATGTGAGTTGATGGAAAAAAATAGATATGCATAAGAATTAGAAATATCTTCTGCATTATTTAATTTTCATGACATAACCTGTGAATTATAGGTGGTGGTTTAAGCCAAAGGACTTCACAATATCTACATTAAAAATCACTTCTCTGTTGAGATCAAAGATTTTGATCAGGCAAAAACTCACTGTCTGTGTTTGACCATATGGAGGCGGCATCTTGCCAGCTTTAGGGTCAAAAATACATCTTGCATGTGGAGCGGCTTAAAAGCAAACTGAAGAATGAGATGTCTGCTCCCTGCCAACTCTTTGAGACCATTGCTATGTGCGGTTTATCATTACCAATAGATATTAATATGCTGCAAAGCCAAAGCTCCACTGCATTGAAACTAGAGATGTAAAGGTACATAAAGAGGAAGCAGCAAATGTAGAGGCGCTATTGATGGTGAGATTGTAATTCTGTTTCTGATCGTCACCTGCTTCTTCTCTGCATGTTAAGGTGTCAGCAGAGGCTAACAAGGCCATGATGCCGTCATACAGCAAGCACACATGAACAACTGTCTAAGCTAATAGCAAAATATACACGACCTGTATCCATCACTGATATTAAGATACTTGTATGGTGACTTTTACACAAAATAAATGATTTCTGTATATAGCCACCCCTGTTTATACATATACTGTTTACATATAACTTCTTTGTAACCATGCTAATATGAGTGTGACACATGTTGATGAGTCTGTTCTTCACGTGCTAACAACTTCTCACCTCTGGAGTTGATTATATTTTATGAAATGACATTTTGTGTTGTACAAGCTGTGTCTTCATTCTTTTCTGTGTCTCATTAAGTTGTTGTGTTATGTTTCACAGTGTAATTCTGTAGCTCATTAACCACATTTCACTTCGCATATCTTAGCTCTCAGTTTTCAGTGTCTGCTAAGTGGATGCTGGGAAACCCTGTGACCTTAAATACATCTAAATCTGTTCGATTCAAGCAGTCAGTCATATGCGTGTAGCTCTGAGAAGCCACTCTTCATTTCCTGTTTTCATGTGAAACCTGCGCTGGCTGATTTTTTGGCCCCAGGCTATAAACACAGTGCTGGCACTTTATTAACTTTTCACTTGATATGGCAAACGTGTCATCAAAAAAGGTGTTAGTTTACACATCCAGTAGACAGCTAAAGACAGCTGCAACCCCTACAACTCTATGAAATGAATGTAAACCATACAGTTAAGTTGTGACAGTAGAGCAGAAACAATTAGCTAACATACATTGAAATGCTAGGTGATACTTAGGCGGAATAAGTTCCCAAGGCCCAACAAGTTACGACTTTCTTATACACCGTCATTTAGTTCATCGCTTTTAAACCAGTTACATGTTTGGTATTTTCACCAACTCCTGAGGGAAACATCTGGCCCTCTAACTGCAGAAAAGGAAAAGGTAAACCGGAGCTTTTTCGCTGCAAACAGCTGCATGCTGCTGTTGCAAATGTCACGATAAGGGCGACCCAAAACTGGGTCCAAAATCCAAAAACTGGGCTGAAAGAGGCAAAAATGGTAAAAAACAAAAACAAAGTAAAAGTACTTCACTGTGTTTTGTTATGTATTATTAATATAAAACATTGTTGATATGTTTTTCAGCCTGTTTTATTATTCCACAATTTGCTAAATGCCTATGAACCTTTTCAACCATGGTTGGATCACATCATGACAGAGTCGGTCAATCATCTGAGAACAAGTGAATAAATTCTCAGAAGTGAAGATCAGGGTGAGTTTGAATATACGACTGGCTCAGCGGACATCTGTTTGGCTTTGTTTAACCCAACGCTGATGTATTTTATACATTAAAGCCGAAGCTCAAGGTATGCAAAGTGCAGATTCTGTCCTGTATACGCCGACTCATATCCAGTGTTTGAGACATTTGTAAATTCAGAACCCGTCTCGCACTTTATTGCTCTCCTTACCACTTGTTCTTCCTCACACACATATGTACTGTATATACACGCACAAATGCAGCTTCATGTGCATATACACAAATACGAAGATGTACAGTACACAGTCCTGCACGAGCTGCTCGCTCTCATTCTGTGTTTATGCTCAACAGTAAACAGACCATCCATTAAGCTGTAATGAGGTAGAAGGGGAAGAGTGCAGAGGACGGTCATGATCTAAGTATTGTTTCCATATGAAAGTGAAATCTTTACCTCCGCGGCCCTTTACAACTTCTGCCTGACAGATGTGAAAGTCCATCCTTACTTCTGTTTCCATGAGACACAAACTGTATACAGAGGTGTATCTCTTTTCAGTATTAATTACTGTAATGCGTCAGTCGTCCTGTCTTAGCCCGGCCACGTATGTGCTCATCAAAGCATGCATTACAAAACCGCTTTTGTTTACGAATTCCATGCAGTCATCAGGCGTGTCAGACTGTTGCTGCCGTCGCTGACTGTGGTCTTACACATCAACAGAACGACGAGCTGCCAGGAGAAAGACAGGCAAGCAAAGAGGCTGACGCGCCAAAGCCCGAGCACAAAAAGCGATTTATTGAGACTTATATGCATGAAGGGAATCAGAAAGCATTGCCTGCTGACATAAACCAACATGTTTTCTCCTTTCTTGCGGTCGAGAGCTTCTTACTGTTTTCTAATTAGTTGCACAACCATTCATTGGCTGCTCCGAGGGGACATGTGTTTGTCTTAAACAAAGCTGATGTGGCTGCACAAGTATTTAACTCTTCAGGAGATGAATAAAAAGGACATATATAGGTATATATTTGCAAATCAATCATTTCATAAGTCACATTTGTATTTTACTAATTTACTATAAATCATAATAAACACCTGTCACTAATCATCTTCTTGAATAAACATTTAATATTTACTATAGCATTTGTCAGTTCTTACCTTTTGTGTCTCTTTCACTCGTAGGAGCTGATAAAAAGCTCTTGGGTCAGTCTCTAAGTAACCACTGCATGTGACGTTGCCTCTTCACAGATCCTGTAAAATCAGGAAGTAGATTTAACTGCTTCTCTGTAAAGGCAGAGTGAGGCTTAGTATTCATTCATACAGTCTTAAAGAATCAGGTGAGGGCCCTACGTCCTGCCCGATTAGACCTGTCTTCAGACTTTGTGGGCATGCAAACAACATCATTAACTGATACCTCCATTACTCTTCTGCTCTGTTGCACAATGAGATAGATTACACCATTGTGAACTGATATGAAGACTTCCTGCCTGACTTTTGATGTTTAATCCAATTGTCAGCTCTTTTGAATTGGGGCTTAAAATGTTTCCCTTTTGCTCGTTCCTTTTAAAATACCCAACTTTGAAGAGCTTATTCAATCTTTTTTGTTATTTATGCTATTATAACTACAATGTTAAGCCTAATATCCTGATTTTTGGTGTATTTTGTTCATTTTATCTTGTATCAATGCCTTTTTGTGTCTAATTGAAAGCACCTTTTATTGCCGTGTTGCTGAAAGGTGGTAGACAAATAAACCAGCCTGCACGGCCCTAGTGAAGCCCAATCAATCAACTTAACTGAAAACACCTGAGTGAGTTTGCCTTTAAGTACCTGGGTCACCTGAGGTAATGCAGCATATAACTAAAGACTTACAGGGCTGAGATGAAAGAAACACAATGACTCCAGTATGAGTCCATTCTGGTAGTGACAGTTTCACTTAACTGGAAAATGGAGAAAGGAGTGTTTATAGCATAAACTGTAAAGTATAACTATAGTATGACTGACTCATATAATACGAAGATGTATAAACAATTATGTCGTGTAATCAACAACAAATGCATTGTTATTGTTACCATAGAGATATAGCATGCACCAAATTCGTAGCATATGAGGTACACCTAGCTAAAAGGGATGCAGTTTGTGTCGATGGGGGTGAACTACAAAACAGAGACATCCTATCTGCGTTGAATTATTCGACGGGTGCTCTGTGTTTTATTTATACATCGGTTAGAAATTAGAATTATTTTCATCTCATACGAGAACATACTGAGGTGTCCTTATAGTGTCAAAACACAGCGGTCGTGGCAAAACACTGACGCTAAAAGCATCACTATGAATAGTGCAGACCATGTGAAAAAAAGGTGTGCAGTGTATCAAAGTTTGAAAACACCCAACAGACATGAACTGCCTCACGAAGCTCTGACTGGCCTGCCCAGTTTGTCTCTTTTAAGCACAGACCTAAAGTCCGCGGCCACATTCAGAATCATGTGTGGTCTCAAATTAACCTTAGTGAGTAAATTAGTAACTAAGTCTAAGTGCCATCACCTGCTGTGCATGTGTGTGCATGCTGCAGTCAGAGTGAAGAAATACTCCCCCACACTCCCAACTCAGTATATTAATTACTGCCCGTAAATGTTTTTGAGTTCATGACAAACTAATATTATTATCTTTTTATCCTCATCTGCTTTTTTGTATTATTTTAAGTGTTTTAACTTTGTAACAGCACTTTGTATACATATATACATTGTATATTACTGTAGTGCTAAAGGGTGGATGATTTACGTACTGATTTACATTAAGACCTTCTGTGTGTGTTTGTGTGTGTATATGTGTGTGTGTGGGGGGGGACTTGGCCATGAAAATGACAAGAAGGGGAAACATTTAAGTGTTTTTAATGTGGGTTAAAGCTTTAATCAAAGCCATGTGGGGTCAAGGGGGGAAATGAGAGTGGTAATAAACTGTAATAAAGTCTCCGTTTTACAGGAGAAGCAGTTTTGGCTCTAACTTTACAATATCACAGAGTTGTGTTTTAAAAGTTCTTTCACTGCACCCAAATCCAGCATTACAGAGGGGATCAAAGCTTTGACGCCATATAAAGCAGGGATTATTTAAAACCCACAGGGCTGATCCTCTCATCACAACAAATGGCTGAAAAGAAGTCAAAAAGAAGTTATTTGAGCTTTGAATAATACAATTACATGTGAACTACTCTATAAACTAAACCTCTGAAATTCCACTGCACCATTTGGAGCTTGCCATGAAATAACTGTGCACAAACAACTGCTGAAGAATGACCCGCCGCAGTGTGAGAATAGAAATAACATTAGAATAGTCCAAATATCTACCACATGCACACTTTCAGTGGGAATGGAGTGACTCGGCAGAGTGGTATGTCCGGGAAAGCTACGGGTTAATTTAAGACTAGGAGCAAAGCCTGTTGCCAATTAGGAGCAGTGAGCGCCACATGTGGGCGAGACGCAGCTACGTATCTCCAGAAGGGGCAAAGGGGGCAGAAACTGTGGTGCGCGCAATGAAGACAAGCTGAGGGTCTGTGCAATCACTTGTTCGGGATCAATTGGCAGTTACGGATAATTACTACTTTGAAGGATTTTCTTTTTTCTTAAGGAGATGATCAAACCAGGTCTACAGGGCTTAAGGATTGATGCGTAAAAAGGAACACCATTCAATTTGTGTCCTCTATCGTGTTTTACCTTCCACCACCGCACAATGGCACGCATCTCGAGCATAGTTTTTCTCTGTGTAGCAGCTATGCTCAGTGGAGCAGAGAGCGTATCTGAGAGCTGCCGGGGGGCGCACTGCTTCTCTGGTCAGGACTGGAGAAGACCGTGCGTCGGAGCGCACTGCCAAGGGCGCACGGAGGCTTCAGCGCCGCGACGGCAGTTTCACCAGTCTGCACAATCCAGACAAGGACAGGTCTACCCGAGCTATCAACAGGATGCGCATTTCAGTCATCACCAAGCCCAGAGTGCGCCCTTAGCACCGTACGCCGTTCTCCAACCTCAGTCAGGAGGTTTTGCGCACACAGATGGCACAAGGAGGACCAACCCGAGAACCATCACGGCGGAAGTTTTCCATCCTGGCTGCGCCGGTGGGACCTGTCCAACCACTGTCTCTCATCACCCGACAAGTGATGACAGTGCAACGCGGGAGTGTAAAGGGATTGGATGTAAACTTCCTCTTCGGATGCTTCAAAAGCCCAAGCCTTGCGTCGGAGACGGTTGCGGTACGCATGGAGGAGACGACGGGAGAGGAAGCTCTTCTCCGGTTCATGTTACAGACCGAGCGGCTCAGTTTCTGGATGAGCTTCCGGACTTTGGGTCGGAACGTGGTGCGTGGATACAGCTGACATGTGACATGAAGCCAGGTCAGTATGTGAGTGATTAGACGCAAAACAGAAAGAAAGAATTATGAATCTCATCAAACACCGAAACAGTAGATACTTGAACTTCTGATTCACAGTTGTCTTTCTTGCCACAGGGAACAATGAGCTTCCCTCAGAGGACGCTCTTGTGCTACAGCTGCAGCTGTCTAAGAGCCAGGAGAAGCTGGTTGAGGCCCTCAGGGGCCAGCAGGACGAGGTCAAAGAGCTGCAGAGGCTCCTCAGCGAGCAGCAGGGGACGCTGGTCAACCAGCAAAGAGAAATACTGGAGCAACAGAGGAGGATGCATGAACAGATGGAGCAAGTAAGGTGTTTGTAATTCATGATAGTGACAGGTGATGATTATTGATCAAGTGTTGATAGTTACTGGTTTCGAGACATTAAACGTTTATTTCAAATAGGCGGATTGAAAACTCCTGACCTACATAAGTTTTATTTTCTTAGAGGACCACTGATGCACTGTGCATTTTAAGTTTATGTTGTGCTTTCTATCATAATTTAAAGTAGTGATTAAATTTCTCTGTATTCGTCAACTTCCAGGTGAAAGCCCAGTATAACATAATGATGGACGGCATCAAACAAACATCTTTCCAGAGCCTCCAGGGGGAGCTAGACAGTCACATGGAAACCTTGGGTGGGCAGGTTAGAGCCAACCAAGCACAGCAGGCTCTCTCTCTGCACAAAGTGGACATGGAGGCCAGCGTGATGGAGGTGAGCTGCAGCTTGAATCAGAAGTGTGTATGAACATGTGTATGTATATGTTCACAATGCAATGTCAATGTAAAAAACGCAACATGAGTGTCAGAATGATGCCTTATGTTTCAGTCTTCAAAGACTCAACTCATTTGTAAGCAAAAGCATTATGATCAAAGTTAATTGTAACTGAAGCAACGTATAAAACTATCATTACTGTAATGTAATTTGAATCTATCATCATGTGACAATGTGTGTATTTCTCTTATCGTGGATTTTAAATAAACTGGACAGCCGCAGTGTGGGACAGTAACTTTACTCTAGTGCACTTACTCAAATACTAATACAGACAATTTTTGAGGCACTAGTATTTTTTATACTAGTATTTATAAATACTGAAATGTTTCTATATACTGTATTGAACCTTCTATTTTTAATAGAAGTAAGTAAAAGATCTGAGAACACCTGCTACTGCTGTAGAGGCATGCACTGCACCATAGAGGACTCTTGAGGAATTTAGCCCCACAGTTCTTACACGCGCACCTGATGAATCTTGCATGATTTCTGATCTAACATATTTAACATTTTTAACGTGACTCACAATTCTTTCAATCCATCTCCTACAAATATTATTATGGTTAGCTGCTTTTTTTTAATATCATGATGATAACTGTGCTTTAATCTCTGATCATTACATTGCTGTATTTGATACCTTCAGGTGGGTCGCTCCCTGTTGGCCTGTAGGAGCTGCGGTCCTGACGAGTACTGTGGCTTCAGCAGCGGTCATCCTCGCTGTGAGAAATGTACCATCTGTCCTGCTGGCTTCTTCCTGGTTGCCCAGTGTTCGGTCCATGCAGACAGAATATGTCAGGTTAGTGCTGCCTTTTTTATACATTCGTATTAAATGATAAAATGTTATAGCAAATGCTACTTTACTGTTTCATCCCTGAATGCTATTTAAAGTAGAATTGTCCTGACAGACAGAAAAACATTAACAAGACAGCAACGTTAACAGTCCTTCAGAGTAACCCTGGCATATGTGTTGGCAACTGCTTGCTGCTGCTGAAAACAATGATGTGAAAGTATAATACTTAAGTATTACATAACTATAGTAAGGTTGCATGAAACTGGGAAACCATAACAAAGCTACAAAGCTCTCTAGAGTTTAGTGACCTCTGGGTTCCCCACTAATAGCAACCACACACAGTCCAGTTTCAATAACAGCTGAGTCAAAGATTTTGAAATTGTTAAAGTGTCAATTTATCACTCATTACAGGACAGAGATGAGTGCCTTGAAATTGCTGATCTGTGTGGAGATCCACAGAAGTGTCTCAATACTCCAGGTAACATGAATCACTGAAAACCTCTGGCAGCTCTGTCTGCAATCCTTTACAGTTCTGATTTACAATTTCACATTTTATCATTCAAACTGCTTACATTTGTTGAACTACTCACTGACAACACTCAGTCCTTTTTCTGACTATCTTCAGGTGGATTCAGGTGTCAGGGCATGACAGAGCGAGATGCCAACTCAGGAATGTGTGGCCATGGCTACTTCTACAACTCACACATGGATGAGTGTCAGGCTTGTAATGAGTGTGACGGGGAGCCCATGGCTTCACCTTGTACCTTCACGACCGACACCATCTGCTCTGGCCCTGCTGCAGCTGGTGACAGTCCCCTCTCTCTTTCCTGGGCTGGTGATGTGAGTCTGTCTGGCACAAAAAGCCACATCCTGGCTCATGCTTTCCCAAGTGTGCAGCTTCACATCCAGGGAAGGATTAATGCGGGTCTGGTGTCCACTGAAGACGGTCGCCTGGTGTTCAGGCAGCATGGTCTTGTCTGGCTGGATGAGAATCTTTCAGTGAGCCATGGATGTCGTAGTTTCATACAGGTGTGTCTCCGTCTGAACAACACAGATGGCTCTGAAGGTCGGGACCTCAGTGGTGTTCGGATCGAGCAGCAAGAGGGAAGGTCGCTACAGAGCGCCAGCATTAGCGGGGTAGCAGAGGTTGCCCCAGGTCATATGATCTCCCTCTTCCTCCGGAGTGCTAGCCACCATTGTAACCAAAGCAGTGAAGGTCTGCAGCTGTATGACCCTTCGGCAGCCCCACTCAGTCTCCTCTGGCTCTCTCATGACACTGGGGCTGTTGCCATGACAGCGCAAGCCACAGTGTCTGCACATTACCATACAAACTATCGACCAGTCTTCCGCACCACCTCCACCTCTGACCCTTACGTAGTGGGGCTGACTCACGATAGCCGTGGGATCCGTTTTGCAGAAAGTGGCACCGTGCGTTTTGTATTTCAGCAGGCGTTGTACTCAATGGGCCAGGCATGTGTCAGCGAGGGCTTCCAACTTGTGGCGTACCTCAACAACAATGGAACTGGTACGGAGCTGTGCCGTACCTTCAAACCAGGCGTCCACTATCGAGACACATCCATATCTCTGTCTGGAGCATCTAAAGTTGGTCCTGGGGACACACTGGGTTTTGAGATCCTCTCTCCAGCTCAGTGCAATGTACGTTTTTTTGGTGATGAGACAGGCATCAGTACCCTCAGCTTGGTTTGGGTCCCCGCTGCTATCTCTGCCTCTCTGTCTGCATCTGTGGCTCAAACTGGCCTTCCCTCAGGAGCGGTTCGAAACAAGCCTCTGTTCTTCCGACAGAACAGTGCTCAGGTATCCCAGATGGGGCTGCTAGGGAAGGGAACCACAGATCAGAAACGGGATTTTGTCTTCATGGAGAGTGGCACAGCCAGTGTAGCTCTGGATCTTAAACTCATACACTCCTGCAACTTGGTCAAGGTGACTCTACTAAGAAAAAGTGACCCAGAGGGGTCAGGAGGAGGCCGAGAGGTAGAAGGAGCACGACTCGTCCCATTGGCCCAGCAGGTGGGTGGTCAGATGCCTGAGGGCAGCCGCTGGGCCAGAGTGAGCCTGAGGGCGTCTTTCCAGGTTCGTAATGGTACAGCGGTGTTCTTCACACTGGACTGTGTGCGTGGACGGGTCAATCAGATCAGCCACCAAACAGGAAGTGGCGTGTCAATCCTCTGGGTGTCAGCATAACACAAGTAAGACAAAAATTGTTGTTTCTTTATCTGCTTTCCAGTCGATTAGATGTTCAGCCCTTTATATAATTGACATGTTTTATTGGTTTGACTTTAAAGAAATAGTTAGACAGTTTGGGAAGGATGCCTTTTTGCTTTAAATGAAAAGATTGATGCCTCTCTTATATCTGGCTGTTTAATATCAAACTATAGCAGGCACCCTGTTGGTTAAGTATTATAACAGATGCTGGAGGAAGCGGCTAATCGGAATTTGTCCAAAGGTGACAAATTACACCTTTTACCACCTGCCAAAGCTGCTAAAAGTATACTTTATATCTTGTACAGAAAGTGTAAAAGCAACAAATTGTGGTTTTTGCAAACCACAAACTATCTCCTGGGTGTATCTTTATAAATGAAAGATATGAGAGTGGTATTGATCTTTTCATTTTACGACAACTTTAAATAAGTACATTTCCCAAACTCTGTACTACTCATTTAAGCTGCTTGATTTTGTTGTGAATTACCTACAGCTAAATTTACTGTGTAAAGATACTGTGTTAAAAAAAAAATGCTCAAATATAAACATTTATTTAAAAAATGGAGCATTATTCATCAAACAATGTATTTATGTTAATGCAAGTATTAGTATTGTATAATAATTTCTTCAGATTGCGCTAAACAATTGTGCTGAGCCTCTAAACAAAACAAGTCTTCTCATTATGACATTACAAGTTTTTTGCTTTTTTCTGATCAGAAATTCCTCGTGCTGTACTATGTCTTTTATTTATGTAATTCAGTTACTCTGTTGACACCAAGGGACCTTCAGATCATTCCCACTGTGACTACAGCAGTTTCTGTTGTCACTAAATGTATTTCACTGGTGCTGGTTTCATTCAGAAGTTTGTCTTTTAAGAGCATGTGTTTCATGTTAGCCGCCATTTTCTAATGTGAATATCTACTGCATGCTTTGTTTAATGACCTCTTTCTGCATATTATGGACTTAAATAAAGTCATGTGTTTCACAAAGGCCCTGTTGACATTAAACTGTCCTGGAGAGGCAACACACTTTTTTAAAAATATCAACACCTTGAAATATACTAACCGTTTACTCAAAATGTAATAAAGTGTATATTTGATGTTTTTTTTAATTAAATCCAATGAAAATAAAGCAGTTTTGTGTATTTGTGTTTTATGCAGCTGCCTCTGTGCAAGTATTCTACTTGGTTTGACATGCCATGCAGACATTAAAAGCAAGACTAACTTATGAGAAAAAAATAAAACTTTTTTTTCTGAAACAAAAACTGAATTCATAAGCAGTAAAACACACCCTTGCCCACTTAAAACACATCTCTGGGCCTGCAGCCTAACTTGCAGCACTAGTTCACTGTATGGTGGCTAATGCTAGCTAATGTTAGCAGATCTTTTTAGCTAGTCATTCAAATGACTTTATGACTCCTATCTGCTTGTGCAGCTTTAATGCAATGACCTTAACATTTTTCCAGTTTAGCATGTCTTCTCATTGGCTTATGTTAGCAAAATGCTAGTTATGACCATCATTTAGCGGTCACCAGTAAATATCCACAGTTAGCTCACAAATATTTCAGAAAACCCCCTAATTTTGCAGTGACAGAGACAAACTTACTCTTTGTACAGACCATCACAAACTCCTGTTAGCTAAGACTGATAATCTTGCATGTATTAACCCTATAATGGGTTTTTCCTCTACAGCACTGCAGTTGGAGACAAGGAGGCTGAACTAAAAATGTTTGCTCTTAGCAGAAGCTGCCAGGTGTTTCCTATTACACATCAAAGAACTGAGGTCCTTTATCATGAATTTAAACAGTTGAAATTATATTAGCCGGGTAGTTAACCTCCTAATGGCCTTCCTACGCACGTCCACAGACAACCTTTCTCATTCCCAGAGTGCTGCTCTACTTTGGCACAAGATCAAAAAGCATATTACGATCCTGGGCATATGTTCTATGAAAACCAGTAGACCAGTTGATGTCATTATTTCAGCCTTTGAAGTCATGACCTCCAGGTTAGTGTGTGCTATAGATTATTCAATAAATCATGACTTTTAGGGGATTAGTGCCATTAATATGCAGGTTTGTGTCCTGAAGGTGCCGGTATGGAGTCCCTGGGATCAAAAGAGCGCTGACTCAACCATTCCCCACTTCAGTTCCCAAATTCTCTTTAGTTCAAGGTTGCTTGACCAGACCGCTACCATGAATAAAGCATGGGCAGCACAGTTTATGAGCTAAGCCTAAATCTTGTGTGCAGCCTTTGTCAGAAACATTGCAGAAGACCAAAGACAATAAGCAGGCCTGAGTTGACAAACAGAGCCGAAAGAGAGCATGTCAGGAGACAAATTGAACCCACCTCCAGGCTGATGGATGACTGGCTGGATGAGTTATGGTGGTCCTGGGATGATAAACGTTTCAGGAAAAAAGGTCAGAGCCCCACAGTATAGAGAGCAGAGCTCCATCTGGCAGGACTAGTTGCCCTCACACATTAGCACTAGATAATATCCAACATGTATTTTAAAAGAAGAATGACAATATATTCCACTAACTAGTGAAGTTTGTATCATTTTGACGAATTCAATATACATATATTTAAATGTATTATGGAATTATATTCAGATTCCAGAGGAATGGTATTTTAGTTATTTTTAGGTCAAGGGGATGGTCCAAATATCAATATAAAGATCACACACACCCCCAACACACACTAATAATAATTTTCCTATAGTCTCTTGTTCTATAAATTTGATTTAATTAATTGGATAAATCGTGTAAAAAGAATGATTTCTTTAGATAAATGTTTCTTTAAGCAAATCTGACCCATCATGCTTGTGTGTATACCCAGGAATCTAGACTCCTTGCCTATGTCTTATATCAGCAGGCATGTGTGTTACTCAGTCTTCTCAGTCAGAGAGATAGACAGACAGGCTGCCAGAGTTGCATGAGGTGGATGGTGGGGCTACTGGGCTACATATGGTGCGCAGACCGCAGATGTACGTACACTACAGGTAGCAAAAATGTGCAAAAAACAAGTCCACTCCAAGCTTTGCCCTTGATGCTGGAGCAAGCATAACACCAAGGCAGAAAAGACAGAGAGAGAGAGAGAGAGAGAGAGAGAGAGAGAGAGGAAAAGATACAGAGGAAAAAGTGGGAGAAGAAGAAGAAAACTGCGGGAAAGAAAGTGAGAAATCAGCTTCCCCCGTGTCACTGCATCTGGAAGCAGTTCTCACTTGTTTTGAACTTTTCTCTTTCCTCTATCCGCTTTTAACTCACCCAGAGGCATCCCACAGTTTCTGTGCTCTGTGGTGAGTTAAGATGTTTAGAGGAAGATGTTGTAAAAATGTTTTTATATGGCTTTGGATCACAGGCCACGGACACAAACATTATGAAATGGCAAACAAATTGAACATATTTAACATAAGAGCAGACATTTATCTATCAAGAATATTACAATGTGAAGAGTGAGTATGTTAAAGCACACAACAGGTTGTGTGTGTCAGAAAATATAATGATACAGATTAATTAAATTGTTATTTTATCTTGATTTCATTAATATCATGTCTCTCCTGTCTGAAAAGCAGCCTACTGTGTTCCTAATGGTGCAACACTGCCCCCTACAGGGGATAAAGAGAATAAAAGCATGAATGTTTTGGCGACATTATAATTTATTGTCACTGAATACATACAGTGGACATTACAACATGTTAACAATTACTTTTCTTTTTGTTCATATAATTATTAGAAATATTATTTGGCTACATGACAACACAGCTAAGTATTATAGTAATTTCATAGATGAATATGACTGTAATACAATCAGTTAACATATAAGGTGAGTGAGTCCAGTATAAGTGATTGTACGTCAGGGGTTATTGAGCAAAATGTCTTTATATTACTATCTATGTCTTAATATTGTTATTATCATCCAATGAGCTTTAATGCACAATGTTTTAAATAATTATAATAGAGGACACTACTGTAACTATTTAGTGTAAGTAAATTTTGTGACAACAGGAAAACAGTAGCTGTCTAAAGAGTGTAAATTTGAGCTGTGATTAAAAACACGACGACAAATTGTCTGAGTTAAAAATCCCACACGGCATTCAGGGACATGACTACAAAAACCCAAGAGTGTGTACTTAAAGAGTTCAGGCTTTCGATATCAGGGTAATAATAAAGTCATGTATAATTAATCCTCAAGTGTATTCAAATATCAGAGATCAAACGTGGTAATTCGGCACTTAAGTGTTGAGTGTTGCCGCAAAAAAGGAACCTACGCCGCTATCATCGTATGAAAGGCATCTTTGAGGCAAATAGTAGTGCAATCAATGGATGATGATGAAATGAGATGAATAAAGTGACAAATAAAAGAGGCTATGGAGTTTATGTTGAGCAGCAGCGACCCAGCTTTGGGATGCGCTTGAGACGGCGAACGACGGCTGGAATAGAAAAAGACTGCAAAGCTGCTGATTGTGAATAAAAACTAGCGGTTTGGAAAATCGTGTTAACGCTCATACATGGTGAATCATTTTAATAAAAGTACTACAATGCTGCCATAATGCTGTCAACAAGATAACAAATATTAAGTGCACCTGCGTTGTTGTTTCGGACTAAAACAGTGAGAGAATAACCATTGGGTGTCTTGTACTTGGCAAAACTGTGTAATTAAAGATCTTGTGTAAAAACCTGTATCGTATAATAATAAGTTGGTTTTTTTTGGTCCATGCTGCAAAGAGAATTGACTGCCTCTCAGATGTGAGAGGAAGATGAAGAAGTTCGGAGAAAGGTGACAGACAAAGAGACATCAACCACGTGAATGAAGCTGGCAAAGAGGAGCATGAAGTACGAGTGGGTACAGAGGAACGACTGTGTCACGTTAGTTAAATAAGGCCTGTGGGAAGACGGTGAGATGTTTTAGTGGAGGATCTCAATGAGGAGGCGTTTGAAGTCTCCACCGCACTCTGAATCCAGAGCATCTTTCAAGGTAACGTCATACTTCTCCAGGTACATGTCCTTCACTGTGTCCAGGTCGATCTATGGGTTAACAGCACAACAACACTGCTGTCAATGCAAAATCCACTTTCATTGCTTATTTTTGGCTTTAAATATCAAAATTAGCTTAGGTCATTCTTCTTCTTTAAACATTAGGACTCCTCAGTGTGATTGGCTATGCGGTAACACAGACTTGCCTCAGAGCGGCCGACAATGATGCGAATGAGTGTGTCTTCATCAGTGCCCACTCCCTTCATGGCGGCATTAAGGCGTCGGGCAAAATACAGCTGCGGGTTCTTAGCGCACCTGACTGTAAAACAAACACACACACAGAGGCAGCAGCTGTTATCACAAGAGCTGGCACTTGATGAGACATTTCTCAGTCTGGCTCATGTGTAACCTACCCAGAGTGATGTAGCAGTCCTTGAGAGTTCCTGTCGCTTCAGAGTCAATGGTGTCCAAGATGTCTGTTCCCGAAAGCTGCAGGATAATAATTCACATGAAAACTCGCAGTGCAACATCAAGAATTAGGAGATATCAGTAGGAGATCGTCAGCAACTTCTTTCTTCCTGTCCTTACCGACTCATAGGTCTTAAAGGTGGCCTGAAGCTGCATGTAGTTCCTGTGTGTCAGGATGTAGGTGAAGGTCGACTCATCTGTGCCAAATCTGCCTTCTCCTGCCTGACGGCCACAAAAACAGGAAACAATCACAAAGGAAATAATACGCCAACATTTGTGAGGATTGTTTTAGTATTGGATGAACATTTTCATAGTTTTGGTGTTCATTCCTGGTAAAAACAAATAGACTGTGCACAAATGAATTGCTGAAATCTGCCATCATGACAAATAAGTAGTAATACGCTGTACTAGAAATAAGACTCAACTTTGGATGAACTATACTGAACTTAGTAAAAATACCTGCAAAGTACCTTGGGCTCAACGCTAATGGCATCATGCTGACATATTCACAATGAAAATGCAAACCTACTGCTGTTTAAATAGATGCGCTAACTGGCTTTAAATTCAAAGTACAGCTTAGTGATGACTCAATGATTTCTAGTTAAATGATCTTCAAAGTGTTTGTCCTTGCTGAGGGGTACATGAATGTCTGAGCACAACTGTTGCAAAGAAATGTAACTAAAACCTAAAGATGGCAGCCCTGTGGTCCTTGAAAGGTCAGGGGATCATTAATGTCAGTAGGATTCATCATCTGGGGACCATGAATGCCTGTTCGGCATTTCATGGCAAGCCAGCCAGTAGTTTTTTCAGCCTGGACGTTTGCCATTCACCAAGTCATAATGCACACGTTTACATAGTACTTGCACAGATTTACTGTGTAGCTCCGTATTTGAAGCTACACACCTTAGTTGGGACTTTCCACAAAGATCCCACAATCCTGAACTGTAATAAAATCCAAACACAAGCTTGGATTGAATGAAAAGCTCTACTTTTGAGCTTTACAAGTCCTCCCTCTAAATCTAGTTTCACATTACAGTGCAAACACTGGTGTTATTTAAAGGGCGAACTATGAATAAGGTCTCTGATTTAAAGGAACTGTGCAGCACAGATTTCATCTGAGTACGTACCTCAAACAAAGATGTGGCATCCTGTTCAGCTAAATCCTCATCCACTTCATAGCCCTCGTCCCTGCTTGCCTGTAGAAAAAGAGGGATTCGGGAAAGAGAGGGAGAGAGAGAGGTTTAAGAGGATGGATAAAGGAGGTGATGCATGGTGAAAGTGGACGAAAGAGATTGAGTGAGCGGAGCAAAGGTCGTAACGATGGATTAGGGAAATAATCTTAGGCATTTAATGGGATAACAATCATCTGCCACACATTAATGGGAAATATTCGAAGGCCACTGCAGCTCTTTGATTAGCCGTCGCTCTAGAACATGAGTCACAATGTGTTTGCCTTTTCCTTCTGGGGGAAGGAAGCAGAAAAGGGCGGCAGCGCTGAAAAAGCTGGAGATGGCGTAGAGGCCGAGGCATGCCAGACAATGATGTGATGTGTGACGAATGCCTCAGTGGGCGAATCACAGCGTGGAGAACAATCCTGCCAGCTATTATCAAGGGAAGACAAGTCCTTTTCTTTTTCTTTTCATGGCTTCCACACAGATTTAACACTTCCACACTAATAACTAATTGTATTTGAAAACTCTTGCTGCTTGGTGTGCTGCAGCTCTACATGCAAGCTACAACGCTACAAGTGAGTCTTTCATATGAAATGAAACCAAATAATGAGTCTTTACCTGCAGCAGCGATATCAGCAGGTTCCTCACATCTCCACTGGTGTCATCCTCAATGTCTGCCTCCAAGTCACGCTCATGCACTGTAAGGTAAAAGCCATAAATAGCCACCGCTTCAGACAAAAATTTGCTTTTTCTATTAAAAGATGTACAGACTCTCCAGTTTTTGCAGCACAGTGCTACAAGACACCCTGAAAAAGCTCAAATCAGACTGTCTCTGTGGTGAGTGAGTGAGGAAAACATGGCTCGTTACACCATGATTCACCCTCTAAAGTGAAAAACCCACAACATTATGACAAATGCAACTTAGTATTTATCTGCTCCACGTTCTCATTAAATGACCACACTTTCCAATATGAGAAAAGCATAAACTCACCCTGGCTATAAGTCTGCTTGTATCTTATGATGTCCTGTTAGAAATGAAACAGAGATGAGATTTAGCCATGTTAAAGCTGCTCTGATCAATATTTCTAATATTTCTGATCAAAGGATCATGTGTAACATGAAACCGGTTGCATACAGTGACAAACCCAAACTGACCCCAGGTCCATGAGGTGTTTTTCTGTGTGTGGTTTTACAGCTCACTTCTTTATCGTTCTGATTCATCAGTATAATTCATTTATAATTCACATCATTTACAGCAGCAGGCAGCTGTTTTTCAGCAAAGCCATTAACTGAACAGCAGTTTGTACTTTCAATACAAAGGAAACTGTAAGAACAGACTCTGCAGTCAGTAAAGCATGTAGCTGAGAAACCTGATATGCACTGGTGGACTCTAAGGAGGTGCAGCAGGGGCCATTTCACTGGTGCCCGGGGATGCTAAATAAAACATGCAAAAGTGCCTCTTGGATGCCTGTGTGGTGGATAAAACATGCTAAAGTCTACTTAGGATGTTGATATATTTGCTGTTAACTATGTGTACGCCTCCACATGATTGCTGCTCCATATCCTGCATCTGTTTGGAGTGTCGATTGCTCTGCAAACACTAGATGCAACTTGGTCGGTTTCTTTTTCTGTCGTGTTCTCGTAATAAATAAAATAGTAACCTCACTTAATGTTGCCATGTTTATTGTTAGCATCAATGCAAATTTAGAGATTCTAAGCAGTCTTATATCTGCGGTGTGTCATCTAGTGTTATCCTCCAGTAAGGCATGTTGTACATAGGCAAGCACTTGAACAACACCTTTCGCGACCTTGTGCAGCGGTACACTGCTCACAGCGCTCCTTCCATGCTTTGATCAACTACTGGAAGTCAAATACCCTCCGTGTCATGCACTGGATGTTCTCTGGACATCCTCCACTCTTTCAGAAGGTTGACCTTTAAGCTTAAAATTTCTAGCAGGGCCAGTGGTGAGTTTGTTTTGCTGGGTTCTATTCGAAACATCCCAGAACTTTTTGATTGCATGCTAGAAGAAAGTGTGAAACTCTAACGGCATTGTGGCCGCCTGCACACTTTCTTTTTATTATTCCCCTGAGTCAGCTTGAGTCTGTCACTGCTGATAAGTTTATTACAGTGAACCTGAAGTCAAAGTGAAGAGTGGAACTAGCAACGTTTTGCAAATGAGTAGCGCCACATACTGACAGACCTCATTGGTGGCCGTGCACAGGATCTCCACCAGCACAGCTTCATCTGTACCCGCCCCCTTCATAGCCTTCCTCAGCTCTTTGGCAAAGTAAACTTGAGGAGGGTCCAACATGGCAATGATGGCATTCTCAAAGCTACCTGTCAGCTCCTTCCTCAGGACCTCCTCCAATTCCTGAACAAACACACAATTAACAAAGAAGTGACACAATGCAGGCTTGTCATATGCGCGCGTGTGCGTAGGAGAGAGGTGGGCAGGTACTCACATCATCGTACTTTTCAAAGTAGGCCTGTTTGATCTCCGAACGCTGAGCTGCAGAGCGATTGGCCAGGATTTGAATAATGGCCTCTTCATCGGTGCCTGGGGAAGACACAGCAGCATACACATAAAGGGTTTAGTTCAGGATCCTTTAAATACAATGAAAAGATTTCTGTAGCTGTAACGGGACAGACTCTGATCCACAGATATCTGAGTCCTTTACCCTGTTTGTTGTCAAGGAGCTCTAATAAACGAAACTTGCAATGACAGTTTTATTAAGGCGGATATATGGTCAATATATTGATCACACAACACTGCTGGTGTAACTAGCAGTAGCTCCCAGGGGACAGATTGTTTCTAAATGTTCTGCATGATGTTTACACACTTAAGTCTTCAAATAATTCCAAAATTAATAATGTTGTTTTGTTGACTGGACTGTTAAGACATAGCAGTATTTAGGAAGATATACTGCTGTTTAAAGTGGATCCATTGCACAAGTATGTCACTCTAATCAGGTCAAGATGCCTTAATCACATCCAATTAGAGAAAGAGCGGGAAGCATCATGAGGGCATCAGGTTTACACTTACCCAAACCTTTACACGCCTTTCTGATAGCCTTGATGTCAGCTGTGACATCAAAGTCCTCATATGGGACTATGGTGGGCTGGAGAAAAGTAAATATATGCATTATTAATCTTTGCGTGTAACCACATATGTAAAAACCATAAGATTAACCCCCTGGAATCCAACTTTTAGGCTCATGTGCACTGCTGCATTGTACATTCAAAGCAGCCTGCGAGATCTTAGAAAGTAATGTGGAATAAAACTGATGCAACACTTATAAATATACGTATGTTTATATGGAAAAAAAAAAAAAAGGAAGTGAGTAAGAAGCAACAATTATAATTCTCTGCAGTCAAACTGATTAAAGAGTGAGCTTCATGGAAGGTTTCATTACAGGACATTCAGGGCAGCTTCTCCCGCAGGAAAAAGGGCGCAGCCCGTGCGTGTTCGCTGAGTCATGGGCCAGCAGCAGTATGCAGTCTCCTCTCCTCCCACCCTCCCTTTAATACAATGCGGCCTTATTGATCAGCGTTTCTGAGAAATTCCTCATCGCCGTTGCTGCCGCCGCTGCCGCCGCTGCCGCTGCTGCTGCCTCTCTCGGCCTGGCAGGACACACACACACCCTTTGCCCAAGTTAATAACTGCGCAAGTTCTGCCTCTCAGTACTCTCACGCTGTTTAAACACCGTCTGCACAAAAAAAAGTCCTGTTTTCATCGCCTGAAGAAAATAACAAAGCTATTAAATATTGTCTGCCGCTCGATGGCACTTGTGTCCCTGTTTAAGACTTTTGTTTTCAAAGTGTAAAAAGCACCTGACGTGCATCCACGCGCTGATTGCGGTTACATACGTGATACATCAGACTGATGAAGATTATTTTAGTTGCACAAGTTGTAAAAATCTACTTTTCCTACCTGCACGTTGCCCATGATACTCCAGACGGCTTTCTGCTGTTGGGAAGTGAAGAACTGAGGCTGCGTGCGTGTGTCTCTGTGTCTCTGCGCTGCGTGTTTTGATGATGTGCGGCGTTGTGCGGGTCTGTAGCTGATGTGTGCTGATGTGCGTCAAGTCGGATCGGCTGTTCCTGCAGGGACTCAGCCCCGTCCGGTGCTGCAGGGATGACGTCACTGCCGCTTATTAATTTAGCAGGATGGAGCTGGGTCCTGATGCAGGTGGTGGTGGTGGAGGGGGAATACAACAATTTACTAGGTCAAGTGTTCATTAACTAGAATGATTCTAACATATTTTGGTGCATTTACTCAGCTGCTGTGCTTTATTACAATTTTGAGGTACTTGCTCTGTACTCGATTAGTATATTTATATTTCAAACGTCTGCATAAGAAGCAAATATTACTTTTTATTACACTACTTTTTTTTTTTTTTTTTTTTTTTAGACATTCTAAATTTGACAGGTCAGTTTGTATTTACATACATCCCAAAGCCAAAGTACAGATCTGTACAGAACAACATATAAAATGCACATCTAATAAAAAAGATGCTTTGCTGTGGATTAAACAAGTATTTAGAAAGAAGTTAAGATATTCATTATTTATAACTGAACCTCAACTAGCTCAAACACTGGGCGTCAGGAATGCCGATGTATTTATTTTAAACATGTTCACTCTCTAGTTTACTCTCATGTCTCAGGTACAGAATCACATGTGTATCTCTCAGTCATGGTATAAGTCTACAGGTCCATTACTTCAGTAAAAGTAACCATATGACAGTGGACAAATACTGCATTACAATTAAAAGTCCTGCAGTCAAAACTGTACTCAAGTATCATCAAATATACTAAAGTAACAGTATATATTAGTTCTATATTATAACTTTATAAAGTTATTATAACTGATGCTTAAATATATAACATACACCAAAATCTTAATGTTTTAGCTGGTCAGGGTGGAGCTATTTTAAACAACTTAAGCAACAAACGTAGTTACATCTGTGACAATACGTTGATGATCTTGTGTTTTTTTTTGAAAGATCATTATCTATAAAGCAGTTCAACTACAGTAACAGCAGCTAAATAATAATGTAGTGATGTAAGAAGTGAGATATGGCCATCTCAAATGTTTGTGGATTTGTGATATAAAAGAATAAAATAAAAATCCTTGCTTAAATTACGTCCCTGAGTAAGTGTACTTAGTTACTTTGAGCTCTCTTATCGTGGCTTGAAGAGTCCGACTCTCCACATGGTGGCAATGTTGTACAGACAGAATGCTGCAATAGACACTGAAGTTAATGCATCTAAGTTGGAAATATGGCCCACACAAGCAGGCTGAATGACTAAAAATGTGCTGATTTGTACTGAAAAATTGATATTTGACCTTTTTACTCACTGGTGGATTAAGATGAAAGTTTTTAAGGAAAGGCATTTTAAGGAAATGTTGAAAAGTTGTAATGTTGCATGTTTGGGTTTTCAGTGGCATTTATATTTCTCTTGTACATTTCTGTCAATATTTTCCATAAAATGATAATTTTGTATTTTGATGATTATCAATGAACTGTATTATGTACTATGATGGCACTTAACTGACTGGTTCAGTTGGGCGTGGCGTTGTTTCATCTTCATAATCAATGGCACGTGATCAAGACAAATGGATTACTACTATAAACCACAATCAAACAATACCGAACAAAAGGGAGAAATTTACTGAAGCAAACTGAGGTTTAATAGAAAGATTGAATCCAGAATTGAGAACAGGGTATTTACTGAATGTACATGCAACACAATATGAATGTACAATCAAAATACTCCCGTGTGGATGCTACAACATTTTTGTAACTTTCTGGAGCAACACTATACAGTATAACAAGCATAAAATACATGTAGTGGGCAAGTTAGAGCATTCCATTTCAAACAGCCTCAAACCATCAGATACAGAAATTCATGTGAAAGTTAGAGTGGTGGGTCGTGTTTATTTATCAAGCCTTTGACTTCATAAATGCCGTTTTCTGAACGTTTGAGGGCCAAATCAGATTATTTACACACGATGGAAGTCCTTGGTAAAATGCTTGATAAATACATGACGACGTCTGACATCTATAGTTGATAATCCAATGTGCTCCCATGTCCTCCTTAAATATTTCACAATATATGCAATGTTTTTTTTTTTTAAAGCCTTCTGGTGGATGTTAGTGTAGCATTACCCCTGTATTTTCACTGTCATGCACACACAACCATAAGAAGGCTGAACTGACTATTGTGTTTGACTGCACAATGCATCATGTGTCACGGGTGGGCGGCTCATCACGAGACTGAAAAGCTGACTGTTGTCGTTGGAGGTGATGCTGAAATGGTAAATTACTCATTTTCTGTTAGCCAGAAGGTGGCGAAAGAGAAAAAAAAAACAAAGCCCCTTTGGTCATGCACAGTCGTGTTTTTACCGACTGAATATGTGCAAAGATTTGAAAGAAAGGTGCATCCAAGCAGATGTAAAACGGGAAATGAAGTGACAGGGGGGAAAAAATGCATTATTCACATCATCCACCCTAGTCAGGCTTAGTTTTGGTCCTTAAAAGACTTGGGCACGTTGAAATACTAAAGCTTCTGAGAAGGGACATCCAGGGCAGGAATATAGAGTAAACTGTAAATAAATATCAACAGAAGAGAGAGCCTCATGGATATTTAAGTACCCCTCAACTGTAACTGCAAACCATTTGAAGTAAGTGTGTACATTATTGATGGCGACGCACATCATTTCAAAAGCACCATGTGGTACATAAGAGGACATATACCAGAAGCAACAACATCAAAAGTTCCACTGTCATATTTGAATACGAGTTAACCAATAAACATTTAGTTATTGGATGCTTGATAGTTTACCACATGCAAGGACTTTTTAGAAAAATACATACTGCATATGGAGTACTTTCACTGGAACATACAGTTTTTTTCTCATTTTAAAATGAAGCTGTATTACAATCTGTTGTTATTCTGTGTTTCGCTAATCAAACAGATCATATTCGTTCCATGAATTATGTATTTGGCCTAAAGGTAAGATATCACAGCTGCAGCTTTGGTCTCGCTTCTCAGAGCTGATGCCCCATTTTTCACTGCTGCCTGCTTGCTTTTCATCACAAGCATCCGATACAGTAAATCTCCACCGACGTACTAAGTAACAAAGAACATCATCAGCGTACTGGAGGAGACATTCAATAATATTCAATGGGCTCATGAGGTGAAGCATATACTGCGTTTGTGATGAATGATTGTCTGACCTGCTGGTAAATACAGGTTGGATTCATTTTATTTAGCTTTTATTTTACCTTGATGTACTCAGTGTGACAAAAATTACATACAATGAAACTTTGACAAATGTGCAAGCAAAAGTGCAGACTAAAAATTCCTTTAAAGTGACTTCAAGGTTGCATTCAATGCAATGTAACAAGGAGAAGTTTGCTTTTGAGCAAAAAGTAATGTTTGGGTTGCATCAACTGAGAGCACAATAAATCTTTTCTCCTCGCAAAATCTTTTTTTCACTTCAGACGCCCAGAGAAAAAGTTATCTTATCGAATGCAATGTTGCATTTTTATCGTTGACTTTGCTTTGTCCTCTGCGCTGTCAGTCTGTGAATACAAAAAGAAAATACAATCAAGACAGCAGTCATCATGCTCTCCCGCCAGAGTCGTGCTCCTGAAAGTCCCAGGGGCAAACATCAGCCACGACTGCAGGTTTGTAACTAGTACTCAAAGAGCTCTCCTTCTTCTTCTCTGGTGATTTTTTAGTCTGAGCAAAGCTGGTGTGTGAGGCCTCTGTGTCGCGGAAGAAAACCTCTGCCCTCCTGATCTCCATCATCTCTGGGTCTCTGGTGGAGCTCCTCCGCCGCTCGGACACCGGCCCGCTGCACTCCGACGACTGGCTGACGCGTCTCCTCTCCGATGGCGGCTTACTGGAGGAGCTCCGCCTTTCTCTGCTTTTCTCCCTCCCTTTCTCCTTCTCCGCTTTGTGGTTGGACGAGCAGGAGCCTTTCCGTTTCTTCTTGTGGGTGGTGGGGCTGCTGCACGTCTTCTCTTGCTTTGGGGAAGGTGGGCTGGTGTAATCCCACGGACAGATCTCTACCATCAGTGAGGGAGGCTGCAGGAGGCTCCCTGTGGACTTGGAGTGGTCTGAGTGGAGCCCCTTAGGTTTCCCATCAGTGGGCGTGACACTTTTCTTACGCCTGATCCGGTCCGGAGAAATGGAATCTGTATCTCCTCCCAGCATGGGCTGCTCATCGAACTCCCAGGGACAGACATCCGGCTTTAGAGGCAGAGGTGACCTAGGTGGTCGAGATTTCCGCATTTCCCTGCCTTCATCCCTTTCTCCCCCTTTATCTTTGGAGCGGCGTCTGTTGGAAGGAGACTGCCCCGCTTTCTGCCTCTGCTGGGACCGGCTACCTTTGGTGATACCAGAGCTGCTGCTGCCTCTCCGGCCAGTGGTAGTTTCTCCAGGAGCAATGGAAACATGTTTCTGGGTCTTTGCTTCAGAGGGAGTCTGAGGTTCCTCCAACTCCCAGGGACAGACCTCGGACACATCATAGAGGTTCCTTCCAGTCTCGGAGCAGATGGAGGGCTGGCTGCCACTTACCTAAAAAAAAAAAAAATCAAGTGCACATTTAATCAGTCACTATATTAATACAACAATTAGCAATTTGAATTGAGTTAGATTAACTAAGCAAACTAACCAGTGATCCAAAACAAAAAGCTAAACCAATTATTTGCAAACCATACCTAACCTTTTAGATTGTACTTCAGTCTTTACCCAAGAAGCGTGTTTGTTCAGTTGTCATGGAGATTTCTTAGTTGTCATCACATCATCAAAGTATGAAAATCTGTCATGTTATAACAGGCGATCATATATAGAGCAGATATTATGACCTTATTTGTTCAAGAATGACTTTTCAAGAAGTGGAAACCAAAACAGAGCTAAATGGATATTGAGCCAGTGGATATTGAACATTATATTCTCCAATATAATGCTAATATTGCCAAATAGGCGACAAAAATGTCTTAACTTAAATGTGATGTGTCCGTTTCAGCTTGTTTTGCTGCTGTCTAGTGGCCAAAAAAAATCAGTTACTGCAGTTTTAAAGGTCAGATATTTTCTGAACAGCCCAGCCACATAAAGGTGTCCCAACGGGACACTTTTGGCTGTCTTCTTTGTTGATTTATCAGCGTCTGTCCTGGTCTGAAATCTGGACAGGATCCGAATGATCCAGTTCTTGTCTTTGTTGGCCAGAGAAACAAACAAAGCAGAGAAGCCTGACCTCAATCTCTCTTTTCACTTTCTCACTAATAAGATGTTTTGCTCTGTGAAGGAGGGTGTCCATCCACTGAGAGGTAACTAAAAGTTCCAGATAAAAGCTGGAAGGTTAAGCCTGAGTTAAGATTGTGAGTTTAGAGCTACTATTTCCGAGGTACAGGATGAATTTGTGCTCAAACTGTGGCTGATTTACAACAATAGAAAGAGAGAAAATCCTCTCATTTGACAAAGTGAAAACGTGAGTCGCTGTTAAGTCATCAATATCAGCACTGCAGTCACAAAAACACTGTTAATGCGTCAATCAGTTTGGATTTGTAATGAAAATATAGCTGAGTACCTGTTGTTTCATGATGCCCATCTTCATGGGTGTCTTGGAGTACTCCACTGACTGGCTGATGATCATCTTGGGGAAATGTTCAGGCGTCTCATCCACCTCAGACAGCATCCTCTCTTCCTGTCCCTTCAGACCCTTCTTACTGGCATCCTCCACACTTTGCGTCTTGTTGGTTAGCCCCGGCATCTTCTCCTTGGCACTTGCGATCACACTCAGAGACTTCTGCATGATGGAGGTCCGAAGGTGGACAGGTTTCTTCTCGTGCGTTAAGTTGTGAGCGCTGGCTGATTTCCAGAACAGAGGAACAGACTCAGTGGACTCTGCTGGTTCCAGTCTCGGTGGGGTTGCAGCTGGTTCCAGCTGCTTTTTAGTATGTTTCCGACCAATCAGGGAACCCAGGAGAGATCCTTCCCCACCACCTCCAACTGGGGTCATTTTGTCTCCTGCAGCTGAGCCAGTTTGGCTCCCAGTTTCCTCATCCTGATCACAAACATGATCATAGCTGAGAGACTTCTTCAAGCCCATGACCTTGTTCTTCAGGGAATCATCCCGAGGTTTGCCTGAGGTTAAAACAATAAAATGGTATTAAACTGGTTCGGGGTTATTGATATGACTTATTTTCCTTGTATTTTAAAATTCCATTGCTCCAGGGATGGCAGTGTCAGTCATTCTTTCATCCACTTCCCTAATCCAACAAACTGAAATATCTGAACTATTAGAGTGATGTCCTGATGTTTTGAAGAATTCATGGTCACCAAGGACAGCATTTGACATTGTCCAGTACTTTGATTTATGACAAAATACCTGCAAAACCATTCCAATCAGTCTCGTGTTAAAGGCAGATTGCAAATCTAAACCACCAATGATAAACATCAGAATGTTTACATCACTGTGAGCATATTGATGTGCTGTTATCATGTAGCTCAATGCATAACTGTAAGCTCAAGTTCAGCCTCTCACACCCGCCAGCATGTCTGTAGACCCCCCTTGTAAAGAAACAGCATTGAATTTATTGGAATTTCTGGATAAAAACAACACTTGTTTGTTTACACGCTGGATCACTGTTTGTCTGCGCTCCATTCTCTATGTGGAGCTGACATCAGTCAGTTAGGAAGCAGCACACTGTGTTTTCTGTTGTTCGTCCCGTTTTTGTTTTTTTTTTTTGGCTACAGTGTTAATGTGCATTTTTCACATTTTGACATGTCACAGTGAGGAAGCACTTGTGTAAACAATAAAAATAATAATGGCTTAATTCCATTTAGCTGTATCAATTCCAGGCTCCAGGTATTGTTCATGCTGGCTCACTGCCACACTGTCCCGCTTTACAAGAAAATGTGCATAAGATGTGAGCCATCCTCTGTTTTTCTTGCTATGACACGAGGATATCTGCTTTAAAAATGGATGTATGTGTGTGACTTCTCCAGATCCTCAGAGCTTCTTTTTCTCAATCTTTTTAAATGAACATTCAAATTTTATTAAAATATCAACACAGCTTGCCTCGCCACTTTGATCACCCTTCACTCTGTTGGAGGAGATGAAGTAAAAGACAGAACCAGCCACAATGGTTGATTCTAAATTTAAAGATGAACATTGACATGAACAGATTTTGAAAAGTGTTTAACAATAAAAAGGCAATTTTAAACTCCCCCATGTTTCAGGAGAGAGACTCAGTGATAAATCAGATCTTTACCATGCTGGTGGAACTGTGATCTTACCGTGGTGGCTCGGTTCAAATGGGTTCCTCCTCAATGTGCTGCGGTTGCTGCCGTGTTCGCTGCCGTCCTCTCTACTGCACTGCCGGTGTATGTGCATGGTCTCTGGGATCTCCGTGATCCGTTTCATCAGGGAGCGACCCAGGCCTTTCTTGGAATTACGCTTCTTTTGGAGGTGGGGGTTGTTGGCGAGCATCTTTTTACGTTTGTAGACTTCTAACTGGGCGTACAGCTTCTTCAACTCATCCTTAAAAGAGGCAAATTGAAATAATTACATTTTCACATACATTTGATCAACTTTTGGGTATGAATAACTTTGACAAATGGATATTTAACTTAAATGCGCTTATTGTAAATCACAAAAGTGCTTTTGCATTGCGTACTGCAGTTCACAGTAGATATCTATAAACTGATAATGGCTACACCTTTTATCACATTTTATTATCATTTTTATTCTATCACAAGGGAAAAGCAGTAGTAAGCACATATTTAGACTTCACCAGAATTAAGTTCTTGCCATGACTCTGAATGCTACTTTACCCGTATGTCCTCAGGGTCCAAGCTGTGCTCACTCCAAGCCGATGTAATGCTGTTGTTGAGGTAAGAGCCAGATCTTCCCATGTCCAACTCCTCCTCATAGGCCTCAGTGGCAATATCATCTCTGGCCTGTGTCCCTTTGGACAGGAACTAAGGCAGATGGAGAGCAAGGTTAAAGAATAGCATCAGTGAGCCAGCGGGAAGGGTGAGAAAAAGATGTCAAAATGTAAATATAGCTTCTCAAACAATATTGCTCTGGCCTGCAGGCGGCCTCTGGTTAGAATTTATTCCATGAAGTTAAAAATATATTGTCTAAAGGGGTCGTTAAAGGTGGGCTGGTCATAAACATCTTCCTGCAAAATATCTAGACTTCAATTAATGAAAAAGTTATATTATTTATGCAGCTCAGTTTTTGCAGACACTAATCTCGTTCTCACTGGGACTCCTAAGTACAGAATCAAAAGGTGAGGAAAGGTTGCATATTATGGTTACAGTTATTACAATAACACATTAAACTGAAAGGAGAGAATGATCTGTAATGAGCTGTTTGATCTGGACTTCATTCTCATGGCCAAAAGGTTCAGTTTTGCATAAGTAACAAATCTGGGAACACCAAATATTTATCCAAATATTCGGGAACAGACGCTGTGTGAGATTAACATCCTCCCATTGTGCTTAATTATCCCAGTGTACTCAACTGACTTGCACTTCTGAGGTGCCTAATTAAGAAAGAATGAAGGAACGTGGAGCACTGATGGTGCGTTGCATTTCTCACACAGCAGGAGAATTAAATGTTTTCTATCAGACGTGAGAGATTGCACATAAAGACACCCGCGGGAGTGCTTAGCTAAATTACAATAACCACTAACGCAGTTTGAATGAGTTTAAGGTAATGGCAGCAAATGTGGCTGCGTGCATCTGTGTATGTGTGTGTGTTCCAGATAGCTAATATCAAATGAACTTAAGATGATTAATGGAATTTTGTATATACAAGCTACAGTGCAGCAGCAGCAGCAGCAATGTAACCATTACATCAGTTTTTTTTTTTTAAATGAATAAAAATTAAAAAAAAGAAAAATGACTTCTGCACCAATCACATTCACACTGAACTTTCTTTTAATTTCTAACCGTTCTTCTGCTTTACAGATTACTTTCTGCATCAAGTAGTGAAAATAACTGAACTAGAATATATTTGAGACTAAATTCGCAGCAAAAAATAACATTTTCAGCAAACTGAAAACTATGTTGAGGTCAAAACATTTATTTGCATTCTTGCTTTTCCTCGAGTGCACTATAACCACTTCTTTGACTCAGTTTTTAATTATTATTGTTATTAATTATAATTGAAATGCGTTCTTTTGGGGGACTTGCTTCTTATTTTAATCTGTTTTGGTGAAATTATGAATAATTTTACCTGTTTGGTGACACAACAAACGAACAACACTGACATCCCAGTAAAGCATTAACTGAAGTGGTTCCTGAGCCACAGGTATGAAGTGTTACCTTTGGAACAAGCAACAGGCCCAGAGTCACAGTCACGGTGAGATGAGTGTGAGCAAAGAACAACATGAGCATCCAGTCGGGGTGCAGCCCCGGCACCAGAGAGAACCTGCACAAAAACATCAACAGAAGGGACTCTCAACTTATCAAAGTTAATATCTGAAAGGCAGTTGAAAGGAGTACTTGGAGTCTTTGTGTAATATACTCAGACACAGAAACAAACACGCATTAAAAAGCAGCCTTTTAGTTATTCTCTGGACGAGGAAAACAGAAGGAAATGTGCCACACCCTGAGGCATCTCATTTCAAAAACTGTAAACAGCGGCATAAAAGCAAAACTGGTGGGAAATTGCAAGAGCAGCAGTGTATTAGAAGCAGGTGCTTCCTTTTGAGAGTCACAGTGTAAAGGCTATGAAAGATCTGTTCACCTTAACTTGTTTTTGAGGGTATAGTAGTTATTTTGTGTTGAGGCAACCTGGGCCCACTCAGAGCTTCCATGTGGCCTGCTGTCATGGTTTTGAGTTGAGTTCCTTGTTTTGTTATTTCCTGTTTTATTTTGAAAAGTGGTTTCCCTTGTGTGTTTTCGTGTACTTGTTTCCTGTCCTTGATTAGTCCATTGGTTTCGCTTGTGTCTCGTTTGCCTGCCCTCCCCTGTCTATTTAAGTTGTATCATTGCCTTTGTTCTCTGTCGGTTCGTTTGCTATGTTTGATTCCGTGTTCCTGCCTCGATTCCTTGTGTTTCCCTGTGTGTACGTTGAGATTTTGGTTTTCTGGTTTCTGGATTTTTGCTTTTCATGTCATGTTCGGACTGATTACCTGGATTTCAACCCTGCCTGCCTTTACCACTCATAAGCCTAAGCCCTTAATTAAAGTGTTATATCTTTTGCCCCTTGTCCGTGTCTGCATTTGGGTCCTGCTCTCTCCTGTTAACCAAGCCGTGACACCTGCAAGACCATCTTAACCAGTTAGAAGTAAGCCATTAAACGTTATTGATCATTTGAATACCTCCTCTGTATATCTTTCTTAATCTATTTATTGTCGCTTCATGCCTCTCCTATCTTGCTACTTGCTGCTGTCAACTCTTAACAAATAAAGGATTTCTTAATTCTTAGTTAATAGCATTAAACCATTAATGAGCTTGGGCAATGGTTAAAACATAGACTGACAGGAACCCACATCATGATCTTTTCCTAAACCTTTCTAAGAAGTTTTGGTGGCTAAACCTAACTAAACTGCAAAGGTCACCTGAAATAGTTCTCTATTTTGAAAGTTTAATCAGACGCTGACATTATATGGATTCCTAATCTGAGTGTGGAGTGAGAAAATGAGCGTTGTATGAGAGACACCTCCAGTTAGAATACATTAGTTTGAAAGCCCCACTGTCACAACAACAACGGCAAAAACTGATTATGAATCTACAAATTGACTTTTGTTACTAATTCAGGAACTGCAGTGATACTGTGTTTTTCTTCTGTTCAGGATCAGTGCTGTGTTAATTGGTAAGGATAATGACCTATGTCTTTTAAACTGTTTAACTGATGCCCTATGCCCGTGTAAACAATATTCTCTCTCTCTCTCTCTCTCTCTCTCTCTCTCTCTCTCTCTCTCTCTCTCTCTCCTCTCTCTCTCTCTCTCTCTCTCTCTCTCTCTCTCTCTCTCTCTCTCTCTCTCTCTCTCTCTCTCTCTCTCTCTCTCTCTCTCTATATATATATATATATATATATATATATATATATAAAGTCCCATCTCGCCCTCATGGCAGTTCCTCCCTCTACAAGCTCAGGTCCCTCTACCCCTGGGAGCTTGAGGGTTCTCTTGTATTATCTTTATGTCCCTAGTATTGCGCTTTCTGGACTGAATGTCTGTTGTCTTTCCTGGGATCTGTTGTAGCCACTGCTCCAGTTTGGGGTCACTGCTCCAGGAGTGCCCCGATCACCACAGGCACCACTGATGTCTTTACCTGCCAGAGCTTTCTCCAGTTCTTCCTTCAGGCCTTGGTATTTCTCTAGCTTCTCATGTTCCTTCTTCCTGATGTTACCATCGCTTGGGATTGCAATGTCCACCACAACAGCTTTCTTCTGGGTCTTGTCCACCACTACAATGTCCGGTTGGTTTCATATTACCATCTTATCAGTCTGTACCTGGAAGTCCCACAGGATCTAGCCTCATTCTCTATCACCTTTGAGTGTTTACATGGATCTGGGACTTCCAGCCCAAACTCTGCTGAATGTTTCTGTATATACCTGACCACCTGGTTATGGCGTTCCATGTATGCTTGCCTGCCAGCATCTTACATCCTGCCATTATGTGCTGGTTGTTTCTGGGAACCTCTTTGCACAGCCTACACCTTGGGTGCCACCTGGTGTGGTATATCTGGGCCTCCTCGCTCTCTTATTCATTTGGGAGCCTGTTCACATGCTGCCCATGATGGCGCCTCAGTGCTGTCTTTCAGTCCAGCCCTCACTAGCCATTGGTAGAGTTTCCTCCATGTCAGCCACTTCCTGATACCTGTCGATTGGTACATCCCATGCAGGGGTTTGTCCTCCCATGAGGTTCCTCTGGGTCCCACTAGTCTGGTGTCCATAGCAGAGACTTTCACTGAACACTCCATCCAATGGGCCATCTTTCTGATGTATTCCCGGATCTTGGATGTTTCATCCTGAATAGTGGCCCTGACGCTCACCAGTCCTCTGCCCTCTTCCTTTCGCTTAGTGTACAGTCTCTGGGTGCTGGATTTGGGGTGGAACCCTCCATGCATGGTAAGGGCTTTAGGTGATGTAGTATCCGTGGCCTGTACTTCATCCTTTGGCCAATTTATTATCAGCAAATTGTCTGATTACTGGCAAGGCTTGCGCTGTTTATTACCTGGACCTTGTTCTTACTCGTGAGCTGACTTTTCAGGACCTACCTTACTCGTTGGAGGTATTTGGCTGTGGCTGCTTCCCTGTGGCACCTTCTCATGGTTGCCATGTGCCTTGTGGTATACCCAGGTATTTGTGATTAATGTGTGTGTGTATGTATAAAATATATATATATATATATATATATATATATATATATATATATATATATATATATATATATATATATATATATATATATATATATATATATATATTATATATATATATATATATATATATATATATATATATATAAAATGGGACTACCTATATATAAAAATACAGTTTAGGTCATTGCCAATAAAATAATTAGTTACATCATGAGCACTAATGATGTGCCCTATAAAGCATTCTTTCAGGATGCCACTGTTGGAGATTCAGCTAATATTTGCTAAACAATGTTAAACTGCATATCAACACGAGTATGTTGACTTATTCAGCTTAATAAGCATTTACCGTAACCATTTAACAGCCTCACAAAGATGCTATGGACCCTTAAGTCTTACCCTCTTTTTTTCTGCATTGACAAGAAATGTTAAAATTGGCAGAAGCCTTTCTGTCAGTCTCTCTTTGTGTGACACTCATACAGTCTGTAAACTGAGTGACCTGGAGCAGCCCTTTAGGGTTTAACCCATTAACTTTAGCTCAACAATCTCAGTTCCAAAGTCATATTTGGCATCAGTATTTACCCTGGAGATGTTGACAGCTCAGAGTATTTTCTTCAGCTTTCAGCAGAGGTTGCAACATTTTCCCAAAGATTAACAGTGATTCACAGTTGGTTTCAGTATTTAAACTGTTTCCACTGCTCCTGCGTCTGGTTTAGCAGCATGTCATATGCATCTTTAGTCGCTAAAACAAGCTAAGATTTCTCATATTTAGTGTCTTCCTAGATTACAAACTTCAGGTCTCTTGGCTGTATAATGGCATAAATGTACCTTAATGGTTACCTGAGTATGCAGTGAAAGTATAAAATGCTTAGTGACCTATGTCGGGGCTTGATTTAACACCTTTCCAAAGGGCAATGAGGACAATATATACCTGTGGCAACCTGTTTAACATTTAACTGCTACACCAGATGTGTTTTGTGGAATCTGTAATTCAATGCTACCCAGTCAAAATGAAAATATAACAAACCCGTAATGATGTTGGTTCTATTCACAATTGTCATTTTAGTTATCCACAATATCATTCTTCCATGGACTTATGCAATGTACATGTACTTTTATATCAGATATCCACAGTGAACTTTTCGATGTATGCAAAGTGAAATGGATATACATGGATATATATGTCATTTAACTACATTCACATTATTTACATGCAGAATTGACCAATCTAACAAGCCACAAATTCAACCTGTGCCAGCAGTTAAAAAGTAGCCTAATTCCACAGTAAAACAATGGCACTGGCAGTCCTGGTCTAGTGGCAGAAGGTCCTGACAGGCTGAAATATAAAGTCTTTGCTGCTTTTAACTTTTCACTTGACTTTTTAAAAAAATATGATTTCATTCTTCCAAGCAGCAGTTTTTTTGTTTCGCCTTTTCGATCACTTTAATTTTTAAAAAAATCTGTTGCTGTTATCTTTAGTTTTAGACTGTATAGCTGTAACAGTCACCCGTTGTTTTAAACATTTAAAGAGTGCAACATATGAAAAAGATTATAGAGCAGAACTGAGACACTGTTTTCCCCCACCATCAGCAAAACACCAAATCAAGTAATTCTGCACAAAGAAGAATCGTGTCCCATTTCTGTCACCACTGACTCAATCCAGCCATGCGCCATGAAACTATGTCAAAGCTCACAGCAGCGATTTTGGTAGCTTGTGGCTTCCTTTAAACCTTTCATATCATCATTATCACTACCGAAGCTGTTAGTAATCAGAGTTTGCATTCTTTTCAGGAGCACCAGTACAGGTAAGGGGTCCAATTATTGCTGGAGAATGTTAAAATTACACAAAAGCTTAAATGAGCTCTAAAAATTGCCATTCTGACACCAGTTTTCCACAACCAATCAAAGTCAGACACCAGAACAGAAAAATCAATGCAATTATTGCTGAGTATTGTGTGTGTTGTGCAAAGTGTGTCAAAAGATTCCGTTGTGCCAAGACCAAATGTCTGTGTCTGTGTGTGTGTGTGTGTGAATGAGAGAGAGAGTTGTTTCCTCGCTGTTTGTCATAGGTCCACCAAGGTGACACAGAGGTTGATGGTCCTTTGTCATCATTCCCGATTCACATTCATAATTCACATTAGGTATCCAACAGCATAGCGTGGTTTTCATCAACCTCACCCCACCACACACACACCACATCCCGCACAAGTCCAGCCTTATCTCTGGGCGGCAGGAGCAGACTGACTCTGTCAGCTCACCAGAAAAACACTCTAATGTTTTATTCCCCGGCTGGCGAGAACAGCTTGATTTATAACAGTTTCACACCACTGATGAAGGTGTACCCACTGGACTTTTCAGCTTCTCAACAGATTAAAAGGATGTGATCTTTTCTTTTTTTGTCCAACGGAGCACAATAGCCTTCTGCCTAAATGAAAGCATATTCAATCACCAACAGTTTTATCTGAGAAAGTGTGACAAATGGAATTTTCTGCCCCAGGCTCCTGCAGGTACACTATAAAAACCTGACCGACTTTATTCCCACTGCAGTAGGATTGACAAAGTAGTCCTCGCTTTCGGAGGAAAAATGTGAGTGTTACTACTTCCACCATTCCTCAGACGGCTCTCTTATTTCCTCTTAGATAGTCAAAACCCATGTTCAGACATAAAAACCGCTTGTCTGTAAATAAGCTCCTAAGAGACACACATGAAGGCACTGGTGTGAGTCAGAATTTACCAAATCAAATCTGATGTTGCAGTTCAGAAAGAAGATTCACTCATTACAGTATCATCAAGTGTGGCTGTAATGGATTTTCAAAACCTCCCACGTGAATTTGAAAGAGCACAAAGAAGAGTTTTTGTTTTTTCCAAATATAGCCTAACAACTGTGTTAATATCAAAATAAACTGTACAATAAATGCATTTTTAAATGGAGGAAAGATCTACTGTGCATCTCAGTCAAGTGCCTCTGCACGCTGATTTTAATTCATTAAATCTGCCTCCAATTGCTCTGGCAAAACATTCGGCGCAGGTTGAGTACATCCAAGCCAGAAACTGCTGAGACATTTAGTTAAGTCGTCAGACAAACGAGGCTTGTAAAACTTTGAAGACTGCATTGTGTAAGAAATTACACAGAGGGAATAAAAACATGAAGGCATATAAAGAGATTGTGATGTTTGTCATGTTTTCTAATACACATTTAGAGGACCTGTAACAAAACCAGGATTTATTTGGAGCCTTGCATCCATTCACCTGATAAATATACATAATATTTACTTCTTTCACCTCTGTTTTGGTCTCCACCAACTCCTGAGCTATCTAGGACCTCAGCTCCACTATGTTAACCAGCTGTTTGCTCATCTCTGTGCTATTTGGTGCTGAGCATGTATTGCACAGTGGGACTATACATAAAAGCGTCTGAAACACTGAGCCTTTCACATCAGACATATGAATTTAATCCACTGCTAATAGTGGCTAATATAAGCAGCTTAGTTAGTGCAGCTTTATAAACGGTACAATGATGTTTTTCTCCAGTGATGATAGTACAATGATGGTACTGCCCCCACATGGAATCCAGGAAAGTGATTACTGAAATAAAGAGATATTTAAAATACAAAAAAAAACTTATTCAGTTGAGCAGATTACGTAACTTTCCACCTCTATGCTAGAGTGACAGAAAGACAGACAGACAGTTACAGGGCACAGAGAGTTTATTTTGGGCTCTGGCACAGTAGCTCTATGCTGCGCGTCTGCCGGGGGAAGACATTTTTTATTCACCTCCTTTCAACTGGCTTACCCGGGCGCTCTGCTGACACTGTTCATTTCCCTGATAAAGGGGGCGGGTGAACTCTGCCTTTCATCTGACATGTTAGCAACTTGTTATGCCTGCTCTAACAGGCAAATATCTCTATGATTATGATTAAACAACAGCTTGTGCTGCAAGAAAGGGTGAAGTTGCCTAAGCCCTTTTGCCATTGTTCATGCTACTTCCTCATTACTGTCTCAAAGATGTTCATCAAGAAAAGTAAGTAGCTTCATTGTTCTACAACCTTGTTCCACGTCTCTTCGCTTTATCCTCCCTTTTTCTTTTCCCCCTCTCTGTGTCAGCGTACAAAAGCACCAAATTTAGCCATTCACTTCTGACCACTTGTGTCTTTATTACTTACTCGCTTACTGTTAACACCTAGTAGTGGTGTTTAGTAGTGGGAATAGTCTGTTCCCACTAATCTGCCTTACTCACCTGATGATGTGGAAGATGGCCGATATGAGGAGCTCATTGTAGATGGCCACAGCCATGTAGCGTGGCTCATGGAAAGCCGAGGGAACGGTGCGGACAGCGTAGCAGAGGTACACGCCCCACAGCAGAAACAGGAACTCCGCTGGGGAAAAAACAAAGCAAAACCAAGAAAAACAGGTCACAAGGGAGGTTAGAGGGTCAGAGAAAATGTCATTATTGTCTTGAATTTTATTACTACCCTTATTATGTTTAAGGTCTCTAAGTGAATCTTTGTATGACCATAACTCAGAAAGAAGGATGTATGCCTCCCTTGAGGCTGGTAACTTTTGTCTCTTTTGAAATAAAGTACTAAACTCCAGAGAGTTTAGAAAGATCTTTTCTCAGTCCTGTCTGGACCATCTTCAACCCTGCTGCATGTTAAAAGGGAGAAACAGGGGTGTAAATAAAGAGATTCTGACATGTGCGTGGTTTTTGCAGCATTCCTGAACTGAAAGTAAGAACACTAAATGACCTTGGTGAAATAAGGTTCAAAGTTAAAATGTAGGTCGAAAAGAATGCTGTGAATCTTAAAGGCAGTCATGATGTCACGTCTGGTCAAGTCAGCCACGTTTAGTCCCTTGTCTTGTCTGTGTTGTCTCGTGCTTTCCTGTTTTATTTTGAAAATACTAACTTCCCTTTCGTTCCAGGTGGCTTGCCCTTCCTCATGTGTTTCCCGCTGGTGTGATTGTCTTCCCCGCCCTGATTGTTTCCACCTGTTCGCCTAATCCCAGTGCGTATATATTGTCTTCGTTTCCCCTGTCCTGTGCCGCTTCGTCTTGTACTCTGTGTCAAGGAACCAGCGCTCACGTCACGTCCAAGCCTTCGTTGTTTGCCAGGTTATCGTTTTGTTTGCTTGTTCTTTGGTTTGATACTTTGTTTCCTCATTGCCATGTTTCTTCCTCTTCGGAGTGATTTTGATTTTGTAGTTTAGGATAGCCTTCGTTTTGTATTTTACTCGAAAGAGTGATTTTGTGTTATCATTAAGCAAGAGATTTTGTTTGTCATCCTCGAAAGAGTGATTTTGATTTGGTAGATTAGTTAGAGTTTTCCTCGTATGAGTGATTTTCTGTTAATACTCTGTTCCTCAATAAATTACCTTCTTATTTGTACTTTGTTTCGAGTCGTGCTTTTGGGTCCATCAACCAGTCTTGTCACCTGATGTTTACTAGAATTCCTAAAGCAAAATCAACCATGTTTTCACAAGGACCATGGTTTTGACAGAATTCTGTTTGTAACAGAAGCTATTTGTTCATGAAAGGTTGTAAGATTATTGATGTTATTGGGTTTAAGAAGTAAAGCTGTGTGTCATCAGCATAGCAATGGACACAGATAGCTCTGAAAAAAAATGAAGCACACAGCAAAGAGGTTACATAGCTAATGAAAACAGAGAAGGTCTTGAAGGATCCTTACATAGAAGAGAAGCCGAGGGAGACATGTAATTGCTCATAAGGACCAGTGAAGAGTTTGTCTGATAAATGTGGAGAAAACCATTTGAGTGCAGTGGCAGAGATTCTAATTCATTTCAGCTAAAACGATGTTAATGGCAGCAGGAATGTTGGTAGTTAAGCAGTGCTGTTTCAGGGCTGTGTTTTTGAAGAAAGCCAGATTGAAATTTCTCAAAGACACTGTGTCCCTTCAGTAGATGGAGATATGATGATTAACTTCTTCAAGAATTTTAGCAATGAGCTAAAGTTTGGAAATGGGCCTGTAGTTAACTAAATCAGTGATATTATGGATTTTTTTTTTTTTTTTTTTTTTACACTGGCTGTTGAAATAGTCAGGTATGCAGCCCAGGAAGGGACTTGACTGACAGTAGAGAGAAGACAGAGGCAGGCAATGATTGGCAGGACCTCTTTAAGAAATTTTGAAGGAAATATATCAGCACGGTAGAACGATGGAGTCAGATGAGGAACTTTATACAAGAGATCTTGTGTGGAAAGCGGAAGAGGACAGGTAACGTGATCCAAATGATATACTGCTGAGATTTGATCTGAGACCTTTGTTATTGTCAAAAAACAACAACAAAAAAAATAGAAACTTGTGACAGCCATCAGCTGAGGTGCTCAGGTTGTCATATTGTAACAGTATTACAGGAGTGTAGGGTCAAAATCAATGATGCTGGGAAGAAAATGTTTGGTAACATTTGGTGAGGGCGGAGACAGTGCTGTTCAAAAATCCCCAGGGGGTTAAGGAGGGAAGTAAACAAAAGGGAACTTGCTGTTTCTACAAGTATACAAGTATTCACAGTAAACATCATAGCATACTGCAGGTTTCTGGACTGTGACTGTAACCACACACCCCCACCCCACCCCCCCCCATATTGTTATTTTTCATTATTTTGTGTATTGATTAAACAAATAAGAGCCAATGTGTTTAATAGTGGAATTTAAAGTTGCTGTAAGAGGCTTTTCCGCTCTGTTGTTATGCTAACCAAGGTTAATAACCGCCTGAATCCAGCTACATACTTAACACACAGACTCGGAAGTGGTATTGATCTTCTCATCTAAGTCTCAGAGCTAATTTTCCCAAAAATGTATTTCTGGAAAAGTGGAACTATTACTTTGAGCACCGTTTTATTCTCTGTTTTATTTGCAAGTCAAATGACGGCGGCACTCTTCCATGACTCAAAGAAGCTGATTGTTAACCCCACTTTGACACTTGTTGCTGACACTCAAGGCAGTTAATGTAGGTTCAAATCTGGCGAGAATGTTTGCCACAAGTGAGGCAGCTGCTTCCTGTATCCACATACATACTGCTGTCTAATCTCCCAGCCCGACTAAAGTTCACGGGAAAGATGCATTTAAATAAACAGCTGTCGTAATGGATATGAACACATTTCACAATATACTGCACACTGTATGTACTCATTATCTGCTAAATTGCCAGTGGGATGAAATTCTAAAGAATCTCAGCTGCAACAATCGATATTAATGATTTGGTCTGTGATGAAGAGGATTCCTTCAAGGTTGCTGCATTTTGGGGGGTTGAAATCATGGCTTGAAGCTGTCTAATAGAATCTTTGCATTTGCTGCTCTGTGCTCTGTGTAACAAACTGATAATGCCCGTTTTACTGCTAATGGGGAAAACAATATGTTCTCAAATAAGGCATATTTCCAGCTTTTTTTATGTGCATGTGCAAATGAGCATCAGCAAGTCAGAGGTTTTACTCTAATACAAGCTTTTATACAAGCTTGTTGTTTTGTTTGCATACAGCAAAGAGCGCCAAGAACTGTGCCAAGGACTGTGCTGGCATATGAGACCATAAAGTCTTTACAGTGATTACAGCCTATTAATATTCATGAATAGGCCTGGTCTATAAATCATCGCTAATTACATGGTACTTAGCCTCTGAATCGGGATGCATTGAGAGCTGCTTGCAAGAGGGAGAGGATAACAATTCCAACTAATGCAGATTAATTGCGTATTGAAATTAAATGCTTATTGTTGACATTATCAAAACAGTTTTTGCACTGTTTTGCAATTCATTTTAAGCTAAAATAGGATGATTTATTCCTTTCTAGACAGACACGAGTTCCCTTGTCAGCATTATGACAAAACAAGTGAAAACACCGAAAAGCAATTAGTTGGATATGACATGCGCCGCGCCTCGCTTTGTTTGGATCCTCCAAAGCCGCTTTGCAGGGTGCTTCCTGTCCTTCAGCGCAACAGTATGTCCTCACTGGCTGTCAGAGTGAGCAGTGGGGATCCCTCATTTCCTAACTTGTCCTGAATGCACACCTAAACACACACTGACACGCACACAGATTTCTTAAATGGATTGCTGTGCTCGGTGTGTTTCGTCCCATTAAAGTGCCGTGTTTGTTCCTCTGAAGATTCAGCCTTCCTATGTCCCGTCTCCAGAGCGTCCTTAGCTGTCCTCCCTTTGCCAGCTCCCTGCTCTTCTCTTCCTCTCAAGTTCTCCCCCTCCCCAGCTGAAGGAAAAAAACGCTCTCTGCATCGTTGCCCACATCCCTACAAGCTTCATACTTCACAGGCTTCACTCTTCTTTCTCTCTCTCGCTCTCTGTCTGTCTGTCAGTTTTCAGACGCAGACCAAGCATCTCACAGGGATCCATCCTTTCCCCCTTTCCAAACAGGATTAGTCTCCCCTGCTGTCAGACTGGCTTCAGTGAGGTGCCTGTCACTGCCTCCTGCTTCAAGAATCGGTCATTAGAAAGCTACTGTAACACACACACTAAGCCATCTGGGTGCTCACAAGATACTTGAGGGATAGTACCTGTAACATCTCGCCAATATTATTAGTCTTTGTGCTTGTTAGATGGACAATGTTTTACAGTCTAGTCATTTACGGACTGTATAAAATAATAAACCTTAGGGATTGGGTCAGAAAAGGTGGAGGGTTGTGTATTTTATCTTCTTTTGCTGAAGGTTTTGGGTGTGCAGGATCATTTTTGCCATTTGCTATGGACAACAAACATGTCTCTGTATCAAGGCTTTATTTTCCACCACACAGTAAAACAGCAGGCACTGGCTGGTAGAACCATGATGTTAGTTTTAGAAGTACAAAAAAATAAACAATAGATATAGCTATTTATAACCAAATGGATTGTTCCCTTTGCACTCATTTAGTGATGATGCTTGCAACTGTAATTTTTGCTTAAAGTCTTGCTTAAAAATTGCAATTTGCATGTAAGCTGAAATATTACGAGGGAGGATGCTGCAATTTATCTCAAATATTAACAACCAAAAACAAGGCGCAGCAGTGCCCCATCATTAAAAACAATGTTTTGTTCAGATGCTACTTCTATAGTCCAAGTCAAAACTGGTGAAGTTATAGAGGAAAGTTAAATCTTAGACTCTGGCTCGCTTGGTTCATCTAATTTATGATCTATGGATGAATGTGAATCAAAAGAAGGGGAACTCAAAGAGGTGTGAGGACAGTATCAAAGGCTGGGCTGAGAAATATCTAAGACAGGAGAACAGAGTACAGACGGTCAAGGCGAAGAAGAAGTATGACAAAAAAACATTTAACAACAAGTCAGTCCATCCGTCGCACTTTGGTTGGATAATAACACCTATAGAGAAGACCTTAGTATATATTCTGCTACTGACATTTGGTTTCAAGTTTCAAGGTGCTTTATTGTCAGTTCTGCTATAAATATCTATATATCTGCTACATGTTTTATAAAGTTCCATGACACAGCATTTTATCCTGTGATTGGTTGCTGTCTGTTAAAATGATCCATTTCTAAGCCCTTGGAGACACACTTATGGTAAAGGACTCTAGCAATAACTGAGGGACTTGGTGGCACCTCCTGCCTCCTGGAGGTGGTCTGCTTTGGTGCCGGTGGCAGCCCAAGCCACTGTTCAAGAGGGCTACTACTCCTCCTCCATCTGAGCGTCTCGCTGTTAAATTAATTTAGCACCATTCATTAAACTGTTTTTTTTTTTTTTTGAGCGAACCCATTAGGGAAAGGTGAATCAAACAATGAGCACTAGCATCAAAATTCACAACTGCATCCATTTAAGAGCACTGTTTTTTTGTCAAACTGCTGACTCGAGGGCAGGACACTCCATAAACAGACCTATTACAGCACAATAATGTCCTCTGGCAAGCAGACAGCCTGTTTTGGAGCATTTTATGCCTTTGCTCAAAGGGGTAGCTCTATTCATCTCCAGCAAGAAACCCGTCAAGCGGAGAGGGTTATCACATTTATACAAGCCTGAGATACACCAGCCCATACTTGTTTATTTCTGTCTGACATGATTTGTCACTTGTTGAACAATGGACATACTGTGCTTAAGACTCTCTCCTCTGGAAATTTCAAGATTCAGTTTAACGCCTTCAGAAAGTCCCCTGTGTTTGTGTGCAATCCGTCTGCTGTAGGTGCCGTCAACTTCTATAAAGAGGACTCCACTGTCCACAATAGATGAGTCAGATATGGTGCGGCTGCACTATTGAAAACTCAATTCCATGAGGTCAGAGAGTGTCTTTTTGCTTTACTGTGTCCATCAGTTTTCTGAACCGTAGCAGGCTGTTTACCCTTTGACCGTACCGTCGGTGCCTGAAGCCCTGGGACCTGAAAGCACTCACAGTTGAGCCCGCATGCTGCCATTATTCCTTACAACCTAGTTTTTAGAAATACCACCAGCCCCAGTAAAAAGGCTGCAAAACACAATTCTCTCATAAAAATCAGTCAGCTGTTCTTTTCTATATTCGTATGCATTTTCATGTGTTCAGCAGTTCAAAATATATTGAAAGAAGTCCGGGCAAATCAAAACAAATTAATACTGAAAGTTAGACTTATTAAAAGAGCACTTCAGCTTAAACAGTAGCTTAACACCCCCGGGAAGTCTTGCTTTTGCTGACCTGCAGTGATGTAGTTGTACTTGAGGCTCTGTCAGTGCACTGTGACAGCAAAGCACACTTCTGACCACACTTTACAACAGAAACTTTCAGCTGGAGGAGGCACTGAAACACTTTTTTTCAAAGTGTCAAAGGTTTTTTTTTGTTGTTTTTTTTGGAGTTTCCTCTTAAACAATCAGAAGTTCTTTTCACATTCAGTCTAAAAACAACATCATGTGCATGGTTGAGCTCTAACAAGCATGGTGATTGCATTTAATTCCTCTTCAGACATTTGACATCCATTGTATTGTTAGAACTGCTCCTCTTTACCTGCGTATTTGTTGTCAGATTACCACCCTCTCAAAAAAATTGCTCCATGGCATTAGTAGTCATAAACTCCATAGAGAAACTCACTGACAGAATACAGGAGCACGGGAAGACATTTTTACAAGCATCTTTTACCGAATAATTAATAGAGTCAAACAAATGTATGAAAATAACTGTTTTGGGTCAGTGAAAATGAATACATTACTATATTTACAGCCAAAATGTTCAGAATCCCCTGTGGTACCAAGCGATTTTTCAACATGACCCTGCCTGCAGCTGTTTCCAAAAGCAACGTTTCTAAACTAAACTTAATCCTTAGCCTCATCCAAGCAGCCCAGACCCAAGCTATAAGCCCAAAAGCTCCTTACAGTGAAGAGGAAAGCAGGGCCAGAATGTTCTCTCTTGTCCTGCGAAGACATCACTCCACATCAGCTACATGTAGGCAGAGACACAACACACTTGCAGACACAGACTTACCAACAGCCATCATGTAGTCCCATCGGTCCAGCAGACACATGCTGAACTGAAGCCCCTCTGGGGTGAGGCCTGCTGCGATCAGGGCCTGACTCAGCTCAGGGTTCTGGCACACAGCAGAGGTCCAGGCCACCAGGAACCACAGCACCACCAGCAGAATTACTGCCAGCAGCCGCAGGACACGCCAGCTGGTCATGTAAGGTGTCCTCTGGGCCGTGCGGGACAGAAACACCTTTAAGACCCTGGGAGAGAGTGGAGTTGACAGCAGGACGAAATCACGAGGAGGAATTCTCTCCCTACTACTACAGCTCATGCCCCTGGCTGTTGCTCTTATTAACATGCCTACTTGAATTAAAAGGGGTAGGGGTAAAAAGTGACTGTTATTTCAGTTCATTGATTTTCCTTAAGTATGTTTGCTTTAATTCATGTTGTAATACCTCTTCAGCTAACAGGAGAAATAAAAGCAGGGCAGAAATATGTCTTAGAGGAGACAGAGTACAAATGTGAACCTGGATGTGTCTTGACACACTGACCTTGACCTCCACCACCCTTGGGTACCAGAGCAGGTAGACAGACCTCAGTGATAATGATGGTTAAACATTTGGTCTCCCATGATGAAAAATGTGATTGATTTTGATATAAAAACGGATAGGTGTACAATATATGCATGGATGTAATCGCAAAGGGTTAAAAAAGAAACTTGAATTGTTTAAGGATGTCAGGTTTTATTTTTTCAGCTTGGTAATGGTTGAACACAAACATGAAAGGAACTAACGCATTAGAGAAAATGAATGTAAAGGCACTTCATTTTAAGTTGTACAGTTATTTACTCTCCTCGCTGTATCCACACAATACAATCCTGCCAATGTAAGGGGAATTCAAAAATCCAACACATCAGTCAGAGTTTTAATGTGATGCTGAGCGAAGAGAGCTATATGGAGGCAAAGATTGGATGCTGTCATATATATTTCACCATCCAGACAAACAATCAGACAATTCTATGTTTACTATCAACACTGTGCACTGTGCTCATCTGTTCCTACCCAACCAGACTGTGACAAATCTATCTTATCTCTGATATATTCAGTGGGACCAGGCTGTAAGAGCTTGCCCCCAGGGCACACTTCACACCCAGCGAGCTCGGGAAAAAATCTAATTGGTAATTTTGCCAAGGGAACACTCTGGCCGGCCTTTGACCCCCTTCTCCCATCTCGGCAACGCTTGCTCCGAACTGAAGAGCAGGAAGTGAGTGTATGTGTGTGCCTGAAAAGATACTTCAGCAGGCGGACGCAGATAGACCTGATGTGCAATTCAAATGTGCTTATTGGCAAGACTTCATGTGTGCGTGCCTGTGTGTTTGTGTGTGTGTGTGTGTGCGTGCGTGTGTGTGTGTGTTCACAAGTGTGCAAACTGAGGAGTAGCTAAATCATTGAAACTGAGAAAGGCTAACTTATAGGCCAAGTTAATATAAGAAGAGGAGAGGAGACCTGAAGAGGAGAAAGAAGAAAAGAGGAAAGGATGAGAGGAGATAGGAAGAGAGGAAGACAGATGGGATGAAGAAAGCTTGAGATAGAATATGGGAGAGGGGAGGAGGTAAGTAGAGAAGATGAGAGCAAAAAGGACTAGGGTCTGAGAACAGAAGTGTAAAGCAAATAGGAGGAGAGAAGAAGAGACAAAGGAGGGAAGGAGAGAGGATATATGAAGACATGAGAGAAGACGAGGATGTAAAAAGAAAGGAGAGGATGCAAGGAGATAGGAAGAAAGTAGAGGAAAGGAGACATGGGAAGTAATATGAGATAAAGATGGAAGCAGAGAAAGAAGCAGAAACGAGCTAAGGAGACAAGAAGAGAAGATAGGAACCCAGGACAGAAGACGAGGAGAGGAGAGACTCAACCATTTTTAATATATTTCTTAGCTTTAGTAGCCTACTCTGCTTTAGCAAGTGGAGTAAAACATACAGGAAATGTCATATCTCCCTATCTGTCTGTGATATTTCCCACTCTTATGATCCCAGGGCTTCTTGTTTCAGTTTTACAGTACCTGTACAGCTTGAGGATGACGGTGCCATACATGACGGCAAAACCCAGGAGGCGAACCCACCGCAGGAGGATACATCGAAACACGCTGGGGTTGAAGTACAGGATCATCACCTGTACAGAGGCACAACAGAGTTAGTGTTCAGCTGAAACACAGGCACATATTGATCTTTTTTTTTTTTTTTTTTTTTTTTTTTACAGGCAGTGAATCACACACTTCCACTTCAGGTGCATTTGCAAAGAAGGGATCAGAGAGAAAACTGAGGAAGCAGAGCTGGAGGCAGATTTGGCCGCACAGATGTCTTACACCTCCAGAGCTCCTGCTGACATCTCTTAACTGTATGTTGCGCTTATGTCATCTGCCAGAACACATTAGATATGAGAATTTGAAGGGTTAGCTCCTATCTCACAGGTGGTATTAAACTGAATTTTCAATAATCATACAGACTGCATCTGTATGATCATTTGCATCATTGCATAGATACATAAAATCACATGTTTCTGTGTGACAGCATGTGCAATCCAGAGAGTCTGCTTGAGGGGGGCTTGTGAAGTGTCAGCCCACCCTTTTCTCCTCGGTTTGAGGTTCATTCGCACCTATTACTATTAAAGATGAGGTCTCATATGCCAAGCCATGAAGAGTCGAGCGACCATTTGCATTTCTATTACAGCTGCGTTTCATTTCATTAGAGTGTATCTCAGTGGGATGCCACATGTCAAGTCTCCAGTGCCCCGAATGAAACGAAGCTCCACATTCTGCTCTGAAGAGCCAGCGCACTCTGCGCATGTTTTAGTGAAGCAAAATCTTTGTTCAGTCACTTGGTGAACGCACACCTTCCATGATGTTAAAACAACATTTGCTCCTGTCTTAGCCTAGTCTGGCTGGTTAAATATGCTCTTCATTTGTCTTGATGATTACCGACTGTTGAAAGACTAACTTGTCACTTGGTGAATGACTAATAACAACCCAAACCTGTGATCCTTTCACACTTCAGGTTGAGCACCTTCATACCAGCTCCCAAAGAAAACTGACAGCACTTTAAGGTGTTTCAACCAAGTGCTCCTGTTGGTCCCCAAACAGACAAAAGGCCTCAAACAAAGTTTAAGATTGGAGGACTGGAACGGATCAAAGACTTGAAATAAAGCACATGGCTTCCCTTTGTTTAAGATCTAAGGACCAGAACCCAAAGGAATGTGGGACACTTCCATCCCTACCCACTCTGCTTCCCCCCAGGTGGGCGTGAACTCTCATTGGACGAGAGCCAACAGTACCCTGCTGTGTGGCCATATGTCAGGACAAGTGTATTACTGGCACCAAAACAGAACCACTTTGCTTCCATTTGGTTACCCGACACAAAAGGAGGTGAAACCGGTATGTACCTGAATCGCGCGCCATCTCACCCTCGCTGGACAAACTGAGATGTCTTTTGTGTTCAAGCCGAGCCCGTATGTTTTCCCGAATCTGAGGGAGATAAACCCGTTACCGCAGCCAGCACTCTAATTTTTATAGCTGCAGAAGGAAGAAAGGGCCGCTACGCCTTTTCTTCAATCAAGTCAACTCGTCACTAACTCTCACTGCCTGTGGAGAATTACCTGGCCGCTGTGAAACCCGCCGATTGAGCATGAAATGGCCCACCATCATCATTTGAGCTGAGAAACCAAGCCAGACCTAAAGAAGAGCACTCGCTGTCTAAAGCGAGACAAATAAGAAGCCACAGTTTGCTGATATATGTTTGTCTAAGCTCGTCGAGCTACTGTTTCAGCCTCATCAGCATGCAAGATCATAGATGAAGTTGCAATTTACACATTAAAAGACCAGAGACGGCGGCAGACGGGCTCCATTCATCCTCCTTTGTCATTGAGTTAGTTGTAAAGGCAACTTCGCACCTCCACACGTGACTACAGGATCTCTTTGTGTTTCTGTTTTCCACCTTTCCTCGCCGCCTAACCTACACATTCACACACAGAGACTCACGCACTGAGTGAGCGTGTCAAACTGTGGTACAGTCCAGCTCCTGCCCCAGGTTACTTTCATTGTTAGAGACACGTGCTAAGCTAACACACGCCACTTGCCAATTCTTTTTCAAACCTCACGGCCACCTCCTCTCACCAACAGTCCCACATGACGTTCCCTCTTTCCATAGGGTCACGTTCGCCATCTTGTTCTTCCTTTCTTTCGCCCACCGTCTTGTTGCTCCTATTCTGTCCTCCCAAGCAGAGAGAAAGATACACATTCACATGTGGCCACCCTAACAAGCAAAATATGCTATCAGTGACTGATGGTGAATGGGCCATCTTCCATGTTGGACAAGCAGACTCCAACATGATAGCAACCTGGACTCATTCAGTAAATACAGAAGGAATTGTGTCTGTCAGAGTAGATGGATCCCCCAGCTGAAAAAGGTGCCAATGTACTCCTGACCAACAATTCTTTGAATGCAGTAATGAAATAACACACAAGTTTAACCCTGTACAATCTGGAGGGCATCCAATAAATTCTATTGATAATCTTAAACTGAATTAACCATGTGTGAATATCATGTGAGATGCTTTAAAGTACCCATAATGTTGACCCATTCTTTTTCTGTAAATGTAATTCCAAAATCTTTTTCCCCAGGCAGATTTCAAGTACTTAGTGTTTCTATATTTCTGTAATAGCATAAAATAGTAAAGTGATGCTTCATGACCTTTACCATAGCTCAACATAATAAAAGAGAGAATTTCTGCATTTTGGGGAACTAGGGGAGTTTGGGTTTTTTTGCATTTGCACATACTGCCAATACAGTGCAAATGAAATTCAACCTGTAATCACTTGAAAGTTTTAAGGACCTGCTCTCTGTAAAGGTCACCAACACTGTAATACCCCTCTGCACTCATTCTTTCCAATAAAAAGAAGGTTTACCAATAAACAGGCAGGGATTGTACCATATGCCAGAGGTCATATTCAAGAAGGGGTCAAAACTGAGAATCTTTGCAACCTTCTTCCAAAATGCTTTAAGGTATGATGGTATAGGATGAGACTGGGCATTTGAAGAAAGAGACGCAGAATGTATTCGCTTGGAGGGAGAGACCATTGTGCCAAATGTCATAGGCAAAAGGCGTCATGGTACATCAGTATGTTTGGTATTCCTATGCCTAACTGTTCCACCCTGTTTTTACCATTCCACAGAAAAAGACAACAGAACAAATTAAATTTGTGGAACTACTTAACTGGGACTGTCACCGGCAGTGACTGCAAGATGTAACTGAACTTAGGGACAGCACTCATTTTTACTATACTGGCCTTAGCCCAAAGTGAGATTTGGAGGGGGTCACGTTCGTCAAAAGGTCAAAATGTCATCTGCATAAAGCATCACCTTATGCAATGTGGGTCCCATGCGTACACCAGGGAAGTTAAGATCTTAAGATATGGCTGTGGCCAGCGGTTCTAAAGTGAGAGCAAAAATGGATAGGGAGGCGGGGTCACCCTGGCAGGTACCTCTACACAGTATACGGAAACAAGACCAGTAGTTACCACAGCTGCAGAAGGTTCCCTATAGATTAAGCACAGCAAATTAAGAAAGACCTCTCCAAATCCAAAATGAAAACTCCCACTCAACCCTGTCGAATGCCTTTTCAGCATCTAATGACAGGGTCACAGTTGGGAGTAATGTCATTCCTAACAGACCCCATTATATCTATCAAGCGACATATATTATCTGTGGAGTAACGACTGCGTATAAACCTCAGCGGATCGGGATGGACAAGAGAGGGCACAACCCTATTTAATCTGTTAGCAGGGATGTTAGAGAAGCTGCCGCTATCATAATTAGTCAAAAACACATAGGTCTATAGCTGCGACATGGGTTCTTTAACCTTTCTTAAAATGAGTCTGATGAGATAGCTTGAGAGAGTGTTGGTGGGAGCGCTCCCCTTTCAAGAGAATCTGTATACATATCAAGCATCAACACAGCAAGTTCAAGAGCAAAGCAATTGTAAAATTTTCCTCAGTCATTATTTGGGCATTGAGTATAAGTTTCTGTTCTGTTGACGGAGTTGGGAGATTTAAGTCGCAAAGAAATGCCTCAGTCTCTGTCCTCCCTGCCTCTGAATCAGACTTACAGAGATTCTCATAGAATTCTTTAAAAGTGTTACAGTGTCGACAGTACCCTCCTGTCAGCAGAGATTGCATTTATATCATGCTTACAATGTACTTACAAATCCAAATTTCAGATTAATTAAAACCAGGAAGGTATAAACCAAAAAAAAAAAAAAAAAGGATTTGACTGGTTCCCAACAATATTCAAACCAGTTTTCCAGGTTGAAACAATGAATTTTTCTTCCATTTCCCATGACTAAATATAGTAATCTTCAATGGAAAGACATGTCAACACAATATGGCATAATGGGATATTTACCCTGATATATGAAGACCATCCATCTATAGAGACTGTCCAAAGGTGTAAGCCTTGTGATAGACTGGTAACCTGTCCAATACTCCACAACACTGAACAAGATATGGGGGTATGGTTCATGGTTGGATGGATTACTGATGCGCTATAAACACATCCCTTAGGAGTACAGCCAGTGATTTATCCCAGCTGCTATGATATCTTGGCAATCTAGTGAAAACAGCTATCCAGAGTTATTAAGCTTAAGTTACACCAGCTGCTGCAACCTCTTTTCCACAGAAAAGAAGCAGAACATCCAAGCGCCATGAAGCAACCACCAAACCGTGAGGCTGTAGCAGCCTAGCTGTAAGATCTATTGAAAGAAAAGGAAAACTACCGTCTAACTGGGAATATGAAAAACAGTCCACACTCTATGTTACCCCAAACAAAAACCTAGTGTAAAGAGTGTGGAATAAGGACACAGTGTTGTACAGACACAAATATAAAATAACATCTTATACAGTTACTGTATAAAGCAAGTAAAAAGTCTCAAAATGACAGGCAGTGTTGGTGTGTGGAAGTTATTTTACAGGAACAAAAGCAGTGAACAAATTTACAGTTTGATTTACAGTACTGATTAACAATTTGACAGTCAAAGCACGGAGTGCAGCAGCAACAGTTTACTTCCATCCACAATCCTCATCAAAACTTTGCGGTTCCAAAGTCAGTCATTGGTGTGCTGGTCATAAGATTGTGGGGAGCCAAGTCCATTTTATACCCAAGACTTATTATGAATTGTGGCTGTCCCTTTTTAATGCTTCACTGCTAATTCAGATTCAATGTATCTCAGGATCTGATAAAGTAATTGGTATATGGAAGACAGGTATTAAAAGAAATGATTTTATTTGATGTAGCAGCTTTGAAAAGAAATTGCCACCAAAAATTAGTCCCTCGATATTTTGGAAAGGGACGAGTTGTTGAAATTATATGGATTTTGTTAAAGACAGCCTTAACGCAGAGTAAGTAGAAATTTTCTCTAAATACTATGCATACTAATTTAAAAAAAAAAAAAAAAAAAAAAAAAAAGAAATCAATCTTCATTTATGGTCCAACATTAGTGTAAAGGAAGGTCTTTGCCTGCAGAATGGTTTGCAACAGCAAATTATTGCCTGGTAGTTTGGCCTATTTGCTCCATCATCTACATACAATCAAATTTGTTGCATGTACTCATTTCTGCACTTCCTGAAGTCAAGGGCTTTTGAAATCTACCTATAAGGTTTGGGAACTTTTACTTGAAATATTTTGTTATATAAAATTATATTATACGGAATACAGAACCACCTGCGTATGTCTTATTTTTTGTTTTAACCCGAAAAACCATTTACAGCAACACAGCTTGGAAAATATAAATAGCATGTTACTGTTTATCTGACCACAAAAATTTGTTTGGAAAATACATAGATGCTGCTGCATCAGAGTGTGAGCTTTACTGATTATGTGCAAACACACACATGTTGTAACTCATCCCATTTATGAAACACACACACAAAAATTAATGTATGCACTGATTATGATGAAATTGGATCATATTGTAATGTGCCTGTAGGGTTGCTGCTTTCTCCTCCTCTCTCTTCAGCAGGTACCCGCCTATGTCACTAGAGGAAATTGCTCACACCTGAGCTGGTGCAGAGGGGCGGCCATATAAACTGGTGTGAAGCTGGGCTCGCTCTCTCTCAGTGACCAGTAACCTGCTTCCTCCTCTTTCTCCTTTTCTGATCCCACCAAATCAACGTGTTAGGTCTCACACCCCTAGACCAAAGCCTGGGACGTAACAGTATTTTATAAAGACATTTTTTTATGGGTTTCCTACTGATGTTCTCTGGCTGTTATGTTTCACCTCTCAGTGAATTTGCAGAGGTATCCTATTGTCCTTTTCTACTTATTAAATTGCGGAAGTGAAACTGCTGTTCATCCGAGTCTCTCTCTTATTTGAGCCCAACCCCTTGTTGTCATGTCTCCCAGTTCACATAAGCCATGACAAGTCCATGATCAAATCAGATGCCTATTTTGCAAAATACAAAGATAATTTGACAAATTCATTGACAGGTTTTTTTTCCCGAAAACTAAAATCCACCCTAGTCTACTGCAGTGTAATTCATTTTGTATTCATATTGACAATTACATGTTCTGTCCTGACTTGTATCTTTATATCTACTGAGAATGAAGGGATTGCAATTCTTGCTACCGTCTGTGCAGTTTGTACATAATGGGAAATGAGAAGTTTGACATTAACAATATTTTGCAAAATGAGTTTATTAAACAAGAAATCACTGCTGTTACTGAAAAAATGTTTCAATAAGAAGAACCATAAAATCAGTATTTGACTTCGAAGTGAAATAATTGCAAATGAGCTATTTTTAAGGAGAAAGGATCATAGCGGTAAGAATATTAAGACAAGGGTTAGGTGTTTTTTTTGTTTGTTTTTTGGTTGGTTTTTTTGCAATGTTTGTTATGGTCAGTTTGATGACGACAATGAAGATGATGACATTATTTTGAGGTTTGGTGAAATTCAAGGATAATGCAGAGGGTATTGCCCCAAAGGTGCATACAGTGTCTCAGAAGGCTTTACAGGCCCTTTGGAACACTGTATGTCCAGCCCAAGGAAGACAAGGAAAAACTCCCCATGGGAAGAAACCTTGGAAGAGGCTATTCAAAGAGAGATCCGCTCTCCACGGATGGCTGGAAGGAGCAACCCGGAGAAGAGTTGACTTGTTTGATGGGCATGGTGGCAAAATGTTCTCCAGTTCACTTGAATAACTGGAGGAATCATTTTCTCAGGGAAGGTTTTTTTGTTCATCTGCTTTACCTCCTCCTCTAGCTTGCCAAGTCCTCCATCCCTTCCCACCTTGCGTTCCCAGCCTTGTCCTCCATCTGATGGTTGGTCTGAATGTCTGCGAGGGACTGCAGAAGATGGCTCTTCTCCTCCTGCCACTGCAGCTGTTGATTCGCCAGTTGTTTCTGAGTCTGGGTCAGTGCAGTCATCGCTTTATTTGTTTCATCTCTCTGCTGGGCCAAGTGCATGTCTATTTCTTTGCAGCCCTCCTTTTGCATCTGAAGAGTCTGTTCCATTTGCTGGACCTTGCGAGGACCCTCGGCCTTTTCCAAAAGCTGATGTTCAAGGTCGATCTCCGTTGCCCTCTTCAGCTCAGCCTCATGATGGAGAACCTTGTTCTTCTGGAGAGTTTCCTTTAACTGCTGAATCTCAGCCGCTAAAGCTCCGTTCTCCCTCTTGAGCTTGTTGGTCTGCTCATCCTGTTGCTTCCTGGACTGCTGAAGCTCCAGCTCAGGAACATAGATCATGGCCTGCTGAGGGGAAGCCCGGACCCCATTGCAGGGCTTGGTCCACGTTTCCTGTGCCTGAGACACAAGCACAGGGACGTCAACTGTGTCCTTTTGATAAGAAGCCTCCTTCGTATGGCAGGGCTTAGCCTCTCCAGCCTGCTCTCCAGGAGTCATGTGCTGTGTTGCTGCCCAAAGACTGTTCTGTTGGACAGGTCCCCTTCTAAAATCACTGCCCTCAGCTGGTCTCGGATTGTATCTCTGAGGAGGGCAATGGTGTGGTGGACGAGTCCAAGGCTGCCTCTGTTGGACAGGGCCCCTTCTAAACTGACTGCCCTCAGGTGGTCTTGGATAGTATCTCCGAGGAGGGCAGTGGTTTGATAGAGGTGTACAATTCTTGTTGGACAGGGCCCCTGTTAAAGTCAGTGGCTTCAACCTTCCCTGACACTTCTCTCAGAGGAGTCTGGTATGGTTGCGGTGGACCTGATGATGTACCTGCTTGTTGTGGTACACTCTCGGGTATAGCAGCCTGCTGTGGAGCAGCTGCAGAATGTGTAGCACCTGATGATGTACCCGCTTGCTGCGGTACAGTCTCAAGTGTGGCAGCCTGCTGTGGAGCAGGCTGGATATGTTTTGTCTTTTGTTTACGTTTGCCTGTTTGGCATTGCTGTTGTGTGTTGTTCTCCATCGGCGAAAACGTTCTGTTCAGTCCGTCGATACCTGTGAGTCCATGCATTTGTCAACACCCTGGTTGTATTTATAAACTTTTGTAGAGCAACAGTGACACACTGATGTCAAAAAGGATCAACGCAAAAATAATGGAAATCAAAGGAAATCGAATGGAATGTTATTGAATGATCGGCATGGAAACCACGCACAATCACTCTTTGCTATGTCATAAGTTATTGTTGATAGACTTTGACATTGTGAAAATGGCTGCTCTAAATATGGCAGAATACATGACATGGCTATGTGTTCAACAGAGAGAGTTAGCCATCATTTTAATGGGATCATTTAATTTGAAATTGTCATAAAATGACAATTGAGTTTGCATACTGCTGTGATCTCTGAAACCAGCCTGCGTGTTTCTGATGTGTGCTGATATGTATGCTCTTCTTCTGTACTATATAATGTAGAAAAATATTTTGCTATCACATCAGTGTATCTACAAAGTTTTGAAAGAAGTGTTTTCCTTTAATATTTGCATCATAATATTATTTGTTGAACAAAGCTGCCTTTCCACTTGTGCCTTTCCAGCTTCCTAAAAATGTCTGCTCAAATTCTGCTGAGTTTATACTGGTCAGTAGGGTTCAAACCCCAAAAGCAACACCAAATTGGGTAAATCGCTGCCACTGTTGGTGCTAAAATCAAATAAAGGAGCAGACAAATACACACAGAAAATCTTAAGCAACAGTTTATGAGGCACTTGGTTGTCAGTGTTGTCTGCTCCTCTCTCCCTTCTGCCTCTTCATGTTTCACTCTCATGCTTACCTGTGGTTAGTATTAGCATCCCGGTTTGCATCATCATCTGTTTATCTCCTAAGCAAACATCCAGCTTTCCAGTTCTCTGGACAAAACAATAAATCACCTCCACAAATAAAAGGTAAAAGTAGGCTACACTGTTTTGTACACCCACATGAATAAAAGCAGAAATGGAAATCCATGCACACACTCATAAGAAAATATGAAGTTTTAACGCCACATAAACACACTCCTAATCCACCCTCCATTCAGTCTAAACACACACAACCATGCACACAGATAGGCAGACACAAACAGTGTCACGCCCTTTCTGCAGTGCTACCCATGTGGACTATAAAGTCTCAGGGGACTGCGCAATAAAAAGCCACATTTTTATATTGCCCAGAAGAGAAGGTGGCCCTCTTGGTTTGCATCCAACCTCCCATGCCTCCTCCATCAATTAATCAGCAGATGTATTTTTAAAACAAGTTGTGCTAGAACTTGATGGACTGTTTAAAAATGCATTGAGCACCAGAGCAGAGCAGCTGCAGCAAGCTCAGCTGAGGAGGTTTGCGGTGGCAGTAACAAAAAAAAAAAAAAAACAGCTGCAGCAACAAACTGCAGGAGAGGAGACAGACACAAAGGTGAGATGGGTAGAGAGAACATGTAGAGGGGTAATAAAAAGGAAACATGAGGGGAAAGGGGATGCAGGGGGAAAGGTAGGTTCAGAGAGCCAAGGTGCTAAGAAATGCAGAGAAAAGATGGAGAAACAGTGGAGCAAAGAGAGTAGGAGACCCTTGAGTGTATCCAAGTGTGTGAGCATAAGAGAGTGGCAGGATATTTTGGGGTAGCTATTATTGGTACTTGAGTTATCCTCTGGGTGAATGGGGTACATGGTGGAGGCAAAATCAAATCCATTTGAGCAGAAATCACAGAAGAAATATTAAAAAAAAAAAAACTATGGTCACACAAGGACAAACTTACAATACCTGTGGCTCTTTATCTGCTGCAACTACTAAGCCTCCTATGCTAATGCAAAGATCTGTCTTATAGTAACACTCCAGTAACTTTAGAATACGATCAGAACCTTTATCCCAAGAGTCAACCAAGCACTCAGAAGCTCATTCTTCGCAACAGATTTTGTTTTTTTAATTTTTTTTTTTCTTGAAAATGGCTAACATCCAGTCCTCGGGCTTTGTGTTTGAAGAGACGAATGGCTCACTGTTGGCAGTCTGTGCAAGTATTTGAAGGGAGCGAATTCCCCCGGTTACATCAGATCTCCCTATTACATGGCGCTCAGGTTTCTTCCATCTGTTTCCCTGCTAAAGATGGTCTTCTGACGCAGCACTCCAGGTGCACTGTGGGCTGTGTGCACAAGTGTAAATACACACATATACAATGCACGCTGGCACCCACCCACACAGACCTGCTCACGCACACATACACAGACAATGGAGAGGCTAGCAATAGCATTTGCACTCTGTTTTTGTCCAGACAATATGAAGTAAAGTAGTATACAAGCATCTAGCAGCAACTGAAGAAGTAGGGAGCAGAGTTCAGTGGCTTTTTGCAGAGGAATCTCTATTTTGAATAGCAATCCCTTTTTAACAAGTACTTGGCCCTTGATTTAGATGTTAGATCCCATGGAATTATCATTAAATCAAACCCCATTTTTGATACGTCATCATTCAATGTGTTCACATTCTGTAATTGTCTCTCTGTATGGTAGTTTTCATTAGAACAGCAGTTTTCAATGGCAGAATCTTCCTTCACTACAGTGGATTCAAATTACCTTCACACACACCGGAGGGATTAAGAGGAAACAATCCAATATGTAATCCAGCATTACTGCTTATAATTGTATCTCCTCAACAGCCGAGTCAGAGTTGTTGCTGCTAATGCAAACCCAACAAACCTAAGGAAACATAATGTCTTTGTCACTGAGTTTAGCGCTGATGTCATCCGCTCCTTTAATAAAAACATCGACAAAAGCCGCTTTTGACAGCAGAATGGTTAAAAGCACAGTGAGCTGTTAAGAGCTGCAAGGGACAGGTTGGACACCTCCAGCTCCTCAGCAAGGTAATTAACATCATTGTAATCAACTCCAGTGAAACTAATTAAATGAGACTGCAGTTGTCATGGCATCTGTTGTATATCTGACAAAGTAGCTGCTCGAGGAGTGTGTTCTGAGTAAATTGTGGATGCTGTTTGATATCAGAACGTAGACTTACTGGGAAGTAGAGCAGTAACGCCCCAACCAAGATGGCTTCCAGCAGAATGAGACCAGATGTACGGATGCTCTGTTGAAGAGGAAAGCGAAAGAACAGAAAGCCACCAGTCAATCAATCAATCACTGACAGTAAGGAGGTGATGCGTAGGTCCTTGCTCAAGTGTTGTAAATTTGCACCATTTCAACAGGGTGACCAACATCCTCAAATTTATGCTGAAGTATTATAACATGAGACACAAGCAGCTTCAAACCATGCTGCAGTACATCTCACAGCATGTTTTCTTTCAGGGAACTGTGAGGAGTTGCAGCCTCTTTGCAATAGCAGACAAACGGGAGTAATAAATTGTTGGCTTTTTCAAAGCAAACAAACACAAAGAAGGGTTGAATATTTATCTTTTTTTTATGTCGTGCCCTCCCCTGAAACAAGAAAATGAGTGACGACAGCACTTTTTCTGGGTTGGATTTAATTATCCACATTACCTCCTAGAAGATTTCTTATGTTTTTGATGTAAATTCAAAGGGCTCCAGGGACATTTCTTGTGAACTGAAGAAACGTAGGGTAGAACCTGAAGCACAAATGTCTATAAATAGCACACGGGAAGAGATTCCACTCAACTTTGCCAAAGGACTGGTTGTAATTATCCTCCACTGTGAGGATCTCATATTTATTTCCTTTTATTCTGATAGCAAAGTGGATATTACGCAACAATGTGTGAATCTGTGAGGATTCAATTTCAGAGGCCCTCAGGTACATTTGTGGTAGATGTAACTATGTCAATGCCCATAAAGAAAGCGCCGATTAAACATAGATGAGTAGTCTTTCCTTTGGCTTCAATTAAAGAGGGTGTCACCCGTAAAATGCACAAGGTATGACAATCGTATGTATCTGAAAACACGCATGCAGCAAATCAGCATCTATTTATCAGTCTTTCCCCTCTAATTTGCAGAAATCCATTGACAGTCAGTTACTTATTATGCTGTTTCCAGCTACAGTTGGTTGGATCCCACAGTTCCCATAATACACCTGAACACTGGCTCTTTGTCAATGTATGGTCGCACCGGTTCATGTGACATATGAGCAATCACAATCTGTAAACACTGAGTGCTGAGGTTAGTAACCTGGTAATGTAATATTGTACTTATGGGAGGAAATAATGACCTTTGCACTATGAACCAGAGTTCATAAGTATTTCTATTGGCAGGCTGCGCATATGCTTACACTGCACTACTTTCTGTGGCAGACTGTGTTTCCCCCTTACCTTGTTCCTCCTGAAGTGGTAGACCACCACCATGCTGGCCAGGTCCAGCACCATGCACAGACCCTGAAAGGAGGCCACAGCGAGTCGGAGAGCACCATCCTCCTGCACCAGGCAGGGTGTGTCATCCCTGCAGTACGGGCAGCCTTCGCGGCACGGCAGGCACTTACTGGACACGTCAGAGATCTCGTCTCTGTTAGAGCCCTGCTCCTTACCTGAGGACACAAGAACAGTCAAATGTTGGGTATATTACACATGCTGTATGCTCTTGCAGAGCTAATGTATTTCTTCTCCTCAAACAGATGAAAAACACCCAATCACATCTCAGAGCCCAGGTCTGATTTACTGGCGTGTTTTCCAAGGATTATCAATGTAATTAATTTGCGTTCAGCTGTCACACATTGACATCTTATTAAATGCTCAGTTAATCAATTTGAAGGAGTAGAAATCATCAATCCAATAAATCACAAAGCCTTGGGGGTGATAATTACAAGAATGCAGCCTTTAATTAGGCAGATGAGGGAATAATGAAGGAGAGGAGGATAAAATATTGTGACACCATTCCCTTCATCACTCCGGTCTGCATAATTGTTGTTATACCAGCATGTGGCACACGAGAATGTGGTTTATTAAATCTGTCCCTGGATTGCTTTTTGTATCTTATCTGAGAGCGTTCACATTAGCATGACCGAACGTGTTCTGATTAGCGACTTTGAAACCTGAATTTAATCAGTTGTGTATCAAGAAACTGCTTGAAATATAATTTCTTCATTCTGCAATGTGTCTGCTGTGGCAGGATATGGTGTCAGTTTTTAGTTTGAATGCTCAATTTTCTCCATAGAGATGCTGTGCAACTCCTCATGAAAATGATGCTTGATAAGCATGTAATTCCTCTGTAGCTCATAAGCACTGCGCTAAAGTTGTACAGTGCTTCTGTGGGGCATGACAGCAAGAGAGCTGAAAATGCTGGGATAATGGTTAAACAAGTTAAGCAGGAAGTGACTGGTTAATTTATAGAAATATTGATTGCTTTATTAAGCAATCATGCAGCCACTGGTGTATGAATGCACAACAGGTTTTGTTTTACCAGTAGGTCTCACTGTCTTAAAGAGTTTAAAGGAGGTGACCGTGTTAAGAAAAGTTTGTGACAAAGCTTGTGATCCCCTCTTTCTGAATTTGTCTTTTATTCAAAGTCTCAGGGAAGCTGTTTATCTTTTCGTGCAGCCACTGACAGCTAAAATGTCAGTGTGTTATCATGGTATTAATAAATATCTGTAAGGGGTTTCATGCAAATTGGGTGTCTGTATGTATTTATGTCACAAAAGTATAAAGCAAAAAAGTATTTAAACTGATATTTGGTTATTCTCTCCCACTTCCCCTCTCTATCCATCTAGCTAGCTAGTTAGTTACAAGATTGTGCTAGCTAGCTAGCAAACAAAGTTTGCTTTAATGTTAAAAAATGAAAAAGCTGCCATTGACCATTTTCCATGCACTTTTGAGACAGTCCCTAAGTAGTGCAGGACGTCGACACCACAGCTTTTTTCTCTGTGACACAGCTACTCTGGTGAAAACTGATCACACATCAGTGATGGTGGAATATTACTGTAAAAATGCACTGGTTCAAAGTGTGTCATCTGTGTATCTTTAAATAGTGTATTTGTATTAGTTTACACCTCGACAGTGCATCTGATTATAAGAAGGACAAAACTGGCCTGAGCTCGCAGTGTGTTGACTTTTGTGAGTGAAAGCACCATCAGACTGACAAAGAAGAGAGAATAGGAGGAAAGAAAAGAGAAAAACCCTCATTATGTTGTCTCAACTCAGTTTCACACATCTAGTGTGGAGCCAGATGTTCACGGTGATTCCACACCTCTCTGTCTGGGGTCAGCCATGATGTGCAGGCACCACCTGCCACCCATTGAATAACCTATCAGGACTGATCTTCCAGAGAGTTCATAACTGCCAAAAAGTGTTTGCTAGTCATTAAAACAGCTGCTGTGCTTTTGTTCCAATTATTTTTTTCCACAACTGCTACACAATCTCCTCAATTTTACCTGCCCTGCTTGAAGCTGCTGCACAGCTCGCTTTGCCTGAACACACAAAGTAGACATTTTTATTAGCTGTTAGGAAAATTTTTTAGCTTGTGCTTTTTTCTTTTATGCATTTTTGTTGTTGTTGTTTATGCTCAAGGATTTGTTGCCAAAGTTCTTTCAATTAATCCTAACCCACAAGACATTGGAACAGACAGGTTTTTGAGCAACATTATCAGTGAGATGCACATTCACAGGGGATTAGAAAACAAAATGTAATTATTAAGACTTTATGAGCAGATTAACATGAAAAGTTGTTTTTGAATCCTAAACTGTGCAATTCACAAAAGTTTAGGGTAAAATGTCATGATGGAAACCTCCCTGTTAGCACTGCAGAATTGCCCCTTAGCTCCAGTGAGCTGGTCAGAGCCCTGGATTTGATATGGTGCAAAGCACTGGGGGTGAGGGCCACTTGTTTTAAGGTAAGACAGCTTAACCTGACACTGTATGTCTTGACTGTTGAGTTACACAAATATTCAAACAACTTTACTATCTTTGCTTCGGTGATCAGTTTGACGTGAAGAGTTTTCATATGGTTTTAATTGGCGAGCGCTGACAAGAGGAGCGGACAGATGGCGCTCGATAATAAATGCGTCACATTATGATGCTTTTCATTTTTCAACAGGTCTGGAGTCTCCTCATGATGATCTAGGACTGATTAATGTTATTTATAAAACTCTGTATTGACAGTTTGTTATGGGTACCATTTTCCTTGTTTACACTGCAGTCATCTCAGAAGTTTTTGCACTAATGCAAGACATCTGGCATTTATCTAATGTTCTAATGGCTTCTGTGTTTTTTGTGATTTTGTAGACAATATGTGCCATGTTAGATGATGGGCGAAGACAAAGTTATGAACAGCACAACTGACTGGTTTCAGTCAAGCTACTTCATATGTAAATACCATCTATATATGTCTATAATTAAGCAATCTTGACACGTCATGTTGGTCTACTCTGCTGCATGTGCATCCCAGATAGTCATAGGAAACATGTCTATCGAACACATTTGTGATTTTACAGCAGTCACTGTCAGTCTGACCTGAGTCTGTAGCCGGCATAAAGAGTTACCATTTTGCAGGTTGCTGGACAAAAAAAAATATTTCTTTGTCACGAATAAGAGAGGAATAGCTGATATGCAGCTTAGAAAAAAAATCTAAATTATGACTTAAAAATCTATGTTCTGGATGAGTCACTAAAGAGCAGTCTGCCACCGTAGATGGTATTTGTTAATTTGTCAGATGCAGTCTGTATCACCTGCTAAACCAACCTTTTCCTCCTTGTTATGTACGTATTAATTTGCTAATGTGACTTCTTAATTGAAGTATGAAGTTGAAACGTACAATTTATTCATTTCATAATTGCCTCATTGTTACTTTAACTTCCATTCCACCTCCCTTCTGGCTTGTTAATGTTGAGTCACAGCTAAAAGAGATAAAATGTCCATGATCATGGGCAAAAGTAAGAATTGGGACATTCGAATCAAATGTCATGTTTTATGATGCTCTACTGCACATTTACAAATTATTTGTTATTAAAGGCTGTGTTTGTCTCTCTCCCTCTCCTTTCCCCCCATTTGATATCCGTCCTTTTGGCCTGTTGCTAGGGAACAATACAAAATCTGTTTCTAGTCTGGTCTGTTTTCGGTGATGCACAAGGAATAACAGACAGGTTCTAAGGGGGGAAATCAGGGTCGCTAACTACTGTGACCCAATCTGAGCTGCAGTGATTTTTAATGACAGGTTCTGCATGGGGTTTGGAGGATGAGGCTCTTCACAGCCTGAGCCGTTTGACTACAGGCCTCATCACGCTGCATTACAATAAAGCTCCAGCTTAGCATATCATCCCCCTTGGGGTGCTGTATTGTTGGAGTCAGGAATGAGAACCACCGCCGTTGCTTGATTATCTCGCTCATCAGGGCCAAGCTCTCTGCCGGAGGACACTGCAGGGCTTTCAGTCAAGGTGTCAGAAAACAGGCATTCGAATCCAAAGCACGAGCAGGGAGGTAAAGTTAAGGATATATTTGAAAATCGCAAGGGTGAAAGGAGAAGCATCAGTGGAGAAAAGCCAATCCCTCAGCTCAAAGCCAAGTTGTGTGTAGCCTACGTGTTCCGATTTCTCCAGTAAATTTTAAGCCCACATTCATCTCGTCTGTCACACCTGAAATAACAATAAGGAATAACAGAAATATGAGAGTGATGAGCCAGATCTGTGAAAGAAACTGATCTTTGCTAATATCTCTCCCCGAACAGAAAGCCGTACCCGAGTTTTCCACACACTGAAGTTTTGTTTTTTAATGATCACAAAACTAAAACTACAGACACAGATGTCTGAGGAGTGGATTAAACAGTGTGCTTATGTAAGCTGCAAACATTAGTGTGCCCAGCTAATTAGCATGAGTGTTTCAGGGTTGCAGGTTACGTTAGAACAATTCTTACAAAAATGGTCCCTCCAGCCTTTAAATATGAACCTAACCATATATTTTTGTTTTTATTCTTTTTACTTTCCAATAACATTATTGTATTATAGTTCACAAGGTAGTTCACAAGCTTAATGAATATGCATATGATGCCTCTGCATCATATTTAGGTCTAATATGGGGCACAGCTGGAAACATTATACCATTAGCATTAGCATTAGCCATATTTGTCATCACAGCAGACACATCCATGGCTGCTGGACAGAAATGGAGTCTGAAATTAAACCAAAGGTGGTTGAAGTGCAGACATCAAAGGTTTATGGTTGACACAGTCCTTCTAGGCGCCAGGCCTGTGATTGTTCATGCTTTTTGAGGCTAAGTTATCCACAGTGGGCTATAATGCTTTGCTAATAGTGTGTGCACCTTTGAGATAAGAGAAAAGAACATATTTCTCTTTGTGTTTTATTAATACAGCCAGGCAAAACACTGGGAGTTCAGACAACATTACATTTATTGGGCCTTTATTTCACATAGTTTCACTTTTTGCTCATTAGAACATGGCATTAAATGGCAATAAACACTATGCTATTAAATCTGCCAGCACATTTATCTTTATTTCCCACTTTTAGACACTTATTACTCTTTCTTCATGGGTGTTGGGACACATATAAGATTGTTCTGTAAACTGCAGCAAAATCCATCTTTTTCACACTTATTTCCAACTGTTAGACTCTTACTCTCCTTCTACAATGTCTGTTAGCAGCTGCACTTCTCTTACTCCTTACTTCCTGTTAATTCTACTGTAAAGTAACCTTTGCCGCCAACATTACCTATCTTTTCATTCTTAATTCAGGCACTCAATCACACAGTTTGCTCTGTAATGTTAATAGTATTTAGGTTAGTGTTTATTTCTCTATGTTGTGTTTTTTGATAATCACCACAGTGTATAATCATTAATGATGTTAGCTGCTCATTCAGTGTAACACTAACGTTAGCATGAGTGTGCGAGCTTAGCTAATATTTCTTGGCTTTGGCTCTTTTTAGCGTTACTGTTTGGAATCCTTAAAGATGATCGCTTTCCTCAAATAAACTTGACAGTGCGTTTCCTAATTTTAGGTGACCTGCAGGTTAGATGGCTATTTGGAAATAGAGGTGATTATCAAAATGATCAAAAAGGCGAAAACACTCTGCACAAAAGAAAATGTAAAAATTATTAAGAATGCATTCAAAGGCATGTTTAAAGTATCCAACTTAAGAATGAAAAAGCACTGTGATCACTAAAGCTGGACTAAGGTCAGGTAAATAAATATAGTTTTTCACTATTTTTTTGGTTTATGGTACAGTTCTGTTGTAATGTTTCACAAGTTTCCCTTTAAGGAAATCTAACAGTGGGAAATAAATATTCCTGGGACTGGATACTGGTGTGGCATTGACTGATCTGATGTCCAAAATGGTATAATGGTATATTATTTTATGTTTTTGTATAATTTGATGCAAATTATAGCTTACCCCATCCTATTGGTGTACACTAAAATTGTGACCATGCGACTAAACATTTAATCAAGTTTACCCCACCAAGATGTGTTTTCTGACTACACAAAAACCTCATAATCCAACAGGTCTGCAATTCAAATGCCACCTGTGGCTTCCACTATAGCTCAGAATAGAAACATAGTAGATTCTTCTACAATAGGAACAGTCAAAATCCTTTGACTGAAGATGGAGGTTTCATAACCTCACGAGCCCCAGGATACCCATTCAAAGACATAAGAAGAATTTCAAACAAAATATGTGGCTGTCAAGTGGAAAAAAAAGAGGTTGTTTTTATTTTTTTCATAAACCCTCCCCCAAAAAAAGCTTCCTTTTGAAAGATTCAAAGTTTTGATCTGACAGCTCACTGCAAAATGTATTTTTATAGCACAGAGGGATTTGTAACCTACTTTTAAAGCCATTGAGCGCCACTCGGCTTGGATGGTAGAATCCTCTCCTGCACTGGCACTTGTACTTGTCCAATACAAATCCGTGGCCAACGATGGGAGTGCACTGGGAGGGAAAAAAAAAAAATGCAAAGAAAGAACATGAGGAAGATTAACAAAATAATCAGTGTTTACACTATTCTGGTTGTTATCAACAAAAACATCACAGAAGGTAGCTGCACGGGGGCAAAGTGAGAAGATGAAGAGGAAATAATGTGAAACAACAGAGAGGGATGTGGTGACTCAACCAAAGCAACTCTCTTTCGCTTCTTGAATCTGAAAGCAAGTGGGAGTATGATGAATTATTTGTGGTATTTAGGATTTCAGAATCAGAATAAATAATCAGAGGACACAGCAGCAAAAAAAAAAAAAAAAAAATATCTGTCGGAAATACATTTGGTTTTCTTCCCAAAGAAGAGTATTATGAGATAACAGCAGTAATTGGATATCTGAGAAAGTCGCCTGATGTTCTTGATAATGATTCATCACATCAACAAACAAAATTCTTTGTTTCAGCCCTATGGTACTAAAGACGACATAAACCGTGATTGAGCCGATGGTTCTCCTCTCGCAATCATTAACATTTTTAGTATTTCTGCCACAACATGCTTCATCATGCCTCTCGAGTAAACACGAGCCGTGTTTGAGCTTCCAAATATTTGCATTTGTCGGGAAACATTGTCAAGATCTGGAAGATTCATGGCGACTAGCAGTGGGATTTGTACAGCTCACTGATCGAGAATGCTGTAACATTTATAATGCAGAGGGCTAAACGCAGACTACAGTGTCATGCAGACTCATCACTCAAATCAAAGAATTTAAATTTCATACAGGGTCTGAGTAGATAACAAAAACATCACAGGCTGAATTAAGTACAGTTCTTGTGTGTTTACGCTGCCTGCTGATGATTACACTCCTTCTCAGGCCCACTGCTGTGGTCTCAGTTAATGAACTTGTTTCAATCATGTTACTGAGTCTCCTACATCTTCTACATGCTTTTCTGCAGCGTGAAGCAGCAGACGCCCCAGTTATGAACATGCCTGGTGTCAGGGGAAATCACGGGGCTTTGCCAAGTAACAGGGAAACTAATTAATATCTAAATTAAGCATTAAGGGTTGTTTGCAGAATTAAAGCGCGTCTGCATAATTCCAGCTTGCATTGATAACTGTGGGAGCTACATGGGCTTACACACCATCTGGAGCGATAACACACTCAGCGACATGCGCACACACACACGCACGCACCAGTATGGATACTGCAACACTCATGCGATTGGACATATCCCTGTACTAAAATAAAGCTGCAATAAATTTGACATGAACATTCATAAATAGTGCATTACATTGCATGCTAACAGTAAAAACAGGAAATCTCCTTTGGGACAGTTGCTGAGGAGAGCAGCAGGACTATACTTCATGAATCAGTGAAAGTCACAAATAAGCAGAATCTATGTTGAAGGAAGTAATAAGTGGGAAACACACATTTCTAATGCGCTTTCTTTCTGATAGCTATGAGAGGGTCGCTACCATTCTCACGTCTGTACACAAATCTGAAGCTGAAATCCACACAGACAAGAGTCACATATAAGTTGGCAATCCAACAGCAGACAAAGGGAGTGGTAAACAATATATAGACACAGGACAGGAGGCGAACGAGACACCGATTAGGTAAAACTCTCTACAAAATAAAACAGAAACGACCAGCAGAGAAGTCAAACTCAAGCCATGACAACACTGCTGCTTCAAAGTTTCTGGTAGGTGTGATCTTGAACTTTCACACTAGCCTGCAAGTCCAAAGGCAAAGCTAATCTAACCTCCTTATGGAGGCAACTTTCAAACAAATGCAATGTCGACAGAATGGGAAGAAGAGGAAAACCTCCTGTGATCCTGACTTCAAGTGCAGCACATTAGCCCTCTCTCCTCAGGTCTTTCCATATAGGTTTCATTGCCTTTAGGCCAAATGATGACAACAGCTGTTGAAAATACAAACAGAACAGATACCCATCTTCTTAAAAGCCTTTCATTTTACTTCAGTCAATTTTCAATTCATTCTCATCTGTGATTCATATCTACGCTGAGCATTAATGTATGTTAAGGAAGCTCAGCAAGACTGAATCACTTCTCCTAATGTTATTATAGTGAGTGCAATGGGAGATATGAGTTGTGGCCCAAAGTTTTTCCTTTTTATACTGTTTTTCTTTATAAACCTCAGATGCTTCTCTCAGTTAATCTATATTTTGTCCCCCACGTAAAAAGCAACAACGATAAATAGAATTCAAGAGCATTGTTCAAGCTTTCAACAGCTACTGTCACATATACATGGCAACCACAAATGCACAAATGGGTGAAAGTCACCAGCTACTTCAGTCAATTTAGTCATTTGAAAGGTCATGCTCAAATCTTATTGGCTCACAGAAGCAGAGTGGACTGTAGTTTGCCCTCCACTTCCAACACTGTAGTTGTCACGGCTTGGCCAGAGATGGACCCAAACGCAGAGAGGGACAAAGAGCAAAGATGTTTATTTAAGGGGTTGGGCTTACTGATGGTCAAGGCAGGCAGGGTCAAGATCCGGGGAAATCAGTCCAAAATCCAGAAACCAGAAATCCAAAATCTCAATGAACACCAGGGAAACACAAGGAATCAAGGCAGGCACATGGATACAAACACAGCAAATGAACCGACAAAGAACAGAGCAAATGACACAGCTTAAATAGGCTTGGAGTGCAGGGAACGAGGCACAGGTGAAACCAATGAGCTAATCACAGACAGGAAACAAGTACACGGAAACGCACAAGGGAATAACTTTTCAGTCACACCAGTCATTTAGCCTAAATTACCAATTTACTGGGTTCTGTATGTGGAGGAGTTCATTTTCAAGTGAAAGCAAATATATAAACGATGCCTAGGTCAGTGTTTAGGTGCTAATGTAAAACATATTGTTTGGATGTTCTGTTTTACTCTCCTTTAACTATATGTCATTCTTGAGTGGATTTATAGTTATGTCTTCACTTTTCCTAAGTGGAAGAGCTCTGCATGCCAAACTTTTGCACAGATCAGTTGTTTTTCCAAAGCCGACAAACGGCCCCAAATCTCTAAACTGGGAAGCATCGGCAGAAAGGATGGGATGCAGGGGGTATAAACGCCTGAACTGAAGCGTAAGTGTTTGACAGAATAAACAGATTTACTGGCTTACAGTAAAATCATTGCTCCAGTGTTGTACCACTGAAGGCAAGCACGGCTGGGAGTTAGGATGCCTGTGTTTTGGAAGAAAGAAAGCGAGCTCCACGCACCTCGTGAGACTTCACCCCGTGTTTTTTTTTTTTTGCATTTTTCTTATGTAGTATTGACTGACTGACGTTTGCAGCTACGGCTCCAAAATGTGAACTGTGTGAGACAGAGGTCCTTAAAGCTATTCTCAGTTTAGCCCCCGAAAAAAGCATATTGATTGTACAAGGTGCAAAGTGTCAGTGACATTTTTATGTGTTTGAGCCTTTTTCCTCCATGTGCCTACAAATACTTAAATGTTTCTACCTCTTTATTATCACTAATTAGGGTAATCCAAGGATGTCACCAGTGGCCTTCACTGGAAAGATCCGGTGTCGCTGATTATTATGTTATACATTCACATTGCAAAGCTACTGTACAATATGTCTTTTCATCAAGCAGTTAGATTCTGCGCGCCATGATCAACCATAAACCTGTTAAAATGGATTATTCTTTCCATTACAATTTACCGTTAGTCATCATTGTTCTATTTGGTTTTAAAGGTATCAAATGTAACATTTCTACATGTAAATGTCTAAAAATAATTAGACCTATATTGTATATTTTGTTAAGTTGTGTGCTTATCTAATCCCAGGTATGTTCAAACACCAAGAAGTTCATCATTTTAATCAAGATATTCATCACGGACGGCTTGGTCTCTTGTCAGTGGTGTCTCATCTTCTCTACCCGTGTTTCAGCATTGTGGTTTGCAGCCAGAAGCTGTTATCAACTCCAGCATTAGGAAACATTTTTACAACACACTTTTTAGATCCGGGTCGTATTTAACAATATTTCAGCTGGATGAGGGATTTTAGTGATCTGACGTCTGGATCTTAAGTTATCACAGAGACAAGCGGAGCAGTAGCAGCAGCCCCTGCGGGACTGCGAGCTGAGCTGCCGAGCAGCATCGAAGAATCACTGATTTTTAACATAAAACCAGTTTAACCAGATTTAATCCCCGCCTTTCTTTTAGTTTGGATAATGTGACGACCAGTAAAAACCTCCTAAAACAATGAACACCAAAGGAATCCTAAGTGGGAGAAGCTGATGGTAGGGAGGACAACAGCTTCAACGATCCCATGCTCACACAAGCTATGTCTAATTCCCGCTAGGCCAGGGAAAGTAAGTTCACAATAGTTATTCAAATAAAGTCCGTGCATTTACGTGTCCCTCAACAAAAAGTCATGAATAGCAATTAAAGAGTGAAATTCCACAGAAACAGTAGTGAGTGCAAAGTCCAAAGAAAGCTGCTAACTCATATACCAGTAGGTGTTTGCCTCGCACAGCCACATCAATAAATGCTCCAGTCCTGTGGGCAGACGAGTCATGTTTCATGGTTTAGGGGTTAAGATGTCCAAACAATTACCGTAAATAGGTGATGCTGCTACAGCGAGTAATGTGCAGCACTATGTGACCACATTTTCAACAGTATTTAGGATTTTTATCCCAGTATGTCATTTCCATGCAAAGCCCTCTCATTTGTCAAACTACGCTTTGCATAAAAACCCAAATGGTAACCCAGCATGTGTAAAAGAAAACAGAGAGTGAGCCACAGCAAGCCGCAGTTCATTCACTGCGGCAGCAAAACTGCACAGGTGTGTGTGTGTACGCGTGTGTTTGATTATTTGTGTGTAGTCTCTCTCAGGACATGAGCATACCTGTGAAATGAAAAAGTCTACTAAACACAGGAAGGGGTCACGCGGCTTTGAGCTCGGGCCTGATCGTTTTTTATCCCTCCAACCCAGACTGAATCTGGGTCTTGGCCAGGATGTCTGTACCTCTGACTGGAGGAGCAGGTGGCGAGCCGAGGACTCAACCTCCCTGAGGGCCCCAAACACAGTTGGAGTCCAACTTTGAAACTTTCAACATCTGCCGAGCAGAAAAGATGAGACATAGATAGATAGATAGATAGATAGATAGATAGATAGATAGATAGATAGATAGATAGATAGATAGATAGACATAAACATTGCCAGCCTTTGCTATGAACTTCTTTTCTGCTTACTCTAAAGGAAGTGGAGACTCATTAAGATAAGACATACCCAGGGACACTGAGGTGGGCAAGGATGAAATATGATACTTATTTTAGACCTTTATTGGGCTCTGTGCATCAGAATCGTTGCATTTATTAAACCTGTCTGTGCTATCACAGCAGAAGCACTTTTTCCCCGGGTGCATTTTTAAGCACGACAAGAAAGAGCGCGAGCACGCACGGCTTGAACATCCCCGCTAATTTCAACCTTGCAGGAGAAGTGTAACGTTGTTATCTGCGAGGCGCCTCCGTCGCTTGGGCCAATGCATCTCCCGGAGCTAGTTCAAGCACAGATCCCGTGTGTTTAATGCAGAAAAACACGCGTGTCACACAGGAAATTGACAAGGACCATCAAAAGTAGATTAATATCACCCAATACCCCTGAACTGCCTCACTAGCGCGCCGCTCCATATGTCGTCTATCACCAGTGCTGCTTTTCCCAGCAAAATTATACACACTCGTGCAGCGCCACACACACGCGCACACACACATCTAAAGGCAGGGAGTATAACAGTGCCAAGGCCAGCCTCGTTTTTCCTCCGCCACTATGAAAGCGGTATGAAACGGTCGTTTGACACGTCTCAGTTTGATGGATCACCTTCATCAGGCCGCGGGCTGGAAGTGTGAAAGTATTTTATAATTGCGCCTTACTTTGGATGCAGTGGGGACTTTTAATTCCACTTTTTTTTTATAGCACCTGACTGACAGGGTTCAAGGTTGCGTTGTCAATCACAGAAAGCGCCAAAGACTTATCTTTTATGAAGAGCACCCTGGGGGAGGGGGTGCTTTATTCCAAGAGCCGAGACCTGATCCTTGCATTTTCTCACACCTTGTCTGGTTTATTAAACAGACACAGAGATATCACTGACTGAAAAATGCCCTTTTCTTTCATTTCATTCATTTAAACTGGCATTGTTGATTGTTTATTTAGCCCATTTCTGTTTCCACACACAGGAGGCTATTTTGCTTCGGCCTTACCAATCCATAGTGTCTGACAGGTCAGTGGATGTTGCAAGAAGCAGTTAACTTAATGTTTTATCTCAACCGTCAAAAACTGATCAGTTTGAAAGTTGCTCTATACATCAACCATCCCGACATGCACACAACGACAGCAATCTCATTTATTGCTATATTCTGTTACCATTTTTCATGGACGTAGCAAGACAGCTAGCTAGTCACCGGTAGCCTGCTAAGCCACCAAGGTGAAGAGTCTGGAAACAGTCTTCTCTACATGAAAACATTACTGCAAAGCAGACCCAGCTGTTTTAAACAGTCTTTCAGCAACAACATTCTCCCTGAAAAGGTTTGGGAATTGGTCTTCAGTCTTAAACCGCGCAAATGCCAAAATATCAAAACAACAACCAGAGTATAATCGATCAATAAAAGCCAGTTATCAGTTGTTATTCCTTCTGACAAGTATAAAACCACAGGTTGCAGCAGACACCCAGCAGAGCGCTGCATAACAGATTAACTTGATACTATCACACCAAGTGTAAAACATCTTTCTCATGCGAGCGAAGACAATTCCTGCACAGACCGAAGGAACCTAAAAATGGATTATCTGCAACTTTCACATGGAGGCCCCTCATGTTTGGACTGCAGCCTGTGATACCTGTTTCAGTTTTCTCACTGTGCTATTTGATAAAAAGCTGTGAACACGACACCAAGATGGGAGTTGGCAAGAGAGAAAAGGAGGGAGGGAGAGACAGAGAGAGAGAGAGAGAGAGAGAGCACTCTGCGTCCCTCGGAGATCTATAAATACACTGAAAGCATTAAACCCTAAAAGCATTACAATCACTGCGTCCCCTGGGCAGAGAATCTGCCTGCTGCTGTTTCACAAGACTACCAACCACTGAAACAGTGGATGTCTGCCGAGAGGAGACGTTGGACTAAAGCTTGTCTGGAATTTCTCCATCAGTGTAAGAGGCAAAAACGGCGACATGTAGCCAGTTATTGATTGGTGGCTTGTTGCGGTTACAGTGCTGTGACTAGAGATGAAGCCACCAGGAGAGCTGAGTGCTGCTGTTGGTTTCATTGCATCCTTAAAGGACATTAGCTGGGGGAGCAGAGGTGACAGGACTGTAAATTTGGAAATTAAAGGCCATGATTTATATTCAGGTTTGTTGAGGAGGGTGGGGGGGGGACTCAAAATGTTACCGCTGATTGGCCGCTCAGCCTTCGGAAATGTGTCAGGAGTGAAATCCAAGTCTCACTTGGCATTTTAAGACTTATGAGATGAACCCTCAGCTTTCCCACACAGACATCTGGGTGGGTGGTCCCCAGCTCCCTGCGCGGACTCGACTGGGAGGCCTCACTCAATTAAGATCCAACTGCTGCCGCCGACTTGACAGGCTCTTACATTTTGCCGTGGCAGCCGCTGAGCTGCAGGCAACAGATTAGAGAGTGAATGGTGTTTCTGTGTGGAGGATGAATCCTCCCTGACGACTGTCCCTCTCTGCTGTCAGCCCTCATCCCTCCCTCCCTGCCTCGGCCTCCTCTCCATCCTATATGCATTCGTGTCCTTCCGCTCTCCTTCCTCACTTTGTGCCACAATGCATGCGTCATCAACCTAATTAAAGATCAAACAGAAATATGCTGCACTTGCTACAAAAAAAGAGCTCATGCACAGGCTACCTTGAGTTTTGTTCCAGTGTGTGTGTTATAAATATTATACGATTTATATTGGGTTTTTATTGATAATATTGTTACAGGCATACTGTTATCAATTAAATAAGTCTTCAGTGTAAAGAAATATCCTGAAAGCAGGCATTAAAGGGCCATTCACTGGTTTGATAGCTATTTAAAAGTTGGAGGACGAAGAAGAGACAAGTTTAAGAACGGGAAGTTGAAATTAATATTAATACAGCCGAGGTTAATACATCCCACGATTTAGTTCCTGGTTTGGGTCAAGAAAAAAACAAAAACCCTCAACTTAAGTTTGAAGAACTTCACTAAGCCTTTTCAGTGAGGACAGCGGGACACAGAAGGACATGAAGGCAAGACTGCGGAAAATCGAGGGAATGTTTTCCTGAAATGACACATTTGGATGTGGAAGCAGTAGAACCTAAAAACAACTGTACTCTTCTACAGCAAACGTCAAGATGATCCTGTTGTATAGCTGTGAACGCTGGCGGGAAACCAAAAACTCCAAAAGTCTGCACCGAAAAACCTTGACCCGGTGCAGAACTGTGACAAACAAGCAAGACGAGATGAACTGAACATGGGGGGGGGGGGGGGGCAGAAGGATGGGAAACAATGAAGGGAGCTCATTGTGGCCCGAGACACAGCTTCTTATTAGAGCCAGCCTGTCACCTCTTTCAAACTACATACCTCTAGTTTCCTGGAGAAAATATGAGACACTAACAAGCGTTGTCCATGATTTGTATTGCGTTCTGATGTGTTTCATTGGTGGACCTCCTCATTAGCGTTTCCTTTGTTTAAACTTTAAATGTCAAAAATGATCCACGCCATATTCGGCTTCAAATCAGCAGGCTGCTTTTTCTAGCGACGGGCCGATTGTTATTACTGTCACATTTAAATTCAGATCAATAACTTTTCTTTTCAGGGTTATGCCATGAATAAATGGCCTAATTTGATTAAAAACCTGGATCCAGAAAGCCCCAGGCCTTTGCTTGCAGTATCTTTCAGCTGAATGTTTTATTAAGGAATGGAAAGTTATTGAAAAAAAATCTTTTTAATAAAAAGTGTCAGCGCCTCAGTATTGAGACCAACTGAACCACTAATATACACGGACTTATATTACTAATGTGGCTTTGATATTCACTGATAAAACTCTCATGGTGAATAGTGCTGTGCTCAATCTGATAGTGTGTGTTGTAGTGTTTATCAAATCATGCTGCATTTGATGAGCCTGAACTTTGCCTCAGTCTCCATTAAACACCATCTTATATACAACCCTCCAAATGAACAGCACAACAAGAACTCAGCAGCTGGATGTAAGCCAGAATAACCCATGAACCTGAATCAAAGCATACGCCTTTTGTATGATGCATTCATGCCAAACGCCTTGCAGTGGCGTACATGTTTTGCACGAGTGGGCTCATCGGGAAAAGAAATCCTTTAGCGTTGCAGTCATGGCGGTGCATAGGATGACTGCAGAAGGTAATTGGTTTGAATGGATATGGTGCTGTATGTTAAGTCACAATGTGAATTCACGCTCTGTTCTGTACGCTCCCTGCAGCCCCCGGAGTGGAAAAGTGTTTTTGAACGTACAGCTGAGTGCACAGAAAGCCTCTTACATTTCCACAGATGTACAGTAAAGCTCGCCACATTAAATTGAGGGTTTATTCATTTACCTCGGTTCAACCTTTTCTCTTTTTTTTTTTAAAAGTAAATGAATCTTTAAGTGCAAACACTAGCGGTCTCTTTGATGATGAAAAAAAAAATACTTAAACACACACACACACGCTCGTACGCATGCACCGCCAACTGGTGTACAGATGCACCCAGTCTTGAAACACTTCAACCCAGCTTTAGCTGTAGAGCTTCAAACTCCCCCGAGGAGAGACGGAGAGAGCCTCTGGCAGAACAAAACAGAGAGAGGAGAAGTGAAACAGGAAAAGACAGAGCAGAACAGGTTATTTTCTGTCTCCTCTGCTCCTCAAGTCACCTTTATTTTTTACCTGCTCGAGATAAGGCAGGTGAAAAAGAAAAAAAAAAACAGGGCTTTGTGAGTGTCGGCTTTCCTGACAAATACAGAATGACATATCTTAGAAGAAACCCCAAATCCAGCATATTCCTTCTACTTAAATATCCATTACTGCTAACATTCTGCACAGACTTTTTCTGCAGTGTCTTATTTCGGCTGGGTATTCCTTTCCTTACATACAGTATTTATACTGACTTTAAGACTTCTGAAGTTTAAATCCTCTTCTTTCTCCGCAATGTGTCAGAGACGATAAGGACAGCCAAAGACACACAGTAAGGCAGGGACAAATATTTAATTTATGTCCCTTTTTTCACCCCGTACAGCCTGAGACTGCAGAGCCAGCCTGGTTTCTTGCAGCAGGGCAGAGAGGGGGCCACATGTGTCCAGGTAATTAATTTTTCAGAATAAAGGGACTCACACATGGCAGAGAAAAGCGTCAGCGCCACGTGGAGAAATAATGGCACTGGCTGCTTTTCTGTTTGTCGGATTGCACCTTCTGTGTCTGCATTTCCGCAAATTAGGTGTGCGCTGCAAAGAGGCCGCGGCAATAACGGCCGAGGTCACCAATGGAGGCCCCGGGGAGGATGTTTACCGCAGCATTTAAAGCAGCAGGAGGAGGCGAGGAGCATTTCTCATTTATAACCCGGTCAGTTCAAATGATGATTTAATGTGTCAGGCTGGCAAAAAGCAGAGAGTGGCATGTTGACAGATGGAGGTATCATTTCTGGCTTGTCTCTCTGCCCCCATTGGAGGAGTTGATTGGCTTCGGGGAAATGAAGACACAGAGACGTAAGTGTAAGTGTGACAGAAAAGGCAGAACCGGAAAACAGCAGAGTGAAAGAGAGATGAAGGGAGATTGATAGGCATCGACGGAGGGAGATTTGGGAGAGCGTGAATAGCCATGGAAGCTGAGAGTGTGGAAAAGAGCAGGGACGGGAAAAGAGGAAGTGTAGCTGATTGAGGAGGGAGAGGGTGAGAGGAGAGACAGAGGGGGCAGCCCTCCTTGGCTGTCACAGCAGTTTACACTCATTAGCAGAGCTCTGCCTTTGAAGCCCTTTATCTCCAGCGGCACGTTTCACAGGACGGGGGGGGGGACACACACACACACACACACACACACACACAGACATGCATATGCAAACATACCGCACGCCGATGCTTACTTACATTTAAAAAGCACACACAAAGGGGAAAAAATAGACATACAAACATGCTCAGATGCATCCAGCCACAAATCACCCGCACTAATCATTCCTCAAGTCCTCGTCTAATTATATAAGCACTGGTTCCTTATGTAAGACGCTTCCCCTACGACTGACTATCCATAATGCATGAAGTCTTGTATTTGGTTCATGGTGACACATCCTACCTTCCTCCACAGCCTCGCTGTATCTGGGCAGACCAGAAATAAAGGCCAAGAAGAAGAAGAAGAAGAAGAAGAATGACGCTCAGCTGTACACCGCACAGTTAACTCGATCCTCAGTGGAAGCTGCTAACGTTTTTAAATACAGCTTTTAATGGGTCAAACGGGGGACACTAGTTGTGATGAATTCAGGGAACTTTCGCCCAACTCTGCATGTCCTCTCAGCTCTGTACAGCGTTTTAACGTTTTTCTTAGTTTACAGCACATTCGTGTAAAGTTGGAAGAAGAATGCAGAAACCTCCCCTGTCTGTCATCACACAGTTTAAATAGCCTAAAATAGGTACTTTGGTGAAATCAGCTATTTGCTTTAAGTGAAATCAAATGTACAGTTCACTTTAAATGACTTAAATCATCAGCATTAAAATGTTTACTCGACATAATTACAGTCAAATGTGCCTACGGCCATTTTGCTACAGGTTTGTTGACACATCCATACTTTGTGCTAATATGAGTGAATTTTCCCAGTTGGCTGATCCTAATTACAGAAACACACACAGGGTTTTCTTGCCATGTACTGGCCATACTTGTTTGGTTGTATAGAGCCCCAGGAGCCACCAGGGGGGCCCAAAGCTGCCACTCCAGCTATTCTTTCTTCTTCTTCTTATCATTTTTAGAAATTAAAATGTCTTTTAGGGTTGCCAATAATACCAGTTTAAAAAAAACACAGCTTAATGCTAAATTAAATAATAACACACTGAAAGAAAACATTTCTATGTACCAAATTCTGTAGACATTATTATTATTATTATTATTATTATTATTATTATTATTATTATTATTATTATTATCAATGACAGGGAAGCTGTATGCTCTGTGTGAGCAAATCAAGTTCAGAATCATGATTAAACTTGTTATCCTGTAGTGGACGACATGCAGGACATGATCACTTCACACAATCTGCATCAGTCAGAAGAAGATTGACTTAACTATCAACTATTTTTGCAAGGTTTTAGGATTTTGAGGTTTAGTAATTGTTGGTATTTCTCCTGATATTTCAAATATATATTTTAAGCATCTGTCTCATTTGTGCACATTTGGCAGGTGTTATAATGCAACTTTTAAACAAAAACTGTTAAAGGGTAACTAAATCCCCAAACTACTTTTGTCAGCGTATATGGGAATGTAGTGTTGTTGATCCATATCAAGACCACTGGTCCACATCTTGACAGGTTAATACAAAATACTTAAATTGTGCGTATAGTTTTATGAATATACATAGAGACTGGCATCTACAGGTTGAATGACAGGTTGCAATGATATGTTGCTATTGGCTACTGTGGTGCCAGCTTTCATCACCATCATCATGATTGGTCACCGTTTAAAAGCTACTTAGAGGGCAGTCTCACAAAATATAGGCCACCAAACAGTATTTTGTATACAGGGCCCCTAAAATCTGGGGGCCCTAGCTGACTGTAGAGGAGCTGTTAGTCAGCTAAAGAGATATTTTAGATATTTAGAGGTGATGAACACAACTGCTAATTTTGTGCTAATGCTAATGTCGATGTGTAAATACGCTACTCTTTGCTAACATTTTTGTCTCGACACCATGTTGTGTTGCTGAAAAAAAAAAACCTCACTCTCTCGTAAGAAAGCGCGTTAAATCAAAGTGAGGCAGCATTTGAGGGAATTATGAGCCGAACCTCCTCGGGTTTCACCCCCGCCTTCAGAGAAAGAGGACGAGCTGATAAAAGCAGGCTAGTTTCTATTATACAGAATAAACAGAGGAGAAAAACTGCCGAGTGTCAACATAAAAGTTTGTGAAGCTACAAAGTGAGTGAACATCACAGCAACAGCGAGAAGGGAACTGTTGTCTTGATGCTTTGCACACTGTGCAGAACACACAATGCTCCGTCACATTACTAGAGACGCTCTCGTTATTATCTTTTCTCTCTGAGACAGAGCCTCAGGCTGAGTTTGTACTTGATGGGGAGAGCAATGAGCCTCACACTGACTTTCCACAGCCCATTTCCCAAAAAATGTGTTTAGCGAGATTTAGAAATAAACTGTTTTTTAATGGAGACAAAAAGCAATTCTTATGTACTTGTTCTGTGATAACAAGATTTTAAAAAAAGCCTTTCTTTTGTTTTTATTTAAGCTTTACCTCAATGTAGTTCTGTGTGTGTGCCGTCCTGAGATACTATTTCTTCTTGCGCTCAAACCATATTTCCAGGAAGCTTTCGGCTGTGCTGTTTTCAGACTCTAATTTGAACACGAAAATTGAGGTAAAGTCCCAAAAGTACTCTAGCAGAGTGTGGGCAATAGACTGGCTGAGCAGCAGCAAAAACAATTGATTACTGCAAATAGGAGCAAGCTGGGAAAAGAAACAGAAAGTGTGAACCACTGAGAGAGAAAAAAAAAAACACAAAATAACACATGACAGGAGGAAGAAGGAAAAAAGACCTTGAACATTTCACATGCTAAATCAAAATTTCATACAGCACCGCGATCAAAAACAGAGTCCCTAATAGGAGATATATACTGTTTAGCAATCAATATTCAGACTAATCAATACAACATTAACTCAAAGGCAAACTGCTTGGATTTCCACCTATGTTTTAGCGTTTACACAGAGCTTTAGAGCCTCTTGTTTATCTTGGAGGCTGCACACTAAAAAACACAGGGCTGATAATTGATCCAGTGTGTCGTCAGTGTAGCACAAACACAAGATTGGGTAGATTTTAGGCAGTACCAGTGTTTGTGTTACATTACCTTTACTGGACTGAAACTCTTCTTTTGGGTGGTTTCTACATTATGATACTGGATGAAATTGACCCTGTATTGATCCCACACTGGCTAAAACTCAAACCCAGTGTTTTGTAAGTGTGCAAACTGGCTGTACACACATTTTTGAAATTTAAATACAGAAATGGCCGATGTAGTTTTTGTCCTAAAGTCACATTAAAGATGAAGCCAAGGCTGACATCAATTTCAAACTGTAACGCAGACATTTAATATCCACCGTAGACTCACTTACTGTTTCAAGACCATGACAACTCTTTATAACTTCCCCTTATATAACTATGGTCTGATTCTCACCTCTCATAACAGTGATTTAATTGACAGTCATATTAAAAGAGCTCAAACTCCATCAGCGAACTGTCAGTTCTCCTGCTTTGCAACATCCTTGCAGATGAAAGCTGATGGAAGGAGTTTTTGCTGCACTGAAACTAGGTTTTACTTTGGGTTTTTATGTGGTAGACCATGTGGTTTAACCGTTGGTCTGTCAACTGGTCCACAACTTTGGTTCATAATGAGACATCTCAACAATTATCAGATTGATTGATGAAAAATGTTGTACAGGTATTCGTGGTCCCCAGAGGCTGACTCATGAGGACTTTGGCAATTCCCTGGCTTTTCATAACTGGTGCCACCATGAGATAAACATTACTGGTTTTAAGCGAAAAAGCCTCAAACTATTGGAAGAAGTGACATCAATTCGGATCCAAATGATAATCTGAGCACTGTTTTCAAATCTGAAAGCTGCATTGTGTCTGAATTCATTCTGCAAAATCAATTCTTATTGTTAATTTCGTGACAAAATTAAATCAGCCATGAAAGATTAAGATATTAAGTTTGATGAGATTGTTTGAAATAGAGTTTCACGGTCAATACCTGTCCCCTCTAATAAAACACTGGTAATGGGTATATAATTCATCGTTTTAATTCTGTGCTGGTTTGAAGTCTTCATTCCTGCCTCCAACATCCTTAACTGTGAAACAGCAACAGACAAATAACACTGTTGATTCAAGATGGCACTGAATCATTCACTGCCGCTTGGCCAAATATGGACTCTAAGCAGAATCAACAGAACAGGAAAGTAACGAGGGGTAAGCTCTCTGATGATCCGCTGAAAATGTCCTCTCATAATTCATGTTTGTTTCATGTTCAGGGATAATTTTATTCATAGAGTATAAACAGTTTAGAGGCAGGCGTTTGCACAGAGAGCAGACGGCAAAATCTTTGCACATAAATAAACCGAATAGGAACAAAAATACATCAACCTTTCACACACAGGGGACACCTGGGAGATTTGAAATCATTTCCATTAAAGTGGTCTTAGATGGAGAGACTGATACGGCCTCGGTAAGTAAAAGGCTGCTTCGGCCCACTACAGTAATGATAACAGAGAAACATCACACACATTGCACACACACAGACACACACAGCCAATACAGATCTGAACATGAGAACTACAGTAATCGGCACCATTCACATTTCACCAGACAACAGTTACGAGAGAGTTGCTCATAAAAATAGAACAATAGCACAGAAACAGCCAACCATATCAAGACGAATATGGAGACCTCCTGTGTCTTCTCTGTAGTCCTCCCACCCCCAAGACAGATGAGAGGGGGGAGGCACACAGACAAAGAGCATGGTCAATTATTCACCACATCTTGCTGCAATCCATTACACTGCATTTATTATACATCATATGGCCAGCAACATGCCATGCAAGCCTCAGCAGCTCCTCTCCCATGCTGGAGCCAGAGAGGCTTCTTGCAATACATCACGTAAATCTAACACATTGGCACTGACATGAGCAAGGCAGTGAACGCACAGGCGAGACCACACACTGGCAAGAGCACGCACATACACACACACACACACATACACGCATACAGCAGAAGCTCTAACAGATACAAACATGAAGCAGGGCTATCGTCAGTTCCATCACAGCAGTCACACCCAGGCAAAAACACTAAGCCACAGAGACGATACATCACAGACAAGGACCCTGCAGCACGCTCACTGAATTCTGCCAACACTGGTCAACAGTCTGGGCTTTCATCTTGTGCAGCTTTCTAGCCATGATAGTGTTGTGGCTCTATGAATTGTTATTCAGTCCACCACTTTGGTCCAGACCGAATGACTTGGCATGAGGTTTTTGGACATTCATGGGCCCCAGAAGCTTAATCCTGAAGATACTGACTTTTCTGCTAGGGCCACCATGAGGTTGACATGTTTGGATTTGTTAGTGACATGTCAACTTTTGGATGACTGCAACCTATATTAGCTGGATTGGCACAAAAATTTGCGTCATTCATGGTTCCCAGATGATGAACCTCAATAACTTTGATAACCCCCTGACATTTTCATTTAGCAACACAATGACAATAGTGAAATATTGCCATGGAATCTGGTTTATTTACCATTCTCTATGCTCAGCCAATGAAAGACGTCTAGTCCCAACATCACAACAGGGCCCAAAATCACAAGCTAGACTCTTCTCCTCTGTCATTCCCCAGTGATAGAATGAGTTACCTAACTGCATTTGATCTGCAGAGTCCCTCACAACATTCTAGAAACAGTTTAAGACCCTATTGTTTTCCGAATACCTACTCTCGTAGCAAACACTTAAAAACAAAATCAACACTACCTGTTGACACCTTGGTCCATCTGGACTCAAAACATTTCTTAATACTTGTCCGCATTGCTTTTCGTACTAGATCTTTGTTTGTGTTACACCTATTCTATATGTACGTCGCTTTGGATAAAAGCGTCTGCCAAATAACATTGTAGAATTGTAGAATTCATATTCTCCACAGGATGACTCATATTAACATAAGTGACTGCTTAGCTTTCATACCAAAGCTGCCATCACGTCCATGTCAATCTGTCCAAGTGCTGCTGTGCCAAAGCACTGCTGCTCCTCTTGAACTTTTATCCTTTGTTACGCTCCACAGATATGATGTTTCATACACTGTGGCTGAGTTTCACTCTTTCAGTTTTGGTCAATTAGCTGATGCTCTCGACCTTACAGTGGGGATGGGGTCATTTTGATAAGGAACATAGCTATGAGAGGAAATGGTGAACAACACTAATGTCCAGCAGTAAAGGCTCAAATGCCTGTTTTAAGCCTTTATTCTTATGCTTTATGCAGTTTTCTTTCCTTTTGGTTTATTTGTGCCTGATGCACCTATTTTCTTTGATCAGAGTGTTTAATTTATAAGGAAACAGGTTGTGTGGTTCAACAAATGGTTGATGTAACAATCAAAGACATTCACTTCTTTAAAGGCACATCCAAAAAATGAAGTGGAAAAGAATGGGAGCATTTTCAGTTTTTCCTGATGGATCGTTTTGATCAAGACAACCACAGTGCAGAGCAGACTCACTTCCATACTGGTGAGATTACAGCGGTGAGTCCCCGCGAACCAGCCACTGGTGGAGCACTGGTCGATGTCCACATCCTGCAGGTTCACATCCACACGAACGACACCCCTGCCAGAGAGAAAGAAGGGAAGCAGGGAGGAAGGAGGATAGAGGCAAAATGATGAGTTAGAGGAAATAGTGAAATGGAAAGGTGCAAAGATAGAGAACGCGAGAGAATGGTAAATGACCAGGAAGCGAAATTAAATGAGAAGAGTGTTCAGCAAAGAATTAAAAACAGTAAAAATGGAAGATGCAGAATTAGTAGATTGGGATAAATGATAGTGAGGAAACAGAAGAAAAGACAGAAGTACATTCAATGTGAATATAAGAGAAGCAAAATAGAAGAGCGAGGTGAGAGATAGTGAGATAAGGAAGAAAAAAGGCAGTAAAAATTAGGGTTAAGGAAATCAGTGTGAGGGAGGAGGAGAAAGAGGCAGAGAAGAATGAAAGAGAAGAAAATTAAAAAGAACAGGAAGAGCGATGCTCAGGGGAAGTGAGGTCAAGGGTGGAAGAAGCAGGGAAAGGGGGGTGGTAATAGAGAGCAATGAGTGAAAAAGATTGAAAGTGGGAAGGAAATTAAGAGTGATGGGGGTGAAAATGAAGTGAAAATGAATGGAGGGAGATGAAGGTGAAGAAAGAAAGAAACAGAAGTAAGGCTGAAGTTTCGGTAAACATTTGCACTACAAGGTTGTGTGATTTCTCGCCAGACATACACTGATGCGCTCCGCATAAAGGTTATATTGTTTTGGTCAGAGAGGGACAGACTATAACATTCATCTGTCTGAAGCCTTCTACTCACATCTTTAATAAAACTGAAGTTTCGCTTAATGTTTTTACATTTTATTCTCACTTTACTTCACTCTTAAACCCTCGATTTCTCCTCTCATTCTCTGTGTTGAAGGACTAACAGTGCTAATATATCAAGTCTTCACTAGACTATATTTAGAAGCGGTTCATGGTGTTAAGTTGTGGACATGTGTCACAACTCCAGGGCTGCCCCAGGTGTTTGCACCAGGCGGCTGACATCTCGCTCTCGCTAGCCACTTAACTGGCGAGCACAGTGAAGCGTTTCGCAGCTGAAGAGCTAGATATTTCAATCGGAAGTTGGAGGGGACCAAAACAGAGATAAAAGGAGGGTGACTATTGGACTTGCATTCTCCAAGTTCCCAGAAACACGACCTGAGTTGGGCCATGATGGTGGTTTATAAGTCATACTGTATATAAGACATAATACGACAGCATCCAAAGCATATAGTTGATTCAACATTTTGTGAAACAGTTTCTGAGAAAATTGAACATAATAACTTTCATGAGGGGAGGATTTATTGCAGGGCTGTTGTTTGAGACAGCGTTCATTTCAGGGACTAAACCAACGGCTGAGTGTAATTTCCTAAAGCAGCGGGCAACTGTCATTTTTAGAAAACATAAAGTAAATGTTGCATTTATTGGGGGGACTATTTTCAGCTAAGATTATTACACAGTCAGTGTTCTGGTGAGCGTACAAGGCGGGGGGATTTGAGATTGATTCTGAATAAAATAAACAACAGCGCGCTGAAGGAACATGTCACCCAGTGCAACAATGTGGCTTTTAATAGTTTTGGAACAGCAATGGATCTCACCCGCACAGAGGGATGAGATATATCAGGCTTTGGCTACACAGACAATACTTGTTAGAAGGATCACTGTTGGTGTGTATGTGTGCTTTCATGGGACGTGTTGACAACAGGATATATAGAGCATATCAGCAGACATATCCTTAAAGGCATTGATTTAGATCCCGTAATTTCCCAATACCTGCAGACAGATCCGGTAAGTAGCTTTCCTTGGTTTTTCTAGTTCAATTTAAAGTTTGAAAAACTGTAATTACACATGCAGTGTCTTCTCTGTCTCTGGGCATGTGGTGTTTTCCCACCAAAGGTGAGAAAAATTCCTCATGTTTTCACTCCGCTTGTAGCCCCCAGCATCTCTGCAGGACGTTGGTGCAGTTTTAAGTTTCAAAACATGGAGACCGCCGGCCTGTGCCGCAGTGAGCCATCACAGATCCACACTGTGAAGTTAAAAAAGGTGAAATACTGTTCAGGGATGTGACTGCAATACAGCATTAGAGGAAAACTGCCTTGGACCTAAGCTAGTGTTGCTAAGTTCACTTCAGCTTCTGCCAAACCGCCAAACTGTGTACAGCCAGGACCTGCTCATCTCACGCTTTCTCTCTCTGAGCATTGAAATGCATTTTCTCTCTCTCTCTCTCCTTCCCCTCACTCTCTTCTGTGGTTTGGTGGATGAGCCCGACACCCGTTACCTCCATCTGCCTGCCGGGAAGTGGAACAAACAGCCAGAGAGAGAAGCTTTGGCCACCAGCTCTCCTCAAGTACACAACCAGACAGAAAGAGAGGAAGGCAAAGGTGTTGATGCATTTGAGTGACAGAAGGTGTGCGTGTGTGTGAGAGAGAGAGTGCGTGTGTGTGCTCTAGTCTGTGTTTACAGGTCAAGGCACGGCAGAGACTAAAAGCAAGAGAAACAGCAGAAAGCAGTGATAGATGTCGGATCCGAGAACCATCTGTGGACCCAAGCAGCGTAAGAAGAGGCACACAAATGCATTTAAACTGATCTGTATTGATCATAAATTGATGAAAAATAACAAAACACACACTTAACATACGAGAGCCACGGTGGAGGCAGGTGCAGTCCCTCTCTAATAAAGGCTAGACCTAGTTTTTATTCAAACTCAAGACACATTTATCAAAAGGGCTCCTTTGCTCCTGAGCTTTGGACACTGTTCCCCTGCTGTTTCGTGCCGTTCCTTTACAAGCCAACCCTCGGTGAGCCTGTTGGAGGCGAGTCCTCGGAGTGACGGCGCCATTTGTACGCTGTTTCTATTGTGGTTCTAATTTACATATGTCAGAAAGGTACTTGTTGCGCCTTTAAAAGGCAGCTGGGAACCCGGTGTAGCCTGAAATAATCCCATCACCTTTCACAGTCCTACCAAATGTAAATTTAACAGTGTCCTGCTGCGCCTCAAGGCAGTGTCTCTCTCTCTCGCTCTCTCTCTCTGGCTTCCTCATGATTCTGCTTCAAACCTGTAACTACCTTTTACACCTTGGTCTACAAAAGTTAGTGTTCTCTCTTCATGTATAGAGTTTTGAATTTGATCTGGAAGGACACTGAAAGAGAAGAAAGAGAGGTTGCTTTGAGGTAGAAAGTAGAAGACGTGGTGGAACCGACTCCATCATCTACACTAGCTTGTGCTTTTCTGTCCGGAGCCAACCGACTTTCTATTTTTAGAAACGTCATCACAGGACAGGGGTGAGCGGAGGAAGCTGCAGAAACCACCCGTCACATTACAAGAAGCAGAGCTGGGGGGGGGGACAGCACGCGTCCGGTTCTGTGACCGTTCCACTGATTTAGAGAGTGCATCTTTCTCCGCGACACACTCTCACAACCACTTCATGGTGTTCCCTGCTAACTTGGCTCCCTCTGCTGACATCAGAACTGCTGCTGTCAAGCGCCGAACGACATAATTTTAAGTCTGAGCTTTAGTGAGTCACTTCTTTACATTGGAAATAGCAAACTGATGAAAACAATCCTGACTCGGTGTCCACACACTAGCGCTATTCACTGTAAAATGACCTGGTCTTCATCAGCAGATGCAGTTTTCTCAGCTCTCTCGGAGGCGCCAACCTGTGACCTCAGCAGCTGTTAAGATGTCACCCACAGCACTTTACAAGACTTTCCTGTTGGCTTAAAGTTTTGCTAGATTGCTCTAGGGGGGAAAAAAAAAGCTAGTGAGTGGATGTTGAATTGGTATTTTGTCAAATTTAAGGTCAAGAATGTCTTTTCCTGCATATCTTTAAGCCAGCATGGGCAAAATGTCCTAAAGGTGCTGGATGGATGAAGTCATAACAACTGCGCTCGCGTCCAAATCTGGATCTTTTCTCTAAACTTTTAATCTTCCAGTCTTTTTTGTTTATGTCCACCATTTCCACCACTGGCAGCCAATAAAACTGCGGCTTTATATTTCAGCGGCGGCGTTCGGGAATTCACTCTCCGCTTCTGACTTTTTCTTCGCCCTCCGTCACAAATCACAGTCGCTTGGAAAATGTCACCATCACAATGTTAGCGCTCACTGGAAAAACCTCTCGGCTGAGCGTGAACAGCCAGTTGATTCATTATGAATTCATTCACTGAATTCATTTAATGAAACTTTACGGTGACAGACGCTTAAGGCAACTGACACATGCAGATCTCCCAATTCTCAACGCCAGCATCGCTGCATATCGATGCCTTTAGACAGGCAATATGGCTTTTTTTTCTGGAGACAAATGGAGCATCAAAGCCAGAAATGTGCGAGCCGTTACGACAAATCAAAACTGAATCTCGACTCAAACGTGACATGTCTCTCCTGCCGCGTTAGCTAAACTTGAAGGCCATGATGATTCAGATCAAACTGATTCTGTAGTAACTCCTCAGTCGTCCCCGGATGCTGTGCGGCGCCAACAGCGACTGCAGTGCAACTCCCAAAGCTGTCCAGGAGAGTTACATCACATGCTCCATAACCCAAGAGTGACTGTCCCAGGAGCAGGTAGTGATGCAGCACTTTGCTCAGGGACACGTCAAGCAGGGTGGACTCATGCCAACCTGAGGGCCAAGAATCACAAGCACGACACACTGCTGCCTACAAACCGCTGAGCAACAATTTATGTGTCATCCAAATAAACTGTCACCCACATTCATTTTGTCCTGTTTCTTGTCCAGTTAAGGTAGGTTTTACTAAAAGTTCTTTTCTGGAGGTGTGAGCAGACGTGTGTGTGTGTGTGTGTGTGTGTGTGTGTGTGATGGAATTTAGGCTCTAAAAATCGAGAAGCTTCTGTCTTTTAAGTGGACGTCTCATCGATACAGCTCTCTGCAGATGGATGCAAAGATCCAGTGCACCTGGAATTCAGAGTGGCTTCATATTGCAGTTTGTGATCTTTCATTGTTTATTCATGATTTAATTGATCTTTTCCAGACACCCTTGGCCTGCAGCCTTGAAATATGAGCTCCTTGGGTGATTTGATGCACCTTACTGCCATCCACACACACACACACACACATACACATATATACCAGCTTGTATAGATCCCTCCACCAACAAACACAGCCTATAGTGTTCATTAGATGATGGGATGCAGCAGCAGAGATGCACAGCTGCGGTTTGACAGGCGAGCATATTAAATGAGAAGGGTCTACCTGTGTCTGTGAAACCTCTTTTACACCATCTGTTTCCTGCATCAGGGCTGCAGTTGATCAGGATCCATATTTACATGAAGTCTCACAACACATTAATGTCAATCAAACGTGGGATTCGCTGCTTCTGTCGATGTTACTTTCAGCCCCTTTTCGGCTACGAAGTGTGAATACTTTTAAAGTGCCGTCACAAAACTTCCATCCAACACAAACTTTCACACGCTCGCTCTCACCTGAACTCTGGCGCATAGTTGCTCTTCAGTCCGTAGAAGCCTGCAGACAAGGTGAGCAGCCAGTGCGGCACAAACGCCCCGTGTTCACACTCCAGATACGGCGCCGACCACTTGATCTGGTTTTTGTCCAGAAGGTAATTTCCACTCTTTGCGCCCGGTGCCTCCGGGACTCTCCTGTGCATATGTGGTCTCCTCCCGTCCCTAAAATCGTTAAACCAGTCGGACTCCGGGCCCCTACTCTTAATGTGACGGTGCGCAGAGCTGGACAAGTCCTGCAACACCACCTCCTTCTCGGTTCTGGTCGCCTGGAGGAAAACGTGGGGGCCCGGCGTCGGCGCGTCTGCGTGGAAGGTCACCACCGCTCTGTGGATTTTGGGATCCCCCTCGAGGATACTCTGGACCAGCGCGTGGTACCAGTGGATGTCCCTCCTCAGGCTGTGCTCCCTGGACCTGTTGGCCTGCAGGATCATATTCAGGAAGTTTGTGGCGTGCGCTACGGTGTCCAGGATGCTGTGCAGAGAGTAGTGGGAGGCGACATGCAGGCCGCCTCGCAGGCTGCTCAGCTCGTACCTCCGCGAACAGTTGACCTGCCTCAGCGCGGAGGAGTCCCCGGTGTGCAGGAAAGCGGTCACCACCCTCGGCAGGTCCTCCTCAATTTTGTGCGCCACCACCGCGCGCTCGGTGGCCGGCACTTTATAGTAAGTCGGGTGATGGGGCGGCTCCCTGTTGATATTTTGGGTGCTGAAGACCGGCGGGCTCTTATCGTCTCGGTCATTATCCGACCACTCCACGTAACCGTAGTTCGAACCCAAAACCAGCCCAGTTTGCAGAAGCAGCGGGACGACCAGGAGAGCCATGTCGTTCCTTTTCACAGGCGCAGCGAGGAAACCGTGGACACTTGGCGAAGTGTGGCGAGCATAACCAAAGCCACTGTCTTTCTTGTGCTGCCCGGCGGGATTAGAGACACTTTCAGAACCACACACCACAGAATGCCCTCAATTTCATGCCCATGATCGAGCTGGAAACGACGAAGGATGCCCACTTCTCACGCTTCGCATCATTTGTTCGCGCCGGAGAAAACGCAGACTTTCCCCCCCTCGTCCTCTCCGGTTTTTACGGCACCTCTGTCCGATCCAAACAGCTGCACAGATACCCTCCAGCCTCCTAACTCATAAACAACACTGACACCTCACCAGTCCGCAGTCCATTCACACCAGGCGACGTTATCGCACAGTGTTCCCCGTCTCTCTTCACTCCTCCTCGGAGAGATCCATGTGAGAGGAGTAGGATGACGAGGAGCGGAGCAAATTGTTCTTGAAGTTCCGTCCCTCCCAATAAAACCCTAATAGGCCACCTTAAGTGTCGCCCACCGGTGTGTGTGGTTGTTTCTCACTGCCAGTCTGCCGGAGGTGGGCGGAGCGTGGGAAAGACAGGAGCTGTCCGGTGCTGAAAGTAGCGCCCGTAGGAAGAAAAGCGAGGGTGGTGGTGATGATGATGATGATGATGATGATGATCACGTTGATGGTAATGAAGATGAAGAGCGCTCAGTGATGAAGATGGAGGAGCAGCCTGTCACTTAAACATTAGAGCAGACCAACAAAAGGCAGCCACACACGTATGTGCATGTATACATACTGCTCAATATACCTGTCCGTGGACAATATATGACCAAAAATATGTGGACACGTGTCCATGAGTCCTTTCCAACACACACTGGGCATCACACTTGTTCTCAACAGCTTGCTCACATTTCTAAAATAAACCCCAAAGCTACCGATTGCATTAGTACTTCTCTGAAACGATCCACTCAGAGTACTAAAAAATATAGTTTTCCATCAGAATCCAGCTTTTATTGTAATACAGCATCTAAAGGTTAATCACACTGACCATGCTGACCATCATCAGTGACATGTCGGCTGCTCTTTGAGGAGGCGATCCCACCTCTTTTGCCTTTCCTGAGATTATTTCCATCATTTCTTCATGAAACAGTTTGTTTCCTCATCTGAATGGGAAGGTCAGAGCACAGACAGACGCTACGGTTAGGTTACGTTAATGTCACATCCACAGCAACTTTAGACATTCACATGGCTGCAGTATCCCTTCACACACGCACTTCTACGCCTTCTACATACAGTTTGTGTAGCGTCTTAAGGCTATGCCTCCTTGTGCTGTTCTGCGACCCTGAGCTGTAGAATGACAAATGAATTGAACATTGATGTGACGTAAACAGAAGTAGAATACAGAACAAAAGTACACGTCATCTATAGGCTGCTGCAGATGTGTGCTGCATCTGTTAATAGGAATATCAGGCTCGTCTCCTGAAACGGTCATTAAGTTGGCAACGCGGAGGATAAATATGTATTGTCATCTGGTCCTTCATTACTGGTGATCACACAGAGAAGCTGGAGTAAATACAGCAGCGGGTGACAGCCAGGTGTGGATGCGGAGGGGCTGTATACATAAAAGCCTGCTCGCTCTAACGTCTATGATCAGAAATCAAGCTGTTGTTGTTAATAGTTTGTGTAGATGCCATAATATGAAGACTTTGGGGGAATGTCACTACATATTTGTAGCACAGATGAAGTTAAGCAACATTTAAGTGCTCTTTTGTAGCTTCTGTTGGATAATGAAGTTGTGATTGGACAGTGTATGCCTCAGGCCGTGGGTCAGTGGTGCCCACTTACTTCCTGCCTCACAGTTTCTATACTATACATTGATTTTAGATGTGTGCGAGCGTTTGTGTCTGTGCGTCCACCTCGGTGTTGCTCTGACATTCTCCAGGGCTCATCGGGACTGAAACTGGGCGTTGCGGCTCCCCCGGGGTGACTCGCAGGCCGTTGCCAGGGCAGTGGAAGGTGACAACCGCAGAGATCTCCCTGGGCTGCCTGCTGCTCCCTGCAGCCCGTGATGGAGAAGGTAGCCTGTCTGGCCCTGCAGCCTCTACAACCAGTACAGTGCACACTTCTCTCACACACTCACATTCTCTTCAGCCTGTGATACTCAGATACTCACAGATAGGACAATTGCTAAAGTACTTGTAAATCACATGAATCACCATCAACTCCCCCGGTGATTTTGCACATTGGCTTAAATGACTAAGCAGGCTCCATCAAAAAAAAGGTGTGCGTGTGTGTGTGTGTGTGTGTGTGGTGAAAGTGGTAAAATAGGCGGAGGAACGGAGACGGTACCAACTAGTGAGGCGGCATCAGAGGGGAAGAAACGAGAGACTGTACGAAGTGACTGCTCCTGCCCCCTCTATTTCATCCTCTTTTACAAGCTGCACTGCCTCCCCTGGCCTGATGAATATTTGATAGGCATTTGCTGCTTCATCTGCATGCTTTACAACTTGAGTCCGTACAACCGCAACAGCGGTAGAGAGGCAGCTGTAGCAGCCCCTCTTTCACCCACGCTCCCCGTTCTCCCAGAGGTTCCTTTAGATTTTCTCCGAAGAGACGAAGGAATGAGCAGAAGGGTATTTCCTCTGATGCCTTCTACTTTCTTTATTCATCATTTTGTACATGCAGGAACTTGCTCCGCCACTGAGCCCATGCAGGGAACTGCATTTGATCTGAAACCAGTCAGTGGGAAGTTGACCACTGGTTTCAATAGAAAACTTTTAGGGGTGTGTTTTTAATAAAGATCTATATTCAAATAGCAGCCAGAGGGGCTCCGGAAAAGACATCAAGAGCTGCCTTTCACAAGCGTATGGATGTGCATTATATGAATTACGGGCTCTTCACGCAGAAGCAGTTAACTGTCATAACAGCATCTTTTGAAATTAAAAGCCACGGCCTCAACCACAGGCCTCCATCTGTGCTAATGTGGAAGCTGTCAACAACATCAAAGCTCTGGAAGTGCAGAATGTTTTTCTAGTGTGGATGCTGTGCAGCTGCAGGGAGTCCTGTAAGAATGGAGGACTAGTTTAACCTGTGTTTGATGTGATGGTAGAAAAAGCCACCCGTGGGCTTCTGATCCTCTGACCAATCGCCTTAGAAAAGCCAGCAGAGAGGAGACACAATGCTGAAGAACACGAAAGAAAGACATGGGTTTTTTTTTTTTAAGCTCCATTTAAATCAAATCAACTCATTTCGCGGTTCTGTAAAATAGAAACAGGCTATCAAGACCCAAAGTAGGGAAATAGCATAAGGCTAAAAATAATGATTCTGGTAAATGCCAGCGCCCTAGCTGCTGGAGCAACATGCAGTTGCCTTGATGAAGATGAAAAGCGCTGCTGCAAAAACTGTAACTTTGTTAATTTCCCAAGGTACGGTCTGCCAAAGTAAGGACAGTTTATCAACCGACGCTGGCTGAAAAAAAAAAATCTATTTCTTCTGCAAATGTCAGCACAAAATCCCAAATGAATGGTCCCAGTGAGCAGTGCGGCGATATCTTAACGAACGGTGGGAAAAATTGCGGTTCTTCATTCTGAGGCGCGTGTTGTCCTTGTTAACGGAAGTAAAATGTAGCAGCTGAAGCCTGTCCCAGCACACACTTAGCAAGAGGCTGAGTAAACGCTGGAGAATTGGCCAGTCTACCAGGAAGACAAACAGCATCTGTTTTTTTACCTTTTCAGGGGAAAACTCAGTTATGATAAGGACCCAACCCTGTTCCTGCTCACTGAGGTTGCACAGGATCACCACGCAGTCCTTCAGTTTTAATCTGCTGGCTGTCTGTGGTGGTTCTGTGGGAGTTTTATTTTTATTCCCACTGGTCTGCCTGACTTTTCTCCAGTTTCCTACAAGCTCCACCTGATGATTAGTCCCTTTTCCTACCTGGAAGTTACCACCAGCTCGCTTTTAGAAACAACACACATTTATCTAGTATCGGTCTATGATTCCTCTTGGTTCTATTAATTTAATTTAATATAAGTTCAATCCTGTGTGTAACAACGGTCATACTGTTACACAGCTCTAAGTGCTGTTCAAACCGGTCCACCAGTCTTTGTCTAATGCAACAGCAGGTGAGCCTAATTCAATATAATTGATCCAATTACAGCCCAATCGCGGTGTGACAAACAATACTGCACAGGTGGGTTATAATTCCAGACCAGATGTTTGCACAGTCGCTCTGAGTGGATTGTTGATGTGTCAAAAAATATGTGATACCATTGTGATGATATAACAGCAGGGGTGATGTTGGTGCCATATGAAGAGGTGCAAGTGCATTTTTTTAAATTTAGACTTCACAAACTCATGCTGTTATGAACTTCAGCGGCAGGTAACAGGTATGATCAGCAGGCAGGATTAAATATTGGAAATCATGCATGTGCATAACTTAACACTAGCACTACTGAAGGCTTCAGCGTGTGTGGTGTTGGGTGAGTGGGGTGGGGCGTTGCCTGTGAGTGACTGTCTGGGCCTCAGTCAAGGTGAGACAAACTCATCTAAATTATACCCTCAGGTGTCTGAAAGCCCCATCTGACCACACACGTACGCTGTGTTGTCTCAAAAATTATCCCCATTCTGTCTGAGGGGAATTATACTGAGGAACATTTGTGTGTGCGTGTGTGTGTGTGCGTGCGCGTGAGTGTGGTTGGAGGGAGCGTTCGCGAGTTGTCTTGTACCATGCAAGCGGAGCAAGCGTGGACAGACAGGTGTGAAATCAGCTTGTCAGGAGAGAGAAGAGAATCTCCAGCAAATATTGGTGATAAAATTACACTTGCCTACACACGCTCACACCCACGCGTCACACACACACGCAAACTGTCTCGGTCTGAGTGAATTTTAGGTTTACTTTGTTCCTCTCCTTCCCCTCAAACAGGATGAGCTGTTTGCACAAGTGACACTCGCAGCGATATCTCAGTGCAAAGTCCAGTAAAATAAATATTTAGTCTTTGCTGACCTCTACAGGCTTTCATGCAAAAATCAAGGAGCAGCTCAGCGGATGGTGACCCGTGATTTCCACAGATACTGACTCATTTGGGTGTAGTGTTTAACACCAAAATACATCAGCCTGCTGAGACACTCACAAAACAAAAAGAGTCAATGGGCCATTTCCAAAAACTATCTTTAAAAGTGTAAAGTGAAGCAACACGATTGTCCCTTCACACTTGCCTCCCAGTGCTTCTTGTGTGCTCCTGACCTGTATTTGATAATAACACGAGGCGAAAAATGCTGTATGAAAATGATTTTTCGTCACAAAAGGAAAAAATGTTTTTCGTCACAAGAGGAAAAATGATTTTGTTTGTATTTACTCATAATAATTTTATTTAATAGACACTGGGGGAGACTAAAACCTGAAGGCGGCAGTATGAAGCATTGTGTGTGCCAACTGCCGTAAAACCTCGAAGAAGACGACGACGAAGAAGAAGAAGAAGAAGAAGAAGAAGAAGAAGCCGGAGCTAGCATTTGCCCTGAACAACAGCTGGCTAAGTTACACAACGTAGTGACTACGGTAATATTTCATTTTTTAATTCTGACACTGTTTCTGTCTGTTCCCCAGTCGTTTGTCCTGATTCATTGTTGTCGTCCGCCCGAGATACAAGTTGTCAGTTAACGTTAAACAGACACGGTTCCAACTAGCTGACTAGCCAACAACTGTTAGCTAACGCTGCTTAACGGTTAGCTGCCAGCCGCTAGCTGCTAAATTAAAAGAAGGTTCTTTCTGCTTGATGCCACGTCCACAATAGTGGGATGACACAGCGTTTATTTGTTCGTAGGTCATAACAATTCCAATGTAACTCATCTTAACTTGGTTAACCACAGTCAGGTCTCCTTTGTCATTGTTAGTAAGCCACAGTACATGACGTAAGATAAGTGGACTTTTCAGCAATAAGTCAGCTGCAGAAGAGATGCTTTCATTTTCGTTAACGTTAAATGACTCTTTAGCTAACGATGTGTGAATGCTAACGATGTGAAATGAATTGCACGCGTTGCTGCTTCATTAAAAGTGGCATGCCTCAAAGTTGGGTTCAGTGAGTCATACTCCATACTTGAATGGCAACCCTGACAGAGTTTGCTTTCTTGACCTTTCAGAGACATCATCTCACAGGATTGCTACATGGATTCTCCTCGGCAGTCTAAGAAGACTAACCTGAATCGAGAGCCAAAGCGCAGCCAGAATCAGTCCGGCACTCCTCCTCAGAAAGACGCCTATGCCAGGCTCCTCAGCCAGCACAGCAGCAGCAAGTTCAGTCAGTATCTCGAGCAGTATGCAAAGGATACATTGTTTCAAAGGGAAGGACATGGGCCAAGCACGCTGCTCAGTGCCCAGAGTGACAGGCTGAGCGTACCACAGCGAAAAAGGGATCAAGTGCCCAGTGATTTCTCTGATTCAAGTGACTTCTCCCCCTCCTCCTTCAAAAGTAAAAAGGAGGAGAGTTCGCTGTCTTTGTACATGGAGAAACTAAGCACCCGCAGTGCTCAGCAGGACTGTGAAAGGAAGCAGGGTGTGTCTGACAGGCAGAGGCGGGGACAGAGAAGGGACACTGCCACCAGCCATGATGGGGACATCGAGTCGGGCGAGGAACTCAGCTCTTTCAAACCCGGCGACTCAAAGAAACACCAGAAGCAGCAGAAGAAAAATAAGGACTCTAAAGAGAGTGATTCAAATGTTGCACGTTCCCAGTCCCCAAAGAAATCCAGTACGAGCAGACAGGAGCAAGAGAAGATGTCCAAGTCCAAGAAGAAAAACCTGGCAAAGCAGCAAGAAGAGATGAAGAGCGCAGAAGGGACATTCACATCTGGTGTTGACACTCAGATGCCAAGGCCCAAGTCCCCCCATGGCAAAGAGAAAAAACCTCAGCAGCCCCGAGGTAGGTTACCCTTCAACACGTCAGTACTCAGCAGCCATTGAGATGATGTTCATTGTCGTATCATATCTAGTTTCACACCTTTGATGATTTATGATGGTTCGAATCAAACAATCAAATGTCTTTTCAGCTTCGAGTGCCAATTCTCCCGCCGACAAGAGTAAGAACAAAGGAGGCAGAGGATCAAAGAAACAAGTGTTTGAATCCTACATGACACATGAGGAGGTTTCCCATGGCCTCAAAAGAGGAGAACTCATTCAGGTACAAACCCAGAGTTACTGTTTCAGCAGTTAATGAGTTTATTCAAGGTGGTCAAATTACGTAGTTATACAAGTTTCATAAGCATTTGATAGCAAATCGATAATGTTTTTAAAGTAATGCACGATAATGATGATGATTAAACAAAAATATCTTTGCTTTGATCCGAGCACCACACAGTTGTCGTACCACTTAGTTCAAGGTCATGTTCCTAAGTCAGACCTTGAAGTTAGTGCACCTCAACACCTGGTGCCATAATATTTATCACAGCAGTAAATCACACAGTGTGTTGGTGAACTCACGTCTGAGCTGGACACACTCTCTCTGCAGGGACAGTTACGCATCAACCCAAAGAAATACCACGAAGCTTTCATCCCATCGCCTGTAAGTTAGACCCTGGGTCAATTTGACACATTATATTTTGTTGCCCTGACAACTTGTCTACAGGTCAGTGTATAACAAATGTTTTTCTGCATGTGATTAGATTGTAACAGTTAGTACTTTCATTTTGAAGTAAACCTTTCTACGCCGATATTAGGAAGGAGCTGAGCAATCTGTTTTAATGTTCGCAGGATGACACACGGGATATATTTCTGGATGGGATTGTCGCTCGCAACAGAGCGCTGAACGGAGACATAGTGGTGGTGCAAATCCTCCCTCGGGAGCAGTGGAAGGTAAACTAAGCTTTCATATGCATGTGCAGTACACTTAACTATCCCAGTGTCTTATGCATCAGCTTTCCTCTGCTCTTTAGTTAACAATTTTTATGCAGGACTGCAAAGCACGCCAGCAGCTCGTATCAACAGACAATGAATATATGCCTCTGCCCAGGTTGTGAGATCAGACACTGACTGCGAGGGCTCCAGTGAGTCTGAGACCCAGAGAGACAACGCAGTGCAAACGGCCCAGAAGAAGACGGCGCACGCCCCCAGGCCTGATGTTATCTTGGAAGACCAGTGCAGCGACCAGGATGAGCTGATCGGAAAAGTTCAGAACACCACCCTCACTGACCCAGGTGCTGTGATGACTACAGCTATGAAGTCACAATTAATGCACAGACTGTTGTATTGGGTGAAAATGGTATAGCTGGTATTTCTGTGTGTGAGTGTTTATTTCCTGGTCTGAAGACAGTAACAACAAAAACAAATAAAACCAGCAGAGCAGATAAGCTAATACATCTTAATTTGTCCTTTCATCCAGTGGAAACAGGGGAACCTCTTGAGGACCCCTCAACTCCACGAACCAGTGGGGAAATTCTCCAAAAGACTGCTAAAGTGAGCTTCCCTTCCATGTTTCTAATCATTTCTCAGATTAAAAATATCCACGTTGATGACGGGGTCTTTTCCTGCTCATGACGCGACAGCAGGGACGTGACAAAAAGATGAAATTTCTGCCTTAACTCCACTGAAAGCCCAGCCCTTCGCTCATCATGCTAAACTAACTGACCGAATGTAATGCTAAGCTGCCACAACGGAGCTGTTTAGCTGTCTGCTTCACAGTAAAAACTGCACATTTCATTTTACTTTGAAAAGAAGCTACAAGAAATCCCGATGACACCGATGACATCCCGAGATCACAGAAGTTCTTTCACTTGTCTTTCTCTTGTGCTCAGGCTGTATTAAAAACAAACACTCGGGCCTTAGATTTGACAGTCATCGCTCCACTCTCTTACCGTCTGTCCGCCAGGTGGTGTACATTGTAGAGAAGAAACACTCAAGAGCCGCCACAGGCTTCCTGAAATTCCTACAAGATAAGCCTTTCGCCATGTTCTCCCCCGTGGACCACCGAGTACCAAGGATTAACGTTCTCCTCAACGACTGTCCCGAAGACTTTAGCTCCCGCCCTGGCGACTACGCCAGCACCTTGTTCATATGTCGGATCACCAACTGGGCGGCCGACAGCAACTTTGCAGAGGGGTGAGTGTTCTGTTCAGAGCTTGATGCAGGGAACCACCTCAGCAGTTTGACATGCAGCCTGACTCTCTCCTCATGTTTCCACCAGGCGACTCGCAAAGACTCTGGGTCAAGCTGGAGAAATTGAGCCAGAGACGGAGGGCATCCTGATGGAGTATGATGTCGATTGTTCGGAGTTCTCAGATGAGGCGTTGGACTGCCTACCCAAGAACCTGCCCTGGACCATCCCAGCAGAGGAGATGAGGAGGAGGAGGGACCTGAGGTAGGACTGTAAAGCCTTTGCATGCTAATGTAGCTCTGCACTGGTTAACAAATGTGTTCTTTGCATGGGAACATCCACCTTTGCACAGGGGAGACTGGTCTCCCATAGGTCCTTGAAATCATTGAAAGTTTGTGCATTTGAAGGGAAAGGACACATTGAAAGTTAGTGGAAGTAGACAAAACAGATATGGTTCATTAAAAGTGCTCGAATTAATAGATTTTGCGCTTTTGTGCCTTTTGATTTACTACACATAGAACACACAACCATCACTGCAGCACAGCTGAGATGTTTTCACACATTCCAGCCTCTCTCTGTTTTTAAATGCCTGTGAGCTTCTGTAAAACCTGAGTCACAAACCTATTTTTATCACGTGTAGGAAAGAGTGTATCTTCACCATCGACCCTGCCACCGCCAGAGACCTGGATGACGCGCTGTCCTGTAAACAACTCCCTGATGGTAAACTACCTTGTGGAGCTCGCCGGTGATGATGCTTAGACCAGCCGTGTTCCAGATTAAAGGTGCTGTTTTTGCTGAGAGGCCGCGTGATGTCTTTTTAACACAGGTAACTTTGAGGTGGGAGTCCACATTGCTGACGTGACTTATTTTGTGGAGGAGGGCAACGCTCTGGATGCTGTTGCCAGCCAAAGAGCAACGAGTGTGTACCTGGTTCAAAAGGTAAGAGCTCTGCTATACTTGTTACACACTAAATAATGAGCTACACTACATATCATATGTATCAGACTTGAAACTTCTAGTTGGCTCCAGACCACAGTCCTTTAAATGTCGATTTTCGAGTTGTGTTTTGACAAACATACCTCAGTGCGTTGATGTGTTTCACTGTCCAGGTGATCCCCATGCTGCCCCGGCTGCTGTGTGAGGAGCTGTGCAGTCTGAATCCTCTCACCGACAGACTCACTTTCTCTGTCATTTGGAAAATCACACCGGAGGGGAAGGTATGACCCTTTTAAAATTAATGGCGCTGTTAGAGCTGCACTCAGATAATAAAAGCTGAAGTTCACAAGTAAAGTGGAGTTTGATTAAGCTAAATTAGTCTCTAGATGCTCTCGGTGGTGATATTTTCTGTTTTTATGATTTATCTCACTGCTTAAACTTCACCCGTTCACAACCCAGATCCTGAGCGAATGGTTCGGCCGCTCGGTCATCCGCTCCTGCGTGAAGCTGAGTTACGACCACGCTCAGAGCATGATCGAGGCCCCCGAGAAGATGTTCACTGCTGAGGAGCTGCCACCTGTCGACCCCGAGCACCCCATCGATGAGATCCACCAGGCTGTGCTCGACTTGCACTCTATCGCCAAGAACCTCCGGGCTCAGCGCTTCTCAGGAGGAGCCCTCAGACTGGACCAGGTGAGATGCCTCCTGCGAGTTCAGTCAGAGCAAAGAGAATAAATAGAATGCATCCAGAAAAAAATCTCATTTATTTAATATATTTCTCTGTAAGTTTAAAACATTAAGATCACTTTAGCTGTGCAGTCTTCACAATCTGTTCATCTGTTCAGATTGTGTGCAGCAGCTGAGCAGTTTCAGACGCCCTCTCCTGTGCCCTTTACTGCACAATAAGAGTTTATCAAAGGATAAAACAATGGAAACCAGAGCATTCAGTTCGCCATCGTTCCAACATTCGTTTCTGTTCATGTTTTGTTTCAGTTGAAGCTTTCTTTTACCCTGGACAAAGAGACCATGATGCCACAGGGCTGCTTCATTTACCAGTACAGAGACAGTAACAAGTGAGTGACTGACCCTGTTGTCCCATGTAACTGATTACATTTATTTACCTTTGAGAGAAGCTATTAGAAACACAGTGAAACACATTCCTCCATTCTTCCTGAATCTTATTTCATCCACAACCATGGTTCTGTCTCCAGGCTGGTGGAGGAGTTCATGTTACTGGCCAACATCGCCACAGCACACCACATCTACCGCAGATTCCCTGAGCTGGCCCTGCTCAGGCGCCACCCTCCACCCAAGGCCAAGATGGTGGACGAGCTACAGGAGCTGTGCGACCAGTTGGGAATCGACATCGATCTGTCCTCTGCAGGAGCGCTGCATGTCAGTAGGCCGGTTTCTGCCGTCTCAGAAACGAGTAGAAAAGATGATTCGTCATAGGTCTCTGTTACATGATCCTACAAGGAAACAGTGCAAATGTCACTCTGATAGCAAAGAGCTTTGATCTTTACTGTTATAAAACAATTTTATTGTGTCGTGGGGAGGCATTCCCCTCCCGCAGATATCGCTTGTGCTCAGTAGCTCCTTGATAAAGTTTCTGCATCGTTTTACTGGCAATGATGTCAAAGTGTCAGTGACTGAAATCTCCTTTCCACCACGCAGAAAAGTCTCAACACTGCTCTCGGTGACGACGAGTATTCCACTGCCAGAAAAGAGGTCCTCACCCACATGTGCTCCAGACCCATGCAGGTTAGCGCTCAGGAGCCGCGGCTCAGCTTCAATCCACATATGAGGCTTTTGTGTCGAATGCATTTTACTTGAGTACTTTAGTTGTTTTTTTTTTTGCTAATGTTTTCATCAACTATCTGTGTTTAACCTGGGTTGCTGGTGTTTTTCAGATGGCGCTGTACTTCTGCACAGGCGCACTGAAGCAGGAGCAGTTCTTTAAGCACTACGCCCTCAACGTTCCCCTCTACACCCACTTCACGTCACCCATCAGGCGCTACGCCGACATCATCGTCCACCGGCTGCTGGCTTCTTCACTGAGTGAGTACCTCCTCTTCTTAAATCTCTCCTGGACACACAAACGCGCACTTATTTAAATGAGTAACAGAGCGTGCTGTTTGTCTCAAACAGCGCTGCGGTTGTATCAGAGGAGCAGCGTGGTCGATCATGCAGAAAGGAACAAAGCAGCCTCAGATCTCACTCTGACTCGATGCATTGTTCGCTTTGTTTTCCCTCGTATTGTTTCTACACCTCCTGCCTTCCTGTCCGCATGCCGGTCAGTTTAAAATGTGATATTTCATGTGTTTTTCTGTCCACGTGATGCTTACTTGCAGATTGTGGGCCTAATCTTGGACTGTCAACAGAGGAAGTCCAAAAACAGGCGTCGCACTGTAACGACAAGAAGACCTTGTCCAAGAGAGTCCAGGAGCTCAGCTCAGAGCTCTTCTTTGGAGTGTTTGTTAAGGTGAGGATCATTCCAACATGGCGTCAACACGAGGAAGAACATTTCTCTTCCCAGTTGAGTTGTCATGATGCTCCTGCACAGTTTTTATTCTCCTTAACAGTTTGCATAACTTGCTGTCGTTTGTGGGGGGTGCTCCACAGGAGTGTGGTCCTCTGGACTCTGAGGCCATGGTGATGGGGGTCCTGGATCAGGCCTTTGACGTGCTGGTTCTCAGATACGGAGTGCAGAAACGCATCTACTGCAAGGTCGGCTCCAGGACACTGTTTACAGGCCACAGTTTGGTTTTCTGCTTTATTCAGTGTTCTCGCATGTTGCACGTTATGTTCTTTAAAAACACTTTGTTATGCAGTCGACATAGATAGATACTTTTGAGAGAGTGATGAAAGTGTGTGAGTGTAGCCGGACAAGTGGTTCAAGTTTCATTCGAAACCGTGAAACCTTTTGTTTCCACTGTCAGTCTGTCACAGGCCTGGACACGTTCTACCATCGGAAGGTGGGGAAGAAATCAGAGCTGACTCTGGTCTGGACACCAGAGGACCCAGAGAAACCTCCAGTAGAGCAGGTGAGAACCACAGACAGTGAAAGGCTTCTCTTATGATGAGCCTGCCAAAATGAAAATCGGAATATTATTTTATAGAATTGAAAAAATGTCTTTGCCTAAGCTGACAGAACGCGTGTGAGTTGCAACAATCCTCATTTCTTGTTTTCATTTGCAGGTAATCTCAATCTTCACATTAGTGGAGGTGCAGCTCAAAGCAGACGGCGCACCCATGAAATACAGCGCAGTGCTCAAGAGGCCGGAGGAGAGCGAATCATAAAAGCTCCAATGTGGCGCAGAGAGCACGAACGCAAACGCAGATCTGGATCTGCACGCTTCCTTTTGCTTATTTGGTAGAAACGACAACGTTTAGGAGCAGTTTCGCTGCGGTGAGCGGGGCTCGCTGATCAGGTCAGAGTCAGACTTCAGATGAAATTCTCAGCAAATCTTAAATGAAAGGCCCGTTGTCGTCTTTATGTCACCTGACTCACTGTAAATAACCCACACGTGAAGATGTCTGCCGGCCACGTTCCGAGGTATTTTGCTGCGTTCGATATTTTAATTGAACTTTGCTCCCAGTTTGTCTTTGGTTTCCATTAATTTCTGTAATATGTTCAAGTCGATGTACACACAGCATTTGTCCATCGCAGGTATCACTTATGGTATCAGGCATAAAGGGTGTGTTGACTTTAAGTCTTTAGAAATGAACAGTGGCCATCTTTGAAGGAGAACACAGTTAAAATGTACCAGGCTGTGCTTTGGAAAATGGCTGTCCATCCATGTGATATGTATGATTTATAGTAGGTGATAGAAAACATGAAAGGATCTATTCGGGCCTCAGTTAACTCACGAATGGGCAGACTTTGCCTTTTTAGCTGAGTGTGAATTCCAAACTGAACTGTGACTCAGGCCTGGCTGTGGAACAACCAGTGCTGATGATTAACTGACTGAATGAGGAACGCTTTGCTGCGATACACCCATCACGCACCGTCTAATCAAACAGTGAAACCGTAGCAGTGATAGAATAGTAAAACATGTATATTAATATTCGCTTAGAAACAAAGTAACAGCTACCGCGTGCTGCTGTTTATATTGCAGCAGGTGTTCATAGTGTTGTAGCAGAAAGAGTATCCAGGCTCTGCGACATGGAAGACATGAAGCTTCAGCTCCTTCAATCAAAGACATTAAAGACTTGTCGCCGAGCAACAGTGTTTCGGACCAGTCAGCATTGATTGAGGAACTACTGACAGCTACAGGCGTGGTGTAGATGCGATGGCACTCAGCCTATAATACGTGGGGAACTGACGCGTCACAAGGGCGTGACAGGGTTTGCACCTGCCACACTGAATCCGTCTTTGTATCTCGCGTGGGTGCGTGGCAGCGATTTTAAGCAGGAAGGAAAAAAAAAAGTTAAGTCATTTGTTTTTGCAGAGAAGTGCGCGTAGGCTTTATTAACCGCTGCCAGGTTCATTTACACGATGGTTTTAGCTACAGGATACACATTTAGCCCACGAGGCTGCATCGCATTGCCTCTGAGAGAATGAGGTATTTCATTTGAATCAGTTTTTAAGAGATTGTACTTGCTTTTTAACAGTGTTCTGTAGTTCTTACCCAGCGGAGGTAGTTGGAATGTGTTAAACAGGAGGCACTGTGCTGCAGCAGGTGGAAAACAGTGGCGGATCGTACGAGGATCAGGGCTTTTGAGTTTTTTTTTAGAGAGATTGAGAGGAGAGCAGAGAACGGCACCGAAGGTTTTCAGCTCTCATCCTGACTGGGTTGACTTACATGATTTGTTGATCTGATTGGTTGCTGGTGATCATCCAATCAGCTGCCCAGTATTTTTTTTTTTTTTTTTTTTTTTTTTTTTTTTTTTTTTTTTTTTTTAAGGTGCCTGCCCTCTTCTAAACCAACTGCAACATCTGGCGCGTCAGGTCAGTGACGTGCAGCTCATAGGACTCTTCATAATAACTTCAATTCTTAAAGGAGCAGAGTGAAGGATTTAGTGGCATCTAGTGTGAAGAGTGTAGACTGCAGCCAAATGAAACGCCCCTCACCCTCCACTCACCCCGCCCGTCCCAATGTGCAGGAGAACCAGGAGTGGCAGTGGGGGGGAAAAACACAAAAAGGCCGCTTCGGTGTGCAGATATAAAGGTGTCATCCTGAGGAACTGAAAACAGATGATTCTTATTTTAAGGCCGTCACTAAAGATAACATAATTGTGAATATTATATCCCATTTCTGCCAACAGATCCGCTAAATCCTGCACAGCGGACCTTTTTAAAATGAGGGTGTGATGGATTTGTTATTGCTCTAGTCTAAACCGGGGTGCGTTTTCTTAATTTAGTGTTACACTCAGGCCAAAATATTATAATTTATCAATTTATTATTTTTTTTTTTTTAAATAACGAAACATGGGAATAACTTGAATGTGAATTGCTGCTGAAAATGGTTGGTTGCCTTGAGATCTTAATGTATTTCATCTTAGCTCATGTGCTTTGGAGGTCTTCCAATTGTATGTGTGTGTTTTCTTACTTTCAGACTTATTTTACGTGCAGCACAAATACTTTATGGACCTCAGTGATATCAACTGTGAATCTCAGCCTTAATTAAGTAAACATAAATCTACATTGCAGCGCAGCTGTACATTTGAGACTCGTTGCAGCAGGCTTCCCTTTTTAGTTTTATTGCCTCTGCGTGCCTCCTCAGTTGTCACTTATTCAGATCTCGGTTGAACGCTGCCATGCAGTGTCGTACAAATTTGTTTTTAGGCTTATGTTCCGAAAGACCACTAACTGATGGTTGTTTCGTTTTACATGAACTGACAGTTTGTGAATGGAGCTTTAAATGTATTTTAAGCCAACAGGTTAAGTGTAGGTTCAAAACAAATGTACTGACTTGGAAACTTGAAAATGAAGGCGGTGAAGTGAAGAAAAACAAAACGATGTCTGTGTTTTTTTTTACAAAGTTATATTCTTACATATAACTTTGATTCTGGTCAGTATCTAAAGTACACTTGTATTGTGCTAAACCACCATACGGAGCAATAGATAGCTGTTTTTGTCTGTAGGAAAATAAAAACATACATGTGACACACGTGCAAACTGTGTTTTGTTTATTTCCTTCGTGTACCGGCTGAAAGACTGTCTCTGGGTGGTCGGCAGATGAGGTTTTTTAGATTCGTCCAAGTAATCTCTGCTGCTAGCGTTCCTGACGCCTGATTAATGACACTCCCCTGCTGAGTTTACATTGCCAACAGAAAACAGTCGTGTTTATTGCCAGGGAGGGTCGGTAATTAATCCGCCATAAAACTATTATTGCCACATATAGAAGATGCTGCAGTCGACTGTTATATCGCAGTTGATACCACTCCCCTCATAAACTGCGGTTGCTCTATATTCCACACGCAAACAGTGCCCCATAAATATAGTGAAAAGTTATGATATAAATGAGGTAATATGTACACTCACTAATGACTGGTTTATGTATTTATTCTTAAATTCTGACCACGGCAGGACGAGTAGCGCTTCATGCAGGAAGACAGGCAATTAAAGGAACTTGGGATGCTGCTAATTTAATTTTAATCTTAACAGTATTACTCAATAGGTGTATGGCCCATCGTTAAGTTTCGGTTTTAAACCAGAGTTGAAAGGAAAAGGTTTGTGTTGACCCCTGACACAGACGGCTCGGATCCGTTATCCCTACGCAAGCATCTTTAGTCACTGGTTTGGTGTATAACCGCTGCTTTTTGTAGTTGTTTACAACAGAGGAGCTCAGATGAACCCAGTGTACGCTCCCTGTCAGGAATCAAACTGCAAAGTTGGCATCTCGCTCTTGGACGAATGGGTTTCTCCAGCGAGACGAGAACTGAGTTTATCCGGCAGGGCAGCGCTGACAGGAGGATGAATTCCTGCCAACGTTGCCTCGGGTCTGTTGCGATACGTCAAGTAACACCAGTTGACTAACAAGTTCAAGTTAGAAGTTATTTAGACATCGGTGTTGTGTTTTTTTAATGGGTTGAATGAGGCAAAATGAGTTTTTCTTTGGTCACAACTTATAAAAACAATGTTGGGTTGTGTTTTTTTTTTCTTTTTCTTGCCTGTCGTTATCATCTTAAGACGTCACAGCGCCTCCTGTTCCTCATTAATGCCAGAACGTCAGAAGGAAAGGTCGCGTGCAGCGCTGAACTGACTTGACTCACGAGGCGTATGCCACTGCAGCGCCAAAGTGCTCTTTACTACTTTGTTGTGCCTTGCAGATTGTTTCCTTATCGGAACTGAGCGCACTGACGCCAGTGACCGAACAGCGCTGACTCCCAACTCAGGCGTCTCAGTCCTGTTTTGACTTTAAACCCACATAACCGAATAACTTTGATTTTACAGTTGTGCAGCTAAATCACTTGCCTATCAGAAGGAAGTTTGAAAGTACAGCTTGTAACCCAGCACAGTGGCTAACTGATAGTGATGCTTATAGAATTTCATTTCATTTTATACATAAAATATGCAAAGTGATAACCAGCACGCACAGGCAAGTCACTCTTTCGTGAGATTCCTATCTTATAATTTCATATTTACATCTTTATTGCGCTGACGGTCTGTGAGATACCCTGCAGGGTGTCATTTACCCAGCTATGGTCCAAAGTCTACACATAAACTCATTACAATACTGTATGACAGTCCACAATGACTAATACAAAGAGTGGTCTAATGTTAATATGTGAATGTGCTGTTGTCTCAGAGCTGTCTGCCATTGATTGTTCACGTCCTGCTCCCTCGGATGATTCTTCCCGTCAGAGAACAATGAGAAAAACGATAAAGTGGGATCACTGAGGTCAGGAAGATACCCCTTCGATGATGAGACACAGCCACCTTCACATGAGCGGCTGGTTTCTTTTTCTCTTTCTTTCCGACACGCTCAGATCAAAGTCAAAGTGCCATAAAGTCATTCCGTCAGCAGCAGCAGAGCTGTGGTTCATTCCTTCCTTGTATAGAGACGGATCCAGGAGGACGTCGGGAACGGAGCGCAGCTCCACCGCAGGCTGGAAGAGTGCAGATTCATGAAGATCGCTCGTGAACGGATCGTCAGGTAGACCTCTCATTTCTTGTGTGTGTGTAACGTGAAGCGTTTTGTCCCCCCCCCCCCCCCACACTGGTGGCGTTCCACTGAAGCCGTTTGTAACGCTGGTGACGCTGAAGCGCAGTTGCACATGATTTAATGGGGCTGATCACTTTTGTTTTTAGAAACTCATCGTGTGGATTTCTTCGTTCGGGGATTAGAAAAGCTGTGAATCGGTGATGCTGAGAAAGGTAAGGCTGAGGAAAGAGGTCAGTGGATTTTATTGATGCTTACCAGAAAGCGTGATGTCATTCAGCTGTTCCGGGACAGTCAGTTCTTTGAGGATAGACTGCTTACTGACAGCCCTGTCATCAAATCTGTATTACCAAAAACATTCAAATGTGAAATCATGTTAAAATATTTACTGTGCTCTGTATTTTTAGGGAGAGTGGGTTTGGGTGGACTCTGGCATCGGGGTACCCATCGGAGCGAGGGTCAAAGTAACAGCATCTGGCCAGCGTTTACTGGTAAACGATGAAGGAAAGGTAAACACAATCAATTGCCTGGAGCAGACAGAGTGCGAGATTATGATGCTGACAACCTAGAAAAACAGTTTTAACCATAAATGCGTCACTTCATTTGGGACTGTGGCGTCCTCCAGGAGCAGAGTCTGTCCCAGAAGCAGGAAGCCTCCCTCAGGATCATGCACCCAACATCAGTGGAGGGGGTGGACGACATGATCAAGCTGGGCGACCTGACCGAAGCGGGCCTCCTCAGGAACCTGCTGCTGCGACACAGACAAGGCATCATCTACGTAAGGCACACGTTTCCTTTTAAAAGTCAACCTGGAGATTTTAGATTGAACGGTGCAGGATTAATGCAATTAGTTTGAAGTATATTCTCGAAAATCTAGATTTTTCTCATTGAAAACAAGCTAAATGATCTCATGTGTCATGTCACCTTGGTTTTTAGGCATCTGGCTTTACAAATCACGAAAAAATGTTTTCCTTTGGTGTCAATCTATTTATCTAGCCATGCAAATATATAGATTATCACAGATGACCCATCCAACAGAGCTGCACTGTGGTCAAAACATTAAATAGTGATCACTCCTGCAAACGTCCTGTGCAAACTTTATTTATATACTTCTGATCCTTAGACCATCATCGGTTAACTTTGAGTGCGTTTACATGCGCTCTAGTATCTTGGTTATGATCATGTTTCGGGTGTCCTGGTTGTGTTCCGCATACGTAAGTGTCATACCTTGGTTTTGAGAAACCTGGACATGCCACAACACCTGGTTTCTGAACATACGGAACGGAGTAGCTCAGATGCTGACATATCAACACGCACGGATAATCACACAACATCACAGCCAACACAGACAGTCAGAAGCCTGGATCCTGTTACGATCATGTAGTCCCAGATATGGATAGACCAGGTTTTTCATGTTCCATGTGAACACCACATTCTAATTATAAGTGATAAGTGAGGATCTCTTTGGTTGATCTGACTTTTTTCTGAATGCAGACCTATACGGGCTCTGTGCTGGTGGCAGTGAACCCGTACCAGGATTTTCCCATATATTCAAGTGAACAGGTGAGGCTGCTCTTAACATCTAATACAGAGATACTACAGCTTTCAGGTCATTTATTATTATTTATTGTATTACTGTTGTCCTGCAGGTGAAGTTGTACCATGGTCGGAAGCTGGGGGAACTCCCCCCGCACATCTTTGGCATCGCTGAAGCCTGCTACACTAACATGACACGGCACCTCAGGAACCAGTGCTGCATCATCAGGTGGGAGTAAATCTATCACGTAAAAAGTCGAGTCGGCCTTTTTACTGTTTTCGTGAGAGCAGTCTTAGGTTAAGGAGTGTCGTCAGGTGTTGCTTTTTGATCGCTTGTTCTTCTGTCTGGTTCTCAGCGGGGAATCAGGAGCAGGGAAGACGGAGAGCACTAAGCTCATCCTTCAGTACTTGGCAGCAATCAGCGGCGAGCTCTCTGAGCAGCAGATTGAGCAGCAGATCCTTGAGTCCAACCCCATACTGGAAGGTACAACTGCACCTCACTGTTACCAGGATAAACAGGCGTATGCAGACAACAAACAACTAGAGTTCAGACATCCCCGTTCTTTCCCATGCAGCTTTTGGAAACGCTAAGACAATCCGCAACGACAACTCCAGCCGATTCGGGAAATACTTGGAGATTTTCTTCAGTAAGGACGGAGTGATTGCAGGCGCCCGTGTGGAGCAGTATCTCCTGGAGAAGTCTCGCATCTGCCATCAGGTGTGGTATCGCTGCTCAAACAAACCCAGCTCTGCTTATCTCTGCGGCGGCCGCATGTATACTCTGAGCCTATAAAACACACAGCGCAGTATCTGAGGCGAGGCTCCTTAAATAAACATGCTATCACTGGCAACAGGAGCTCAGCGGCCTGTAAAGAAAGAAGACGATGTGAAATGACTCCAGCTCGTTTCGTTAACCGCAGTTGTAAAGTCGACACATTTCAAGTCGCCTTCTGACTTTCTTTTAACATTTTATATTTGCTCCGCATCCTCAGGCCCTGGATGAGAGAAACTACCACATGTTTTACTGCATGCTAGCAGGAGCCACAGCAGAGGAGAAGAAGGCTTTGAACCTTGGAGATGCAAAAGAATACGCATTCCTTACCAAGGTATCACAGTAGCTAACAGCCAGCCAGGGCACGTTAGGTATAATCATTAAATGATCTAAACCTTCCCTCTCGTGTTCTGTAGGGCAAGTGCATCGTGTGTGACGGCAGGGACGATGCTGAAGACTACCGTCGTATTCGTTCGGCGATGAAAATCCTGACCTTCTCTGAAAACCAGTGCCAGGAAATCCTCAAGCTGCTGGCAGCCATATTACACCTGGGAAACATCTCCTTCGAGGGTGAGCGGCACAGTTTCAGACGTCGTCACGATTCTGTGATTCATACATTATATTTGATGCTGAAAATGCATTTGTTACATTTGATCACGTGTTCCCATTAGCAAACATAGAAAATAACTTAGAAACCAGCGACGTCAGCAAGTCCCAGCACTTCAGCATCGCAGCGTCTTTACTGGAGGTGAGAACTTCCTTGTCAACCGTTATCTTTTTGTGATAGCGGACTCAAAATGTGACCATCAACCAGTTCTCCAACATCACATGACATTGTTCTTTTCTTTTCAGGTCAGCAAGTCCTCGCTGGCGGCAAGTTTGACCCACCGCTCCCTCTTGACCAAAAGAGAGAGTGTGACCAAACCCCTGAACTCCGAGCAGGCCTCTGACTGCAGAGACGCGTTGGTCAAGGTACTGAAGCCGAATTGCTGATGGGAAATCAGAATGTTGTGTATTTCCCTATTGGATCCTGGCACAGGATGACAGCAACATCAGCATATAAATGTGCATCCCACATTTTGTAGGGAAGTGTCCGTATTAAACAACATGGGATGATTTTAACCTTTGAGTAAGCAAACACTATTGACTACTTGAACTTTAGTCACACATTGAAATAAGGATGGTGTAATCCAGGGTTTCCAGCCACAGCAGTTACAAATACACTTATATCCTTAATTTTCCAGTTAGCCTAGACCAATAACTCAGTCTCAGAAGATTAAATGTAACTTGTGTCTGATCTTTCAGGCACTCTACAATAAGCTGTTCATATGGATCGTCAAGAAAATCAACAGTGTCATCTGTAAAAGTTTAACCGAAAAGCCAAAATCCTCCCTTGTGTCCATCGGCCTGCTTGATATCTTTGGTTTTGAGAACTTTAACAAAAACAGGTTGGGATATTTCTTCATTCATCCGTCAGAGTTAAGCCACATTTACTTCAAACTGAACAACTCCCGCCTTGTCATTTTGCAGCTTTGAGCAGCTGTGCATCAACTTTGCCAACGAGGAGCTGCAGCAGTACTTCGTGGGCCACATCTTCAAGCTGGAGCAGAAGGAGTACCTGAAGGAGGACATCGTGTGGAAAGACGTCCAATATAGCGACAATAAGAACGTCCTGGAGCTCCTGGCCCGGCAGCCGTGTAACGTGCTTGCTCTGATTGATGAAGAGAGCCATTTTCCAAAGGTTCCGAAACTCTGCTGAGTCACTTTTTAATCCAGCCACACATACGATGAAATGTTGCTTTTACTGTAAAATCAGCTTGTTTTAATCCAAAGTGTCTCTTTGGTGTGTCACAGGGCTCCGACCAGACTTTGCTGAACAAGATGAATCAGCAGCACGGTGGCAACCAGACCTACATCACCTCCAAAAACGGACGTGACAGAGAGTTTGGGATTCAACACTTTGCAGGCGTGGTTAACTACGACTCCAAAGGTACAAGAGCTAAAATCAGCTAGAGACAAACATTCCTGCTGGGAGATGCGCGGTAATATCCTTTCGTTTCCCCATTAAGGTTTCCTGGAAAAGAACAGAGATGCTCTCAGTTTTGACATAATCAAGATGGTTGATGTGTCCACCAATAAGCTGCTTCGTCAGATATTTGAGAACGAGCTATCAACCAATGGAGTGAAGATTGGCAACAACAAGAAGGTCATCATGACAACAAGGAACTCTCTACGGGTATGAAGCGTTACTTTGTCGGCACTTTAACGTGAGACTCTACAGATAATGCTCATTTTATGCACATTAATTTGCCTTTTTACGGTGAGATACGGTGAAAATGCGTTGACGTTGAATCTCGGTTGCCACGGTATTGCTCAACTGGTATCCTCATATCTTTTCTCCGTTGCCCATGCAGACTCAGCCTGACAACCGCAAACAAGTGCCAACACTGAGCGGTCAGTTCCGTCAGTCTCTGGACTCGCTCATGAAGACTCTGTCTGACTGCCATCCTTTCTTCATCCGCTGCTTTAAACCCAACAATGAAAAGCAGTCTGAGGTGAATGACGCAAGACAAACACATCCAACAGTTGCTATGGGAGCTGTTTTTTTTTTTAAAAAAAAAAACAAGCTATCCTGGGAAGAAGTTGTAGTTTTGTTTGTGCAAGTGAAGACCTTTCCCCTGAATCCTGTCATTTCTATGAAGATGATGCGATCTTCCTCTTCTGCCTGTAATTTGTTTTTGTTTTTTTCTGAAGAAGAACATAAAATGAATTTTCCAAGCTGCCTCTCAGCCCATCTACCACCTGCCCTTGCACTAAATAAACAGCCTCTTTCTGTTTTCTGCCATAAAGCAATCCAGCTAATTTCCTGGAATATGTGTCCCACTAACACTAACACACAGTGCTGTCGTGGTAATTAACCTCCTTCTAGATCAGTCTTTTAGCCGTGCTAGCTGGACGGCTGTAGAGATGACACTTTGGGATGGCACCATTTACTTACTATAACTACACTATAATTACATGACATGTTATGCAGAGTTTCATGGTCACACTAAAGGTTACCTGAGTTTTCTCATATGCTACTTGCAGATAAGTTTTGTTTTGTCCTGTGAAATATCTGAATATCTGAGTCTCCCTCTCTGTCTCCCTGTCTCTGTATATATATAAAGCACCTCTCTAATCTGCTCTTCTCCAGGTGTTTGACAGAGGTCTATGTTTGCGTCAGCTGAGGTACTCCGGCATGATGGACACCATCCGCATCCGGAAGCTGGGGTACCCTGTTCGCCACACCTTCGCAGAATTCCTGAAGCGCTACAGGGTGCTCCTGAGGACGACCGTCTGTGACCCCAAAACTGTTAGTCATGATGTCATCCTGTTGATCATATGCCATAATGTGGACTCAGTGCAATCAGTGTCATACCTGTAAAAGCTAAACGTTATTGCTGCATGTCAGTCAAGATAAGGCTGTAAGTGTCGTTATGGTGGTTAACATCTTTATGTGTTTCCCCCCTGGAGGAATCTGGGCCATCATTAGCGTCTCTTCAGTACCAAATCAGGTCTTTATTGTCTCTCCAGGCGTCAGCTGCTGCCTGCTGCGAAGCCATCTGCAGGACGGTGATTGAAGAAGAGGACGAGTGGAAAATAGGCAAGACCAAGATTTTCCTGAAGGTGAAGACGAATCCAAAATGTTTTTGACCAAAGCTTTTCTCGGTTGTTTTGACGCAGCAGATCATCCCTGCAGATTTAGCAGCCAGCTAGTAAAACATCAGCTTTATGAACCAAAACAGCACCCCGCGTCTCCTGTTGACACTTCCCGTTCAGTCACCGCCGCGCGTGCGCTTCACTGTTACTCAGTTGCTTTTTTGTGAGATGAGTTGACCTTTGAACATCACGGCAGGAGGTTGCAGGGATTTTCTTTTTTCGTTTTATTTCAGGATGCTCATGACGCTGGGCTGGAAAGACTGAGGGAGGAAGAGCTGAGCCGGAAAGCTGTGGTGATCCAGAGAGCCATGATGGCGTTCAAAGACAGGTGCGGTCTTTTCAGTCAGGGCTGAATGACGTCATGAGTACAATACGTCACTCATTGTACAGTCTTATGTTTTCACTATGTTTTATTGTTAATGAGGAGTAAAAAAAAAATAGCAGTAGCAAATTTTTAAGCTGGAAAAAAACAATAAATAAAATATCAATAAACTGAAGTTTTAAGGTCAGCAACCCTCCACAATTTCGATTGGCTTTAACTCAGTTAGAACCAGTTTTATGTCTTCTGCTCTTAAAAACAATAAAATAAGCAACAAGTCGTTAAAATATTACAAAAATATATCTAATTAACAAGTCAAATTAATAATCTTTTCTTATGTTTGTCTGTATTTATTTATATTGAATTATATATTTCCGACATTGTACACTTATTATGTTTTCTTTTCTTATTTATACTATCAACTCTTTTTGTTATATTTCTGTTGCCGTACATGTTTGTGTTTGACTTGGCATGTCAAGTATTTAAAGGCTTTTCCTTCCTTCTTCCTGCAGAAAGTCTTTTGTGAAGAAGCGCAGGGCAGCTGTGGTGTTGCAGAGGCGCTGGAGGGCTTACAGGGAGGAGAGGCTGCAAAGACAGGTCCGCTGCTTCAGAACACTTGATAGAGCTCAGATCATGTAGCTGACATAAAGCTCTCTCCTCGATGCTTCCTACGCAAAGGAAACTTACCCCAAGTCCGGTGACCTTTGCCTTTGTTTCCACTCGTTCTCCACCAGCTCCAGCATGGCTTTGACCGCTTGGCGTCAAAGATCCGCAGTCGGAAGCTTCAGTTACAGTACCGAACACAGAGGGCGGCAGCAGTCACCATACAGAGCCAGGCACGTCTTTTACAAACCCTAATAACTGAGCTTGTAGTCCTGGCCTGAAAGTTGATGTTGTGGCTATTTTCACATATATTTATACATTTACATTTTTATATTCTATATGTTTCTGTTCAGTATGTACTGAATATACGTGTATGATTTAAACATATTTTAAATTTATCACAACACATTTGAAGTATATTTTCCTTATTTAAATAGACATGATAAATGTTACACGCATTTTAGATTGGACATCTCTTCTTATTGTGATTAAACACAAAAACACAAATTAACTTGTGACTATGAAGTATAATCGTATTACTTATCATTTTTGATAAATGTAGGTACGAGGCTACCAGGCGAGGAAGGGCTGGAAGCAGAAGAGAGAGGCTGTTATCTTGCTGCAGGCTCACACCAGAGGACTGCTCGCCAGAAAACTAGCTGAAAAGTTGAGGAATGACGTACGTGTTCAAACTGGAAGACGTCAAGGAATGTGTGTGTTGCGTTCTGAATATGGGCACCTCTTCACTCCTTGTTTCTCTGTCTTCATACCCACCCTAAACCACTCACAGGCCACCGTATCACCCCTGGACGAGGAGACGCAAACTGCCTTAGATCTTCAGCAGCGTCTACTAGTCATTGTCCAATCACAGCAAGCCGAAGAGGAGTCTGAGCCAATCCCCAAGCAGGATTCAGAGGAGAACTCTTATGACCTCCAGCCCACACCTCCTGTGGAAGTGGAGGAACAGGGGGGATCAGAATCAGATGAATCTGAGGTTAGTCATTATTTCTGTTGTATCATCTGCTATTGTAACATCAGCCTCTCTTGCATTTTAACATTTACTGGCCAGACCTCTCATATAAACTCTATTTTGACCATCAAGAAGAGGAGGAGCATGCCAGAGCCAGTGGGGAAAACCATAACTCCAGTGTCATCTTCAACGAGCCCCACCCCATCACAGGAAGAGGACGATGATGAGTTTGATGACAGCAGCGACGAGTTTTCATTCTTCAGGTTCAGCATCCTGCACTTCCAGGGCAGGGCGACGCACACACACGTCTCCCAGAGACTCAAGCAGCCCCTGCTGCACCATGATGATGAGGGCGATGTGCTGGTGAGAGAACGGAGAGTAAAAGGCCTTTCGAGGGATTTTCGTCTTTTCCCAAAGCTCACTCCCAGTTTCCCCTCTCATTTTTCCTTCAGGCATGTCAGACCATATCATGGATTATACTGCGCTTCATGGAGGACCTGCCTGAACCCAAATCATCGGACACATCGTCTCAAGGGTCCGGCACTGCCGTGCGTCATCCGCCTCACAAGCAGGGCAGGAGGCTGAGCTATCTGGTGGGCCTGGACCAGGTAACCAAATTATTATTAAACATGTAAATGATATGGGTTTTGAAGATACTAAAATGAAAACATTTATATTGTAACTGCAGGAGTTTAGTCGGTCTTACCTCTAATTATCACGTCTCTTCTGTGTAGAAAATACTGAGGAAGAACAAGAAAAAGTTTGGAGGTGGAAACCGAAGAGCTTCTGCTATTCCCGAGGAGGTCCGCACTCATTCAGCATTCCTCTTCCTGTTGTTACATCTGTGTCGATCCGACACCGCCGCTGTTCGCTAACTGTTCCTTTTGTCTTAACCAGTCAGAGAACATGATGGAGGACGAGGACATAATGATCGGAGAGGGTCCCGCGCTGGATCGTCCGCTGTCACCCCAGGAAAAACTCCACATTATCGTCGGATTCGCTCTGTCGAGACGAGACATCAGGTAAAAGTGGGGCGCTTTAAATGTTTTTTCCCTGTTATTAATATTTCAACCGCTTTGCCCATCTCCTGTTTGACTCATCTGTCTGTTTAACATTAGTCATCGCTTTCTTTGAGTGCCTGCCTTGTTTCTCCACCTGCGCAGGGATGAGATTTACTGCCAGATCTGTAAACAGCTGGTGAACAACAAGAAGAGGAAGAGCCGTATGCTAGGTTGGACCCTTCTTTCCGTCTGCCTCGGCATCTTCCCCCCAACCGACCTCTTCATGAAGGTCAGTGCGCAGCGGGTGCATCCGTAATGCAGCTGTCAGTTTTAAGGCTGCTTCTGCTTTCATCATAAATAGCCGTCGGAGGATGATAAAGACAATGGCTTCTTGTAGTGGCTCACGTCCGCCGGCTGCACTGATGGGATCGAAGCAGTAAAATAATTTAAGATCAAAAACGCAGGATAAACCTTAATAAAGAGGACAATCACGAGCAAACTCCAAGTTAAACATGGCAGTAACGGACACCTTTTGCTAACATTAAGTCAATCGGGTCTCAGAGAGTACATTTCATTGCCCCATGTTCGACATATACCTCTCTGTTCCACAGTATTTGGAGAGATTTGTCAGCAGAGGGCCGAGTGGTTACGGAGCTTATTGCACCGAGCGCCTGCATCGAATAATAGCCAACGGAGAGAGGAAAGAGCTGCCCTGTTGGATCGAGCTACAGGTAGAAACATGTCCGGATTTTATTTTCTCTGCCAGGTTTAATGTCGAGAACAAAAGATTCTCTCGAGTAACACATGTAACATCAATAGGCTGTGAAATTGCAAACGGTTGGGTTGTTTTCTTTATTTAAATCCAGTCACTTCTTCCCTCTCCCTGTTGACAGGCTGCCAAGTCCAAGAAGCCCATAGAGGTGTCTGTGGCTCTAATGGATGGCCGTGCTGTCAGTCTGCATCTGGACTCAGCCTCCACTTCTGCTGAAGTCTGTCAAGCTTTGGCTGACAAGATTCTCCTTCGAGACACATATGGATTCTCCCTTTACATCAGTCTCTTTGACAAGGTGAGATTCACTTTCCTTCCAGTTTCTGAATGTTGTTTAATCGGTGCTCAATTCCAGGAAAATCCATAGTAGTAACCTTGTTGGTCTTTGGTCCTCAGATGTGGTCTCTGGGCAGCTCTGGGAAGCACCTGTTGGACGCAGTGTCTCAGTGCGAGCAGGAGATGAGGAGGCAGGGAAAGGAGGAGAAGGACACCCCCTGGAATATCTCCATCCGCAAGGAGCTGTTCACACCCTGGCATGACTGCTCAATAGACCCGATCAGCACGGATCTGATCTACAAACAGGTCATCAAGGGACTCAAGTCTGGAGAGTACACCAGTGAGAAGGTGAGCCTCAGGTGATGTCACAATAGGATCAAATGATGCTATTGAAGTTAGCATCCCACCACGTGGAGTCTTTGGTTAAGCAGCTTGGTTAAGGCCAGCAAACCTGTCTGCTAACCTGAGTGAGCATTTTGAAGCTTAAAGTTGCTAAAGTAATTATTTTTTAATTGATGATGCCTCAAATGTGTTGACCATTGTGATAAACCTACAGAGAATTATCACCCAGCTCCACACCTCCACTCTGCTGTTTTAGTGTCTTTCAGCTCAATGTTTTGGTTGACTTCTTTCACACAAACATGACTGCAAAATGAGTGCTAGTGTTGCTCCCTTGTGTTGCTTTAAGCCTGAGACCGAGTTTAAATGGAAATATAGTACATTTCTGAATTCCTGGTTGATTGTGCACTGATTTTGCACCAATGTGATTATGCAAAGGAACTTAGATGCTTTCTTTTCTCATTTACATAACTTTCTTATTACATTTTTGCAAACTGACAACAAATTGGTGCAAATCAGGAACATACATACATAAATATACAGATATGATATAGTTATGCTTTGGCTCTATTCTGGACTTAATAACTTAATTATCTGTTATATTCATGCTGTTCCTGGTGTTAACATATAAATACCAGTGGTACTTAGACTCTCCACACCCGTCCTATTGCAGCATGTAAAAATTGATAATGATGTACAATCCAGAAATAAGCAACACAAAAAGCAATAAGCCAATTTGTGTGAACTGTTTCCAAAAAAAAATTGTGCTGCGTCTCTCAGGAGGATGATTATGTCCAAATGGCAGCACAACACTATTACGTCCAGTTTGGCTCGGCACACAACAATGGCAATATCCAGAAGGTGGTCGAGGAGTGCATCAACACCACGCTCATTGAGAACAAATCTATGACAAAGTGGATCCAACTCATCAGCTCAGCACACTTAGAGGTAAAGTCCATTCAGTCAAAGAAAAGTAATTAAAATATGTATTTTTACTTTTTTTTTTATTTTTAAAATGATGTTTAGTTTCAGTTTTATTTCTTAATCATATGGGCACCATAGAGGCAAGTCATCTCAGGGTAATTCTTACATCCTGGTCACACAGGGGCCTTATGTCAACGGGAACCAGAGAGCAGAAAGCGTGAAAGGAGAACTGGTTAACGGCGCCAGACAGAAGTGGCCCCTTTACTTCTCCAAGTTTTATGAAGTTACAATGATGTCAGGTCAGAGATCAGCTGATTTCACTCTCTATACAAGTTTCTGTCAACACCCTTAATATAATGTCATGTCTTTGTGTCTGTGGCCTAAAAACACTTTGGATGCTAAACAATGAATTTCTACTGGGCATGGGGGTTATTACAGATAAACATCACCATTTAATACAATTAATATGTAAAATACAGTTATTCCTGTTTACTACTCGTTAATAATAATACCATGTCTTGCTGAAAATACCCGCTGAACTTAGTTTGATTAGTTGCAATTCGGGAAATGGCAATGCACTCATGACCTGGCCTCTGCAACATCTGCAGGACCCCCTTTGCACAAAAGCAGGTTTGTTGTGGCTGTAAACTGGAACGGCGTCCTATTCATGGATGGAAGAGACAAGAAACTGCTTGAGCTTCCTTACTTAGAGATAAAAAACGTACGCATGATAAGGTATGAATAACTTTTTAATGCTTCTGTGCTGTGAATGCCGTTTTTGTTTTTTGCAGAACTCTGTAACTGAGTTTTTTAAGTTTCCAACCTGTCTAGTGACAGCAATTTCAGTGCTCAGTCAGTGAGTTTGGCCACAGTCGGAGGCGAGTATGTCCTGAAGTCTGAGGAAGCTGCAGACATGGCGGCACTTATAGAACACAACCTGGAGGGGCTGAGAGAGCGCTCGATTTATGCACTGGCTCAGCAGGACGCCAGCAAACCAGGTAAGAGTCCACAGCATGTGCAGCATGGGAAAGGAGACTCAAACACACTTTCACATATGCTGATTATGCATACAAGATATGCACAATACCACACACACAACTGCATCTGTGTCTCTCTCGCTGCGTCTACAGATGACCCCACGTTCCTGGTTTGTAAGCGAGGGGACCTGCTGCTGGTAGAGAAAGATGCAGAACACTCTCCTGACGACAACTGGTTCAGAGCAACTAACCAGCGGACCAGCAGCAGCGGCACGATCTATAAGGACACTTTGCTGTTTCTGCCCACTCTCAGCAGGCCCTCTGAGGAAATGCTGGTAGAGCAGTCTTCACATATCAGACTACTTTGGGTCAAACTTGCACGTTGTGTATGACAGAAGCAAAATGAAAAGCTATAGAATAAGGGACATTAGAAGAGTCTGAATGTGAAGAATGTAGGGTAAATCAGGATCTAGTTACACGGAGTAGATGTTATAAATAGCTTAATACAGATGTGTCACACACAAAAGACAAATATGCATAGTTACAACAATAAACCTGGTTTGCATGATCGGTAACTGTGCAGACTAAATACTGCGTGGTTGGTAGAGTTTTCAGGTCTGTAGTGAGCAACGTGCATAATTGTGAGGCAGACATGAGACCCCACCATGGCGTAACTGATGAACTGTCTCTGACCCGTCAGGACCTGCTCAGCCCAGGCCAGAAGAAGCTTTCAGTAACACAAAACACCTCACAGAGAGACGAAACAGTGGCTCCTGCATCTCTGAAAGAGTTTGCACTAGAGCACTTTAGGTAATAATGTCACACACCTCGAGAAGAAAAGAATAAATAAATAAGACTCAAGAAGGAAGCAGGACATTATCGCTAATGTGTTCACACTTTGTTTCCTCTCTGTCACAGGAGCCCAAGTAAAGATGTCGGTCGTGGCGCGCCCAAAGGGGGCAGCAGGGAGAAGCTGTGGCTTTGTTCCAGAGAACCGCTCAAACAGCCGCTGATGAAGAGCCTGGTCCGCAACTCTGACCTCAGCAGCCTGGCCTGCAACGCCTTCACTGATATCCTTGACTGCTAATCCTTCCATGGTGATAATGGAAATATTGGACACGGTTCCGCTCAAGTGTTTTATTAACAGCTGGGTTAATAACGCTCAAACGGTAAACCGGGTTTAACTGATTTTAAATGAAAATAATGAAACAATGCCGCATGAGTCCTTGACCTTGCCTGCCACCTATCCTGAAGTACATGGGCGACTACCCCATCAAACACGTCCGCAGCCCCGTGGAGCTGACCGACCAGATCTTTGGCCCAGCCACACAGCATGAAGCTCTGCAGGATGAGATCTACTGCCAGATTATGAGACAGATGACCAACAACAGCAACAGGTGCTCTCTCAGCGTGGACCTCTGTCTTTTCAACACTTTGACATAAGAGTTGCAGCAGAGTCCAGCCCTCTGTGAGTCTCATCCCTTTCTCTTGTTCTCGCTCACTCTCAGGTTGAGTGTGGAGCGCGGCTGGCAGCTGATGTGGTTGTGTTCAGGCTTGTTCCCGCCCAGTCGCAGTTTGATGACATACACTCAACGCTTCCTGGAGTCGCGGCCCAGAGACCAGCTGGCTGCTGGCTGCCTGCAGAGGCTGCAGGAGATGCGCAGGTTTGGTTACTGCTGGTTTTATCATGAAGGTCGAATAAATGAAAATCAAGACTATTTGGAACCTGAAATTTGTCAACCTTGATCACTGAAAACAACACTTACAACATAGTGAAAATAAAGTTATTGAAATTTACTTTTTTAAATGTCATCATGCATCTAAAGAAATCACAGTTTTGCACGAGCACATGGATGAATCAAAACAAAAAGGCTTCTTTTACCGTGAAACAGAACAAGACTGAGCCATGGTTTTGTTCCTAGTTCATTTTAAACATATAGTTCTGTCTAATTATGTCCATTTGTGTGTGCCATGCATTAATTGGAGTGCTTTGTACCCTCAGTAAGAAGCCCAGGAAGTTTCCTCCCCATCAGGTAGAAGTGGACGCCATCCAGCAGAACAGCCCGCAGATCTTCCAGAAAGTCCACTTCCCAAATGACACAGATGATGTACGACACAACGCTTTAACTCCTAATTGATATTAACTGCCATTACTAATCTAATAAGGACCTGTCACTCTTGATTTAGTTTATTTTATCCTTTGTCCAGTCAGTTATTGATTGTTCTGTTGCGATTTGTATCCATTCTTTATGTATATATAAATATAAGCACACTCTTCTATCACTATAAGTAAATAACTACATTTATAAATTTAATATATTTTATTGCAAATTTACAGAACAGTTCAACATTTGGGAAATATGCTCATAAGCTGTAATGTGGATTTTTTTTTTCCTCTGTACAGACCCAAGGGAGCTATTTATGCTAAGCTAAGCTAGCTGTTTATGATGTATCTTAATGTTTATGGTACAGACACGAGAGTGGCATGGATCTTCTCATGTGATTCTCAGCTACAAAGTGAATAACCGTATTTCCTAAAGTGTAAATCTGACTCCCCTCACTGTTGTGCAGATATTCGAGGTGACATCGACAACCACGATCAAAGACCTGTGCTACAGTATTGCCTCTCAGCTCAACCTGAGCTCGGCTGATGGATATGGCCTGTACCTGAAAACACTTAACAAGGTGGGGTTGGGTAACGTTCCTGCAGAAGTTTAGACATTAATTTACACTGTGATCTGACTGAAAAGGTGGAATTAGACTGATATATGCATACTATGAGAGCTTTGGAGGTGATTTTGATGATTTGACTCATTCTCAAAATGTGAAAACACAGTCATTTATTTTTTACACTCTATCACATTTTTAACACATCGAAGTTCATGTGTTCTTCTTTCAGGTCATGAGCTTGGATGAGGATGTATATTTCTTTGACAGCCTGAGGCAGAGTTCAGACACTCCTAAGAGGGCAAAACGAGTGAAAGAAGGTAATGTGTCATACTGTCAACTTCAGTTTTTACATGTTAGTGCTTCTCCTTGTTCATAATTCAGATCTTGCTCCTCAGGCGTTCAGGCCAACATGCTGTACCTGGTGATCTTCAAGAGGAAGCTGTGGTTCAACGTGAGCCCGGGGAAAGACCTAGTTGCAGACCTCACTTTTCATTTCCCACAGGTATTTGACCAAAGCTGTCTAAATTAAAACGCTGGTTTTAACCCTTTTTCAATACGCCGAATCGTCCTGATACAAGACTGCTGCTGTGCGTCCACGCAGGAGCTGCCCAAGTACCTGCGGGGATACCACAACTGCACCAGAGAGGACATGATCAACCTGGGCGGGCTGCTCTTCAGGGCAGAGGTCGATTCAGACAGGTCGCAGTTTGTCATGATCCCCAAAATGCTGGGGAAGCTGGTTCCTGCCGACCAGATAAAAAGCATGTCCCCTGAAGAATGGAAGAAGGTAAAAGATGCGTCCGTTAATCTCAGAAAATGGAAATTTTCTTTTTTGTGGAGAGAAGTAGCTTTTACATAACTTTGTCCACTGTAAAGGACGTTCATTGAGTACTTTTCTCTTTGCTTTGTGTTCCACTTGCAGCACATCATCTCCTCCTACAACAAGCAGAGTGGCATCACATTGCAGGAGGCAAAAATCGCCTTCCTGAAAGCCATTTCAAGTTGGCCAACCTTCGGCTGTGCCTTCTTTGAAGCTAAAGTGAGTGATCAGGATGAGCCAATAGACAAAGCTGGCAGACAACAGTGTGAGGAAACGGTTTCATCATATTGTGTCTCAACTTGCCTTTGACTTTACAGCAAACGTGTGAATCAAGCTACCCGACTGTAGTTTTGATTGTCGTCAGCAAGCAAGGAGTCAGCTTAATAGACCCCAAGACAAAGGTACAAACACGAATAAGCCTGAAATGATGTCTAATTCATATGTTATGTTGTGTTGTAGTCAAGCGTCTTCTTTCACTCAAACCACAGCATCTAAATGTGGCTTAAATCACACTGTAAACCTTTCAGGAGCTGCTAATCATGCACCCATTTAGCCGCATCACTGCCTACTACAGCAAAGGCAGCCACTTCCAGATGACCATCACCACCCTGGTGAGGGGGATCAACTTCGACTGCGAAACCTCACAAGTGAGTGCCTGCCCTTTTCATTTCATAATGTCCAGACATTCCTTAAAAGGAAAGAAGCTAATACACATTATTCTGTAAACCAGTCGGTCCATTCACCCGCTTGGGAGTAGCGATTTTGATATCAAACACCCACATTTCATCCTCTTGCAGGCCAGCACCTTGGAAGACCTTCTTAGATCCTACTTCAGCATGTATGAGAGGCAGAGGGAGAGTTTCCGACCAAAGAACCTCATGTTTTCATAAGGAGGACAAGAGAATGGACTGACCTGCTGCGATCTTTTAAATGAATGTATTTCCCCAATACAGATTATTTCTCCAAGACAAGAAAGTAATATTCAATCTTAAGCGCATCATATCGTCAGTTTTTATTGTGTGTAAAATTGTGAATTTAGATTGTGTGTAAATTTGGTGATATTAAACTTTAAAAATGTCCAACGCTGAGTCATTTAACAGAGATTTAGCTCTAACTGTTGCGGTCACAAAGGAGCAAATACATTTGCTTCCTCATTCCTTATTTTGGCATTTAGCTAAAGTGGATTAAGGCCCTTTTCTTTGCCTTAATTTGATGTTTTCATATTTTGTAATGTAGTGAATTTGCCTCAGACTTCACAAATACTGCTCTTAATTACAAAGTTCAAGTCTCAACACTGCAACAATCAAACTTTAATAAGCAGTGTCCTGTTTCCATTATCCCCACAGTGCCCTTTATATATCCAAATATTTTGCATGATTTTCCTTTCATCCTGTGCGGTGAGGCCCCATCTCTGATTGAGATTTTGTTTCATACTTTACATACTTAATCTGCTTTATATTCATCACAATAAACACATGCGGACCAAAATACTGGGGCAATTATAAGAAGCATAAATGGCCTAAAAGACCCAGATGTGTCCACAAAAATACCCAAACTGATCAAATTCACAAACTTGACTGAAAGCGAACTCTGCATCGCAACATATTCAGACATCAGCTGAAACAAAAGTGATCATCCAGCTTCACGACGCCACAAAATATTTACAGACATTTATGATTACTGCGCTGAGAAAGTGAGTCTGTAATACTGCTTTCATTACAAATGTTTATTAATATCTATAATTATTACCAATTGTCTTTTTCTTATAGAAAGGACATTTCAAAGTAATGTACATATGTTAATAACTATGTTAATAACTAAATTAAAACCTGTGCTGTTTATACTTACTCCATAGTTAATTATTTACTCAATTACAGTTGGAGACATTGACAGCTGGTTTAATTCTCCCACACAGGTTGACGCTCTAATCTGTGTTGCTGGCCAGTGGATGTTGTGTAATTAGAATGGAATGTGGTGTGTACAGTGACTGGGTTTGCTATTGAAAGGGGCTTTTCTTTCATGTGGGCTGTACCACTGTGAACTTTAATGTCTATATTAACTGTGAAGTAATTTCCCCTCCAGCAGGAACACGGAGCAGCCAGCAGCAAACAAAGACACGAGTCGGGCAGAGCACTAAGTCATTTTCACAGCAGACAATTGACGTGTTATAGCAGGAAACACACACAGGTGTACTTCATGACATTAATTATGGCCACGTTCCAATTAGCTGTACCCCTTCCAGGATCCAGGTCCCTGGTTCTGTACATAAGCGCATGGCATATTTGGACAACTAAATGGAGTGGAGATTAGCTACAGCTGTGCTTTGCTCGCTATGACAGGTCAGACTGTTTGCTGTGACGAAGGCCTGTCGGGGCTAAGCTGACAGGGTGTAGTAAAATAATCCAATTCCATAGTTACATATTAATTTTGGAGCATTTATAGTATTAAAGTTACATTTACTTAAGCTTTCTGAAACACTTAGTGAAAAAGTCATCTGACTAATTTTCTAAGAAGTATAGTCAGCACACTGCTTTGTTAAATTATGTTTTACTCGTTTGGAGAAGACAGAGTGCTGACAAAGAGGTGTGTGGTTGTTATTGTCACTGAAGACAACTTGCTAATGTCATATAGGCTGAGCTCAATGAGCTGTAGTCACATTGTTCTTTTATGTCCACATGTTATGATTATGACATGATAAATGTTCATAGTAGTTAATATGGCAGTTAAACTGGCATATTATTTACAATTCTAATATTTATGGGCCAGTACCTTCTAAAGTGACCATCTTATAGCTTCAGTCATACTTTTTCTATTTTTAAAAACTGGTATTTGGTCACCATAATGTACCAGAATGTAATAACCATGTTCAGTGTATTATAAAACCTTTAAATTCAGTGCAGCAATGTGGAGAAAAACATCCCCTTTTCTTAAAAATCCAAAACTGCTGACTTTAGGTCACCCTGTCAAAACTGTCGTGATTATTTTCTGACATTCACAAAGTACAGCTGAAACAATTTCAACATTAAACATTGTTTCATTTTTGTGTTTAATCTCTGAAGCTTGGAGACGTAGAGTGTTCCCAGCTAAATGCTGTATTAATATTTATTATTACAAAAAGCGGTTCTAGGACTGTTAGGAAATATGATAGCTTGTGTAAATGTTCAACTGCTTCTTTAGCTCTTTCTTTGTATCTTCAAGCTTTTATTTTTATTGGAAGGAGCAGCATTGTGGTAGGCCACACTTGTGTGTCTTACACACGAGCCGGAGACAGTTTTCAAAATGTCAGCCAACACTCCCAGTTTTCCACCAGACATTTGATGCCCCTGGAATGTCCCGACTCCTCCTTGAGTATCAGTCACCCGTCACCTTTTCCTCATAACACAACTCCAATTTCATACCTGAAATGACATCACAAACTGTGTGTGTGTGTGTGTGTTTGTGTTGTAGGGGAGGGGGGTAGTGTGTAGTAGTGTAATGTAGTAGACTGCTTATACAACCCTCCTCATTGCCTGTCAAGACTATTGCTCTGTTACCATGGAAACCATGTGACCAAAAAAATCAGGTTACCACCAGCAGGTGCATATGAGGTGCAGTATGATCGTTTGTGCCTCAGTCTGTTTCCTGATGCAATCTGACTGCAAGGGGAGCAGGGGTTTGACAGACAGACCAGCCTTTGACAGTGAACTTACTATTACTTTGAATGATATTTGAACCAATGAAAGAATTTACTTTTCAAATATTAGGGTTAAACATCTTCTCTGAATCAGGACAGACACGCATTTGCTGACTCTCATCTCATTGTCTGGGTTACAGTGAATTTATTTTTATGCAAAATAAATGTGCTACATCTGAATTAATTACAAAGCACTGTAAAAATAAGATGTAGGCCAAACAGTTGAATCTTAACAGGGCTGTGCGTGTGTCTGTGTGTCTGTGTGTATGCTGCCCTACAAGAAGGCAAAGGCATTTTGATGCACTGCACCAAATTTGGAACAAAAGACCTTATAGCCCAGACCACATCACTATCCTCCCACCTGCACCCCCCCCCCTCCCCCAAACTTGTAGTTCAAGACACAAAAACAGCATATCAACACCACATACACTCTCTCATACACAAAAACAAACACAGGCACACATGTACTCTATCACACACAATGAATATTGTGACTACTGTATATGCATACTGTACTGTCATGCACACATACACATTTATCTAATATATCTTTACATGTAGGAACATGCATATATAAACGCACATATGCACATAAATATACCTCTTTCTCATATATATAAATATATATATATTTACATACATATTTAAAAACGCGTGTGTAGCACAGCGGCATAGTATGTATACATATGTGGCGTGTGCGCGCACGCGTGCGTGTGTTTCTTGTTTTCTGTCGTTCTCCTCAAGCAGAGCAGAAGTTTCGGCCATTTTTTCGGGGTGTTTGTTGTTTTCACCAAAACAAGAGGCTGTTCTCAGGTCGACGCTGAGATGTGTCTCCCAGTCAACCTCAGGCTAGTTTGGAGGAGAGTAAAATGATCCCAGATCAGTGTCTGCTTCGGTGTCATGCCATCCCCCATCGCGCTGCTAGGTGCGCGCCAGCCTCGCGATAGCCTCGCCTACAAGAATCAGAGCTCCGCTCGCGAACTGGATGCTGACAGGCGCGCGGTGCGGTCATCATGCAAAGGTTACATTGGATCCGTTTCAGCGAGTGTCTAAAGAAGCCGCTCCTCCGCAGGACGTACACGGGTTACAAAATGCGAGACGTCTAGCAACACAAAAACGCTCTAACTCACGTCTACTCGCCTGTTTGTCTACAGCAGGTGTCAAACGATGGACGCAAGTTTGGGATTTCCGCGAACGGCAGAGTGTACGCTGGCTCCTCTCGGCGGTAAAGTGGCTTCATGAGTGTCCAAAGTAACAGTGGAAGTGGTGGTGGAAGTTTGGAGGCGACGCCATCTTGGTCGCAGCTCTCCTCGTCCCCAACGATTTCTCAACAACATATAACGGCGACCGCAAAGACCAAGGAAGGTATATTAGCTCGCCAAGTGCACGAGCGACTGTTATTCTCCTTAAAGTGTGTCCTTTGCTGGAGAAGTGGCTTATTTTGGCAGCGTCGAGCTAACGTTTGTTGAAGTAAAAATGGATGTCAAGTTCACTGATGCCGTGAATTGGAAGCCAAACGTCAGCTGTCAGTTCAGTTGATGGCCAGTCTGAGTAGCAGCAAGCTATCATGTTTGCACAAAGGCAGCGCTAGCTTGATGTTGTGTTTGTTTGACTGTCAGCTTACATGGTTTGTAGTTACTCGAAGCTGTTGATGCGATCGCAGCTTAGTGGCAGTTTGTAACATTCGCCCCTATCAACAGCATCTAGTTGGATATTAAAACAACGTAGCTGTGCATGCATCCATTAATGCATTGCAGTGCATGCCCCCACTGCTATAAACTTGAGAACAGGCCCTGGATTTTACCTTTCTGACCAGTTCGCTTGCATTTGTGTTCCACATTGTTTCTGTCTTTGCTGCTGGGACTTTATTTACTCCGCTATAGCCGAGTTGCTGCATGTGATGTGACAAAACAGTGGTCGAAAAGCAAAAGTGGTGCAAGCAATTGGTTGCGATCTTGCAAGCTAAATAGCTTAGTTGTTGGGACATGATATGATCGGTATACAGTACGTAAACAGCGACGGTGTTGATAGACGGCAGTAACTAAAATAACCTTTAAAATGACAGCGATGAGGAAATCGTTAAAGAAGTCATTTGCAATCAGAGATTCCTAACACTTTACTAAATAATGCTGCAGTATGAAGCTTTTGGTGCGATATAGATTAAATAACCTAAATCAGTCCCGTCCCGTCCCCCCCCTGTCCTGAGATAACCTCACGCAGGCCTTGTAGTGTGCTCTCTGTTTCACTGCTCACGGGTTTCATAATGTCCATTATGCCTTTTAGGGCTTGCCCCTGTGCCAGAAGCTATGTAAAGATGACAGCCAGGAAATGTCCAATAAGGAAACAAACACTTGCAGCACTAGTCAGCAGGGAGCAGAGGACCTGTGTGTCTGTGTGTGTGTGTGTGTGTCTCTCTCTCTCTCCCTGGAAACCGGTTGTCACAGAACAAGGCCCAGTCAGGCAGCATATATGTTTAGCCTACCGCCTGTGTGAGACCTGTGTTATGAACATTGTGGTTAAGATTTAAAGTGGTGAGCTTTTTCCACTCGAACATCTGCAGATCTGGCTCGGTACTGTGGACTTTTAAAAGTAAAGTGAGGCTTTTGCAAACCTCAGATGACCTGAAAATCTCTGCCCTGTTTCAGCAGCATAAGGAACATGGATGGCACACGTGTAGCATTTGAATTAGCAGCGTAACTAGTGAAGGGCCCGGATCCTTTCTACACCGGCTGCGCAGCCTGTAGGAAAACGTGACTTTGAGATAAAATTTCTGGTGTCCTTATCTCAACTGGTATTCTGCCCTATGGTGGAAATAAAGAGTGTACACACCCTTATGAAATTGTGTTTTGAGAGTAAAGACAGAAAGTAAAGGCAGAAATGACAATTTCTGGCAGGTACTGATCAGTTGTTGCATGTGACAACTGTCTGACCCAGAGCTCTAAATAGCAAGATATTTGGACACAAAATAAAACGTGGCACAACCGAAAGAGAGCTGAATGCAGGAGAGCCGCTCACAAAGTCCAGATGTGCAAAGTTAACAGAGACTTATTCACAAAGACTTTTTATTACTAAATGTAAAGGTTGCTTGACCAAGTACTAGTTGTGCATGTTTTGCAGATCCCTGCGATCAGGGGTTTTTAATTTAAAAATATATATGGAACAAGGCTGACATTTACATTGCTGTGATATCATCTTCAGATTTCAAAAACCTCCTTTTCCAAAGGGTGCGTGGACTTTTTATATCCACTGTATCTGCAATACTTCTGAGGTGTTGAGTTCCCTGAATATCACAGACTAGTTTAGCAGCATGCAATGAGGCCATTGTTACAGTCTAATGACATAATAGGAGAGCTGGTTGGAGGGTTTTGTGCTGACATACTGGGAGGCTCCGCCTGGCGTCGGCTCTCCTTCTTCCTGACTTCAGTGGTAGAGTGACCTTCCTGCTTCAGCTAGAAATGCAGTGTCACTCATCTACAGTATCTCCCATCATAGCGTGCAAGTGCATCCTTCAAAGAGCTACCTGCTGCCCTGTTGAATCAAATCCATTTTTCTATTTTTATCCTCTAATCACTCTAATTTTCTCTAATCCTCCCCCAGATACTGTCCTCTGCTCCTTGGCTTGGTGCTCATTTTTCATTCCTCCCTTGTAAATTTGTCACAGCTAACTGTTCAGGCCTCAGTCGCGCTTGTTGCCTCTGCGATGATGTAGGTGTCTAATGTTACTCTGTTGATGCCCTCACGCCAGGCCCCATGGAGGAGCTGCACAGTCTGGACCCCAGGAGACAGGAGCTGCTGGAGGCCAGGTTCACAGGGGCTGTCAGTGGCAACACAGTAGGCAGCACTGGGAGCACCAGTGGAGGTGCTAAGGTAACGGCAGCACAGAGCAACAAAAGCCCCATATTTGTGATGCGTCACACAAATGCATCTGACCCAGAAGCTAACAGACGCGATGGCTAATAGTTTATTTTGTGAATACCTGTTTCAGGATTCAGATTCCTCCTTTTAGTTTAGTTTGCTGCTCACAAAACAGGACATTTAATAGAAACAAGCCTCATCATTTCAGTAACTAGGCATTTCAATCCCAAATCTAATATCAATACCAGCAACAACCAGTTCAGCAGAACGAAGGCGGCACTCAAGTCTCCGGGCTTGTGACTAACTCCAGTGACTAACCCAGCCGTGATAGTTCCTTGTCTGTCAGAAAGTGCTACCTCAGCAGCGGGGACTTTTTGGTGGCAGGAAATAAGAACCTAAGTGCAGGTTCTCATGGTGGAAAAGCAGGTGAAGGTTCCTGTTTTCCTAAAAAGGGTGCTGGCTTCCTGGAAATGCGTTGGAAAAGGCCCAAGTGACACACCTAATAACTGAAGATCTGGATTCCTATTTGGCGTGGCAGACTTAGAGGCCTGCCCCCAGGCTTTGTTTCACTGGTGTTTACATTACACAAGGTTCTTGAAGTCGGATAGCGCCTCTCACACGTAGAGACTATTTTCATATTGTGTGTCTTGGCTCATTTGTTTTGATTTCTCACTGTGCGCAGGGTCTGGCCAACGAGTCCTCCAACCACAGCTACGGCAGCCTGGGCTCATCTAGCGACAAGGAGTCAGAGGTAAAACAGGCACACGCGTCACAGTTTTACTTTGAAGAGAGAGAACAAAAATTAAATATTGCATATTTTATTACGCTGATGCCGACAGTGGAGCCTGGTTTGACACAGCTGCATGCCGTCAGTACTTTATTTCCCTGCTCTGCCCACTCGTCTTTCTGCCTCTCCCTCTACCTCCACCTCTCCTTCTCTTCTCTCCCTAGAACTCTGATTTGAAAAGAGGGAGCTCCCCTGCCTACTCAGTATGTACTCTTTCTTCCTGCTGCTCTTTCCTGCTGAAACGCCGCCACTCCAACCGGCTTTGTTAGGTAAAACACGAGGGATTCATACCTTCTGTTTTTTCCTCTCGCTCTTATTTCATATCAATCCACAGACCCCGGAGAAGAAGCACTCTGAATCGTCCAGAGGGAGGAAACGGAAAGCCGACACCTATTCAGAGAGTAGTCAAGGTACGGCTGGTACCCGCAGGAAATGGGTAGCATATAGAATATGATAGCTATACGTCACTGATGGCTTGCATTATATTCTTACATTCTCACATTTCCACGCAGGGAAGACCTCCACGCGCGGGCCCAAGATCAGTGACTACTTTGACGTGAGTATTACACCAGCGTCCATCATTCCCAGCCGTCACGCCTTGGCCCGGGTTGTTAAGTTCGCCTGTTTGTCTCTTTTGCAAAGTTCCAGGGTGGAAATGGTTCCAGTCCAGTCAGAGGCCTCCCATCAGCCCGCCGCTCTCCGCAGAACTCGCACTCTGCCCCGGGCTCCATCGTGAGTATATCACCTGCACTATCCCATAACGCGTGGAGTTGTATGCACATAAGGAGGATGTGTGTCCGTGTTGTTCAAGGTTTAACAAAACCCTTTTGTGTGCGTAGATCCGGCAGAACAGCTCCTCTCCCACGAGTCTATGTTTTGGGGAACACAATCCCAAAGCTTCCTCCAGCAAGTGCGTCCAGGTAATACGACGCATGCATGAAACGCAGACACGACACACACTTATTTTTCCCTGAAAGATTCCCGCAGTAACGACTGCTGCCTCTCTGTCTGGGCCCTTCAGACGGAGCTAACAGGCCTGAAACTTGCTGCGCTGGAGAGCAACAAGAGTCTGGACTTGGAGAAGAAAGAAGGGCGGATAGACGACCTGCTCAGGGTGAGTCCAGCGCCCACAGGCAGGACAGAACGTACTACATGTTACCGTGTCAGGTCTGTAGCACCTCTGTAACCACACTGTCTCTGCCGTACAGGCTAACTGTGACCTGCGGAGACAGATCGACGAACAGCAAAAACTCCTGGAGAAATACAAGGAGAGGCTCAACAAGTGCATCACCATGAGCAAGAAGCTGCTCATAGAGAAGGTATCGGACTCGACACGCCTGCGTTTTGTGTGCAGTCGCTGAGCGTTTGAAATCTAGCGACACTCCTAATGTTATCAGAACGATAATACTCTCTGCTGTTTGAGCGCCGCTTCGGTCCACAGCTCCGGAGGGAACAGCTCTGTCTCTTGGTTGGTAGATCCTTGAATGTCTCCAGCCCTTTTCACAGCTTTGATTGTTTTAGTGTGTCCGTGGAAACAATGCACTGACCACGCCTTCCATTCTGGGTGCAGCTGTCGGTGAGGGCTTGTCACCGCGGTGTCTCTCTTTTTCCCCTGTCGCTGCTGAGACGCGTCCTCGTGATTCCTCATGTGTCGCATCTGCCTGTTTTACGTGTCCAGAGCACCCAGGAGAAGCAGTCGTGTCGCGAGAAGAGCATGCAGGACCGTCTCCGCCTCGGTCACTTCACCACGGTGAGACACGGGGCGTCCTACACGGAGCAGTGGACCGACGGATACGCATTCCAGAACCTGATCAAGTGAGAGAGCGCAGACACCTGAATACCTTCGGTCCAATTAGATTCATTTTCAGTGTATTTCTTTTGCATTTTGCATTCTTAGCTATTGGGTGCACTTCTCAGTATGACCTGTCCCCGCTCTGTGCAGGCAGCAGGAGGGCATCAACCAACAGAGGGAGGACATAGAGCGACAGAGGAAGCTGCTGGCAAAGAGGAAGCCCCCCAACCCCGCGTCTCCCTCCCTCTCTGTGGCCTCGACCTCTGAACCCAAGCAGCGCAAAACCAAGGTGGTCAACGGCAACGACTCAGACCCCTTCCTCAAGCCCTCTTTGCCCCAGCTGTGAGTACACTGCAATACACGCTGTGCAACACTGTGGGAAGCTTGACCACAAAGCATGATAGAGGTATAGTTTTGGCCGGAGCAGCCGGACACCAGCGGCTTCTTTTGATCCGTTTTCTTCACAATTTTCATAGTTTGAGACTTTAATCGCCGCAAGATGACTTGGAATTGAATCATCAAGACCTTTTTTTTTTAACACCTGACATGTTTGGGCAGGCTGACGCTCGCTGAGTACCACGAGCAGGAAGAGATCTTCAAGCTTCGCCTTGGACACCTGAAGAAGGTCGGTAGCAAAACAGAAATAAAAAAAAATCTGATCAAGTGTCGACAACATGACGACACCCTGATATGTTTCCATCCACTGAAATGGCCAAAATGAGCACGGCACACACTGAAAGTGGAGCCTTGATTTGTTTGTTTGTGTACGTGGGTTTTAAGTGCACGAATCTTCAAACAGGAAAAGAATCAAAATGGTGTGTTTATGCAGGAGGAGGCGGAGATCCAGGCAGAGCTGGAGCGGTTGGAGCGGGTGAGGAACCTCCATATCAGAGAGCTGAAGAGGATAAACAACGAGGACAGCTCGGCGTAAGTCCTCCACACACACACACACACACAGGGCTGTAATGTGTGAGCTCACGGTGAAGAACGACTTTACAGCGTCGACAGAAACCGTCTTTTATATTTAAAGACGTGCGTGTGAGAATATGGAAGTGTGAGCACGACAGAAGAGTCGGTACAATAACTGATCCGAAGTGTGTGTGTGTGTGTGTGTGTGTTCCTCCTCACGCAGATTTAAAGACCATCCCACACTGAATGAGAGGTATCTGCTGCTGCACTTGCTGGGCAGGGGCGGCTTCAGCGAAGTCTATAAGGTACAGCTCTGCGGTTGGACTAGGTTCTTCCTATCTTCTCTCTCTCTCTCTCTCTCTCTCTGTTAAGTATGTCTGGAGACAAATGTGTGTGTGTGTGTGTGTATTCTTGTCACACACAGGCTTTTGACCTGTTTGAGCAGCGCTACGCAGCTGTTAAAATCCACCAGCTCAACAAGAACTGGAGAGAGGAGAAAAAGGAGAACTACCACAAGTAGGTCTCATATATATATATATACACACACACACTGGCAAGATACACAAAAAGCAAAATGTTTCGCTAACACACACACACACACACACACACACTACATTGACATTTATTTCCTTGCAGGCATGCATGCAGGGAGTACCGGATACACAAGCAGCTGGACCATCCCAGAATAGTCAAACTGTATGACTATTTCTCCCTGGATACTGACACGTGAGTCACCTCTGACCTCTGCCAGCTGCAGCCCTGCTGGGCCGACATCCTGACGTTGTTTATCCAGCTTTTTAAAAAAAAAAAAAAAAAAAAAAAAAAAGTCAAAAATCAGTGGGCAGGGTATTTAACGAGGATTTAAAACAACACAGTTGTTTTAAATCCTCGTTAAATGCCCTGCCCAGTAAATATTCAAATAATGCACAAGCCGTTTGTATTCTGCCTCGAGGCGCGACGTCATTGCTGCAAGTAAGAGCAAACACCAGAGGGGTGTTATCAGATTGGGAAAGAGTAAATAGTAAAAGCAAATCCCAGAAAAATGCATGATTCAGCGTCAACATGCCTGGACAATGGAGGTTACATTTAAAGGGTTAACGTCGAGCTTGGGAGCACGAAAGAACACGTGAGGTGTTGTCAGAGTAACCGATGTTGCTGCCCCAGCCTGACAACGCCGCGTATTTGTCCCGAGGAGCAGACGAAAACGTCTTTGTGTTGAGTACAAAGGTTGAGCGCAGGTCTGGACCTTACTGTTGTTGTTGTACCATGTTAGCAAAGCCGTCCTTCTAGTGGTGAGCGGCTCATATAAGTCAGGCTCAGTCAGTAGCAGAAGGTTGTGACGCTGACCTTTGACCTCGATGTGGAGGAGGGGGGAGTGAAATTCATCCTCTTAGCCTTCATCCTGGCCAGCGCTTCAGTGATGCTTATACATGAGGAGCAGTTGAACCTCAGGGTTGTTACACTGTAACCGATTGGTTCACGCTCAGCTGATGACATTGATCTTTTTTCCCTGTGCGTGCTCTGGTCCGTCCTCCGCCCTCGCAGGTTCTGCACTGTCCTGGAGTTCTGCGAGGGCAATGACCTGGACTTCTACCTGAAGCAGAACAAGCTGATGTCAGAGAAGGAGGCACGCTCCATCGTCATGCAGATTGTCAGCGCCCTGCGCTACCTCAACGAAATCAAGCCCCCCATCATCCACTACGACCTCAAACCTGGTGGGTGCTCTGAGGGTGGCCTGGTGAATCAGACATGAGAGGCTTGAGTCAGTCTGACACTCCTAACAGGGGTGGTGAAATGAGTCTGACAGGGCTGTGCACGTCTGGCTCAGCACATATCTAAACAGCTGTAGCAGTGTTTGAACCTGAGTCTCACAATGAACCTCACTGTGTGCTGCAGGTAACATCTTATTGGTGGATGGAACTGCATGCGGAGAAATCAAAATCACAGACTTTGGGCTGTCCAAGATTATGGATGACGACAACTACGGCGTGGACGGGATGGACCTCACATCACAGGGAGCAGGCACTTACTGGTAACACACACGCACACACCTGAAGCCCCTTATCTGACTGACACAGTGACAGAAAGTGTTTGAAAGAGTATGACATAGGGTTGATTCTGTGTGTGTGTGTGTGTGTGTGTGTGTTTCAGGTACCTTCCTCCAGAGTGTTTTGTGGTGGGGAAGGAGCCGCCTAAGATCTCCAACAAGGTGGACGTCTGGTCTGTGGGAGTGATCTTCTTCCAGTGCCTCTACGGACGCAAGGTACAGCAGCCGCGCCGCCTGCTGCACGCTGCACGCTGCGCTTCCACACAAACCTCCAGCAGGTTGATCAGCGTGTGTTCACTGACAGTGTTTGGCCACAAAAAAGGAGAGATCGTATTCATTTTTCAGGTTTCGGAATATGTGTCCGAGACTTGGGATCGGTTTTGATTTTGCGCGTTTTGTTTTTTTCGCAGCCGTTTGGTCACAACCAATCACAGCAGGATATTCTCCAGGAAAACACCATCCTCAAAGCCACAGAGGTCCAGTTCCCTGCTAAACCGCAGGCTAGCACAGAGGCTAAGGTAACGCGCACACGCGCACACACACTGAGGCAGATGTGTAAAACCACATACACGTACACATTCACACACCGTACTCTAGTTTTACTGAAAACATCCTGTGAAACACGTCACCTTTGGTTTCTCTGTGAGTCCCGTCACGACTGTATTGATACCGAATACAATATTCCAGTCTGCAATCCAACACAGATGTAATTCTTCAGCCTCTTTTGATGAGCTTAAAGCAAATATTGTCATAGAAGCAGTTTTGTTTTCTCATCATGGCACTTCCAAAAATCCTGAAAATCCGGATGTTAAACATACAGCGCCGCAGAGTGATTTACAGCATTGTCTGATTTGAGTCCAAACACCCAGATGTGTTCAAGGCACCGCAGCATGACAGCAAATTGTCTGACAGCTGACAGATATTGATCATCTCATTATTTCTATGTCTTTGTTATGCCAACCTGGATAGGTGTAAGCATAACTGAGCTGAGACATTTGTGCGTTGCAATATAAGAAGGTATTATGAGTATCCACACACTCTAATCTAAGTATTAACGTTAACGACACACACACACACACACACACTCATTCCCTCTCTCACACACAGCCTGCAGCTCTTTCTATAACATGTTCTTCTCCTGCAGGCGTTTATCCGGCGCTGTCTGGCCTACCGCAAGGAGGACAGGTTCGACGTTCACCAGCTGTGCTCGGACTCCTACCTCCTCCCTCACATGAGACGTTCAAACTCCTCCGGCTCCCTGCAGCCCTCCGCCTCATCTCTCCCCACCTTCTGAGTGGCTCTCTCATGCGACTGACGGCGCCCTCTGACCAGTCTCAAGGCGGAAATGCTGGAATCGGAGGAAAATGGACGCAGATTGTTTTAACTCGAGCTGTTCCCTAATGGATCTGTTGAGCAACGGAGCGCGAGTCGATTGGAACAGATGGGCGAATAAGCGGAAGGGGCACGTGCCCTCTGGATACGTTGAACAGAGTTGCGCCCTTGAACTCAAACAGTGCGAGATACGGGAAAGAACAAAACTGGGAAACCGAAGGGAAACGGAAAGCGAGGGCCAGCCGTTTGGATTGAGGAATGAAAACGATGAAGCTAGTGGATTTCTTTGTTAGATAACCCCTTAGGAGACATTTCAACAGCTATAGGGGCTCCTACAAGCCCACCTATCTTAGCTTCACACTATGATACACCTCAGAGAAGGCTCAGAATACCCCCAACATAAAGCCGCTGTTATAGATGTTCACTTGTTGTTATCAGAGGGGGAGGAGAGTGTGTGTATGTGTGTGAGTGAGTGAGTGTGTGAGTGTCTGTACGTCAAATATGAACTCCGCACTCCATTTTTCTTAGGCCCAAAATGATGGTTCCGTGTCAATTGACCCTTTTGTAGTCCCACTGCACACGACAGGGGTTCACTTAAAAGTGATGCTGCGATGGGACGCGACTAAAAAAAACAAACAAACCAAGAGAAAACGTTCCAGATGAAAGTTCTGGGTTCGGTTTGCACTTCAGGTCCAGATCTCGGTGATCTGGTCTCACATTTGGCATGAAGTACCACGGCGCGGGCTTAGTTTGGGACTGACCGGTAGCCGAGTCCTCTGTTCGCCGTTTTGTTTTGTTTTGTTTTTGTTTCGTTTTCCTTCGCCAAGCAATTCAAACGTACTGCCGGGCTGACAGGACGTGGATCCGTGAATCTGTCTTAATCCATCGCCGTCGTTCAGATCAGAGTCGAAATGTTTCAAACTGCAGAGTATTACAGCGCCGCGCGGTCACAGACGTCCTCTCATCAAGCTGCCTGACGAGAGTCGGACTGAAGTGAGGGACTGGATCAGCTGTTACTGCACTGCAGAGACTCGGAACTCAGAGTTTAGTGTACATTTCATGTGCAGGAGACATTACTCACTAGCAAATACATAATAATGAGGCTTATCCTTGCTGCCCGGTGTCTCACTTTGCTCCGTTTTATTTGTGTTTCCTCCTGAAAGCTGTTCTCGGTTTGCTGCTATAAATGTTGCTTTTAGTTTGTAACGTGTGAATGGTTTCCGCCTGGCATATGTGCATACTTGAACTGTGTTTAGAGGAACCCTCTCCAGAGCCCCTTCTACTGAAACTGACACCTGCTGTGCTGTTCTTGGGGGGGTGTGCTGCGGTGAGGATGGGGGGGGCTGCAACACGTTCCTCTGCCGCCGACGTCAGTGTCCACATGGGTTTTTGTTTACTTTCATGTACAAGTCCAGCAGATATTCTATGGAGCCAAGTACCAGTGGGCTGCGTGGAGAGGAGCGGTCCCACCTGCTCATGCTCAGAGAAGTGGGCCCGCTCCAGGCTGGCTGTGTGGCAGCATGATTTACTGCAGCTAGAAATCAAGTGGATACATCCAAATGTTGTCGTCCTGTAAATAAAACACTTACTTGTACGTTGTTGTGACATGTCAAAACCCTCTCGGGCAACCTGGACTCTGCCCAAAGCACGCCGCTGTGTCAACGACAGGTCGGGTGTAAAGACGAGCGGGAGCGGTTCACACCAAGTTGCGGGTTTCATCTTCTGTCTTAACTGATTCTGAGCGCGCGGGCCGGTAGGTGAGCAACAAGCCAGTCATAGTTTCAGGAACATGACAGGCAGATAAAACCGCAGGAAATACCTGCTCACGGCTTGCTGCTCCCAAATGAAAGCAAGTGATGAAGTGCAATGAAACAGGTAGAGTCTGTTTCCAGTGTGATAAATTGTAATTTGAGCCTGTGGGGCGCAGTGAGGCGTTAACACAAACACTTTAGTCTCTCTCGCGCTCTCATCTACTTGACACAACAGTAGACGATGAGTGCTAGCATTAAATGCGTATGCCACAAGATTAATGACGGCCCTGTGCAGACCGGTGTAAGTGCAGTCATCGGTAAGCTATGCGCCAGGTCACATTAGCGGCGGGGGTGCAGCGCTACGCCGCGTCATTCATATGCAATAAAGATTGCCTCAGAGTCTTAACGCCTGCAGGGTGACCCATATTTCCACGGAACGCTGTGCAACGTCACCGCAAGTGTTTGAGCCAAGATGGAGCACAGAGGAAGGTGATGATGCCTACAGGTCCATGAAAACTCCTGCATGTAGAGTATCTTTAAACACGGCTTCACAGGAAGAACACAGCTGGATTACTGAAAGGTTTCACTCAAAGCTGTTATGTCAGCGGTTATTTATTACAATATAATGGGTCTGATCACGTTCAGATAGATTTGGGGTGTTTTTGCTATAAATTCTGTTGAGTTTAAATTTCACAATCAGGTGTTAATTTGATTTTGATAGCCAAATTACAACGGCTATCATTCGCTCCCACTCTGTTAAAATCTACTTTAATCCTTTATTTTCACGACTCAGTGAATCAGAAGTACAAAGGTTCAGTCAACAGCTGTTTATAAAACCTCTTCTCCGAACTTTATGACTAGTGGTTTTCAGTTTTTAGTCATTTTTGCTCTTCTTCACCTTTGTCTCAACGTAACACCCGAGTTTTCCCGCTGTGAACTCAGTTTCCTGCACGCTTGAACCTCACCTGCCTTTTCGTCCCGTTGATTCAGTCATCACACCTGTTTTCATTTCACACTCGTTACATGCAGGCGATCTTTCTGAAGTGGGGCTGAAACAACAAACACTGTATGAATACACTCAGAGGCGTCGTGTAAAATTCATTTTGGCTTTATTGCTTGCACTGTGCATACTGTAATGTTTTCAGATCAGTTCTTTTACAGTGACACCTCGTGGCTGCACTGCATCACTGCAACTCTGCCTACCAATTCGCTTCACCCATGCCAGGGGGAGACGTACGGTTTATTCTAACCCAGCACCCGTACTTCACCCCATCTACTGATCACCCAGCAGCGAGCACATCCACTTTACTCAGTAGCTCCTGTAGCTGCAAACCTCAGCCCCCTCTGGCATGGCCTCAGCACTGTCGCCATCCCTGTGTGGCAGAGACGGGTACTGTGGAGTTCTGGATATACACGGAGTCGTACGAACAGGGACAGACTAATAATTTGAAAACACAAAAAGGCGGTGCAAAATAATGCAGATTCATTCACTGGGTGGAGACTCGTACAGTAATTTCAACAAAAATTAATACATGTCAATCAAATTAATCTATTAGACAGTGGGTCTATTAACTAATAAAAAGGTTACACGTTAGGGCTGGACGATAACTCCAATAATCAATAACACACTGAATTCATACATATCTTGCGTGTTACAGCAGAGCAGGATGTTATATTCCTCCTGTCGGGCCCAATTTATTCCATCATGGCCAGTTAAATCACCTCTGGACTACACTGTTAGCCGATTGGTTGACTAATTTATTTACCGACGGATGTTCGTAGTTATTCATTAAATTGGATCTATGGCCCAGCCCAGTTAACATACACTGTTCATATAAAAGAAGTTGTGTGAAACAGGATCGCCAGATCAGAAAGGGGACAGTCTTAAGAAAGTTCTTTGCCTTGTCGTAACTGCAGAAGTGCGAAGCAAACTACAAACCAAAGAGAAGACCTCGTCGTCCTCATACAGCAGCTCAGGTAAGCTCTGTGACAATCTGTCAGCACAGACATGTTGGTAAGACCAGTGCACCTCAGTCCTCCATTCTTCATATCCTTTCATCCTTCACTGCTCCGCACAAGCTTCCTCACCCATAACTGGAGCTTGCCCACCTCTGTGTCTGAACTAATGCAGCTGTCTGTCTGTCTGTCTGTCTCTCTTGGCCAAATAAATAGAAAAACACTGAGAAAGACAGACGGGGAAAGAGAGAAACCAGGTGTGTGTTTTGGTTTGATGGCAAGCGGGGTCTTCGTTCCCAGGTTTACGACGTTAGTGTTGCTTCCGTGGGGGCCGGCGATTCCGTGATGTACGTGGAGGCGGGTTCCGTGGGGACTGTGGGGTCGGCGGTGGGCTCAATCACTGGTGCAGCAGTCACTGTGACAGAGGCTGGAGGGGCTGTGGTGGAGATGGGCAGGAGGGGGGCCACTCCCTGAGGGAGGAGGGGCAGCTGGGAGGGCAGCATGGTGGGTAGAGGGGGCAAGGGGGCAAGACCTGGGAGGTTTAGGGGAGGGAGAGATGCCAGAGGGGGGACTGGTGGAGAAAAGGAAAAGGAGATGTGTTCGACTGTTCTCAGATCTTTTCAGTGAACATACATGACTACAACCACACGCTACATACCTAGCTTAGCATAAACACCTGAAACAGTGACTTCTATTTTTAGCTAGAGGCCACACGGTTACAGTGAGACAGCAGGAGCTTCCTGTTCACTGGATATGAATGTTCAAACAGAAAGCTCTTGTACAGATTGATCAAAGATATAACATGTTAACGTTAGCATCGCAGGTGCTGGAAGGTGGACTGTGTAGCATTCGGTGACAGCCTGGTGTTCTGTAACCGTACATTTAATGGACAATAAGAGTCATTTGTCCCAATAAATGTCTTCCTTCAAGATATGTACTCAATGAGACTTCACCATCAAATGGCACGTACTATATCAACAGAACACAGTATGTACTCACGTAGACTATAATAAGTCTATAAGTAGTGTATATTCCAGGCTGGGGTAATCCTAGGAGACCGATATACTCACACTAAGTCTAAATATGTAACAAATATATGCTCTGAATCACTAAACATGTACTACTGAGCACAAAACTTTATACTGATCTTGATAAATTGTATATAAATATATCAATATAGTGATATGAGACTTCCATTGCCATAATATTGGATCTTCCTGGTTTAAAGGCTGCATCGCAGTCAAGTGATGTGACTTCTCCCCACTGTTGAAGCTGTTTTATTATTTGCCTCTCAAAATATGTGAAGGTGTAAATATTTTGTGAATGTACTTACAGTCATTTCTACAATATGATGGCAATACTGATTAAAAGAACTGGGATGTGCTGCTGTTGTCCATATCTACCAGCTCTAACCCAGTCTGTATTTCAGTGACTGAAGCAGGAAAATGATGGAAGACACATCCGACCTGCAGGATGCTGCAGTCACTGCGCACAGTGAGTTAAAATCTCTTCACTCACTGATTACTTTCTTTTATTGGAAAACCTTTTAAAAAGATCTTAAAATACCTAAAATATATTGTGCTTATTCACATGATTGGATATTTCCGGTAGAGAAAGTAAGACTGTTTATTCACCCGCGGTCCCGGCTGGCGGCGGTCCTGCTAATGACACGGCACTGAGGTCTGGGAGTGGCAGGTTGAGGTTGGGCAAGTTAGGGAGCGGAGGTAAGCCACCTGGGAGCGGCATCAGCCCTGCAACCACATACAAACACAAGCACATTGTCACATGAGGGCGCACCACTATTATTCATCTGTTTCTCTTGAGCTGTCAGTGCCTTATTTACATTAAACTCGTGTTATTTTACTGCAGTGAAGCCACTTCAAGAGCGTTTTTTGTTTGGGGAATGTGAGTCACGTGACTTGAGCAGCCTATTACATAAGCATGAATAGGTGGGAATTCTTGTCATAGACAACTGACAACAGAAACAACACGCAGAATAAATAAATATTAAGCATAATGAGACGGCGGTTTAACAGGAACTCACACCATGGCTGTGTTACAGAGGAATATCTGCTGGAAGGACATGTTGCAGCTTCTACTAAAACAAAGTACGTACACCGCGTATGCCATGCTACAATATGATATTTCCTAATGCAGCATAGATCTCTCCACCAGTGGGGTGTGAACACACACACCCATATAAATCCACAGAGACAGAGCTGTAATGCCTCTGCCACCCATGGGCCCCAAAAAAACATGTTGGGTGTTGATAGCTCACACGCTCGGCAGACCGGTGGCGCCTGTCTGGAATACGTATGTTTTGTAAACCACCCACCTGGTAGCGTGGTGGCGGGGTTGAAGCTGGTGGCGGCAGGATTCAGCGGAGTGAGGGGGCTGAGGGAGGGGTTGGTGGAGGAGGAGAGCAGGGGTACTGTGGGCAGACCTGAGGCGGTGGGATGCAATAATGTGTTAAATACAAATACATCATGTTTGAGAGCATGACACATTCTCATATAACAAGGTGAATATGTTGGCGTTAACCGCAAAATACCTGTCTGCAGCTCACTGGGCATGGTGGGCGGGGCTGTGCTGATTGACAGGCCTGACAGCGAGTCTTCAAGGCCAGAGGAGACAACAGGCGCAGTAGGTGCAGGGGTCACTGCTGAAAGCTGGACCTGAGGGAGTTAAACGAGACGAAAAAGATGCTGCCGTCAAACAGGTGAGGTCACATTCATCCAAACGTGCAATTAACGGTGACGAGCAACGCGGCTCTCTAGCCCTCTGCCTGCTCTGCTGCATGCACAATGAGGGGACTTACAATTATACTGAGTGAACGCTGAAAAGACTCTGAGGCCACGATACACAAAACTTCAGTCTTTTCAAGGTCACACACACACACACAGGCACACACACACAGGCACACGCAGAGCATACTGATAACTTACGAGGTTAGTGTTTGTGTGTGCGCCCTCACCTCAGTGAATCCATCCTTCAGCGGGCTGACAGGCTCACTGGGAGAGTTTCCAGGGAAGGTGATCTTCTTCCCCTCCTCGAAGGGCCTGGTTGGAATCCTGTGAAGGTATCCATAACCAATCCCACATCCAAGGCTAGAGGGAGAGAGAAAATGTTCAGAATCCAAAGGACAAAACAAAAGGTTTTCATTCAAACGTACTTGATCTTAATCTGGTCCATCACTGCTGGATAACGGCCCACATCTCGGATGTTGTACGTTTACTTCAGCTGGGGTGGGAAATCAGAGCTTTAAAGGCAGAACTAACAACCGGGATCATCCTCAGTCAACTTACAGGAAGAACAAAACCAACAAAAGCTTTTTTTGGACACTTGGGGTCATGGAGCAAGTGAAACATTAATGTATAATAACACTTTTAAAAGTTTCCCTGTGCAGTTTTCTCATAAACAAACAAAAGATATGTTGATATTCAGTTTCATAAACAAACTGTACGTCTCCTGAACCCTAACAGAGGGGTCAAATGGATTGGAAAAATGGAATCACTGACTTGCTCAGCTAGTCTTCTCCCTTTCTGCTGCATGGCTGCACATCTTGGCATATTACTGCCACCTGCTGATGATCACGATGATGTGAAACCGTTGTGATGCGTTTCGCATCCCTGACGGGGTGGCATGCATGAATGGATCCAGTTGCACAAGATAAACAAACAAAAACAGCCTACGCATCGGTGCCACCGTAGGCCAGAAAGTCCACTGTGGAGTTGATATTGCAATCTGATTTGACCCCTTTTGTAAAATACTATGAGAGTGAGCCATGCCAGTGAATTATAGCCCTGACGGCTGAATTAGAAGCCCAAACTCACTGTGAAGCTCAATAAAGCAGAGTGGAACTGAAGATTTGGGTGACGGCTCTTTATAGCTTCATCACTAAGAGCATGCACCTTTTAAATCACACCGAATATGAGATCTTTGAGAGTGATATTGACATTAAAGGGGAAACAAACCTGTGATGACTGATGTGATAGCTATATAAGCACATTTTATAGCTGGAATGGGATTGTACACTGGTATAGCTATGCAGAGAGCGGTTAACGGTGTGATAAAAGTCTTTGTTACCTGCCCTCTCCTCCCCAGGCACTGTTTGGCGTGATGATCACCTCTCTGCAGTTGTCGGTGTCTGTGTTGTACACATAGAGCTTCAGGCCTTTCCCCTCATGGCTCTCTATCAAAGAGAACAGGTCCTCTGACTGGACAACGGGAGGAGACGCACAGTCGTTATTATGAACAGGTGGAGGATGTGCAGGAGTGACAGCTTAAAGGCCCCACAGTGCTGATAAACTACCTCATTCATAACCGTGTCGGCTCCAATGATGTAGTCAGTGTGCGGCCGCAACCCAGCAAGGGCTGCTGGGGAGTTAGGCTCCACTTCCTGGTGGAGATCGGAGAAGTGTAAACAAACAAACAAACAAACAAACTACCACCGGACCACATGAAACAATAAAATACATACTCGACTTCAACACCACTTACAAGAACATGCCAAACATTCTCATTGGCTCCCTCAAAGCTGCAGAACCGAATGGAGACGCCCAGCAAGCCCTGGCCGCCCCACAGGTTGCTGGGAGTGACCGTCGCCTCCCGCAGCTCGAGGGTCTTGGAGGAGTAAACCAACATCTTAACTGGTTTCTCCACACTGGCTTTGAGCAGGTCTTTCAAGGTGTCATTGTCCTTGTTCTGGAGAAAAGAAGGAGGAGAGTGGTGGAGAAACCATGAACATGCAGTCACTGTATATACTGTACAGACTTGCGTTTGGTCCAATCGGACGCAGTTGCTGGCTTTTCCTTACCAGTCTGGTGTTGTTGATGGAGACAATAAAGTCAAAGAAAGGCTCCAGTCCCGCGCGGTGTCCGGGTGAGTTCTCCTGAACCTGCACCAAAATGAGAGGCACAGTCAAACTTTGTGCATGTGCAGGATGAAGAGGTGGGCCTCACTGGACAACACACTGTAGGAGACATCTGGACATTCAAGTTTCAAATCATCCAAGTATGACTGCTATACATGTCCATGAGTGTACATGCAGCAGAAACATGACCAAGCCTCCTGTAGTCAACAACTGCACTGTTGTCAAGCTGAGCCTCAAGCTGCTAACTTCCCGCTAAACAACGCTGATAGTTTAAGTTACGCTAACATAGGCTGGCTGTCATTGGCTGCCGTGTTTGCATTTTGCTAGCGCCATCTTAACGTTTGATTAAGGTTTACGAAACATTGAATAGACGCATTAAGTTGTAACGTTGCTGGAGCGAGCTTGGCAGCTGTCATTCAGTGCTGCTACGTAGCTTCGGCTAGCTCAGGCAGTGATGGTTAGGTTCTGGGAGGCACAATTAACTTACTAACTGACAGAAACGATAGAGTGAGAAATGATGTGTGACTCTGACACAGTTCGTAAGTACACAACATCTTTTTTTTCTGGCATGTTCTTGGTGTTTTCCAGGCGAAGGCCGCAGCAGTCATCCCCGGCCTCTCTTCTAATCACAGAGCAGGGAGTCCTCCGCCGCTGAGCCGATGCTAAGCTAGCATCCGATGTGAGCTAACAGCCAACAGCAGGCTGCGGGAACTAAAATCTTACCCGGAGGACGTGGTAGCCCTCGGAACCTCCACCCGGTATCTCCACGCTCTGCGATCCTCCCATGCTTTCGCTCTTTTAAGGCTTTTTAGGTTTCAAATGGCAGCTTGTTACCCAGCGGAGCTAAGGTACCTGAACACATCCACACACCGGGTACACGTCGCCAAATGATTAGCTGAGTGGTGCGCATGCGCCGTTACGTGGCAGGAAATAACGCCTTTCGGAGATTCAATTTCCGAGCTGCACCCGGATTCATGTGAATTCAGAAAGCTTAATGTCAAAGGGTGAAGTTGTAACGAGACGATTAAACTAGCATTTTTAAAACACAGAAAGTGTATTTAGCATTTATTTAATGTTTTGAATGTATTTAAAATGCAGCAATTTTGACAGAAGTGTTTTCTGACAATTCTTATTCTATTATAAACCAGTTGATATCAAATTGGAGTAAGATCTGCTAACACAAGAAGGACAAACCTGCAAACTTTATTTTATTTCAGTTTATTTTGTTAGGCTACATTTGAATTATTCCATACAATTGCGCGCCTTTGAAAATGCTTTTATCTAGTGCGTTGTAGCAGTTATGGTTTGGTAGCATCACTGTATCTTAGTAAACTGTAAAAATCACCAGTGACATTCTGGGCATTAACAAAAGCGGCTTGAGTGACGTCTACAAATTCCGTGCCATTTGTTGTGGTGCTATGCAACCATGAGAGTATATCTGCTCTGAAGTCATCTCATCTCCACCGTACACACTTCCACACAACAGTGTGTACATGCAAACCCATCTCTATACAAAATAAAATGATTGTTTTTTGTCAATGTTTAATATAAAACAAAGTCTGAGTTTGAAAAATAATAATCCGGAAGGGTCCAGTTTTCCCAGTATAATATCTGGTTGATTTCTTTGTCTGGAATATTCAATAGGTTCCAACTACTCTGAAAAGCGAGGCCGTCTTTTACCCCTGAAGCTACGGCTCCCATTGTTATATTGAACCGCAGCGCATGATGCAGGCTTTTCATTTCCCAGCCTATATGGGTCAGAGGTCAGGGCTGTTGTTCAGATAAGCTGGTAAGACACAGTCTCATCACACAGTTATTACACACTGTTGCTTTACTAGCTGGCCTACATTCAGATATGTGACATTTCTTACATTTTGCCACAGTGTGTAATGGATGAACACCAAATCGTACTTGGGGCCTAATGAGCAGCTACAGTCAGTTGTGTTTTTGAACCATAATTACCATAAGTTTTATTAATTATCACACTGCAAATGCTTGTTTGTGTAATCTGAAGCTGACGTCAGGTGTCAGGTATAGTTTTTAGACCTCTTAAATTACTTTGTAATACTCATCAGTACGGTACACAGCTGTGGTAATGGAGCTATTGCCATGCATCCCACATTGTCTTTTCACTTCCGGCCTCAGAGGATGTTGCTTCCTGTCACGTACTCTGTGTGCGGTTCGTTTCTCATGAACAATTCACTTCTATCTCCTCCTCCATTTTCAGAAACCTTTAAAGCTTCACTTTCACTTTCTCTACCAGCATGATGTTCAGACATATATGTACATGTAAAACCTGCAGGAGTTTCCTTCAGTCTTAATCTGCTTTTACTTGTTGATTTTAAAACCTTTCATGTATCACTTTTAAAGCATTATTTCCCAGTTATGTGTCACTTTGGATGTCAGTGCAGACAGAGAGTCACCACCAGGGGGCGTTAGCAGCACGTCACGTCCTGACTGCTGAGCTCACTGTTGAGCTCGAGCCTAACTCCACAGCCATCCCTCTTTTTGATATTGTTATACACACCCCCCCCATGTAAAGGTTATGAAACACTGTAACCAATGATTTTGTCTCTCTGTGAAATGGTGGCTTGGAAAGGCTGGATCGCATAATACTCACTCAGGTGAACGAAGGCATGAAGCGAGGAGAGATGGGGGACATTAAGCAAAGGAAAAAAGTAAGGGAGGAGCAAATGTGAGGGGGAAAAGAGTAAATGTGTAGGAGAGAGGAGAAGGAATAGATTAAGAGATGAAAAGGGAGAAACAAGAGAGGAAAGGAAGGAATATAGGAGAGGAGGAGCTGATAGGACTGTTTCACGCTGGAGAGCAGCCAATTCAACACACAGCTGGGGGCCAAACAAAGCCTTCTCCAGGATGATTAGGCAGAGAGGTAATAATGTATATTCGTGTGTGTGTGTGTGTGTGTGTGTGTGTGTGTGTAGCTACTTATACAGGCAGTTCAGAAGCAGAGTGGGATTATAGACAAAAATAAAATGATCAGTGCAGAAAAATGGTTATGTGACAGACCGGTTTGTACGTGTGTGTGTATGTGTGTGTGTGTTTAAATAATCCAGACTTCTCCCATTAATATACTTTATTAAAGATCTTTTTTCAAGATGGTATGATTCTGTTAAAGTGCCTACTGAAAACCTCCTGGGACACTTTCCTGTCCAGCTGGCTCGATCAAAAAACCAGATTGGTCACATACAGGTGTTATTAGCCACATACAGTACACAGACTATCTTAAATATGATTTATGCAGTTGTGCCGTTAACATATGGTCCCTAGATACCATAAATATTTTCTTAACATAAGTCTTATATAATACTGCCATAGTACACATCCATTTACAATGGAAGAAAGAAAGGTGAACATTGTGCAAAGACACAAAAGGGAACTCTTTATACAAGATATTCCATTGAGCTCCCAAACACTGAGAATACAGGTAATATGTATTACAATTAATATATTATATTACAGTAAATGCATTAGGATTCAGACAGATACAACAATCCGTTCTTCTCAGTCTCTAGACGAGAGTACATTCTCACATCCTTGTGCTTCTCTCTAAAATAAAAGACCAGCACGACTGCCGGAGGATCATATAGACTTCATTCTTAATCTCATCAGAAGGCCAGTCAGTCGTCTCAAAACATTCAGTCAAAAAGACTCACAATCACAGAAAGAAACACACGATAGAAATTGCATCGCAGTCGAGGGTCAATAGGTCACATTTTACAAACATCTATAATCTATTAGAAGTTCTATATGAAGGACAATGGATTGCTCTGTTCCCGATTCTCTTTCTTTGGCTGACGAAATCACTATAAATAAACTTTACTCAAATTCCCGTGATTACATTTACAAATGTATTACCATGTAATACACATAAAGATACATTTACAATAAAATACCTGAATCTGCAAACAGTGGAAATGCAATAAATATTTGTTCTTATATAATCAAATATTAATGTTTTAACAACGTTATAAACACATACGGGTATCACGTGATTGCATGAAACAGACAACGAGCCAGCGTTTTATACGTTAAACGTTGTCACAGACTTGGGATAGCTGTAGACATTTTAAATCTTAATCTTAAACTTTCTACGAGGAAAATATTGCAGACAGTAGACCAGCTGCTGGAGGTTATCTAAAAAAAACCCTCTCAGCTTAACACACTTGGTACTCGTGGTGTGCACGTTAGGTCATAATAAGCTTATTTTTCTCATACTGCTAAAATGCATGACAGGATACAGTCAGTGTGCCATATGCACACCTGCACACACACACACACACACACGCGTACTGCCACGGGGGGCTTGGACACTGTTTTAGGACAAATAGGTCGGTGCACTGAGATTAAATGTAATGTACATCTGAAAGCACCAATGATTTCATATTGTGTAGCAAATGTATGATACAGCAGAATAATTATATGATAGTTTGTTATATTTTGATCTGTGCTTCTCCCTTTCAGTATTGCAACACGCACTCAGATGCTCAGGGACACACATACAAACATTAGAAGACAAACTACAGCGGACGGGAAACCAGATTACACACACGCGCACACACACACACACGTTACAATACTCCACAGCACACACATACGTCAGAGCATGTTTGTTGTACTTGGAGCCTTCGGATACTTAGGACCTATATATTGTCTAGAGGAGGAGCTTTGTGGGGGAGAAACTCAAAGTCTCTCTCACTGCACGTTTGTCTTCGGCTGGAGAAACAGTCAGAATGCTTCAGGCAAACACGGACTGGCTACAAAGAACCTAAAACATGTCCTATCATTATTCTGTCTGCAGCACTGTGAGTGTTTCACCTCATTGGTATTTTCCACGGAAATACAACAGATAAAAGACCGTAGGTTTGTCACATGACCCCTGGAGTGGCAGCGGCGGCTCAGAGGTCTACAGGTCCTGACCCAGCCTCTCTATCTCATCGATGAGGAAGTCGATGTCGGACTGTGTGGCTGCAGGGTTGGAAACGACCATACGGAAGAAGTTGACTTTGTGGCCCTGAGGCTGGTAGCCCACCATGGTGGTCCCTGACTCCATCATCATTGCTTTGATCTTTGGTGCTACCTGATGGAGTAAAATAAAAGAATTAGAGTTTCGCATTCCTGAGGCGAGTCTGCCAGATGTCTGACAGGTGTCTTACCCTATGGAGTTTTTCTCGCCGCTCATCACCGTCAGGCATGCCTCTCAGGCTGGGTGGAATGTACCAGAAGCAAACATTGGTGTGCTGAGGCTGCAGACAGAGATAAACACAGTTAATATGCGCACACGCATACCTCAGGATCTTACTCAGACAGAGAAGAATAAAATACAATGTCAATTACAGTAAAATAAAATATGAATGTTTTCGTTAACCCAGCATAAAAATGATGATTAAACTAAAATCACACAATATTAAATATTATTCTTTGATTGAAAACTTTGACAGTCAAACAAGCTCACCACTCCATCAAACACCATCTGATAACCCTCCCTGTTCTTGATCTTGTTGTACAGGTACTGAGACAGGTCCAAACACTTGTCAATGTGCTGCTCAAACCCAATGGTGCCCTGCAGGGGAAACAAAAGCCAGTCTGGAAGTTAATTAAAATAAACAGCACTGACTATAAAGCTACTGTATCTGCTATAGTAAAACTATGACATTGCTGTTGGCTAGATTTTCAGAACAGAACGATTTACAAGGTTGCCCTGTGGATGTGCGTGTGCATCTGTCTCCAGCCGTCTCACCTTTGCCTTCCACATGAGCCAGAACTTAAAGATGTCGACGTGTCGGCCACACTGGATTGCTTTGTCCCCGGTGTCGTAGGTGACATCGTACTGTTTGTCTTGTTGGAAAAGGTAGCCAGCACACATGGAGTTACAGCCTGCCAGGATTCCCTACAGACACACAATGACAAACACTGTCAACCTTTTCATCTGAGGCTGTCCTGTATTTTAGCTCTATACAGCATTTTCACAAACTCTCAGTACTGAGAAAGGTTATATTAATATTATTTGTTTTACATTGAAGAAATGCTTACTGTACCTTCTCCCTGACCAGGATTGCAGAGCACTGTAGAGGCACACCCATCATCTTGTGGGGGTTCCATGTGACAGAGTTAGCCCTGCAAAGTTTTATATATGTCTTAATGTCCTGAGGTAGTTTTACTTAAGATTGTTAATTAAAATTTTAAATTTATAAAATTAAAATTGTATTTATGTCCTTACCGCTCCACTCCATTAAGCTTATGGCGATGCTTCCTGGACATCAGAAGTCCACCACCCCAAGCTCCCTGAGGAGACAGCACTTTTATAGAAAGGTATGCAGGCAAGTACAAATCTATGACAACAGCTACTATCAAGATACTGCAGCGATTGCTATAATGTGCACTACTCACATCAACATGGAGCCACAAGTTGTACTTCTCACAGATGTCAGCGATCTCATTGATGGGGTCAAACGCACCGTACACCGTCGAACCAGCTGTGGCATTCACAAACAGTGGAACATAACCCTGCAGAACAAACATATGTAGCAGTTAGAATGGGGGACTTGTTTGGTTTCAGAAGGAGAGCAAATAAAGAAAGAAGCTTAAAAGAGACAAAGGAACAGTGGCACTGACCTTCTGTTTAGCATCAATGATCTTGGCTTCCAGATCTGCAGGGATGACTCTTCCCCTGAAAGAGAGAGGAGCGTTTTATTATCATTACGTACAACATGGCATTTAGGTTATATACAGTGTTTTTCATGTTAGAGATGAGCTCCCCACCTCTCATCAGTGCTCAGCAGGATCACATTCTCTGTCCCAAAGCCCAGAGCAGCTCCAGCCTTCTTTATGGAGTAGTGGCTCTGTAGGGACACGTTAGGTATACAATACATTTATCATTGAAATAATAGCTAAATTCTCAGGAGAGTGGACATTTGCTAATTGAGCCACTAGACAAGCCACTGCCTACTGATTATTACTGGACTTTTTCAATGGTCTCAATCTACAGCCAATGAAGCGCAGCACTGGCTTTATTAGAATACCTAAAATGGTGTGTGTGTGTGTGTGTGTGTGTGTGTGTTCATGGTCACATACGTGCTCAGATGTGAAGAGGACGAGGCGAGGAGCAGCAGACATGCCCTTGGTCTTGACCTCTGGGAAGTACTTGTAACGTGCGATCATCACACTGTACATGTTGGAGATCGCGCCCCCTGTTGAGGAGAGACACAAAGCATCAGCACCTGGGACGGCAGAGTTTGCACAACCGCCTGCTGTAACTGTAATATCGTAAGAAATAACAACTTTCTATCTATGGAAAAATGTATTGATGTGGTTTTTTTTCTACCGTCCTACACAAAAATGTTTGCAACAAATTTATACATACTCAATTTATACTTGGATACTCTTATTTATAGACTCACCTGGAGAAAAGAGCCCATCTCCCTCTCCATCAGGCCAGCCAATCATCTCTCTCATTTTCTTCAGAGTCAGCTGCTCCATCAACACAAACACTGGAGCTATCTCATAGGTGAACCTGTCAATCAAATTGTATGAATATAGCATCACTCAGCAGCAGTATCGGGGTCTGAGTCATTACCAACCGCTCTGTGAGTAAAAAAAAAAGAAGAGCGGTTTCTTCTGCACACATAATCCAAATACATAGGCACCAACACACACACACACACACACTGGGCGCAAACAAGCACACGCTCATTGGTTTTTCATTAGCTTTACTATAATTCCATCTATGGAGCACAAACTGGAGCTCGTGCTGACTGTGCTAATTAAAAAGTGTCTGATAGGAGTCGGCCAGCAAACATTCATATTCAAATGCTCTCTAAAATCACTCAGTAGTTTAATTAAAGCACACAAAGCTCTGATGGCTATCTGTCAATCCTGCCAATCTCAGCGGCAAGTCTGAAAGGAGCTGATGTGATGGCTGAGAGGACGCGAATGTGTGTGTACATGTGCGAGGAAGAAAGACAGGCAGACTGAGTGTTTTAGAGAGATAACAGCCTGCGTTGACCCCAAAATCAGGAAGACTGTAATTGTTAATTTCATTCTTTCATTCAAAGAAAGAAAAAAAAGAAGATTAAAAGACAAAAAATAATATTCCCAGCAAGAGGAATTATTAGAGAGGTGACATACAGAAGACTGTTTTTGTAAAAGTGACCTCTCTGTCAGCTAACAGAAGACATAACGATTGGTAGCTGTATGGATGGAAGAGCCAAACTCTTGGAGAAGTTAATGTACGTTAAATGTGTGTGTTAAAGTCTCACAGTGAGGCCTGAGCTTTTGCTCTCTTTGCTAGCTGACAGGCCATCTCATCATCTCCCACACACACCCTTGGGACTGATCCCTGTTTACCCTGCTTTTAATGAGGCCAGTTACACAACAGTCCTCCGCTCCCTTCAACGATCACCACCAGCACCAGCGGCATCTAAAACAACAATAACATTATCTCTCCTCTTCTTCGATTCCTCGCTGTTTTGTGGGTATCTGAACGAGCACTGGAGCATTTTTGTAGTTTTGGGTATAGAGAAGGGGAGATAAAGGCTGAGGGGAGAGGGGGGAAACAATGCACTGAAAGAAACTGTGACAGAAGACAACAAAGGAAGAGGAGGGGATTATATGGTAGCAGAGCACGGGAAGCGTACGGAAAAGAAACAGTACGAGAAGGTGAAAAGAAGTGGCAAAAAATAGGAGAGTGGTCAAGGGCAGGTAGAAACTGAATTAAAAAATGAGAGATGAAGAGACGTGGATGAAAAAGACATTTTTCTTGCGTAACTGTTGGTGGTGAGGGCTCACCCACAGGACTGATTTGAACATTAGTATGTAGTCCATACACCAGATTGGATTGTGACTGCTGAGCTTCAACAGCTAAAACAAAGGATAATCACAAAAAAAGTGACTTTTTTCATTTTGCAGCGTCTTGGTGGCCTATTTTCAGAATTATGGTGTTCTTTGATTTATTAGAATTATGGTTGATATAAGGAACACATAATTCCCTAATCTTCTGGATGTATCACTTTCATTTCTTCATAAAATGCATCCCAACCACAGCAGAAAAGGGACAAAACCAGTGCATCTTTTTAAAATTCTCCCTCTCTCTGTGAGTCATTTCACGCTGTAATGACAATAATGGTGATCATTATCACAATCAGAGCCAATCATTGGTCTTTTCAGGGTGAAAATTACCCTTCAGTCACCTGCCTGTCTCCAGGGACAGCCCCTAAATGCCCTTATTATCATCATCAAGGGCACTCAATGTGTGTGAGTCTGTGTTTGAATGCACGTGTGTGTATGTGTCTCTATGTGACTAACCCTCTGACCCCCTACCACACTCCCCTCTCAGCCCCTCAAAGGAACACTGAGTCAGTCTGTATCCACAGGGACAATAGAGCCGGAATGAGCACTCCGCAGGGAGCTGCAGCAGCCAGTTTCCACAGTGTGACAGGGTTTTCTGTGCAGCCGGAGGACATTGTGTGTCAGTGTGGGGCCCAGCTGGCCTATCTGCTAAGACCAGCTCTCAATGAGCCTGTAGTCAATGGACTGGAAACCCTAGCTGCTGTATCTGGGACAGCCAGAGCTGGTGTGTGTGTGTGTGTGTGTGTGTGTGTGTGTGTGTGTGTGCGTGTGTGTCATTATGAAAGTGTGTGTGAATTCAATGGGCCTGTCTCTCGGGGCATTCTTCCAACCGGGAGATGAGATGGGAAAGTTTTTCCTAAGATGGGGGTGGTTTCCTCAGCTAATGTTTTGAGAAATTGGATAAATTAAGTATCTCAATTTTCTTTTAGCTTTTGGTTTATTATTCTTCCATCGATCTTTTCTTTAGCGGCCAGTGTGGGGGCGAAATGATAGCAGGAGAATATCGAATGCTCAATTTGTGTATATCAGTGGAGTATATTGTCCTCTGCCCACCACTTATCTTGTGTGGTCACTTGTACATTTGTTGCACTTAATGATTTAAGGGACTGATTCTGCTTTTTTAGACCCAAAACAATTAGTCAGTCGATTGAATAATTGTTTTTTTTTCCAGTAAGGTTCCAGTTCCTAAATTTTTAATTCTATTGTGATGTGATATATATATATATAAAAAAAATATTCCCATCTCGGTTCCTCCTCTGCAAGCTCGGGTCCGCAGTACATATATATATATATATATATATATATAGTGCTAACATAAATAAAATTTGTCTCATCTTGACTTGAACTTCATGTGTTCCCCCAACGAGAGTTGTAAATAATAGTCCAGTATGTGAGCATGTGTCTATATCAATATACTGATGTTGTCCTGTAGTGATCATAACACCTTAGAGTTACAGCTTATTTACAAGCATTAGTGTGTGTGTGTGTGTGTGTATCTGCGCTGAAAGTGTGTAATGTGGATGAGGTTCATGCCCTCTATCAGACTGGGCCACCATGTAACTGTGACCTGAGATCAATATGCAATCTAACCACCCCTGGGGCTGGGCTGCCTCCGATATACAGTACAGCACAGTGGCAGCCTGCCGTCTGTCAATACACAGTCTCTACAGGACAAACCAAACACTTTATATAACTGCCCTCAGAGACCAATTGTGGAGTGAGCTGAGAGGAACACCATAAGCACTTCCACCATGACTTTGTATCATGACTGGAGGCTCTTTCCAGTGGCCCACAAACGGGAAATCTCTGTTGTCCTGCGGTGACACATAGAGGTGTTTCCCCTATACAGATAATAATTGTGTCACGCGCACAAGACAGCAACATCCTGTGTAACTCACATGTTGGTGTTAGCAGTGGAGGTGAGCCACTCTCCAGCCAGACCGATGATGTCCAGACCAGAAGATAATTGGTTGAAGAATCGTGGGTGACCTAAACATAACACAATATACACAGATTATCTTAATAGCCTGCTTACTAACAGTGGTACCCTGCCTTTATATGATATATATCTCATTTATGAAGGTATAATGAAATATCCTGTAGATTACAACTGGCCACCTAAGTCTGACCATGAAACATTTAACTATAAAAAATACGTAAAGAAACAATTCTCCAGTTCAGTGTTCACAGTAATTCAGATTTCCACATTTTAACTCCTCTGGTCAGCCATGAAACCTAAGGGATCTGACATAGCACTTTTCAGTGTACCATAATTACATGGGTAACAAGGCTACATGACAGCCGTTTAGACTCTAAGGGGCTTGCACAGGAAGTCACCATCAGCAGGCCTGGAGCCTAGATGCAGTCATGGATATAGGCACAGTGTGGAGGTGGTGCTGCATTGTTGGTTGACATAATAAATATGTGAGTCATATTAAAGTTGATTTTGAAAAAAAAGTCAAATATAAAAAACGTGTTGTTATATTATTAAGCAAACCAATAATGCTGCTTTACAACAAGAGATCAGCTCTGTGTTTCAGCACCACGGACAGTTCCTCCAGTGGGACTTTCATCCACACAAACGTTTGGAAAAGCATTTTTTAAAAAATCCTCCACATCTCCAGACAAAACGTGGTGTTGAGTTGTAGACACAGTAGACCCTGCATGATATATAAAACCCAAGGGACAGTTTAAAGGTTGTCGTTTTTAACAGCTTGAAACAGCCCGTGTTAGGATCCCCTCAGGCAACACTTGCTTTAATAAGTCGAGGGAAAAGGAAAGGGGGGTGTCAGCTGAATTACCAAGGGGACAATAAATAAGGAAGTCATCGTAACAGGCTGTACACTCTCTGGGAAACATCTTCCTCACTGAAGGTTTGTGCTGAATCCACCTCATCACAGAAATATTTTTCACATTAATTGACATAAAAGGGACAAAAATTAAAAATTAAAAATATATCATCATGTTACAGGAATATTGGAGAAAATTACTATTGTAAATGCAAACCTATTGTGACATCTAATATTATAGTACGTTTTGTATAATACTGTAGGTCTGCAGATTAAAAACATCTTATATTTTGACCTTAGTGAGTAGTGGGTAAATTGCCTTTTATCCGCACAAATTCAGTGTCCTTTTGCTATTTAAAGTAACTCACATGAATTATTCAAAGGTCTCAAATGAAGTCAGATTTTTAAATCACATTGCTAGCTCATAGGTGACCCTCCCTCCCCAGTTGTCAGGATACAACCTTTAAGGTGTCCTGGCCTACCTGTCCGGACGCCATATTTGAGCGTGTCCCTGCAGTCCACTAGGATCTGCTCCAGGGATTCGGGCTGGTCGGACAGCTCCAGGTTGAAGCCCTCCATGCCCTCCAGGAGCTGGTGAGGGTGGTGGAAATCCAGCACCTTGGTGGAGCGGTCGAAAGTCTTCTTGACGTAGTTGGTGAGGATGTCGACCACCTCCAGCAAAAACTGTATGGTAGGCTCTTCTCCATTTTTGGCTGGCAGCAAGTCTAAGAGGAGGAAGGTGGTGCAAATTCAGATTGGCTGACGAATTTAACGGTATACGAGTACAGTATAAGAGCAGCCGTTAGAAAGCTTTGGGCACCAGGTCTCCTTATTCTTTTTAAGTCAAAATATGATGTTTATACTTCTTATTTTTCTGTTGCTGACCAATGTTTAATAATAAGGCCTACTTATTCCGCTCTATTCATGTTTATGATACAGGCTAACACAAATATCATTTGTAACTGCGTCATGCATTGTGGCTAGCTGTCTGTAAGGTGAGGGGCGCATTGATTTGTACCATGTTTTTACTGATGTAAACTTCTAAAAAAAACAAACAAAAAGCCCCCAATTTGGAATAATTGTGCAAGTCCTTCCTGTTTTAAGTAAACAAAATAAATAAAATATATCCCAGTTAAACCAGAATTTTTTGACCATGCGTCACACCCAACCCCAGCCTATTTTCTTTTCCAGACATTGTTGCATTGTTCTGAACATTACGTTAGTCGTCATCCTCTTGAAAGCTGACTTATATTAAGTGAAAACTGCTAATAACCCGTATTACCGAACTTGAACATAAACAAAACAAACTGGGGGCCTTTGACAGTTTTAACACTAGGCCCAACAGTTTTATCTGTTTGTTCATTTAATTTGCAGCTAGTTTCAACGCGCTGTTCAGGTATGGCTGAAACAGCGCACGTGCTGCGTTTACCTCTCGCGAACAGGTTGGAGAAGTCGGTCTCGGTGTGGCGGAAGCGCGCGTCCCTGTCACTGTTGTCGCACGAGAGCAAGTTCTTCTGGCCCGCGAGCCTCCCTTTCTCGTCCAGGCTGTTGTTCTTCTGCAGGAACCCTAGGGTGTTACACGGCGGAGGGCACGAATTATCACCAAACATCTCCATTCCACACGCAAGGAAAAAGACGAAATTATGGGGCGAAAACAGATAAAAATAAAAAATAAATAAATAAGTCAAATAAAGAGAAAAAATATGTTGAAATACTCAGCGCTATTTAGGATAAAGATATTACGTGTTAAGGCAGCGTTTGAGTATTATCTGTGTTGCCTAAAGAAGTCAACTTTTGATGCCCTGCATTCTCTCAACGAAAATGGTTTGGTCAAACCTATGTAGCCCATATATGTGCACACACACGCGTACGAGGAAGAGGCACCACCAGTTATCCCTGTGTTTGTGTGTATATGTGCCCCACCCTCTGACATCACAGCCACACCTCATTCAGGAAACACCCACAAGCAGCCAGTCCACAGACTGATCGGCTCAGTGTGCAGGGCAGCCGGCGCTGTTGACCCATGCAGCCAATAAATACACACCCTGTAAAGAGGGGTTAATGAAGGAGTCACACAGCCCTAAAGCGGTCTGCTGCTGCAACGCATATGCTAACTTAGTAGTGATTAGTGTTCTGCATATAGGGCCTCTATATCTGCAGGATAGTGTGTTGGGCTAATTGTGTGTCAAATGAGTCTCAGTTTCATCATTCTTATTATCTCTAAGCATGTAAAATATTTCCCTCATTTAAAAAAAATGGAAACTCTATAATACCTTACTCATTAAATCCTAAATGACGTATTCAGAATCAATATGCAAGACCGTCTATAGAGAAATATTTCCAGTCAATTTCCATTCCAGTTCATTAAAATGTCATTTAGACCAATCAAATACTCTTGGTCAATTTCTCATTCTGAAAAATGCAAATATCAAACTTATTCGATCCTTTGGTTCCTTGATTGATTCCTGCTATAACAAACAGGCTGAAGATGTGTTGTTTGAATGGACCACAGCTGCAAGAAAAACACATTCTCCATACATTTTTCCCACTTCTGAATCACTGAGAGGAACAGGTTCCTTAAAAATAATAATATTAAAAGGCAAACACATTTCTTGCAACGCCACTTCCGCCATTTTCTATAAAGTAAAGTGTTAGGTGGACTGGAGGCTGTCATACATAAAAATATACTTTATTTCAACGAAACACCTGAATGAAAAATAAAAATGCTCTTTTAGGTGCTTGTAAGCATCTAAATACATAATACATCTTCTGAGCTTCATAATCTATATTTCCAGGCCTGTCTCGAAGATTTTTCTCTTGGTGGTGAAATGGAAAAGACATAGGGGGGTTGAGGGGCGGTCGGGGGGGTTGATCCGGGGCTCTCATCATCAGACCTACAGGCTAATGTCCACTGACCTTTAGAAGATGGAAACACACTGTGACAGTCGCGGATGGCCCTGCTCTAACAGCCTTTATTATGGCCTATTTCAGGCCTCCAATGGGGTCTACTTATTTCAAAGAAAAATGAATAACTGCCACGCTATGATGACAACTTTAAAGGCGCAGAGGCGAAAACGCACTTTTTCTGATTAATATGATGGACACATTTTGCAGTATATTAATATCTCCCCTGCAAAGTAGAATTTTGTAATAATAATATCAATATTAATAATAATGTAAGATGTAAAAATGTGGCAAATGCATGTTGAAAGGAGCAAACGACATTTTATGTGGCCCAAGAAAACTTACCACAAATCTTCATCCCCAGTTTCCGTGTGCATCCGTGCATCCACGCATATTCGTAGGCTAAAACAGAATGAACGTTTGAGTTTCAGGCCGCGGAGACACCGTGGATGGGCGGATGATGGATAGAAAGCTGGTGGAGCACAGTGAGCACAGTGGAAGCGTGATGCGCGCGGCTCTTGACCAGGTGTGTGATTCTGAGCAGTTTTGCTATTTTTTCCATGTGGGTTTTTTAAAAGCATTGAAACAAATGGTGTCTGATTAGTTTGGCTCAATGGGGCATCTGTTGGCCTTTGTTGACCGAGAATTTATCCACCTTTTTATTTACCACAGCACCCACTGACCGTAAAGGGATGAGTCTTACAACATTTCCGATTTAAGTTCAATCAATAGGCACCGACATTGGGCCGCACGGCACATCCACGTCGGCTCACACACCCAGCCAAGGGGCGGACTGGAATTAACGCCCGTGAAATGAGCTCACGGAGGAGGGCAGGAATTAATTGAGTGAAACACAGTATGTGACTGAAGCGAGCTGGTAATGTCTGTGGCCGGGAAGTCTATGGCCGGCTTGATGCACAAACTTATACTATAGTGCGTCTCGTAGGCTACATACACACATCATGCATACACACTCACAGCTACACACAAAACCCGAGCGTGGACATGCGTGAGCAGAGATGGAGCAAAAGCCAGGGGGAATAAAATGCAGAGCGCACGGCGGCAAAGCAGCGGCGAGGCGGCGGGTATATAAGCTACCTGATGGAAAACTTTCAAAACAAAAACAAGTATTTAAATTTACTGAAGCAATTTCAGTCGGAGAGAAACTAGAGCCCAGCTCTAGGTGCCGAGGCTGTGGCGTACACACGCGCACAGGCACGCGCACTCACACTCACTCACACACACACACACACACACACACACACACACACACTACAAGCCGCCAGGCGTGAGATGGAGCGTGGCAAAGAGATAATGGCAACATCCAGCAGCAGTATACGAGCAAGTCAGACAAAACAAACATCTTCTTCTTAATGGGCTTTTTTCTCTGTACAAATCCACATTTGAAATAAGTCTGAGATTTTTGTAGAAATGTTTATTGACACCCAAGGGCCTCCCAAAAATATTTTATTCGATAAAAAGAGAAAATATGAGAGTAAATTGTTCACCGGCCCTCGGGAAGTGTAGCTTATTTCCTTTTACATTTGGCTGAAGACAAAAAAACGTGTAATTATGTCCCGGCGTTGCACTGCAGATGGCTGCTCAAGTGCGCTATAATGGAGTCGATTTTGTGCATGCGACAAAGGCTTAAAATGATTAATTAACCCGCAGGTTAATGTATACCTAAATAGGTTCAGACACTAAAAACGAAAACTAGCAGCAAAATATTTCTCCAAGAGCAACTCATCCATCCAGCCTACAGCCGCGAGGGCCCAAAGCATCCTGGGGATGGAGATAAGATGAATGACGACAGAAATTAATCATCATAAAGAAAAATGGTTGTTTTTTGTGAAATTTGTTGAAATCATTACGATTAAAGCCCAGACAACGAATTGGTTATTGCGAAAAATGGGGACATATAGTGAAATCTCTATTATACTTTCGATCGGAAAATGCACGTTTATTTAAAAAAAATAGTTATTACCACTGAATGCCCTTGGATCATTATAAATACCAATGCCTTAATGGCACATTACTTCTGAGCCAGGTCCACTGCTCGGCGCGCACCGCTGATCCGCCAGGCAGCGACAGGCAGCTGTGATGGCTCTGTTTTTAACCGGAATGATTAACGACGGAGCCCACACAGCAAATGGCCCGGGCGAGACTCGCTTTTATCAGACAGAGAAGGAGGGGAGAGAGAGACAGAGAGGCAGACAGAGGTGTGTGGGGGTGAACTGGCTCTAAGCCTTCGCGCTGGCAATAGATCGCAGTCCATAAGTGTCGTTGAGCAAGGCACCGAGTTCCTGTCAGCTCCAGTGGGCTGTTTCTGTAAGCACAGACTCAACGCTCCGGAGAGAGACAGCCTTAACGAGAATTTACCCTCGGGGATCGATAGTGGATCGCAGTGTTATTAACAGTGAGGGGTGTGTGAGGACGTACTCGTGGACGGAGGTCTTAAATTGTCGGAGTTGGGGTCCTGGTCCCCGCCGGTGGCTCTAGGTTCAGACGTGGCCATCAGTCCTCTGTTATCTGATCTCCAGCCGGAAAATAATTCAGCTGCAAACAAAACGGTCCTCGGTTAGTGGAGTGGCCAGGTCAGCTTACCCAGTGCAGACATTAAATATATATTCTGAATAGGAGCAGGCAGTAGAATGGGTAGGCACGGATTTGATCAGAAAATTACGTTATCCAATGTGAGTGGCCAGGAACGATTTATTCACGGAGGACAGCTGGGTGGGCAATGAATCAAGCCTCACATTTTGGAGAGAATTGCGCACGACGCACGGGCAATACGCACACCAGGAATAATAGTTTCGGTGATAACACAATTCCTGTGTCAGTACATTCATCATGAAGATAGCCTTCAGTACTTCTTGCATTCAATTAGGCACTAAATACTCCCAGGGCCACTGTATTGACAGTAATATCCAGACCACGGAGCCAAACTGTACAGGTTGTTATCAGAGACATATAAGACATAGGTAACAGCTCGTTGGAGGAAACTATTCATTTTTTAGACATCAATCATAGAGACCGTAAAACCTATAAGCTCTATGTCTGCGATCCTCCACTGCGCACACGACAGCTGATATTTCTGAAGAATAAAAACTCTAAGATTAAAAAAGACACGTTCAGCCTGCGATAGATCAGGTAACTTATTAGAAAAATGAACTAAATATTACAGAATAGCTCGATAATCACAGATGGTTTCAGTCAGACTGATTTATTAATCAAACGTGGATAAAATGTAACTATTAATGTCCACATAAATAACGTACGCCATTCACCTATTGACTCAGCAATCGACATTTCAATTAAGATGCGCTTTGAACAAGCATATCCCAACCCATCATCACTCAATGTCATCAGACTGAACAACTAATGAATTCCTTCTGTCACTTATCAGGGACTCTTTTTCACAGCGAATTCAGCATAAGAGTCTCTTTTTTTTGCTCATATAAAATTTTCTCCAAAATAATTTCGACGTTTGTGTCTGTGAATAAGAGCCGCCTGTCTATGAAATGAGGAATTAGAAGGACATCAATACATCAAGTGCACCGCTGAAAATCAAAGGCGGAGGCGTCTTACCGGCTCACAGGCGCACAGGTTGTCGAGTCCAGAGAAACTATAACTAGATGTTACAATTGCCACCCAAAGGCACGACAAGGAACAGTCCAGTGGCGGCGATGGCGGAATACCAACAGAGCGTACTAATAAAATCCCATCCAGCGGCGCGCAAGTGACCCTGTCTCCCTCAAGAATATTTTTTATTCGTTATTTATATGTCGGGCTCCGGCTGCCCATTGGTCTCTTCACGCAGGCATGAGTCACAGCCGTGCCTCCCAGTGACGACTAATGAAGCTTCCCTGAGTGCTACTGACAGCCACAATCCACTTTAAGAAGGCTAAAAAGCAAAAGGAAAAACACCAGTGACGTATACCCACCCCTGTGTGTGTGTGTGTGTGTGTGTGTGTGTGTGTGTGTGTCTCCAGGTGTGGGTGGGTGTCACAGGATGGAGGATGGAGACTTGAATGTGAAATGTATTCTGAGTGGCTTACATAGAAATTGACCTTGGGATGATAAATATGGTCTGTTAATGGGTTTTATTAACAACAGATAGACACTCAGAAGTGATGAATCTTAGTTTCAGTGGACCTGTGGAAGCCCTGCACGGTGCTTTGCATGGCATCCAGTCTGTTATTCAGCCAAGAATAAAGACAGTCCTTCAAAAAGCACCAAGTGATGGAGAGAGCAGCGTGCACCATCCATGATCCATCCATCCATTCAAGTACTTACTGTAATATTCACCTTCATGAGATGACAACACTGGATGCATCATAATTTTTGACCTGCACCCTTTTTATAACCTTGACATGGACAATAACACTGGGACATCAAAGTGAAGCCAGCCCGGTGGGCGTTGACTTAGCGTCCTCGCCGTCATCCTCATGCCTGTGTCCTGGTCCACTGAATGGGCAGAGACCAGCCATTATGTTCATTCACTCACTGCAAATTATATAGCCTTTATCAGATGGCGCTCATACTTTCTCCTCTCACAAGTCATGCGTAGAGACGACTCATAAAGATAAGCCCTGCCATGTGATAATAACTCCAAATATATTGGCTCATACGATTCCACTAGGATGGATTAGCTGTGTGGGTGTGTGTGAGAGAGAGAGAGAGAGACAGAGACAGGGTGTGTAACCTTGAAAGTGATGATACAGTTTGCACAATGAGCAACAGCAGTATCACAAAAAACATGCTTGATTGTCAGCTCAGAAAAAGTATCCTCATTCACAAAGCACTCTTCACTGGTGCGGTTACATTTAAAATGTGGTTTTGTTTGAATTAATCACTGTTGTTGGTATTAAATCACAACTAAGTGAAAAGTATTATTTCCTATATTCAAACTGTGTTTGTGGATTTTTTTTTTGGTGGGGTCAGTTTAATACTCCACATTACTCTGATTTGGTCTCAGGCCTCCATCCAAACAGGGTGCAGATTTCAAGCAAATTTCAAGAATGTCTGCAGCTTGTTCATCAAGATAAACCGCTGTGGAAGAAGTTCAAGTTCAGCTTTATATTTTAATGACACTGTATTGTTTATCAATTAAAAAGGCACTGGCTTTATCTACTATCAATATTTTATTAGCAGGTGAAATATGAAAAATGCATAATTGTCACAAAATACATAAAGACTTGGTGTGCAAAGTAGCTCTAGCATTAGAATAAATATGAGATGTTCTCTGATGATTGGACCTCTCCTGGTTTGTTAAAAGAGACTTAGGGACTGACGTGACAAGGAGGACATGGCTTGTGTCTGTTCACACTCTTTTCTTCTTCTTCTTCCTCATCGCCATCATCTGATGGTGAAGAAGAGGAGCAAGATGACGAGGAGCAGCTTGAGCTCTGAGATGACTCCTCATCACTTTCAGAGTCATTGTCCTCATTGTCCTCATTGTCCTCCTCATCCTCCTCATCATCTTCATCCTCTTCTTCATCTTCCCCAGTGCTCTGCTCCGCCTCTTGCTCTAAAGGGAAAAAGCATGACAATAACTCACTGTGTCTTGGAACATGCAGCACAAGTGTTTTTTGTTTGTTTAAAAATGGAGAGGGGGGAATTATCACCTTCCAACAGCTTCTTCTGTATCAGTGGGAGAAACTCGGACGCCTCAGGATTGTCTGGTTCATAGATGAGAACTGGAACGAGGAGAGAAGAGGCTGCATTGGCTGATTTATTGACTGACAGACAGACAGTTGATGGATGAAGGATACGTACTCATCTGACACAGTTTGCTGGCCAGCTGAAAGTCTCTGTCCATCACAGCTCTGAGGAACTGAAACCATACATCCTCATTGTAATGTCAGTTTCTCCCATTAAGGTACAGTTTGACAAAACTGAGTGAAAGTAGAATTTTGACTAAAAGTATAAAAAAATCCTTTAATGATCTGAACAGTTAAGGAGTTGAAGCCTTTTTCTTGACTGAGCTTAAAGGTTGGAATCGCTGATGCTGATCATTCACTTTACCTCAATTATCAGCTCCACTGGTGCCTTAAGGTCTTCATCCTCAACATCCTCTTCCTCAGTCTGTTCCTCCTCTTCATTCTCCTCATGCGTGGGAAGAGGCTCAACTGCTGCGGGAGCATGTGTCGTTCCTCCTGGCAACCATTATCACCGTCATGATCATCATTACGGTCAACAAAAACTCATGCTCATACTCATGCTTTCTTTTCTCCACATTTCTCTCATTGCATGTCGAGTTTGTTCTCTGTCAACCTGCCTGTTAATGCTGACTCTGGGGGCTGCGCTTTATTCAAGCCTCTCATTTTCAGCTTGTCATCGGGCACTGCAGTCGGCTGCGCTCCTTCTTCAAACCTGGAATCACACTTAAAATTTAAGACTCGCATGTTTGTTTGTGAAAACCTGCCATGTCTCTTCCAACACAAACCTTGGTGTTAGGCTGGTGGTTTCCTTGTTTGAGCCCTCTGCAGGAGAAACACAGACAGAGAAGTAATTGAATTTAGCCCAAATACCTTATGATTTAAATTTGTTTTCTTTCTAAGGCGCCACAGATTGTAGTATTGAAAATTAATCTTGTGTGAACTGAGGAAGTTGAAAGTTTTGGTTGGTGCGATGTTATAAACAAAACATTAAACATACTGTCACAGTCTGGAGACACAAGTAAATGATGCTGATAGCAAAGAGCATCTCAAGACAATAAAGCTACACTAATGGAGGTCCAGAATAAGTTTACAAAATATACTTAATGAGAACTTACTCTCCTTACTCCTTACCTTACAAAAATCATTGTTATATTATATTACATCATATATTGACAGTTTGACTGATTTTCGAGCTGGCGTGTTACAGTGAAGTGTTGTCAACTTTTCTCTCTTAACTCTCTTTTAATTCTGTCACTGACTTCCTTTGTGGTTTACTAAAATAAGACATTTAACAGGACACACACATTCATCCATGTATTTGTGAAGAGTGATCAACAGCAACAAGGAAAAAAAAGGAAATTAATTTTTTCTTTCACGATAAAGTTGCACTGATCTGATGCATTCTGGCCTTTCAGAAACAGAGTCCTGCATGTATAATGATACATAACCCTATGATAAATAATACTGACAGGATTAGTTTTCCCTCCACTATCACTTACCATCTGTATTCAGCACATCACCACTCAGAAAGCCAGACCTTTGAGTCTCCTGGCAAGACACCTTAAGAATGACATAACTTTTAAGTACAGCCATAATGCAAAAAGTGTTTATGTCAATCCAGCTCTCTGTCTCAGATTACCCACCTCTTCAGAACGAGGCAGGGATCGGGCAGGAAGACCCCTACTGGATGCAAAAAGTAAATCAAAGAATAAAAACACTGCATGCGTCTTATGTGTTATGATAGAAGTGATGGGACTTTTCTCACCGCAGTTTGTCAGGGACTGTCTTTTTCCCCACTTTGTCTGGAACATAATCAGAATATCAGCTTGCCTTCATAGACTTGTGCAGCACAAATACAAGTTAGAATGCAGCTGAAATCTTCCTTTTTCAGTCATTTAAAAAAAGGAATGGGTCTGAATTTCATGTTTTGTACACAAATAGGAAGTCTGAATTGCTTCTTACCACTGGGTTTTTGGATTTCATTGTGAGACGATGTGACTTCTGCTGCCGACTATGTCCAGGTAGAGAGTTCAAAATATTCAAATTTTAAAATGTATACAGTATTTATTGTGAAAAGTATGGTAGCAATTTTAGTTAAATTCCATGAAGCTTATGTGATCATGATGTTATTTGATCCCATAAATACTCAACAATTGAGTCAAGATAGATTAATAGAGCTGTTTGACATAACTTAAGATGAGTCCAAACACATAAAAGTCTAATTCCAGAGGAATTTAGCACCTGACTCTGGATCAGTTCGAAAAACAAACAAATCACCCCAGACCACTCTCAGATATCTTTTTAACCAAATTACACAGATTTGGGCTAAACTATGTGATCTCCCTCCCCTGGGCCCAGACTCCTATTTTGACAACCCCTTCACTTGATAGTTGTAATAAAACGGAACACAGCTGACTTTATTGTTCAGTGTTTACCTGTCTCTGTGAACTCCTGGAGGATTTCCCCAAACACTCTAACCTGGACATCAAATACAGCAGTAAACTCATGTAACGATTTGGCAGTACTTCTGAATTACTTAGCACTGATTACAATATCACGGCGCTTTCACTGAGTTTCAGGTGTAGTACTTCGTTGTATTCAATTCACCACGTATGATACAATATCCTGTCTAAGACCATTTAAGGGTAAAACTGTATTTTTTCACAAGAGGTCATAGGTCCATGTTCTATGTATTTAGGTAGATATCTACTAAATAGGACTTTCTGAAACAACATTCATAGTAAGTAAGTTACTTCGTCATTCGTTATTACGTTGCAAATTTATCACTTAGCTTGTTAATTAGCCAAGTTTCTTTACTTAGCACGAAGCTAACGTTGCATAATGAATCGTAAGAATTCATTAGCCGACTGTGTTTTCATAGCTAATGCTAATGTAGCAACCACTGTCAGGCAGCTACCCGTTGCTCACCTGCTCATGGGGGAAGATAAAGCGGTTGCAAATTCAGGTGATAATTTTTGAAACTTCAAAACTTTCCTGTATTGCAAAATAAGTTTATGTCGTGTTACAGTCAGAGAACTAGCTAATTTACTGTCGGTGGAACAGTGGACTGTGGTTGCGACGCAACGAGCAAGCAAACAGTGGGTACCATGGCAACGGGGCAACTAGGAGTCCATGCTGCATTCAGGTGCTGCTGCCAGAGGGAGAGTAATTTTGTTCGATGACTTTTGATGTACAATGTCTGCTGGGATAAACAGTGGTGCGGCCATGTACTTCTTTCATTTTATATAGACCAGTACATGTTTCTGTTCATTGTATAGATAGTTAAACTTAATTTGTGATATTAAGAAAAAAATACAAAAATGTGTTTGAATGCACAAATTTGTTATGTTTACAGTATCTAACCACAGAAAGATATTTTAAAGACTTCTCTTCCAGGGCCCTCCTACACAAAAGCCTCTCTGTCCGCCCTCCATGTCAGCCATATTTCATCCAATAAGTAGCTGTAACTGCTACATTAGCTGCGCATACATCGAAAGAGCTGCCCTCAGCCTCGAATCTGTGTGTCGGCGTGCGTGTGTGTGTGAGGATGGATCTTGTGAGTCTGGTTAATAGGTTCAGGTCTCCTCAGCATTTGGCTGTATTGTTTCACGGTTGTCTTATAATCCCAGGAAGATATAAACTGTCAGACTGACAGGCTGAAGACTCAGACTTCCCACAGAGACTAAATTAGCACATGACTGGCAGGCGCGTTCATGTGCTGCCAGAGTTTGAAGCTCTGTTTAGAGAAAGGTGAGGTTCATTTGGACAGTTAAATGTGCATGCCTTCTCTTCACCTCCTACAGTGACTCTGTCTTCATCTCTCTGTCTCTCACACACACATAGACACATACACGAAAACACACATCAGTTAGGCAGTGCAGTGAATTTTCTTGGACTGAACTCTCCCATGGGATCCCTCTTGTGCACACAAGCATGCCACTGAACTGTGTGGATATGTGCTTTTAGTGAGTGTGCAGGTTGTGTATGAGTGTTAGAAGTGGAAGGGAGGCTATCAATCATGTCAAGAGAAGAGTTTCCTTCATCACTGCATGAGCAGAAGAAACCCCACAAAAAGACTAGAATAAGGGCAGCACCCATGTCAGCTGCACACTTTGAAAGATTAGTAGGTATTGTGTTTCTTGTGCAACTTCTCTTGACAGTGTTTGGTAAATTCTATATGTGGCCCATGATTTTATATATTTTAACACAAAATAATTGTGTTATCTGGAGGTTACTGATCTCTGAATCTGGCAATTTGTTGTGAACGTGTTGCATTCATTAAATGCTGTACCTCCACATCTGCTCTGGTTTGTCGTGCCAAAATAAATGCCCATTAATTCCTTCGGCTGCATCACAGGTGCACAATTCCAAGAGGTCAGACAAACATACAGGACACCTTTCATGAATGAAAGCAGTCCCATATTTTACATACACAAACTGAAACATGGATAAACCTTACTGTTCCTCTGGTGGCTCGGTCATTACAAAGTCATTTTGTGCAGCCAGACCTTGCTTTAATCCACAGTACTTTGAATTTAATTCCCAGTTTCTAATGATACCAGTTGTATCAGACAGACAGACACATATGGAGTCTTCAGTCTGTGTAAATGTCCTAGATTTTCAATGAAAACTCAAACAGAAACACGAGTTTAAGCTGAAAAATCACATTTTCTGTGTTATTTAGGCCCCAGGTTTTTGAAGTCTTTGAAGTCTCCATGACATTGACATCAAACAGTAAAACAGGTACATATTTCCTTCATCGGGATTGTATGGTTCAGTCATCATATTATGTTCTTCAAAATTTACTAAACTTTGAATGATGCACGGAGGCCCCGCCCACCTCAAACCAGGGAAAAAAACAAAGAATAAACAGAGAAATCTCTCATGTGAAATAACCAAAAGTGTTGTAACTTTGGCACAAAGTGTTTGTGGGAGAACCAATTGCACATGGCGAGAAGCCTCACAAGAAATTAAGGATCCATACAAAAATGGACCCAACCAGTCATGTAAGTTATGATTTTGCAGCAATTTAATGTCAAATGCCAAACACCCAGGCGGAACGCAAAACCTGCACTGACACTCTCACCTTGTTTTTATGGAGACCCATACCCCCCAGCCCAGCAACAGACAGAGAAAGCCCCAAAATACACACAAACGCGTGCAGCACCAGCAGCCCATCAGGCACACCTGCCATAGAAGGTTGATGGGAAAATATATTCCACACAGACGACATGATAACAGAATCATTTCACACTTCAGTGATCCACTGCACGCCCTCTTTGTGTGCATGTGTGAGCCTGTGTGTGTGTGTGTGTGTGTGTGTGTGTGAGCAGCAGCAGCATGCACATCTATTAGTGTGCTGGCGGGTTGTATGTACTGTATGTACCTTGAGAGACTGCCTCTCTCAAATTTCCATATGATGAGCCCTGAGGCCGTCTTGACAGCAAAAGGGAACACGGGCCTGGAACAAAGGGACAGGAAGACACATTGCGGTCCTTCAGGACATCACCGTGTAGAATGCGAAGCGTGTCTTTCTGTGATGGAACGCCACTGAACACACTGTTCCCGCTGTAGTATCATTAACAGGCATCTGCATTAACGAACCCGAGCAACATCCTCCCGTCATAATGACTTCATCTGTGGTGCTTGTACGCGGTTTGTGAGGCGCCTGTTCACCTTAACTTTGTGTGTGCATGTGGCCACATTGGTGCTCATGTTGCTGTGTCCTCGGGCATGCGTGTTTATGAAGCATCTGTGCAGGTCTGTCAGTGTGATGTGGTGTATGACCATCCATCCCCACGCCTCACAGCGTCTGGCAGGCTGAAGGCTAATAATAAATGCAAATTACAATCAGAGGAGCAGATCGGAACTGGAGAGGATAATTGCTCCATTATGGTTGTGTGTGTGTGTGTGTGTGTGTGTGTGTGTGTGTGGATGAATGTGTCTATCTTGTATAACGGAGGGGGACAACCAACTGCCAGGTGCTGACGTCACAAACAGACTACATAATGGGACAAGTGAGGTGTTACAAGTATTGATTTTATTTGCTGGACAAAATTCTACTTTTCCAGTGTGAGGGCCAACTGAGGCTAATTAAAGAGAGTGACGTAACTGCGAGTCACAACACTAGAAACGGAGAAAGAAAGGTCTAAATTCCAAGCTGGTCCTGAATGCCACTCTCAGTGTGAATACTGTGTGAATTCAACTTTGCGTCTCTCCCTGGTGATGTTTTATGGCTATGCATTTTATTTTGTTTACCAGGATCAGCATTAGCTTCATTAAAACACATTTAGTATATATAAATATATCTGATTCATTAACACTGTCACATTTGTTTAATACATACATGGCGTGTGAAACAAAACCTTGTGTGTTAGTGAATGAGGTCTCTAATGTCTGTAACTTTTCACCTCTCTGTTGTCCTTTATTAATTTCACAATGAGCTAGTGCATGCATGCACACACACACATACACACACACGCACACACAGTGACACATCACTTTATTGCATTAGTTCTATTAAATCACCCACTTGTTTGCATCCTCATAACATGATCCAGAGAATTTTACCTAACATTTATATATCATTACACATGCTCTGCTTTTATTATGGAATCTATTTAAGATTTCATATTAAAAGCAGCGTCTGGGTACTTTAATGTGTGTGTGTGTGTGTGTCTGTGTGTGTGTATGAGCGTGTGTTACCCTCATAATCATCATCATCTTTGACTTCGTAAGCACTCTTTCACTCACTCTTTCCACTTCTCTACCACACAGCTTACTGACGGAGCCGGCCCATCTGTCTCTCTTTCAGCCCATTCATCATTTCCTCACTCATCAACTCTGTATTTCTTCATTTTCTCTCTTCACTCCATCTCTGTCTTCCCCTCACTCATCGTCCCATTGCAGGGACCTTTTTTTTTGTCTTTCTTTCCTTCCGTTCCATCCATCTGCCTCCCACTTTCAACTCTCCGGTCTTTTCCTCGCTTCATTTTCTGCCTCTGTCATTTCTGCTGGCTGTCCATCCACGGAGGGAGATATTTCCATGGAAGAGCCTACACAGGCTCATATGAGGGGCCGTGATTACGAGTGAAGTGATGAGAAAATGAATTTATTCATTTATCTCTGATGATGACTGGGCAAGAAAAAAGTAGTTGAATGTACAGGAGCTCTGTGCTGCGGCGTCAAACAATATAACAGCTTTAACAAGATCTAATAAAAAGCTGTTAATTGTAAAAAATAAATAAATAAAAAAGAAGACACACACACACAGGCACATTACATCAAAAGTGCAAGAGAGAGCCTGAAAATTGGCAAAATCTGGTACCAGGGTGTGGTGTTAAGGTGTAGATGATTCACCGGGATGTTGTCACAGTGTGCTGACATGCCCTGGAGTACATTTATGAGTCACTGAAGTCAGGTGAGACGTTAAACCACCGGAGATGGGCACAAGGATGTTGACTGTTCAAGGATTGTTCAGTTACCCACCAACATGTTGATGTTCTATTCTGGGGAGAGTCCACTCAGCAGTCTTTATTACAGTACTACACGAGGACCTATGTGGTACAGTAACACTAATTAATTAATAACGTTTTTAATATGCTGATCTTACCCTCACACCTGTAAAGTTTGTGAATGCATCTTCCACAGCTGTGACACTACCACTGTCAAAATCACACAACAGACATGGAAACACCTGGCGAGTTCTCAAATCTGCCTCAGTGTTGGTGTCTGCTACAGTCGCTGTCTCCTGTGCCACATTAAAACATTAAAACGAGCACACACATTCACACACGCTCGCACGAGGAGAAAACAATACCAGGGCCAGTGTCTGGTAAAGAATCATAATCAGAATCTGTTGACAACTGTTGGGTGGTTTCTTTTGGTTGCCAGGGAGACAGCGCTGTCAACACTGATGAAACCACACCTACACAGTCCTGATGAAGCAGATTCCATTGTATAGCTCTTATTCTTGTAGAAATAAGGATATTTTATTTCTAAATTATATTGTTGACTATTCAGTTACAAATATTTACTAAGCATGCATGAATTGATTTGATTTTTTTAGCCCCTGGGAGTGATGGAATAAGCTAATGTGAATATACAATGATTATAATTAAACATTAATAAATAATAACCATTAACTTTAATTTCGAGCCTGCCCTATTTCAACTGATGAATGTTTAATTAGAATTTCACTCTGTTTTGTTATCCACCAACTGTTTAGTTTGGTGGATCCTCTGCTCTTGGACAGTTGCTGCCTGCTGCTGGAAGCAATGAGGTTGATGACAAGGGGAAAACAAAACAATGAGCCAAAAGAGGCTCAAAGATGCTATCAAGCTTCAGAGTGTGGCGGTGTTTTATAATGGGTGCAGAACAACCTCTTTTAACTTCATCCATTGTTTATTTAAAAATATGAAACAGTGAACCTTTAAGAGAAATCTTTAATATTCGACACCACAGCTGCTTTAACATGTTTACATATTGTCCTCAGAGTTCCACCTGTCACTGGTTGTTGCAGGCTGACAGGGTAGGTGAGCGGGTTGCACCTGCAGAGCAACACATTCGCCATCCTTTCTCTCCTCCACCCATGACGTGGTGGAACGATGAGGTCATTTGAGCGACAGCCGAGGCAGCCATTTGAAATGCCGTGACGGAGACAGTGAGGCCTGAGAGGCAGCAACAGCTCGGCTGCATCTCCCGGTGCGTCATGTAGCGGTGGTGGAGTCTGTGGTGTCGGGGAGGGGGGGATTAGAAAGATTTATTCCTCGGGCGCTCCAGAGGCACTGGCATGATTATGATACCATAACACAAGGTGCCATAAAGAAAATGCTGTCAGCTAAATGAAGAGCAGAGCGCTGAAATGTGCTCGCCATTACGTGATCAATCACACCTGTCAAGCTCGGAGCCCTCCATCAAGAAAGCTGTCACTGTCAGCTGTTGCCTCTTTCTCCCTTGTCTCCACCAGCTTTCTCCGGTTTTGCCGTGTTCTCTGGTCACCTGTATGTGTGTGAGTGTGCTTCTGGGTCATTTTGCCTCTTTTCCCCGGAGGGCCAGCAGTCTCCCGTCCACAATACCTCATGTGAATGCTGATAAGAGGTGAGGAATTACCAAACATGTTCGCCACATGCTGGCTGAGATCACACACACACACGCGCGGCCCCCCTCTCTAATATTTCACAGGGACGAAGAAAGGGGTGCATACATCATTCTGACAGAGCCAGAATGGAGAGAGACATCCCTCTGTTATCTCCACACACACATGCACTGTCAGAGATTTATAGTACAAGGCTTTAATGGTGCCCTCACACACCTCTCTCTCTCTCTCCCTTTCTGTACACCTCTCTCTTTGCTCACTCGCACAGACACACAAACACACATCCATCCATCACTCAGCTTCCTCTCCCTCTGTTTTCCTCTTCTTCTCCATCTTCCCTCTATCTCCTGTCCATCTCACATCTCCCTTTACTTCTCATTTCTCTCCTCCGCTGTCCTTATTCTTCCTCCTCCCCGTCCTCCTCCCTCTCCCAAGACAGCTCCCAACGTCTCCTCCTGTCCTCAGTTAATTGAAAGTACAGTAAAAATAAAGATGTCAAAGTCTGGTTCAGTTTTAAAGGGGGAGATGAGATTTCCATCATCCGGGGGGGTGAAGAAGAGTCTAGATGCTGTCAGGTGAAGAGGAGGTAAAACATGCTCACACTGTAATGACAAAGTGTTGTTATAAATAGCTTAATGTTCCCAATAAGCACCATGCTGACAGCCATACATGACTCTCTAATGGGCAGTGGTTAAACCTTAAACACAGACCATTTACCCTTGTGATTTATAGAGAGGTGCTTGCAACCACCAGGGAATGATGGTCTCCTGTTTATCCTCCTGTGGAAATGCCTGTTATGTTGCTCATATGCATACAAGTACTGACCCGTGGGTTGGGATATTGTCATCGCTTGTGTTGCAGCTTAAGGTGTTTAAATCCAGGATGGAGTGTAGTATCCCCCTGAGAAAGCAGTGGTTTAAAGTTTATTTTTGTAAATATGGTAAATGAATTATTTTCTAGGGTTAAAACAAGATTTCAAGTTTTTAAAGTGATAATATGTCAGTGTTGTGTTATCAGCTTGTTCCGCAGCCCCCCCCCCCCCAGTGGGCAAAAATCATTAAAATAAGGCCCTACACACTCAATTAGGCGTCTACAAGAAGTGCTGCTGACCTCGTTTTAGTTTGAAAACTCAGGACACAGACACCGAAGTTCACTTCCTGGTTGGGTTTAATCTGTCACAGCATGTCATTCCTTGATTTGTCACACCCCATTCACACAACCCTGTTCAGAGAATGTCACAGACTTCAGTTCATGCTCATATTGCGTACAGCTCTGCAGAGAATTTTGCCTCTATATATATATATATATATATATATGTACACCTATAATATATAATATTAGTGACAAAAATCTTTATTTGAACAGCACCTTTATGAATAAAGTTACAAAGTGCTATTAGTGGGAACATATAATTTGAAACATTTTACTAAAACCATACATATAATTATAGAGATGAATGAATAGGAGAGTTGCTGTTACGCCACAATAGACCAAGAAAACCAGTGATACAACCTTATCTGGCTCATTTTCCTGTATGAAGTATAATTCATAACAATATAATTAAGTGGCAGTGTTGTGTGTGCGTGTTGGTGGATGCACCCTCTTGTATCAAGAGTCTGGCCATCACCTTGTGCAGCATGCTGCTAACGCGACTGGAACAATCATTTCCTTTTGACCTTCTTTTGTAGGATTTATGTAAAAGTGAAGAGGAGGCTATTTGACCCCCAACATCTCCACATGCTGTGTCATCTGAACCCCACTGCTCTCTAACTCTCTTTTTTCATACCTGTACAGCACTCATCAGGGATGGAGATCATTGCAAGGTCACAGGAGACAACAACACTCCCTCTCCTCTGTCTGCTCATGTCTTCATTCATTTGTCCACAACAAAGTCATAAAACATGAGCGCAGAGAGCTGCCCTCGTCTCAACACGCTCTGTGTTTTAGTGTCCAATAACTGCTTTAATGATCCAGGTTGTGTGTGTGTGTGTGTGTGTGTGTGTGTGTGTATGTCTCTTTGTCTGGTGTATGTGTGAGTGTGTGAGGGCTGTCTTATCTGATATCGATTGGCCCCAGAAATCATAATCGATCATCCAGTTCTGCTTTTCATTTTCACCTGCACATCAGTTTTTGTATGCAGGAGAAGTTCGCTCTCTCCCACAATCACACACACACTCACAGCAACACACACTCTCACGTACACACACACACACACACACACCCTCTCGCCCTTCAATACAACCCTATAATTTGCCAGATGCAGCGAATCGCTGGTTACTATGGCAACTACAGCGGGCAGACTTTTTCGTTTTTCTCAATTTTGGCAATAGGGCTGCACACAGACACGTACATACATGCAAGCGTGCACACACAGGCGTCATGTGATCATGGCTGAGAGGCTGAATGGAGGAATGAATCAAAATCCAGCTCTACATCTACAGCCATGGATGGTGACCTAAGATGCTGATGACAGTGGGGATTGGTCATGTGAAATCGTCCCATAATGAGGTGAGAGGTGCTGATTTTCATGTGCAGGTGGACTGTTGTGATTTTGCTGAATGGAAATAAACACACACACACACACACACTCCCCACAGAGGGTACCACCATTATGGATGAGGAAAGCAGATTCTCTGGAAGAGCAAGCTGGTAAAAACAGAATGGGTCTGACTGACACTAACACTCTTAGACAAGCTCAGTGAGTCACTGTATGCTAACACAATACACACAGACACACACACACACACACATGCTCCAATACAGCAGATGCAAATCCAACCACATTAACCAAGAGTTCAAAGTTTATAATGAATTTTCTAAAATGCCACTCTAAGATGTTGCATGTTGTAATCACTGCCGTGCCATTTAAAAGACACAACCTTTAAAATGCTAAATGAAGCACTGTCGTTTCCAAAATAAAGCCAGAGTCATCAGCTCCACCAAAAAACGGGTTAGTGCTGAGCCAATAAAAGCAAGGCAGGGGATTATCCTCACACACACACGCAGTGCTGCATCTGGTTGGGGCTGATAAGAGGAATTCTCCTCCCTTCAGGGAATCAAGCAAAAGGAAAACACGACAGGAGGAGATGTGGAGTGAGGGCTCGGCGTGCGCGGGGAGGAGGAGGGGACCGGCGGGCGGATGACAGTTGGAAGTTGAAGTGTGCATGTGAATGGTGTCCCCGTCATCGCCTACGGTAACACTAGGTCAAACATGTTGTTTCATTTAAAAAATGCATGAGTGTATCAGTGTGTATGTGTGACTACTCCAGGGTGCCCTGTATGTTTTACAGGCTGGTTTAGGGAAATGGCAGCTAATCAATGAACAGCATGTAGAAACACAGACGCACATACACACACACACACACACACGGCTGCTCACTACAGCTGGTCAGTTATCTAAACTGACCTGAAGTGAGAAAACCTTTTTTGTTCCAAAGCTTATGCCTTTATTGAAAAGCCGGATTAGGGGTCAAATCTAGAAAAATTAATAAAACTTGTGTAAAAGTACAAAACATTGACATTGTCAGTGTCTCTCTTTGAGGAAATCTTTACATCTAGACAATTGAAACTACCTGTGAGGCAGAACAGACCAAATTCAGGAAGATCGCCCTTGATTTGCCCTTCAGAAGCCATGGCTGCTACTCAGAGCTCTTTCTGCCCATACATGTTTTTATCTGAATCATGCGTGGGTGTCTTACGTATGTCTGACGCCTCACGACCCGGCCTCACGTCAGCTGACAAAAAGCCATTCCTCCCTGCCTCCCCTCTCGCTTCCCGTCAAGCTATGCAAATTTGGACTTAAGCTGAGAGTCTGCCTCGCAGGGACGTGAAGCTCTGGCCAATCAGAGGCAAAACTCTGTGGCAGGAATTTACATAAATCTGCATGGCTAATGTACTGTGCAAATTGAAGGAGTGACACAGTGACTTCACCTTTTCTCAGCGATAATATAATACAACAACTGACCTTAAACTGAAAAAGTAATTGGCTGCTAAATCCATTCATTTGCCTTCCAGTCGAACTGAGTGGAAAACAAACTGCATTTGTTTGTGTAATTGCCCATGAGCGGAGAGAGAGAGGGAGAGAGAGAAATGGAGGGAGAAAGAGGGCGAGACAAAGTGTGTGTGAGAGGAAAACTAGTGAATAAACAGAGGAGATTGATGAGTCTATTAAAGCAGTGGCTAATCCAGGCTATTAGGAAGCAGAGCGAAGGAGTGCGGGAGAAAAGGATACATACGTCGGGTTAATGGCTCTAAATACAGACCTAAACGGAGTAGAAGAGTGTTAAAGATTATTATAAATGTGCCCGTGGGTGGCGCTAGGAATTATGGGCCTTCTGCACTCCAGACCACTCTGAACTGGTCTTTACGTTGCTCTTTGTTCCAGTCTTTCACATGTGACAGTTCGCTATTCATACGCACCTTCAAACGCTCATTAAAGATCAATTATCACACACAAAGCTGCGGTCAGCTGTTGCGATCACTTCATAAGCGGTTTTCTATTTGCAGCCTATAAACAGGAGGATCATCTTGGTTTAGTTACTTTAAAACAGAGCATTCTTCGGTGCTAAAACATAAAAATCAAAATTCCTTTTCTGTGTTAGCATCTGAAATGCACCCCATTGTCAAAACCCCAGATTTCCTCTCCTCTCCTTTGCTTTGCCTTCACAGCAATTTATAGCTTTTGTAAAAATGTCTTTATTTGATTGTAAGTAGTTGACAGCAAGAGTCACTGTCAGATATAGACATTTCTATTGGTCATGCATGCCCGATGTGCTGCTTGCGAGGTTTATTGAACTATTCAGGAATGTCTCTTCTGCCTCTGGGTTTTCATCACATTTATGTCAGTCATAACTTGGACAATGATTCGCTCATACCGTAAACCATGATGTGAGCACAGAATCAGCCGATCGTTCTCCACAGTGAAGGTCAAACATCCAAGTTAAGAGATGATTAGTAAAAAATAATAAATCTAAGTATGTAAGCTTTAAATTTTCTTTAAATTGCTCTTTGCATCCTTCTCCTCATGTTACACCTTCTTTGTCTTGTTTTCAGCTCCTTCCCATTGGTTGTTCTGCAAAGTTTCAATCAATTGTGCTTTATATAAAACATTAATTCCTCAGATCAGTAAACAAATCACATAGATTAAACTGGGAGATTTTCAGAGATTCACATTTGATGTCACTATAACATTTTCTGTGGTGTAAAAAACTTTTTTGGTCTGTTTTCTTAATGCTAATTATGCACAAAACTTAAATTCATCTTTCCCAGGATTTTCAGGTGCAGAGCTTTTAGTCTTTTCCCACATTTTAGATCCATCCAAAGACTCATTCCGCTGAACTCCTTGTCACACACGCCCTCCGTTTTCCTTTTGGCAACAACAAAAACTTTGTTGTGGACAGTTCAAGGAACAGCATGTCAGTTTACTGCCTATTTGCTGAGAGTTAAAGTCAAGGTCAAAGGCCTTGGTAAAGTGAAGCGTCCAAGTTTCTAACAATTTCTCCAACTGGACCTTTTTCAGAGAATTTCCTATCAGCGAGTGACCTTCCACCTTAAGCTCTTTGGAGGCCTTGATAAGGGAATCCTGCTGACAGAGCACTACTCCTGAGGATACTAGGTGCCTCCTAGACAACAAAGAAGCTCAAACCAAGGTAATCACACACACACACACACACACACACACAGTTGCATACCTCTGCAGGTGTGAAGACAGCAGAGGAATCTAAAAGAATTAACAGGTGAATTATCAGTGAATCACGGGGATCTGTGATGACGTCTTGTAAGAATTCCTTATATGGTGTCAGAAAAGTATGGATTTATGGGAATGAATGTGACTATAAAAAATAGATAGGTCTGGAAAATCGCTGCTAATTTTGCGTCACAGTGATGTGATGGTTTTCCTCTCTAGATGCAGATTGGAGGAGCACGGCTCTCATCCCGGCCAATCAGAATGTCGCATTCGTCGTCGTAGCGATGAGTCCACGCTGTCAGAGCTGGAGGGTGTGAGGAGAGGAGTGAGAGGGGGCATGGTAAACAACTAGGACAGACACACATACACGCACACACACACACACACACACACACACACACATTAACCATAGTGGACAAGCCTTCGCTTCCCATTAAGTTCAGTGTTGCCCTGAGGACGAGGTAAAAATACTTCACCACAAAGAGAGGAACCAAAACAACACCGCTGTGTGTGTGTGAGGCAGTGCTCATCAGTGTACTCTTGCCTTGCACTGATTATCCTCTACAAATAATTATATTAATTGCAGGAACATAATTACTTCGATGTTAATGTTTCCAATTTAATGCTGTATTAAAAAAGGCCATACTAATGCATAGAAGAAAGTAAAAGTACATCAGCAAAAACCAGGGATAATGCTGTAACCACTGTGATTGTTAGGGAGAATATGAAAGCTTACTGGTTCAGTTGTGTAATCCTTACAGTATATCAATATTTAGTAAATGCAATAACCATTTCCAACTATCTCTGAGTCAGTCTCCCCAAAATGCAGTTATATGCCTGTGTATTTCCTGCAGGGAAAAGGGGGAAAGAAACAAAAGAAGAGCTGGTGGTTTCCTCTATGTAGGACATGTGTGGGTGTGTAAACCCTCCAGCATGAAAAGGCAGCTCGTGCCTGAACGAACCTCTTGACTCCCATAAACGTCACACTCTCAATATATTCCTGCCTCTTGAGCAACTGGGGCAATTTTGGTGTATTCACTTCCACGCTGGACGTTACATGAGAAGATCGATGCCACTCTCATGTCTGTACGCGAAATGTTATGGTGCCAGCAGCCAGTTAGCTTAGCCTAGCATAAAGAATGGAAAAACACCAATAACCCCAATATACATCATTTTAAAATGAAAAGGTAAAATAAAAAAAAAATATTTATGGACAAACAACCTCCCTGCACGAAAGTGAATAAATGTATTTACCAAAATGTCAGTTTTTCCTTCAGGGTAGCTCATACAGTTACAATTTTCATTTGTGCGTGTGCTTGTGTGTGTGCTTGTGTGTGTGTTTGTGTTAGCTGTAGGGGGTGTTTCCTACAGTCAGTGCAGAATTATGTAACTGCACACTTTCTAATTGAGTCCGCATACATCCTCTGTCACACATTGTACTATGCTGTCTTGTGACCATCAGTCAACTTAACTTACTGTCACATCTTACAGCAACACTCCTACGCACACATTCACTCACACACGTTTTTCCGCAGAGAGATTTGCTGGTGTAAAACACCAGTCAAGTGATGCTCAGTGACATTAGTTCGATGTTCCTGCAGTCACTCACGACGAGCGCGCCCTGTTTAGCTGACACAATAACAACACAATGCACTTTGTGCCAGAGAATGAGACAATCAGTGCTGAAAAACCTGAGTGTGTGGGTGTGTTTACACGGTTGTATATGCTGTGAACGCATGAAATGCTGACTTAGGCAGTAATACAATATAATACATAATTAATATGAATTTTCCCATTTATGCCTCACTTTAATAAGCCTCAAAGCTTTTTTTTGTAAATCATGGGTCTCTGGGCCTGTACATCTCAACAGTGACTGTGCACACACAGACCAAACAAAGGATAAATATGCTTTGCACTCTCATTCTCTCAACACAACTGTATTCTCCATCCTTACTTTGTACACCTCCAAACACAGATATATCTCCTCCTCTTCTATCCCAGGTCTGTTCTCAGGCTTCTTATGACAAATCACCGCATTAAATGTGGCCACTTTTAGGCGCACCACACTTCCCTCTGCTTATTGGTTTCAGATAAAACCGCAATATTTCCATTCATCTATTTCCGTTTGTCGATGCTGTGCGTCCGTGCTCGTGCCACACACACTCACACACACGCACAGGCGCGCGCACGGCTGTACACACACCACCTCTTTCTCCTTGGTCGTTAATAATGTACTGATGGCAATGCTGAGGTTACTGACCCATAGCCGACCCATTAATCAAACAATACAACTAGCATATGATCATAATAAATACGCTCTGGATGAATGTCTTGTAGTCAGGAGGATAGACCCAGAGGCTGAGAGAAGAAGGACAGATGTGATAGAAAACAAAGAGTATGAAGCTGAGGTATTTACATCAGCAATATATTCAGCCTGTGTTTTGATGAGCAGAACACACTCACACTCAGGCAGACGTGTCACATCCACAACATCCAATCCTAAAGACAGTCCTCTGTTGTTGGTCACTATCTACATGCATATTGTCCTTTAAACATATCTGTGTTTCCTAATCAGCTGTCCCCTCATTAGGCATAGATTGATCGGCCTATTTGTAATATATAGGCGGTCAGGTCGCCATCACAAGAGAGTGAGCCGCTCATTAGTGTTGGCAGTAAGTACTGTAGGCCTTGGGTGGAGGAATATTACAGTGGTGTTGTTCTGACCTCTAGTGGCAGCAGGTTAAAGTACACAGTAGAACTAAAAGTCAGTGTGGATGTGTTATTGTTTTACTGCTTTTAATGCTACATTGTTATTTTTTTTTGTTAATACTGTGTATGTATTATGTATATTTTCCATCTGTGTGACTCAGTGACTCACTTCCCCCACTGACCACGCATTAAACGAGAGCTATAGCGTCATGTCAACATAACAATGTTGCATATATTTATATTAACTGACATGACACACAATGACATATTGGCAAAAAGACCGATTGGTTTCATGACATCATGTTACAACAGAATGAGAATATATATTGGCTCTGTAAAACACTGGCATGATGATGTTAACATAATGAACTATAGGCAGATCGCATTGGCATGAAGATATAATGATAATGATTTAATGATTGAATAAAGAGGTGGTTTGGAGGCATAAGTGACTTGGCAACTGAGTGTAGTGACATTATTGGGAATGTGTAGTCATTATTTTAAAACATGCAGGAGGGATTGTAATCTTTGGTAATAAAATAAAATGGTTTGAGTGTGTGTAAAAAGGAGCCTGGGTTCCTCAGTATCCTAGCCTAAAAGCCTGTATAACCTGACCCACATTACTCTGCCTCTCTGGCACATGGCATCAGCACCAAATATGACAACATGACAGAGACGATGCTGGCACACACAGACATCTGCGTGTCTCACTGTTGTTGGGACATTCCAGCCGGTTGTCCACGTGGAACCCCGGCTGCCGTAAATAAAATGCTGACCTTCTTCTGCCTGTTGAACATTGACGGTCCAAGACAAATGGTGTTAAGGGTCAGTGGCCTCCACATCCACCCTCACGCTCTACCCTACACTCTTGCCTGTTGTGGAGATGACTGAAGGTGACTGAAGCAGAGCATGCTCTGATCATGACACACGCATGATACACTTACTAATTTGCATTACATGTCATATGTAATCACTGATCAAGGAACCATGATTCAACATGCTCAGGACACTGACGAACACACACACACACACACACACACACACACACACACACACACACACACACACACACACACACACAGCTGTGCACTGCTTAAATAGCCAGGATCACATGTGGCATCCAGATGCTCCGGTGACCTCTGACCTCTCTTCAGAGTTGGTAAAAGAAAATGTATATTTTCTTGAAAAGGTTGCACGGTTACTTGCAGTTATAAAAACCTTGAGGTATACTGAATAACCTTCAGAGTGTCCTTGTAGACTGATATCTGTGTTTTATCTAAACCTCTAGCTGAATTCTAGAGAACTACTAAACACAGTAGTGTTGGCATACTAAAGACTCCTATTCTGTTTAATTAAGTAGATAGAAATTAAATGAGCTGTTACTCTGCCCGTACTTCAGTAAGTCACCTCTTCATAACGTGGGGGAAAGTGACTACAATACAATTAGTACAATATTAGTCTATATTTTGTCTGTTTTCTTTCCCTTTGTGAACATATATCTTGGTTTTGTCCCACCTTTATTAACAAAACCAATCAAATTACAGCTTAATTTGTTAAGCTAAAAATAGATATGATACAAAACTGTTCTGAGTCACAGGACACGTTGTAACAACCTGTGAGTCTAAGTGGGGTTGATTACTAATGCAGAAATATACCTCTGATATAGTTGTAAGGTGCAGGAAATGCAATGTATATACCATTTGATGTCGTATATATATGTTATATATATATTTATTTATTTGTGTAATTGTTTATTTATACTGTGGCAGAACTTTGTGATAGTTTCCAGTAGTTTCAGACAGCATTTACTCGTGACAACTTTCAAATAATCCCTGTTATGAGATCGTTCGAACCAAACTAATCTCCAGAATTAGGGCCAGATTTTGAATTTTCGGACTCGTGTGTGTGTGTGTAATTCGCCTAACATCATAATTCGGTGGTTTTTGTGGGGAAGATTGTGATCGTAGTAAGCCTATTTTACGATCTCGTGTCGACTCGAATGCTGTCTGGCACGGTTGCTCAGCAACAGGAAGTAGGCGGGTGGAGTGAAGACAGTGGCCAGTGGAAGGAGGCCGGGGGGCGGGGCGTCGTCCAAGACTGGCGGCAGGAGGGGCACGCGGGGTTGGACTTTTCAAACGCCGGCACGGATTGAAACGCAGCTGCACGTTGGAGACATTAGTTGCGTACTGTAATACTGGTTCCCTTCGTTTCGTCGGGAGGTTTTCACCGTGACTCCTTACACGGCTGGGGAAAATGTCTAACGTCAACTGGAAGCCCTTTGTTTTCGGCGGGCTAGCCTCTGTGACGGCGGAATGCGGTGAGTGATGAGAGGCGCGGCGGGGAGGCCGAGCTGCGTGGATTACTGTTAATTATTTAAACCTCTGTCGTGATTCACAGTCTTATAAGGTGATATCTCTCGGTTTGTGTTGCAGGGACCTTCCCAATCGACCTAGCCAAGACGCGTCTTCAAGTTCAAGGCCAAGTGGGCGACAGCAAATACAGAGAGATCCGCTACAGAGGCATGCTTCATGCTATAGTGAGGATAGGGAGAGAGGAGGGGCTCCGGGCGCTGTATTCAGGGTCAGTATGTTGCATTTATATGCGTGTGTGTGTGCTTTGTTGTCTTCACATCTTTGTCTTCCAATCCTTGCCTTAACCAGGCATTTAACTGAAACCATCTTCTGCTCGTGATCTTACTGTATTGACTATTTCTTAATGTTTACACTTCCTCTTTTTGGTGCACTTCCTGTTTTTGCAACAGCCGTTTTACAACTTTGCCTCGACCCAGCTGCACCCCTGTATGTGCAAAAAAAAGTGCAAGGGGTCTGTTTTAGATTTACAGGTCTTAGTGTTTTATTTTTAGCTTCATATGCGCTCTTTGGTGGTATTTTATGTCTTTGTTTTATTCAAGATCTTTGGCAGGGACTACAGGTGGGGGTCTGCAGAGCCCACTGACATGTCGTGGTAGTGGTGTTGAAAATACACTTGACTTTTACAGAATAGCTCCTGCCATGCTGCGCCAGGCCTCCTATGGGACCATAAAAATTGGCACATACCAGAGCTTGAAGCGGCTGCTGGTTGACAGACCTGAGGGTGAGTTCCAGTTTCTCTTCCTCTCTCTCTCTTATGCACTCTTTAAAACATATTTCGGCAGGCAGTGACCCACCCCCATCGACACGAGCACATCCTTCTCTAAGGGGAGGTGCAGATGTGACCTACTTAAATATGCCTCCTCATTTTGTCATGCTAAGAGCTGATCCGAACTGTCTGCGCTCCTGTGAAACACTACAACGATAAACTGCAGCCGACTGCCTGACGCTTGGTGTCAAATGCTGCTTGTTCACAGTTACAGTCCGCCTCCCACTCTTCTCCTCTTTCAGATGAGACACTGCTGACTAACGTGATGTGTGGTGTTCTCTCTGGAGTCATCTCCTCCTCCATCGCCAACCCCACTGATGTGCTGAAGGTAGCTATTTGCACACATGCAGGAGACCGCGCTGGACCTCCTTGTTCTTGTCGCCCCAGTCAAATTGCAGTCAGTTATTCTCTAAAGCAGTAGAGCAGGTCTGACAGTTTCTTGAAGCTGCACTGAGGTGTGCAGAAGGCCTCCAGTGAAACACAGCAGTCTACCCTCGATTTTCCTTTTCACACACAGCTGCAATTGCTCATGCATTCTTAAATCGGACTGTACTTAGGTAGTTGGTTTAAAAAAAACTGGTGGATGAATCTGCCCTTTCTCGTCTGCAGCAGCTCCAGGCTGTAGGTGTAGGTCTTTTGCTAGCATGCCAAGTGGAGTGAAGGGCATCTCCCTGCTATCAAGACCCCACTTGTGGATTATTTATAGACAGAAGCCTCTGAGGCTTAACATACTGTTCTGTAAACGATACGGGTGCATGAATATGATGTGTGTGTGTGTGTGTGTGTGTGTGTGTGCTTGCGTGCACATGCTTATCTGCTCTCATAATGTTTGGCCCTGGTTCTTCTCACCACAGCCTGTTGGGCACAATGGCCCACTGTCCACAGTGTGTGTGTTTGTTAAAAGCTAACAGACTAATACATGTGGCTGCAGGTTGGGAACATTGCGTGTTCATCGCGGCTTGTTCTTGCTGCGCCTGCCAAGTCATCACAGAGCCAGACAAGGCTGATCTGTAAACAGCAGTCAGTTTTAAAAAAAACAACAAGTCGAGTAAAGGCTACGCTGTTCCTGGAAATGAGGATAGAGAAAATATTTGAGGAAATCGTGCGTGCCAAAATTCCCTCCTAACTTTTTTGCCTTTGCATTCCGACGGGAACCCGATTAATACACCCCCGGCCTTGGCTTGTTGACCCTACAGCATTCCGCCCTGGTTGTGCATGCTTTCATTGTCTCAAGTTTAGGTTTATGGATATTACCTCTGTCTGTCCTTCCAGATCCGCATGCAGGCTCAGGGAAATGTGATCCAGGGCAGTATGATGGGCAACTTCATCAACATCTATCAGGAGGAGGGAACAAGGGGACTGTGGAAGGTACAAAAAGCTGAAAAACGGGTCATTTGTACCAATAAATGAGATCAGTTTGTATGGGTGTCAAGTTACGCAGACGCTGCTCTTTATTACTCAGATCTCCAGACTTGTAACATTCCCTCTCTCGCTCTGCATCAGGGCGTCTCTCTGACGGCTCAGCGAGCAGCCATCGTGGTCGGGGTCGAGCTGCCCGTCTATGACATCACCAAGAAGCATCTGATCATGTCGGGTTACATGGGGGACACTGTGTACACGCACTTCTTGTAAGTTTGCCAAGTCACACGGGCATCCACCCTCTGCCTCATGTGGTGCTTATCACTGGGAGGAAAATGCAAGAAATATTTCAAATAAAAACTAAGAATGAAATTATACACGGCCCGTTTTATGACAGCGGCACACACATATCACAACAATGACTGTTTACTACTAAAGATTCAATTAAGGAAAATAAAAAAATGCGCAGATTATCCTTTGATACAGAGCTGCTCATTAATTAGATTAAATTTGCCAACTGTTTTGGCAATTTTTAGACATTTTTTCAATAATAAATCCTCTTAAATGTGAGGATTTACTGCTTTTTGTCACTTATATTAGTAATTGAAGATTCACTGGGAACTGTTTGTTGGACATGAGAAGCTTTTTTTTTTTTTTTTTTTTACAAATTTTCAACATGTAAAGTAAGCAATCAATCAATTAATCAGGAAAATAATTGACAGGTTAATTTAAAAAGAAAACAGTCGGCAGTTGGATTTTTACTTCGAACCTGTGTTTTCCCCAGGTCGAGTTTTGTGTGTGGTCTGGCGGGGGCGTTGGCCTCCAACCCCGTGGACGTAGTCCGGACGCGCATGATGAACCAGAGAGGAGGAGCTCTGTACCAGGGAACGCTGGACTGTATACTGCAGGTCTGTCACAGCCTCTGAGTGGAGAAGATCAACATGTTACACCTGTTCAGCCTGTAATACTCTTCAGCCTGTGACATGATGTTGTGCATAATCTCCTCTGTGGCTCTGGAGCTTTAAGAGTCTGACAAACTAATTCCCACCAGGAACTAAAAGTCGTGGTCTCTCACGTTCAGCTGCCTCAAATTCACCCATCCTCCTTTTTCTCTTGTAACTCCCACAGTTTTAAGCATCTTAATGACTATAAACTGTGAAATGCAAAGCAAAGGTTTTAACATTTATAACTAACAGCATCAAAACTGCAAGGTTTTTAGATTTGGTAATCCCTGGCCTGTAGCCACGTACCCGCTGATTATGATGAATATTTAATATAATGTAACAATGTTGATCTAGAAACTGGATCAAACCTTAATGTCACAGATTTCCCAGTTCAAGTTAAAAATACCCGGAGAGGACTTCAGTGCGATCATCAGAGGATAATGAGATAAAATGGGTTTTTAACATGTTTGTTTTCTTTTCAGACGTGGCGCTCCGAGGGCTTCATGGCCCTCTACAAAGGGTTCTTTCCCAACTGGCTCCGCCTGGGACCGTGGAACATCATAGTATCCTTTAACCATCTCATTAGTGTACACTGTCTGTTTACTTATATCCTGTGTGATGCAATAGTGTTTAAGCAGCAGAAATCAGCAGGGAAAAGTTAGAAATTCTGTTTCGCTTGCAGTGACGTATGGGATTCCAGGCCCTGCTCCGGTGAGGAGTAGCTTAGCTTAATGCTAGCTAACTCTCTTATGTAACTTTGTGTAACTACTGCCTCAGTACCCCACTGCCCCTTGTTAGAGAGGACCTGGGGCCCTCTGTTGGGGGTAGGGGAAGAAGGGTGGAGACTGATGATGTTATGAAAGCCTTCCAGTGAAGGAGTTACGGGGGCTGTCATCGAGCTCCAACCAGGCCTGAAAAATATAATGAGATTATTGACGTGTTGCAGTCGGGTGGGGTAACAAGGGAGGCTTTGAGCTGAAGCACAGAACGAGCCCAAAAACCGCCCATGACCTTCACATTCTGCCCAACAGCACAACACCCATTCCTCTCGCTTGCGTTCCTTTACTCTGTGTCCAGTTCTTCCTCACGTACGAGCAGCTGAAGAAGATCAACGTGTGACTGACAGAATGAGGTGGCAAAGAGGAGTATGAGCGCGCGCTCTGGCGAGCTGGGAGGACCAAATCATGAATGGTTGGATGGGGACAGATCCTTGATGGAACCACTGAGTGGCTGAAGAATGTTGGTGTAGGCCCACGTTGGAGAGGCGGCATGAAGAATTAGCCCAGTTCCTGTTTGGGCTTCATGCCAAAGCCTGTGGCAAGTGTGGAAGACACTCATACCATGCCTGATGTTTTATCTCATCCAAATGCTCCACCACTCGTTTAGATTTGTTAACGGCCCTTTAGATTCATGTCAGCTAAATTCTTGACTGGTACACTGGGGAGAAATGAAAGATGCAGCAACAGTCTGAGATTCTTGATGATGAAGCCTTTTTCATGAGGAGAGCGCACGGGGGCTTTCAGTCTTCTACACTTAAAGGTGGTCTCCAAACTGAGTGCCTTAGTTTGTGATGCAGGCCGCCTGCGCCAGAGTTGCATAAAGACTGAAAATGTGGGATAGCAGCTGACAATCGCAGTGATCATTCCCTTTTTGAAAGTGTTTGTGTGCATGAGTCAACAAACTTGGACTGGAATATGTTTCTTTTTTTTTTTTCCTGACATATTTCTAAATCGGGAGTTGAATGTGTTTAAATTATTTATTCTAAGAGTCTCTGGAGTATTTACAGAGTCATAAGCCAAGAGTACATCGCAGTGTACTGTAATAAATAAGAGTCACAAACAGCCTCAAGTCCAGACACACATCACATGGCCATATGTGGCGAGACTAGCGGTCCCTCATGTCAGCGAGTGCAGACAGTAAATATAACCTGGGCCCTGCTCGGGAGGGTGGGGTGGGGGTCAACTCCCCTCTCCCTGGGTTCTTGTGTTATCTTAGACATTGGTGTGACAACTAATCCCAGACACAGACGTTATGTAAGCCTACATATTATATCCCACGCCACTTAAGATGTAGACCAGTGGGACAGTTCAGTGCATCCAAGGTGTTTATGTTTATGGCTTAAAGGCGCAAAAACCGCTGCACACGATCAAGAGTCGACTCCAGGTGTATTTTCATATACTGTGTTTTGCACGCTGTGTGCTTATCCGTGAGCTTTCATTGTAAAGAATGAATATGAAGCTGGCTTGTGTGTGTGTGTGTGTGTGTGCATGTGCGTGCGTGTGTGTGTTTTGCCAATGCTGCCAAAGTGTAAGCCAGTGTAATTTTGTCATACTTTCGATGTTGACTTAAATGCTGCTGTCGCTCTGTATATTTGCAATAAAAAAAAAGAGAAATCCACAGCGTCTGCGTCGTGCTCTATATTTGCCACAGTGTGGCGCTGTGGAGCTACGCCTCAGCCCCAGCGCAGCTCGACCCAGTTGAAACCAGTAGCTGTTCATGAGCCTTTCTCAATTCCCGATCCTCAACTTTGAGGCCACAAATGTAGCACAGTTGTGTTGTTTCTGAGGGATTGCCCAGTTTCTTTCAAACACACATGTTCACGCAGCATCCCACAAACAATGACTTATGAATTATTCAGAGGAATCTAAGATGTAATTGCTCTTTTATTTCTGTGGGTAAATTCCCAGTTTTCCTTCATCAGAGCAGTTTTGAGGAGATGATGGGAGCTCCAGGGAGTGCAGGGGGAAACTGCAGTGAACTCACAGTCTGTGTGTGTGTGTGTGTGCGCCTTGTTCTTTTATTTAGGGAGCCTCACCACGGGACTTATTACTTGTGTGAGAACTGTTACTGTTGTATCTGCTTCATCTAAGCCGTTGTGAGTTGCATCGCCACATTACTGTTTGTTGTGACAAGCGTGGCATTGCTGAATAACTCAATTGAGCCACAGAGTGTGATGGAGGAGACAGAGGTCTGTGTGCTGGCGTACTTATATCATAGACCTGCAGGGCACTTTGCTGCACGAGGCAGGCTGACATCTATGTTAAATCAAGGCCCACAAACATCCCACAGTGTCCATAAGGCGAGCTGAATGAGAGAATAAGACTAATGTGTGTGCCAGGATTTGGCTTCTATAAGTTGGCATTATAGGCTGCTGCCTGGCATCACGTCTCTGGCAGAGTCCTCTACAAGCTGGACAAGTATGGCCACGGGGGATTCCAGCAGTCACAGACATGCTGCATTATGGGTATTATTTGCTGCCTGGCCCAAGGGTGCAAGGGGGCTGGCTCCATTGTGTTCCAGGGATCAGAGTGAGCCTTTGTGTCAGAGGGATAAGGCTGTGCTCCGCTCCAAACACCCTGCCCCTTTTTCCCTTCTCCTTTTTTCTTTTTTATTCTTTCAGCCGTTTCTCAGATGAAAACGCTGCTCGCCGCAACACATGCGGTGAATAAATGGATGGATAAATGGACGAGCGGATGGAAATGTAGACAAGGAGACAAATGTATCGCAGTCCGTTGATCCATTTGGAGCGGGGACTGTGCTGCTGCTGGGCTGCACAGTGCTGACAAAGAAAAAAAAAAATCACAGACCTATTGCCATTTCTTTTTGCTCAATATTGCAGCTGAGATATGGGCTGAAATGCAACAGAACAGTTTTTCTTTCTCAGCTTTTGAAAGATGCCCAGAAAATGCCTGGGTGCTTAGTTTGAGTAAAATGAATGATTTCCCCTCCCATTGTTTACAGGCCGCGGATTCTGCATAACATCAAAATACCTCGCTGAGAAAAGCTGCCTGAAACATCTTTTCTCACCGAGAAAGAAAAAGTGCAGCCTTCTGCAATTTGAAGCCGTGCCTGTAGTGAATATTGTGATGAATTGTACAGCTCTGTCTGGCCCGTGAACAACAAGCTGACAAAGTAAGGATTTCAAACAAGGGGAGGTGATATATCCTGCAAAAATGTCAAATGATCCTTTAGGAGCTGTTCTCCCTGACAAACATCACAGGCAATTCTATAGTAAATCTCAGCCACTTGCTGTTTTACGTGTCAGACTTCCTTTTTGGCAGGGAAAAAACCCACCAAGAACTATAAAACAGCATATTTTCATGGGTTTGTGTAATGATTAAATAAACAAGTTATAACTTTTTAAATTTGTGAGCTTGGGCACATAACACGAATTCGGGACTGTTCACGTAGGCATTCTCCACGAGCCTCTTCCCACATTCAAAGCTATTCATTCTAGCATCTTTGTGGGCCGTCTTCATGAAGATATGTATGTTTGTCTACTCAGTCCACTTTCCTCCACGGTTTAATACCCTGGTGAACTATGGAGGTGCTGATTTTGGTGGATTTGGACAGAGCCAGGCCGGGTGTTTACCTGTTTCCAGTCTTAGTGCTACTCTAAGCTAATTAAGTACAGTTGTAGTCTCATATTTAAACTAACTCCAATATGCTCACTGGCTGCAGTCCCTGTTAAGGACGGAGACACTGTTGTTAAGTTTCCATCGAAATGAAGTGCAAATATGCAAATTTTACAAGCCGCATCAAGGTAACCAATTGGCGGCGCTGAGTCTGCAGTCAGATGCCATTAAATCTTTGCAGGAGGAACACACCGCGAGCTGACGGAATCAAAGAAGTGCCAGTCAAACCTTCAACAGCACAAAAACAATGAGTGAAAAATCACCTGCATGTTTGTTCTATGTATAAATTTGAGACAGCCGTCCCTTCAGTGACGGGTGACATTTCAGTCGCATGCTTCACGTACGCTATGATAAATTATAAAATTTTGTTTTTGCTATTTGTATTTTTTTCCCTGTACACCACACACTACATCTGTTTTTCACCTCAAGCAAAGTTACAACTGTTTTTGTGATAATTCTTTTTTTTTTACCCTGGTGTGGTTTTTTTGGGGGGGGGGGTGCAAATTGAAAATGCGTATAAACACAGGTGGATGGAAATGCACCTCATGAGTCCCAGCTGAATTTTGTCAGCTGGCTGTCTATCATCATTAATAAGAGACAATTTGAGAAAGGTGCCGACGGTTCCTGTCTGTTACACGCCTATACACGCTCGAGTGCCTGAGACGATAATTCATCTCCACTAAAAACTCCTCATCCAAACAAACAACGGGCCCGCTAAATCACAGTGCAGTCGACCTACATTTACACACCACTGGAAGGGGACCGGGACCCCAGGGAGACAGGATCACAAGGATGAGCCGCTGGTAATGCTGCTCCATTGTTCCATTAAGACGGGAACAGGCCAACAGAGTGAATGTTAAAGGAGATAAAAGGAGGGGAGATTTGTTCCACATGTTGGCTTCTTTGACTCTGTGACTCCAGGAGTCAGGGAAAGTTAAGTTGTGTCACTTGAAGGCGCTTAAATGTTCCTTTGACATCTGAGTTTAAGTGACCTTTAAGTATGTTTTGCTTATTTTAGATAAGTAGCTTAAAATGTTATTCAGAGTTAGATGATGTCGTCGACGCCGCTCTCGTGTCTGTACACTGTTTATGAAAGTAGCACCTGCAGCTGGTTAGGTTAGCTTAGCGTAAATGCCGAGAACAGGGGGAAACAGCTAGCCTGGCTCTTACCAACATAGTTAAAGATCACTAATTATAAGTTACACCCCTTTGTTTCAATCTGTAAGTTTCATATAAAACATTCTTCTGAGTAAAAAATGTTTAAAAGTTGAAAAGTTGCTAAGCTAGGCTAAGTTGAGCTAACCGTCTCCTGTCTATGGCTTCATATTTAACGATCAGACATAAGAGTGTGGTCGATCTTTTCAGCTAACTCTATCCAAGGAAGTCTCTGTGTTTCCCACCATACCATTATATGCAGGGATTTATAGTGTGTGTCTGGTGGTAAGCAGTGACTCTAACTTAATCATATTTTGTGGTATATATATTTAATATATTCATATTCACTCTTTCTAAATCATCATAGGGACCTACAGTGGGTTTTCCCTGCTTGTTCTCGGGTTCTCCTCCTTATTTCTACATCCAAAAACTGGCATAGACAAAAAAGGCTAGGCTGCAGATGAGCAGGGAATACAGCCATCACAACAGCGCCACATCCTTGTTAGACGTGTTCAGTCTTATGTAATTCCAGAGGATAAACACTAGGCAGAGCTCATGTGCTTTTCCTCCAGCTAAGACATGAAAACTAAGGAGTAAACACGCCATCTGCCTGTCCCCCATCCGCCAACTCTGTCTCCCCCTCTCTCTCTCTCCAAAGCCCGCTCAGTCACGGCTCCCTCATTAATATCCCAGCTTCTGATAAGAAATAAATATTCAAATATTCAGCGGTATCAGTTTCCTTGGACGCCTGATTTAAAATTCCCTGCCCTCGGGCACAGCATGCAGAACCCATACAAACACACACACATACTGGGGCCTCTGATGTGTGTGTTGGTGGCGCTAGTGGGATTGCTCACTGACACTGGAGCTCTCCCACATACACACTGCAGTCTAAAGCTGCCGTTCTCCACTTCTGTTTATCTCTTGCTCACACCCACCTCTTTTTTTTAAAAAAAAATGAGGGAGTGGGATGGAGGATAAAGTGTTAGGAGGTGGAAAAGAGAGGTGAAAGACTAGGGTAGGGAGCGGGGGGTATAAAAATGGACTGATGAAACGAGGTGTTAGATGGAGTCAACGAGAAGATATGGAGAAAACTTTATTGGAACTCAGCTGACGTGGGAGTTGAGGATGAGTGCCCGAAGAAAGAGAATAGAAGATGACAAGAGGAGAAAGGATCGGTGGGAGAGAGGAGAGGATGCAACACATCCTGATTCTCCGCTGCACTCCAATTAGCATCCATATGAAGCCTCTAAGACAGTGGTTGTCAACCGCTGTGCCAAGACAAAAATGGACTGCAGGACGAAGGGTTACTGGTCCTGACATGATCTGACTTGAGAACAGTCTAAGTACTCAGTAAAATTGGAAAATAATATTTTTTGGTGATGCTAGATGCCAGCAAATATCAATATTTACTCTCAGTCCAAATGCAAGCAAGGTTACTTTAAATATAAAAAAAAATGTATAAAACGTTTCTACAGTGATTGTTAAGGTACTTTTTAGATTGGTTAGATAAACTAGAAACACAATATGATTCTCAAGCAGATCTTGATGAGTTTTACTCATAATTGACTCACAAAGCTCTAAATTAATGTTACATTATCAAGCAAGTTAACAAGTTAAAGAGAAAAAGGTAAAGTGACCCCCATTTTACTCACGAAGGGCAGTTTGAGAATCAAGTATCAAAATTTAACCCCAATGATGTCATCATGATGTCACCAGGGTTACCTCAGCGGTAACATGTTGGCGTTACAAGCTAGGGTTTGTGCTTTATAGGAAATGGTTTATCAGTAATCCAGGGTTTGTAAAACATGACCCCTGAGAAGTCATCCTTGAAACTGCTTGCAAACATACCTAAAACATGCCTGAAGCTGCGAGGAGTTCCTCACAGGGTGCTGTTGGTCTGAAAAACTTGGGTTTGGCCATAAGTGCCTGATGTGAAGCCTGACTTGATAGATTCTTGGATCCAAAATAAAGTTATCAGATCTAACAAAACAGACGTTACTGGCTGCATAATGGGAAATATGGGATCAACCAGTTTTGGAGCATGACTCATAACTGGAGCTGAAAGTCAGGAGATGATCAACTAATTAATACTTGACCTTGAGTTTGACAAACATGTGCAACACAAGGGCCACTCACACTGCAAGCTTTTTTCAGTGCTTCCACTTGTAAGGCAAGGTTCTCCTCAACAGAAGACAGATTCATCTCCATTGCAACTGAGCAAACTCTGTCCATTGATAAAGATTGGGTGAAGACTGGCTGGGTGGTTGAAAGTTAGGAAAAAGCTAATAAGTGTACCATAAGTAGGAATTGTGTCGTCAGAGGAAGATGGGTTGTCTCTGTTCTGCGAACTTTATAAAAATGAAAAAGAAATAAGTGATTTAAAGAAAACATAATGACTCTGTCAATCCAGGTGCTGTCCTTCAGGCAAGTTACTTAACACCATATCTCAGCCAGATCTACAGATTTTGGACCAGTGCGTCACACAGCACTACCACCACTGTCATCAAAACACCAGAGTAGCGAGTATCCAAATAGCGCATGACATTCTACATTACGTTACATCTACATGACATTAGCTTTCCTCAAATAAATTGATGACTGAAGCTAAAATCAAAACTTCCAGAATCCAAACTTTACTGATCCAAGTTTGCTGCTGATTGCGAAGACTGTTCGCCTGCGCGCTCTCGCAGCCTTGCCATCTGCAGTGAGCGTCAGATTCTGCGCAGTGCTTGACGTATTTAAGAATTTCTCACTAAATCTCTGAGCTCCATGTCATCTGTGAGTTTAAAGAGAAAAAAAAATTCACAAATACTGTGAGGACTCACCGCCTCTGTGTGTATAAGCAGCCACCTGCCTGCAGCCAGTCGAGTTGGTGTGCCTCTCAAACACCCTTAAATTATGTAGGAGTTGAGAGCATATTCTCATGAAACATTTTATGCGGGAGTTTCAGTCTTACTGCTAAAATTAGGAGTATATTTGTGCCACTTTCACAATTGTCTAGCAGTCAAGAAGAAGTGTTCATACTGAGTGGCTTCGACCATGAGTTTAGCTCACTGTAGCAAATTAGCCAAGTAGGCCAGGCACTGTGAGGGTTCACAGATCAATAATAACACACACACACACACACACACACACACACACACACACACACACACAGTGTACACACAGAGATAGACACAGTGTAACTCTTCTCCTATCTCAACCAAATAAGAGTCACATGTCCTCTGAAGGCATGAGGCTTTATATCACACAGTAATCTGCTGAGGGAACAATCATACCACTGTTGCTGCAGTCTGTCAGAGGTGAGAAGCCTATCACATTTCCCTTCCTCTCTCACTCTCTGAAGAGGCGCAGGCTCCACAGATGCAGTTTGACACAGTCACTGGCAGTGTGGCAGGAAACTCACATTTCAAAGAACACGCCAACGTGTGATCACGGCAAAAGTGTCTTCTGATCACATCCCAGATAACCTACTTATTCCACCCTGACTTTGTCTGTTACGTACACATCTCTGAGTGAATGCCAGCAGTCATGTGAAACTAGAAAATATTGCCAATAAAGTGGCAACAGAATAAAATGATCAGACTTGTGTTGATTAGTAGGAAGCATTAAGAATGGAATTTTCCTAGCTTTTGTAAAATGGAAACTGGTAAACCTAAAGAACACAAGCCTTCTTGCTCAAGACTAAAAACCTGCATTAATTCATATTCTCAGAAACACACACAAACTTTGACAACAATTAGGTTTACTGAAATTGTTTTCCAGTAAGGCCCCAACCAGTTGTTGATTTGTTAATGTTTAACAAGGGGGATCGGCCCAAACCATAACCCAGCTTGATACTAACCCTAACTCTATAGTAAAAACTACATCTGTAGTCACACCTAGACATTTGCTTGGTCTGGAGCTGCATTTTCAGCAGCACAGATGCTGCTGACTGAACATGGAAATATTGTGGGAATACCACAGGTTGCAGTGTGTCTCTATGATCCTCTCTCTCTTCTGCAAATACATGCTGCTTGTCACTTCGATCACAAATGTGAAACTACACTACAGATCATGTAAGGTGCATCTTTACACTGTCGTATCATTAATATAGTGTAGAACTGAGTATTTATAGTATATATTATAGTTGCAAGACCAGAGACATTACCATGGACTGCACAGTTAGACTATATTCAGATACATGGCGGGGGTCATCGATTTTCACTTGTTCAAACCTCAGCCAGTTAAAGGATTAATGAGTCAGGCAGACCGGGCTAACATATTCAACTAAAAAACCCTCTACCCCCTGCACTCTCTCTGCTACTATAAGGGATGGAGAAGAGGGGGTGGCAGGTTAACAAGAGGGATGCATGTTGGTCTTCGCAGTGTGAGCCCGCTGGTCGCAGCACCAATTAAAGTAACGCAATCCTGTCCTTACCGAGCTCAGCCGTTTGACCTCTGCTCATACAGAGGGGCCAGTGTATTTTTATAAGGAGGTTTATTGCCTGCTCTTTCACGGTTGAAACCCACACAAGTCACTTTGTCATGTGCGCTATGTGTGATGTGTTAATATTTAAGTGGGCTGCCAAAGCCAAATTAAAAGCCAATCTTTGTAATTAGGTTAACAGTGAATCCCCAACTGGTGTGTTTGTGATTTAAGTTGTGTGCATGTTTGACAGGTTTCCTACAAATTCTCCATTTCAAATTGTTTAAATGCTATCAGCGCAAATCTGCTTTATCTGATCTAACATTATCTTCTTTTAGCCACTTTGGAGCAGCAGAAACAAGCTGTAAACACAACATTGTCATATTACCACTTTATAAAGTCGTTATAGTGAATTTGTTAGTTTCAGTCTTTTTTTAGCTCTCTAACAACACATTAGAAGAATGTGTGGGTCATTAGCTGCAAAATGCACCACTATGTTCACCACTGTGCCTGTCAGCTGTTTGTTGCTGGGCAGTAAACATGCACTGGGTTCAGAAGAGCTTCTTTGCTAAAATACACCTGCTGTTGAAGACGACAAGTAGTGAGACTGAAAGATGCTTTCATCTCAGTGTTTGCAGACGCGGGCAGGTCCCTGAAACTTTGCTTCATGTTTGTTATTTTTTCGCCTTTATGACTGAAGCACAAGTTACCTGTCACAGAAACGTCAACACTGGAAAATAAGTGCAGTGATTATATGAAGTGTACTGTACCTTGAGATGATCACTGCCTGCAACATCTTCCAATGACCCAACATTGCAAGTGGTGTGACCACCCCAGGAAGTTGAGCTAGGCTAGCATAGACCTAAGGCTACTCCACAACACAGCCGTATCCCAGGATAGGGCTTTTCAACCATATCAGCTGATTTAAGAATTCACCAGTGTTGCCGCTGCTGCTGTTTACATTCCGCATTTACACAAATTCAAGAAAAATGCATTACAACATCATGAGGTCAGCAGCAGTCACGTGACAAAAACAAGCATATGGTGTTTTCATTATACCCGGTGAATTTAACCAAACAGACCTCAGAACTGTTTTACCTGAATTCTACCAACATGTCTTCACCCAGTCATTTGATCTGATGTTTGTATGTGAGCATTGATTACAGCTTCTTTAAATTGGAGCTTACAATCTTGCATGAAATATATGAAATTTTAAATACATACATTCAACCAAAGGGACAAAAATATGAAATAATATAAACTGAAAATTATCTAAAAAAGTAATGTGCCTTTAAAATCAATGCTAATGGATTTAATGTACAACAAAAAACAAAAACAGAACAAAGGTTGTGAGACTTTATCGAGCTAAGAAAAGAAGTCCTTTAGGGCATGGTCAGCATTTACCTTGTTTGTTTAGCCCTCCTCCTACTGATTTGCATTCAGCACAACAAAGATACAAACATATGTAGATCTGTAAGCTAATATTGATGCATACCCCCTCCCTGCACTGCTCTCTCACTCTCTGCTGCACACTAGTCCTGCAGATGTGCAGTCCAGTTCTCATTCCAGTGTTAATTTAAAGTACATTGCAATACAGATACACACACAGGCGTGCACACACACAAGCACACACAGAGTCACTCCCATGGAGAAAAGCTGTAATGGGAGGCATGCAAGACCCCATTCCAGAGTTAACCTACTTACTGTGTGTCTGTGTGTGTGTGTGTGTGTGTGTGTGTGTGTGTGTGTGTGTGTGTGTGTGTGTGTGTCTCGCTCGTCCATCACTCTCTCCTTCCAACCTGTTAAGATCAGAATCACACTGAACCTTCACAGTTATGTCTCACAGACAGTCAAGTCACATAAAAAGAACGGGCCAGCCAAGCATGAGCACCATGTAATATTTCAATAAAAGTAAAAGCTTTAGATGTCCCCACTGGATGAAAACAAGACTCAACCGACATGCTAACAGCTCTGTTTGGCTCAGCAGTGCTTCAAACTAAATGCTAATATTGGCATGGAAATATGCTCCCAATGTTAACACGCTGATGTTACGCAAGTATACTGCTGACCATGTTCACCAGCCTGCGTGTTAGCACACTACTATTTGCTAATTAGCACTAAACACAAAGTAGAGCTGAGGTTGACAGGAATGTCACTGGTTTTTGCAGATGTTTAGTCATAAACCAAAACTGTTGAATAATGGGAAACTTTGACCTGATGATGGCACCACATGAAAAGTTAAAGCAGTAGAATTTATCCTGAGGGGGACATAAGTATCTGCCCAACGTTTGTCTGCAATCCATCCAGTGGTTGTTTCACTGAAAATGTCAACCTTGTGTAGGCACAAGAGGAAAAGTCAGCGGATCATCAAATTCATTAGGCTTCAGCCTCTGGGAGCCATATGTGTCTGTATAAAGGTTGTGCCATTACAACCCCTTGATGTTGTGATATTTCAGCGGATTAGTGAAAACTCTGACCGACTGCACTAGATGAAATGTCTGGGGATAATGAAGTCAATATGGTCATCAAATGATTGTTAGGATAAGTGAGTCTGGACCAAAGTGGTGGATGTACCCTGAGCCAGAACATTACATAGACTGTCCAGCAAGACAAGTGCAATAATCTCAAGAAAATGGTAGGTATTACCATGTGGTGCATTAGGAATCGATTTTCATCCTACAAGCATATTGAATTTAGTGTGTCACATTTCCTTCATTTCGTTTCAGAATAATTATTCGTGGAAATAGTAACCCACAAAAGGTGGGTGTGGTACTGAATGAATGCTGCTGCCACTGAAACCCATTAGTCTTGTGTTGACATGTGAACCGGACTCTGACCGTGATGGCAAAACAACTCATTTGAAACACGTTAAACTTGTGGTTGTTTCTATTGTTAGTCAACCTGCCCAGTTCTCCCACCACATTCCCTAATTTTTCCAGTGGTTACCCTGTTGTTCACTTACACTGAACATATCATATAATAGCAGGGACGAAAACAAGTCTGATTAGATCATGAGGATAAAAGCAATTTTTCTTTACAAAGTGTCCCATTTAAAATGAACCTCTCCCAAGGGGGGGGATGCAGAAAAGGAGAACCACACTGGTCAAAGACGGATGTTTGAAACAACTGCAATGCAGCTGCTTTGCAAAAGCAAATCAATATCAGAAGGATGTTCCAGATACTTTATGCATTCAGCTTATTAAACTCCCCAAAAGGAATGCAGAGAGTGTATGAACATTTGGTTCATATTTCTTAAGTTCTACAAGATTACCATCTGTGGGTTTGTCTACATCGTACTATCTCTGCTCTTCACCCAGACCTTGAAGTTAAAACCAGAGCAGAACCAATAGAAGTGTGTGTGTATATATACACTACATATATGCAGGATATGTGTATTATTGTAATACAGTAAGTACATTGGAGACTTTTGATTTATTTGCAAAGCTAGTAGCATAACTTTAGGGATTTCAGTGTTACTCTGTTGATCAGTTGCTTTGGTCGAGACTGAAATATTAGTGCATTGTGCAGATGTTTGTGGCCCTCAGAGGATAAATCCTAATGACTGTGATGATCCCTGACTTTTCTTTTTGTATTTCCATGAGCTTCACATTTTAGGTTTTAAGTGAAATGTCTCATCAACAATTGGAGGGACTACCATGTGATTTGGTTTGCACAATCACATTTTAGGATTAATGGTAATCACTCTGGTGATTCCTCCATATTTCATCATACACCGTCATAAAAGCGAACAAAAGCAGCAATGACAAATTTTGGAGCTATATTAGCACCATGGCATTAGGCAATCAGTTCACCACTTTGGCCCAGACTGATTTATTTCACAAATACTGCATTAGAGGTCATGAGGTTCTTGGTCTCCAGTGGGTGAACCATTACAATCCACTGACACGTCCTCTGGCACCACCATGAGGTTGTACTTTATAGTTTTGAGTGACACGTCTGGACAACTGGCATTCATGGTCTCCTGAGGATACCCTGTGATAACCAAGATCCCTTGTGTTTCATTTAGGACTAAAAACAAATATGGACTAATGGCATTTTAATGGTTTAAAGCATCACAAATATATGGAAGTAGATAAGAACAGGTCATTCATGACAGAGAGAAAGCTGTGTTGTGAAAAACCAGCAAACTGACTGTGAGAGAGAAGACTGACTGACTGTGCAGCGAGAGAGGGAGTGTGAGAGGGTCCCCTTTGTGGTATTTTACATGCACTAAGCTGCTCTACCAGCGCTTACACCATGTGAAGACTATCATGCGTTAAGTGTCACTGCTAGGGGGATGAATAGTGTAATAATTATTTTTGAACCGGTTTAATTACTGTGAGAGAACAAGAGACAGAGGGGAAGATGGCGATGGAGGGGAAATTGAATTAGGAAAAGTCACATTCTCTCATAGTGAATCCTTTATAACTCTCACACAGTCTTGAGTAAATGTTGACATCTCTTCTGGACTTTCTGCTCCACTGCTTTTTTCCCACCGGATGAGACCACATTACTGTCTTTTGCAAAGATAAGCGCGACTCCGGCGCTGATCCCGACCCTGTCCGAGGTGAAAGTGTGGCTTTAATCGATTCACATGCTGGTGACCTGTTGCGTGTGTGTGTATGTGTGTGAGGCCACATGTCAAATAAACACAGCAGCTCTCCGGGTAGGAGGAAGGAGAGCAACAGAGACAGTAAAGATTAATCATTCCTTTCGGGTGGGAGGGAAGGATGTAGTGAAGGAGAAATAATATACGCATGAGGGAGGCAGACAGAGAGATGTCTTTATGGTGAGAGAGTGCAAAGGATGGTCAAAGAAATGCGTGGAGTGCAGGAGTTCATGTGTAGAGGAGAGAGAAAAAAGAGTGTTAATCACTCCAGATGGGTTCTGTTTCAATGGTCGCATTGACATTGAACATCTGTTAAGCTACATAAAATATATACAAACACGGCACAGATCATGTGAAAGCAAGATAACGTGTTATCAGAGCTGTCTATCGCAGTGCGCCTGAACACACGTGTTTGTGTGCATGTGTGGGTGTGTTTTGCTTCCTCCGTGCATGCGTGTATACTCACAGCAGCTGTGGATGCCAGCCAACAGGATCCTTTCATGTGCAATATGTGGAATATTTCAGCCGCCCCATTAACAACTGGGGGAAAAAGTGCATCTGTTTCCAAGCAACATCACAACATTTCAGACACAGTACATGTCACACTCTTATGTCTTATGTCAGACTTTTCTCCTCCCTGTGTGCCTTTTGTATAAAAGTGGGAGAGACTGCTAGACAGTACACACACACACATAAGAGTGTATTGTGTTGTTGTTAAGAGGGGCTCAGTGTTAATGGACCATCATCACAGGAGGACAACCAGACAGAGATGGAAAGAGAGAAAAGAAGATGGCCTGAGGGGAAATTAGCATGCGCACACACACACACACACAACAGGCAGATACAATAATATACGCACACACACACACAAGCACGTGCAGTGTTGCATCCTGGGTGCCCGAGGGCTGCAGTTTAGTCATTTCATTGCTGCCAAGTGTTGTGGGGCACAACCTCTCCTCTTTTGTCTCTCAGCAGAAGGGAAACTCAAACCCTGGAGATAGTTGGAGGGGGTAAATGACACAGATGGGGCCAGTAGAAAAGACAGAGGAGGGAAGAATGGGGAGAGAAGAGTGCGGACATAAAATGTGAGAAGAAGAACAGCGGGTGAAAAGAGAAGTGGAATGCATTTAACAACAGGCTCCTACCTGTGTGAGAAAGGCTGTTCTCTAATGACAGCTGTAATAGCACTGAGTCCCAGCATTGCGGCAGAGCCTTGTAATTACAATAGGCCTGCTAACCTTTCAAGCTCAGTCACCAGAGATTTAGGGTAAAGGATTGGGCTCCGACTGTCTCTGAGATAGCCTCTGTCTACGGTGACTGGACTTTTCTCGCCATTGTCACTGAAGCAGCCTCGCCGTCAAACGATGGGGACATAGTTACTCGGTGACTCAGCTTTTCGCAGCCGTGACCATGTCACAGACAGGGCTGGCGTAACTAAGCGAAATCATGCTCATCACAAAGCGTTACACGTCATCGCTATGGACAAATTTCATACTTGTTATTGCTTTCTGCATCACAAAGATGAGAAGAAGAATTATGAAAAGTTAGTGTTTTAACTTTTTTGGTACATGATCCAATGACACAATGTTAAGCTATGTCTTAAGACCCTGCAGCATTTATTAGCTGGCACACCGAAACCTGTACTGTGCATTTACTGCCAGAGTGACACCTTAACGCTAACAGCTTTTCTGTTTCACCCACTCACCCACACATTGTGCACTGAGCTACTCCTCTAGTCTTGTCTTGGCATTAGGTTGAGGAACTTTGGATCTTTTAAATGAACTGCAAACTGCCCTCAAGCTAGAATTGTTGGTGATTTTGAAGCTTCATCATCTGATGTTTTTATGATTCTTGTAATTGTTTTTATCGGCTGTTTGTCGATTGCATTATTTGTGCTGTTCTTGGATGCTGGTTGTCTGATTATGAATGTTTTTCTTCTCATGTCTCTCTTGAAGAAGAGCTTCAGGCCTCTTGAAACATAAAAATGACATACTAAGATCTGCATGTGGTCTAATGATATTAGAAATGATCAAATATAAATCTGTGGAAAAACAATCCTTGTTAAGGTAAAAGTTAGAGTAAAAGTTAAAGGTAAATAAGCGTACGTAGGATCTCCATTTACTCTTCCATCTGAGCTGCTGACACAGAAGTTAAAATGATAATAGTAAATACTAATCTTAAAGGGTAAATCAACAGTAAATCACACACAGACAACTGCTGGTGCACTGCTCTCTGTTTGTTCTAATGCAACATTGAGCAGTTGGTGCAAACATGTGCTCTGCCCTTGACGCAGATGGAAAACACCTTGAGGACATTTACTCACAAGATTGTCCTTTATATTATTCAAAAACAGAATGATATACTCGTATATTACGTCCAAATAGGCCGTTCCCTCAAGACTTTCATGTACCTTTCTTGTTCACCCGTATGACTTCACTTAACTATGGAGTGAACCGACGAGTGCAGACGAACAGCAGATGAAGTCACCAACTGATGCAGTGAGAGAGTAAAACAAGCTGAAACACACTGCGATGTTCAGACAAAGTAGAGAATTCTCTGTGATTTTCCACAAAGACCATGATCAGAGGGAATCCCGGGTTCATTTCTAAAAGAATTAAAATATCTTTTGTTAGAAACAGAAGCTCTTCTTTTTTAGTGGCAACATCAATATGCAAATACAGTTTGTTAGAAGAATCCAGTGGAATTAAAAGGACAGAAGCTCTTGAACTCCATACGGAGGAAACAAAGGATTGAAGGAGTGAAGAAAGGACTCAACCAAGAGATGTTTCTTTTATAGATCTAATAAAGTGGTGGCTAATTATTCTCTATTAACCTACCACCCGGTTCACAAGGCTGCAGGGCAAAGGGCAATAAGCTCATTCTGACTGTTGGGAACAAGGACACACACACACAAGATATATGTAAAACAATACACCGGTGGGCATAAATCAGCTGTAAGGTCAGCATATCCTGCTTCCAACAGAGTGAGCTCTGAGGGGGCATTATGTGCTTGGTAAGGTGCCCTCTTGTTGACACTGGTGTCGATGAATCCCTGCTTGTTCAAAACAAGTTAGGCCTTTGTCCTTGTCAGATATGGTATATCTGCAGATGATTTTCTGCTTTTAAAGAAATCAGCTCGGAGAGATATTGGGGTGGGGGGGGGGGTAGGATGGTCAGGCAGAACATGACGATGTCAGAGCTTATCAGGGTTTGAGGTCACGACCAAACACCCGAAGACGCACCCGTGTACTGACATGTCACAATATCATTGGTTGAAATAGGTGTCATTATTTGTTTAACAGAAAGAAAACATGATTGGATTTTAATATAAGAATACATTAAGTGATTAAGGATGTTTATTTGGCATATTAGCATTACCATTAGCCCCAGTGACGGAGACTAGTATCAAACCTAGAAGAAGGCAAACAACCCAACCCACACAAACCATCACTAGGATTATGAACTCACCCTTAGTAACCTGTACAGTAGTAATCTAGTAATTACTCAAGTAATCACATTACTGTAATGTGATACAAAGTAATGCATTATTCCCCAACACTGACTGTAATACGGATGCCAAAAGGTACATAGCAAATACTCCTAAAAGGTCTTGAAGAGATTTTTAGTACTTGATGTCTTTGTGTGTTTACAGCAGTATGAGCCGACATTATGATAACAATAGTGATCAACATGGAGTTTTTTTGTTCCCATTGTATTGCTAAGTCTGTCCAATCTCTATTAAAGCCCTCTCATTCCAACTCTTGTGAATATTATTTTTTTTATTTAGGCTTTGGTGTGTTTTTCCTCATTCATGCTTACAATTCCCAAAGAGAGAACGTTTCTTTCTCCATCACAGTTATGTAGAGTCATGTAGGGTTTCTGTGTTTGATGCTTGTTGCCTCGGGGGCTTGAACCTGAGCCAATGGACTGTCTCCCTACTCACAAGGCTTGCCTACTGCTCCTCACATCTTAGGCGTGATATTGTGATATCTTCGCCATCACATGGCATGCGGAACATTTCACAGCTTTCAAACATGAACATAGCTGCGAGCAGCGGCTAATGGGAAAAAGAAGCACACGTGTTGAAATGGTGATAATGTTGTTGAGGGACCAGCGGGCGGGAGGGACAGTTTTCGATAAGCTAAGTGATCTGCATATTCTATAAATCTTCAAATCTCAAAGAGTAGATGAACTGCGAATAGCATTAATACAGGATAGAGCAGACACTCAGCTGACAGCACTTATAAATACACTTCTGAAAGGCCGAGTTTTAAAAACATAACATAACTCACATATGATGCTTACAATCAAGTGAACCTCAGACCTTTCAAATTACAGGTCATCATTCAGCTCTTTGAAAGTTCAGTATTGACCTTGGAAATAATGGCTTGGCTCCTAGTATTTGGAGACATTAGCCGCTTCTCTCAGCTCTTATCACTGCATGGAGTTTGCCCACTCAGTCCTTATTAATACTGATGCATCACTGTGGAAATACTATAGCAATTTACTGCTTCAGCTGTTAATTTTAACTTTTTTTATATACTGCTGCGTGATGACGTTTATAATCGATGAGAGCATCATATGCAGATGGTGACATACTGTGTATGTAAAGTCTTGATTTGTAAAGTAACTTCTAACTTGCAAAACTCTGACATACTTAGCTCCATTACATGCGAGGCTGGTTTCCAGGCTGGTGGTGACTTAGACTGTACAGTGTATATGCCGAGTTACTGCATATGATGCAGAAAAAGGTATGATTTAGAAATGAAACTGAAATTTCTCAAAACTGGGGATTAGTCATCGTTCCCTGTAATTGCACTTTGAAAATTTGATAATATTAATATTACAATAACCTTCCTGTTTTCTGGCCCCCTCCAGTCCCCCCGATGGTAATTTATTAAGTAGGATAAAGGACAAGAAACAAAATTGAGGCACAGAAGCAAATGAACACACACACAAACATATACACAACAGTAGGCTGATTTAGTGAGTAGGACATTACCCTAACGAAGACAAGGATCTCTTTCTCCTGAATTCTTTTGCTGAAGCGCACAGGCAGCAGACAAACAGTTGAAAAACACACAGGCTCTATCATATCAGCAGCAGAACACATCTGGTGGCCTGAGAGCAGCTCTTCTCAGAAAATTTGAGCCTCACAGGGAGGATCAACGCTCGGCCAAACCAGGTGTGGGTTCCACCGTACAAGATGAATATCTCAGGTCATTAATGTGCAGCAGTCTAAATGTAAAGCAGATATGAGACTCACTAAACGACCATTACGCTTATTGTTATGTAAACTGCATTTCACAATGCGTTCCATTGGATCTATGTGTGACTGGAAAATTGCTTTACAGTGCGAATAGTAGAAGTTAAAGGGGGAGAGATAAAAATCACTTCCAACTGACTGAGTCTGACTGATACTATCAACTGATTCACTCACCTATCACAGTAATATGTGCATCATACCAATATCAGCATATATGTTCCTTTTATTTATTTTTATGGTAGATATTTCAGAAAAATGTTTTCACAGCAAAGTATGTATGACGAACATTTAACTGGAATAAATTCATTCATAAAGTATTTGTTTAGGTAAGCAGCCTTCTGAAGACCTCTGCGTAGTTACCTCGGTGCAAAATCAATATAGAAAAGTTCTGTTTTCATTCCAGCTCCAAAAACTCTATGGGCAGTCATATGAATCAATATTTGTCTCAAAAATCCCATATCTGTTTGTCTCTACTTCCAACATGTTTATCCATTATCACTGGTTATCACTGCTGTATTGCCTTGACCATGTTACCATTTGTCTTCTCACCAAAAATCTGATTAATAATAAACAACATATTCAAATATATATTCATTCTTTGAATGGTTGAATGTTGTATTGGCTCTAGAGATGGTAGTGATGGTCTATCACTCAAGCTATTGCCTTGTTCCAGACTAAAATATTGGTTGGTCTGTCATCAGTTAGTGTACAGGCATTGATGGACCTCAGAGGATGAACCCAACTGATTTTGATGATACCCCAGTTTTTCTAGTGTTCAGCTAAGAAATATATTGATATTAGGCCATTATCATTTTGGTGATATCTTAGATTTGGGGTTTTGTAATATGTCATTTCCTGGTTTTTGCTGCTTGATGGTGAAGTTGTGATTTTCTGAACCTATGAGACAAAGTCTTAGTGAAAGGATTCAATTAGGTACAAACATTCATGGCCCACTAAGAATGATCTATATTCAGGACCTTTGTCAAAGCAAACTTTCACCTTGCCCAACAGTTTGTATTTTGACTGAAAAAGTGCAACACTACCATCCCCACCAGCCTCAGATCTACTTTATGTTTCCTGCTACCGCTAGGCTAATGTTAGCATGCTAAACTTTAAGATAACGTTGCTGTTGTGGCCATGCATTTTTAGCATTTTCAGCTTAAGCACTGCTTTGCCAATGTCACAAAGCTGTTAGCATGTTTATAGTCTTTGAATCAACAGCTTCACATGACAAAACACCGAACATTGTGCAGTTATCTACAGTTTAACTTACATTGGCAGTCTGATAGAGTTCAAGTGAGACTGAATGAAAAGGCTTAATATCAAACACTGTTTGACTTATAATAAAATAAAGTCAACAGAAAATAATAAAGAATCCCAAAATGATATTTATGTATGATGGCAGAGAAGATAACATAATAAAGTATGGCACCAAAGACACACCATAACTCTGATCTGGAAAAACAGTGATTTTGCCTGGTTTCCTTTATTGAAATGAGGCCAGTTAAATGAAGAGTCAATAACTTGGGAACATCCTGGCTCCTTTCCTCTGTCTTCCTCCTCCCCCTCCCCAGCATGAGAAGAGGAGGGGTTCGAGGGCAGGGATCAACTCAGCAGGCTCTTGAGACTGTGTACACTGAGTCTCAGCAGCCAGTACTGGAGAGGAGTGAACCACCAGAGGAGCTGACTGGCGCCTCTGGATCACTGATCTGGAGCTTTTTCTCTTTGACACTAGGGACACCATAGAGGACGGCTACTGTTGGAGATGACTGGGATCTTACTTCAAGAACAGCAACCATCCACTTTGGGAACTTTTCTCTGACCTGAGAGCTTGAGACTTACTGGGGAAGGTTAGGGGTTAGGTAAGTAAGAAAACAATTTGAGGCCGGCTTGGCAAATATTGCTTAGTGGGGTCAAACTTTGTATTCAGGGGGCTGAACTCCTCTTGACTTGACGACAACACACTTCCACAGTATGTGTTAAAATACATACTACACATTTATATAGTAAAGTATATATACTGTTATGTACCGTTATGTACCATCATTTAAACCATAGTATTATACTGGAATTTAATACAAGACAAAAACAAATAAGACTCCCTTGTGCTCAAAAAATGTCAGACTGGTATCACTTCAAACAAATGACATAACTCCCCCTTAATGATTTTCTAACAGTCCCTTAATCAGCGATGTAAAACTGTTAAATTGATTCATCTGGACACATTAACAAAAACTGATACAGATATAGGATTGTTGTTGTCTGCTTGAAGTGGCAAATATCACCTTTATGACCCATGGCATGAGCAACTGTTGTCCTTTTTATGTAGCTATATGTGTAACTATTGACTATATTTCCAAGGACGGCTGACATAATAAAAATTAAGGACATCTCTCTGCTCTCCTAAAAATGTCCAACTACTTTAAAAAAAAACAATTTTCCGCCACCTTTTCTGACCCCAGCTCATTTCAGTAAAGCTCCTTAACTAAAAGTGTCTCTAATGTTTCTGCAGGGTGTGTCTGCAAATCTTAATGTTGAGTTTTTAGCATATATATACAGACATGACAGCTGGGTGAGCATAAGTCCTATAATAAATCCTGGAGCCTAATATCCCCCATAAGACAGTGAGCTTGTTGTATAATAATATTACTGTGGTCCGATAACAGGCCCGAATACAGGACTTTCTTTTGTGTTCCAGGCATTCAAAGAGAATCAGTTGGATAAAAGCCATATTTACCACCAAACGCCAGGATGAAGACTCATCTACTCTGCTTGGAGTTACTCCTGATGGCGGGTCACATCCTTGTGGCTAGTGGGCAGCCTGAGCCAAAGGAAAAAGTGCCCCATGACCCCCTGAGTGTCACCCAGAGACTTGGGCTCGTAGAGAGAGACGTTCAGGGTCCGGTGAGGCCCAACATCACCATGCCCCGCCGCCGGCTACCTCCCATGTGCACGGGACCCACAGAAATCCGAGACACTTTTAAGTACATCAACACAGTGGTGTCCTGCCTGGTGTTCGTTGTGGGTATTATTGGTAATTCCACTCTACTGAGAATCATCTATAAGAATAAGTGCATGCGTAACGGGCCCAACATCCTCATCGGCAGCCTGGCACTCGGAGACCTGCTGCACATCATCATCGGCATTCCCATTAATGTTTACAAGGTGAGTCAACATATGGCTAACTAAAGAGTCTATATAATGTATATAATGTTTTTCTGCTTGCCTGTTTTTCTATTTCCAGTCTATTCAAAACTCCCTTTGCCCTTTTTTTTAATTTTGTTGCGCTCCTGGTATGTCCCCTTAACTTCTAATACAACTTTCGGAGGTCATATGCAAATATTTTACTGAATATTGGACTTTAAATCCTTCACACACCAACATACCCTTACCTAACACACACACACACACACACACACACACGTGAGTGCACACATACACACTCTTGAAAGGGGGCTTCCAAGGAATTTTTACATGTTATTACTTTACTGGATTCTGAGCCCCTCTATATCCCCTCCTGTCTCCGGCATGTTATTATCTGTTTGACTCATTTTGTGTGTGCATGCCTGCGTGTGTGCGTGTGTGCGTGCGTGCGTGTGAGCATGTGAGAGAGAGTGTGAGAGAGAAAGGGCCAAGACATGTGTATATTTGGGTAAGGGGGTAAGCATGTTAAAACAACTGGACACAGTTGCATACCAGAGCAGAGATGGGAGAGGCAGGGTGGTATAGGGAGAGACAGGGCCACATACGACTCCACTTGATATATATGCTCACATTCCAGTCGCTCATCCAAAGCAGACATGAAAAATCACATATTGAACAGATTTAGCAGAGTTTTTGTTGTTCTCCAAGAGCTACCGTACCTTTTATGTGAAAGGGCCTGGAGGTCAAAAAGAGGCCGCCATGTTTCCAAGAAAAGAAAAGAAAAGAACTCTGAATGTTAAGTTCCGAAAACTCTGAAACCGGTAAGTTCAGGTTCATGCATATCTGGCTAACTCTGGATGCTTGAGGCTGGAGAAAACAGCGTGGGGCTGGACAATTTGCTTCACTCCCTCTCTGGTTTAGCTCACTCATCATCTCTGTCTCTGTCCAGCTCCTGGCAGAGGACTGGCCTTTCGGGGTGACTTTGTGCAAGCTCGTGCCGTTTGTCCAAAAGGCCTCGGTGGGGATCACAGTGCTGAGCCTGTGCGCTTTGAGCATCGACAGGTAAATCGACCCACATCCAATGGAACTAACCAAATTCACCCACCCTCCTTCAGTTATCTTCTTTCACAAACACTTCATCAGCAGTCAGGGATTACAGGAACATTACCAAAGCATGACTGTTGGCCTGACTTTTGACCACCTCGCTACAATGCTTTTAACTTTAGCAATCAATATATTGACAAATATGGCTGTTGATTACACCGTGAGCTTAGGATAAGGAGTTTACATCTCAAATCTGTTTAAAATTTGTTTGAAAAAAAAGCTCAAGTGCATTTGTAGTTTGCGATGAAGATGAAATTAATAAAAGAATATTGTAACATTTTGGATAATTGCTGTTTCACTGTCTTGCTGGAACTTAGATGAGAAGATTGATGCTACTTTCGTGTTTGCAGGGTAGGTATGAAGCCACAGCCAAGAGAGGGTTAGCATAGCATAGCATAGCGATAGGAAGCAAGTTGAAACAGCTAGTAAGGGTCTGTCTAAAGATGCAAAAACCACCCACCAGCTGTTCTAAAGCTGATTATTTCACACATTAATATCTTGCATATTGTGGATGAGCAGGTTCTCCTAGTAAAGCAAACTAGTGGCTGTTGTCTTGTGACATGTTTACAGCACAAACATGAGTGGAATCAATCTTCTTAGCTCATGTGTTTGGTTAACTGACCACACACGTTGGATCTTCCAGGTACCGTGCCGTGGCCTCGTGGAGCCGTATCAAAGGGATCGGGGTTCCAAAGTGGATGGCTATCGAGATAGCGCTGATCTGGATATTGTCCATCATCCTCGCCGTGCCTGAGGCGATCGCCTTTGACATGATCACCATGGACTACAAAGGAGAACACTTAAGGATCTGTTTGCTGCACCCCATGCAGAAAACCAGTTTTATGAGGGTGAGTTGTGACACAGAGACCTTCAGAGGCAAATAATTCAGTGTGCAGAAAAATAGTGTGCGTTGACACAGCTGCGGACGCTGCAAACGTGCACATGCTCATACGTTAATACATACTGACACGTACAGACACACAGACATGCAGCTTTTGCACACAAGCCAAATCGTGTATGAATATATGTACATACTAACGTGAAAAGCACATGCACTCACAGTCACACTGTGGAAGCTTCCTGGCTGGATCAGGGTTAGACAGAGTTTACCGGCATTTAAGTATTGTCCTATAAAAATACAGGGGGGTATATCACAGGAGGTATCGCTCTCGTGGCTGAAATACTGCAGCGTCTGCATGAGTGTGTGTGTTCATGTGTCTTCCATTAACCTTAAAATAACAGCAATGAACAGTTTTACTTCCACTGAGGCTTTCTGATAAATTGATTTTTAAATGCATGTCAATAAGTCTGAATTTGAGACATACCCTAGAGTCCCACATTCCAGTCCAGGCCACGCTGGGGATACACTCCATTAAAGTCACTTCTGGCATGCTTCACTTTAACTTAATGCTCAGATACAGTACAGATTGTGTTTGTGTATAATCCTGTGCTGTTCTCCTGTTTTTCACTGTGTAGTTCTATAAATCAGCGAAGGACTGGTGGCTCTTCAGCGTATATTTCTGCCTGCCTCTGGCCTGCACTGCTATTTTCTACACCCTGATGACCTGCGAGATGCTGAGGAAGAAGAATGGTGTCCAGATCGCTCTCAGTGACCACCTCAAACAGGTTCAGTGATCACTGCCTCTTTTTTGATTTACTAACTGTTTCCATGTTTGGAGTTAAAAGAACATTTTTCTCAGTTATTGGGATGGCCAATGCAAAACTGACCATACATTCACACGAATTTCTGATTAAAGCTCTAAAAAATATGTATTACAAACAACCTTTATCCATCCAAACCTCCCACTTCAACTGAAGTTGTTTTGATTTACAAATATTCAAGAAATGGGTTCTCATGTTGGGTTCTCAACATGCAACCCTCTGAGCCAAAACTGCAATCTGTTACTACTCAGTGATTTATGTGTGTTTGTGTGTTCAGCGAAGGGAGGTGGCCAAGACAGTTTTCTGTCTGGTTCTGGTCTTCGCTCTGTGCTGGCTCCCTCTCCATCTCAGCCGTATCCTGAAGCTCACCATCTATGATGAGAAAGATCCAAACCGCTGTGAACTGCTCAGGTACAGAAGAAAACACGTGTCCCCCAGTGCATGAAATGGAGTGGAAATGGAGTCAATGCTAGGCTAGATAATTTCGTGGAAAAATGAATCAGCCTCCAGAGCAGAAGATGACTAATGTGTCCCTGTGACCCTTTTAGTTTCTTTTTGGTGTTGGACTATATTGGCATCAACATGGCATCCGTCAACTCCTGCATAAACCCGATTGCCCTCTACATGGTCAGCAAACGCTTCAAGAGCTGCTTCAGGGTAAGGTGCACCTTGATCATGAGCGTATGCTACGTGCAAAGTTAAATTATCATCCAGAAACAGTCTGACAGATTGCAAAATGTATTTAATTTCTTGTAGAAACATCAATGAGTACCACTCTCATTTTCATACAATCAATATGAAGCTACAGCTAACAGCCAGTTAGCAAGGTTAGCGTACAGACTGGAAAAAACAAGTCAGGATCTGTCTGACACTAACAAAGTCTACCCAACAGCCTCTCTAATGGTCTCTAATTAACACATTATATCTCATTTATCTATATCTATATCTATATTTATGTACAATGTATAAAGTAAAAACAGCTGATTTTGGTTTTCACTTGGGGTCGTGTGACGCTAAGATAAGCTAATCCCTGCTGGCTCCAGCTTCATATTTATAGTGCTGATTTGCCACTGGTCAATCTTTTTATCTAACTTAACCAAGAATGAGCTTCTTTTTCGATTATGGTAATACCAGCAGTGAAAGGAACCGTTCTTTAGCCAAGGTGGAATAATGTAGGCACCCTCACATGTTTCTGACTTATCTACATATTCTTCACGCCATCCTCTAGTCCTGCCTGTGCTGTTGGTGCCTACCGGCGGAGATGCTGATGGATGAGAAGCAGTTGTGCATGAAGCTGAAAGTCACCGAACGAGCCTCGGACCAGAGCAACTCCCGCATGACCAACAAGTCCACTACAGCCTAATGAGGGGCCAAAGAGTGAGGAAAGAGGAGACATAAAATGAAATAAACAAATAAATATTGAAGCGCTGGTGACTGAATGAGGACGAGTGGCCCTTCTTGCCTCATCTACGACATCACATGAAGTTCCCTCCAACTTTTAACAGACGTGCTTTTGGAAATCAGCCCTCGCTGTGATGAAACCACTTCGAAACAAAAACTCTGAACACGTGCCATTGTGGACGGCTGCACGCTCCCGCCATCCAAGAAGAAACACGCATCAGTGCACTTCAAAAGCTGTATTCTTGGATAACAAGTGTGAGGAGTGTGAAGCCGGCAAACTGGTGTTAATGACGCCAAATATTAAGAACTGAGAAGAGCCAAAGTTCAGCACAAGTGTGAAATGTAAAATGGGGGGGGGGTCAAGGGTCGATTAGCAAAGACAGCTCATCAGGCTCGCAGCCGGGATAGTGAATGTTACTTTGACGGTGTGAAACTTCCGTTCCGCATTGTATGGACTACATTCAAGTGTGACGCTGTTTTATCTGTCGCCACAGCCTTTAATATGTATGTATGTATTGTTTATTTTGCATACTTTTATCATGTTACATGCCTTTAAGTGCCTTTAAATGTATTGTCTGTGTGTCACTATCTCACTAGTTATTGAACTACTGATGTTGTCTGATTTCAGCTATTGTATTATACTTTTTCAATTTTGGGCCTGTTCTTGAGGCTTTACGCGTTTCGTGACTGTACTTGTTACAGGATATCTTAATCTAACTATATCATGGCTGGTATGAGAGGAGGTAGGGGTTACTTTTTGCAATAAATAAAATGATGAATATAATATACAACAAACTATTCAGTTGTGTGCTTTTTGTCTAAAAAAGCATTAATTTTCTAGCCATTATCTGTTCAGAGACACAGTCATAATCATTTATGACCGAATGTTTTAAGCGTCGCCTGTTATTTTGGCCTGACTCTGAGTATGTTTGTGCATGTATGAGAGTTTGTGTGTGTGTGTGTGTGTGTGTGTGTGTGTGTTGGGGTTTGATTTAAGTGTGACGGCAGGCGGTATCATGTGATGGTGAACGCTAACACAGAACATCACTGTGATCTCTTTATTTTTCTCCCCACTTTTTCATTGCGCGCACACACCCACACACACACAGCTCTGACCTGGGAATGTTCCTTCAGGCTAAACCAGTGTCACGCATGTCACATTAGCTGTCAAAGAACCTCTCTGTCCTGTGATCTCTCACCACCCCTCCTCGTCTCATCTCTTCATCCGCTCTCCTTGCCTTCACTCTCTTCTTCTACGGTTTTTTCTTCCTCACCTCTTCACCGTCCTCTGCCCTTGTTTCCCATCCCCTTCTCTCTGCGTTCCTGTCTCCACGCTTCTCCAGAACCCCTCTGCCTCTGTTCCTCCAATATGGTTTCAAACGATTCAATGTGGTTTGACGTTAAATCAAACCCACCAGTGCTGAAAGCAGCCTTAAAGTGAAAGAAATCACGTTCTGTGCATTCCTCCCTTGATTACCTCCTGTTCTACTCCCAACAGAGGTTACACTAATGTATTTGCTTGTGGGTACAGGCAGTGGCCCTCTGCTAATGTGATGAATTAGCTTCTAACATTACTACTACTGCAAAAATCAGTCATAGAAAGTTGCAAAGAAAGTTAATGTTGTGCAGTGGGCTTCTTATTGAAGAGTCAATAAATCAAAGAGTAATTAGCTGAGAATCAATTTAGATATTTCATTCTACAAAACTTGTGTTTGAAATTAAAATCATTAATTGGCCCCAGCAGCCTTGATTTATGGTAATTTAGGAAGCAGTCAGAACTGCTGCCAACTGCAGCTGCCGACATTTAACAGATTCAATAGGTCACCTGACATTAAAGGAGTAGGTCAGCTCTTTAAGAGGTGTGTTTTTTTTTTGCCTAATGGCTGAAAATAACATGAGGAGACTGACAGGAATCTTGTATACATCTGCTTAATACACTACCAAGAGCAGCTGGTTAGCCTAGCTTAGCAATAAATGAGAAAAAGGGGGATCTGCTTTGTAGGTTATGTTAATTCTCATGTATTTATGTACATATTTTAGTTCTATATTCTATATTTATCTTTTTCTCTTCTAGTTTTTTAACGTTTGTACTATTTTATGTTATTACTGTTTCTCCTGTCTGTTTTGTGCTGCTGCAATGACAAAATTTTCCTCAGGGGATTAATAAAGTACTTCTACTCTATTCTATTCTATTCTATTCTATTTAATGGTTATTTTGGTTTGTAAACAAAAGTTGTGGTTGTGGTTTTACAAGTCGTCATGTGACAATTACTTGGATGGCAAAGTAACTAACTATGCTAAGCTAAGCTAACTATTTGATAATATTGCTTTACTTCACTGTGAATGCTATATGCACTCTTAGAGGTTGAATGTGTCATCTAGGAGACTTTGGGATGGGTAGCAGACTTCTTCAGCTTGGAATACAGCTATGGTAGCTGTTTCCTTGTGATCCCAGTTTTTTTATGCTAAGCTAACGGTCTTGTAGCTATAACTCTATTTTACAGTTATATTCCTATCAAAGGGATAGTTATAGAAATTATCTCTACACTCACTGCTGCTGAGTTTATGGACAAAATTCACTTTTTAATCATTCTTCTTATTCTGTATCTGGATGCAGCTGTAACTTTCTATCTAGACGCTAAGGCAGTTAAAGCTGCAGTAGTCCACATCCCTGATTCCTCTGCTGCCTCATATCAGTCCACCATGCCCCTCCCACCAAACCAATGCGAGCAGAAGAGGTCATTTGCCCTGGGATAACTCATTCCTGATTGGTCCCGCACCAAGGCAACAGGTCCATCACACAAGTACCCGTCTTCTCAAAGACGGCGGTCCAGCAGTTTACGGCCTTCAGAGGAGGATGCAACACCAGCTCACTGCAGGATGAGAGGACGGTCCAGACATCCTTTTCTCTTTGGTGGTGAGGGGCCAGGAACAGAGGACCTGATTTCCAATATAGAAGTGGGCACCATAATACTGACTGTCACACTGAGCTCTAGAAACACAGAATGGCAAGAGAAATTGGAGATGCTCGGCTTTGTGCAACTAAAAGCTGCAGGACTAGTACATAACACACACATAAACACACTGTTCCGCTTCACAAGTTCTCCATCATGCACTTTTAACACTCATGATACAAGCACCAAACAAAAGCCTGAAGCCTTGTGTGAACAGGAGGGGATGTGTTCACACATTAGTTTTGTACTATAAAGTTACGACGGTGTTGGCACAGGAGGTTTTGGAAATTGCGTGATTTTCTGCAAATTAAAGCTGAAGCGGCAAGTACAAGCCTCTGCATTTGTAGAGGAGCCAATAGGAATTCCCCTTTCTCTGGAATGACCTGTAATTGGCGAAAGTTTCCCATCGTGAGCTACAGTTTCTAAACCCTGTAACAGAAGCCAAGTGAAGGTGCTAAATTCTAGTTTTCTCTGAGACCACTTGAATTACAATTACAAGGCTGTTATCAAATTTTCACCCCATCACGCTGTAATAGAGGACAAGTTAGAGCAGGAAGTTTCTCCGCAGTTCAGCCACAGATAACATAATGCTGACTGTTGTAGAAAATCACTTTTATTGCAACTGGGAGCCAAAAAAACAGGGATGAAGACCTGCAGCAGATTGATGCCAAAAGGTTAATGAGTGAAAGTGTCGTGATTAGCAATTTAAAACAACTGTAAACCCTTGATAGACTTATCATGTCAGCTTGGCAGACCCTGTAGTCTTTATCCTTTATTAAGTGCATTGACCTCTGGCTGGAACAGTGAGTCCTGCTCAGTTCATACAGACACACGCAAACACATATACACTGCATGCACGCAAACCATCCCACACATACCAATGTGCAGTGCAGTTTGTCTTCCCCTCCTCCTCCTCCTCCTCACAGTTTTACGGCCCTGGAGGGTTGAGGGTTTTGGGTTCTGGGTCTCAGGGGCTGGGGTGTGAACAGACCTGGTTTGGCCCCCTCTCTCCGTCTCCACACATTCTTTCATATTTCTCTACCCTAACAATCGACCAGTTTGCATATTTACTCAGCCTGTTCGGCAGACTCTGTGCCAGCAAATTGCTTTCAAAAACAATTAGCAGCAATTGCATGAACATGATGTTTGACTTAACTTCCAAATATTTGAGAGGCAGTCGTGGAGCCTCTTCTTAACCTTCTGACAGACAGCACCTCTTGAGACTTAAGTATGCATACACAGTGTAGATGTGTACGGTATAGCTGTGTCCTACCTTCTTTGGCTCTCACTCCTGTCTTTTGATCTCACCTGAACACACTGCGTCTGACAGAAATGTAATAATTTAAAAGCGTATGTGCAGTTCTTCTCAGGCCTGCTGGCTGCCTTCTTAGTTTTAGAATATTTGAGGAGAGCTCTCAGTCTAGCGTAGCTTCTACCAACATTTGGGAAGAACAAAGACAACATGCTTTCATTATGAGCGTGAAAGTGTGTGTGTGTTCAGCCATGGAAGTACTTCAAGGGAAAAATGTTGAACCGAGCTCAAACTTCAGACCCTCATGCTGCCCATGAGAACACAAAACAAAAGGTATGTGAGCTGGAGTCTCCGTATCAGTGGTTCGCGCGCGTGCAAGCCGGTGCACGTGCGCGAAAAACGCTTTCTGCAACTTTTGCTTTAATTTGACGCACTTTTGGACGCACACCGTTGATTTCACACTTCGAGAAACGGTTGATAAATGACACAAGCACGCAACTCATCAGTCACTTTCACAGATGTACAAATGTCGCACACTTGAGCACATGCGTAAACATCACACGCGCACGCACACAGCAATAGAAGCAGCATAAGGTGAGCAGACGTGGCCTGCAGAAGGAATCCATCAGACTGACGTACCATGGACATGATTGCATTTCTTTCATCTATTTCCCCCTCAGTTCTACATCAGGACGCGTTCTAACTTTGTGTCACAGTCCCACACTGTTAATGCACTTCCCGTTTGTTGCTTGTCTGACAAGCTGATGACAAATCTATGGCTCCAGAGTGTGCGATAAAGAGTGATTTATTGGTCACAGATACACATATGCTGCGCAGGTCGGTCGGAGTCAAATACTACAAACATGACAGTTGTCGCGATGTAGCTTGTATGGAGATATCTGCAGTTTGTCAGTGACATCTGAAAATTAATTCTCATGCTGTACAGCACACACGTAGTATTAGGTTTGTTTTCGGTATCAGTTGATGTGCTTATTATTTTAAAAGTGAATTGTTTTCTTTGTAAAAAAAAAAAAAAAAAAAAAGAAGTGAAAAATGTGTCCTAGTTTTCTGAAATACTTGTTTTATCCAAACTAAACCCAAACTATATAGTTTACTATGATAGATGACTAAGAAAACAACCAAACATTTATATTTGATAAGATGGAACCAGAGATTTTATTACATTGTTGCTCAAACAAATGACAATAAATTTACCTATCAAAACTGTTGGCAATACATTTCCTCCTTCAATCAGCTGATCAATTAATCAACTAAGGAACTGTGAGAAAGTTATTTGGGGCTTTCACTTTTTAAGAAATTAAGTACTTACGCAGGTTTATGTTGTCTCTGCCCCCCCAGCATGTCAACATATACATTAATACATTTTACACCCAAATTAATTAAGAGACTTAAATACAACCCCTGTGCACCTTGTGTCTTCCTTTGCATCCACATTATGTGCTGTTCAAGCAGAAAACTCAGAGTTGGACTCGCCTTAAACGCGCTGGTAAAATGCACTGTAGATCGTGTGTTCTAGCTCATTTAAATGGGGGCCCATGATGTGGGAAAAAAAAAAAAGTGTGGCATATGGCAAAGTGCAACTTTATGAACCGTGACGCGAGTGCAAGTCGTCTTTTTGATGTAGCTATTAAATATGTTTCTCATATGGCCCTTTACCATTTTACACAGCAGTCAGTACAGATGTCAAACGCTGAATACAAACAAACTCCTCAGGCTTTTGACTTGTTTGTGATTGTTACACAACCTGAAAAATAATGATTGCCCTTTATTATGGGGTTCCCTGGTTTACAGAGTCAATAACTTCTCAGTACCAGTACCACCCACCCTCTCTTAACACACGTACACACATATTGTAATGATAAAGCCCTACCCTCTGCTACTTTATCAGAACATTATGGGAGTTCACCTCGTTTCTGGGCCAAACCAGCACATTCTTGACGATGCCTGCTGTTGCAGAAGAGAGGAAAAAAAAGACAAAAAGATATGAAGGAATGGAGGGGAGGCTTGATTTATGGGGTGACATGGGGTGAATACGGAACAGATGAAAGGTAGAACAACAATAAAAATAGATGCCTTTTTTTCACATATTTGAAAGATGCAAATGTCAAGCCCCTCCCCCAAAAAACTAATGTTCTGGTAAATAATAACTTTTGCACTTATAAATAAAACCCTTTGATTTTTTTTCTTTTCATCTATTTTGTAAGAGTCTGCGTCAGTTTCCAGCCATAGATCATCTCACGCTCCTCAGTGCAGCCTAATAAAGCTCTTACGACAGCGTGGAACATATTGGATGGTGAGTTTTATCTATTTGCGAGCATATGACGGCCGTGCACAACGAACTGGTTTCCCATATATGCAGTCTGCAGGCAGGGTAGTTATGCAACCATTACAGCGGTGACAGTGTACGGAGGCAGCATGCAGGGCTGCAGAGGGCCTCGTTCTCATGAAAGAGCTGATGATTTCCAAGAAACAGAGCCTGCAGCAGAGCCATGACTATCACTGAAGCACACTCTGGGATGGATGGCCATATAAGCACTATTTGTTTTCTTCTTAAAAAAAGACAGCGGGGGAGGAGATTGTTCACACTTGTTATCAGGGGTGTTGGTGCAGAGATTTGCCACTAGGGAGCACCAGGGACTGGATAAAGTCTTTTTTTACTTTATATGTCCGTCTTCTGTGGTAATCTGCAAGCCTTTTTAGTCTTTATGTCCATATTTGTGTCTCCATTTTCAAGCCTGTATTGGCTTTTGCCTTATATGTTTACATAAGCTGCAAGGCATCAAATGGAGCTTCAGGATATTGGACATCCTTTGTTGTCTAGCTGAGGCCAACATAATGATTTAAAGTGTTAGTTAGTGAGATCATCACACGGATCCACTGGCTGCCCACGCTCATTTAAACCACTCGGCTGTTTGCAGATCAGTTGCTTGGGTCTCTGCTGCTTTACATTGCAAATACACCCGTGTTTACATTTGCTCCACACTGACAATGGTCACTACGGGTTACCTTGACTCACAACACAGGTAACCAATCAGAATTCACAGGAGGGGAGGGGGTGGGGAGGGAAAGCGGGAGGGTAGTTCTCTAGAAAAAAAAAGAGGAAGCCATACCAGACACACTGAGAATAAACACGATCTACACTGATCCAAAGTCTGTGGTGAGTAGAAATTTTGCAAGATAAAGGCAACTGATCTCAGGTCTGTGAGCAGATGAAGGCTCTGTGTTTGCCAAAAGGGATGAGAACAATTTCCGTTCCTCCTCTGGATCCTCCAGGCAGCTGCTGCTCTGCCACATACAGACGCAAGCTATAAACACAAGGTAAGCCCCGCCGCTTCTTATTCCAAAGAAACAGGTCTACTGCTCTGGATCATAACAAGCACTTCATTCAGCAAGGGGAGAAAAAGTTTGTAGCTCATAGCTCTTTGGGTGACTGGATGTTGCATGACATGTGCTGAAGGGAAAGTGAAAGTATGTTTCAGAGAGAGTGTGTGTGACTTTCTGAGCGTGGCTGCTTGACGCAGTTTAAGCTCCCTGCCAGAAATGTTTGCTAAAAAAAAAAAAAAAAAAAAAAAAGCATCAGTACATGGTTTACTGTAAGTTACACACACACACACGCACGCGCGCACACACACACACACACAGGAAGGTCGTAAAAACAGAGGTGTGCTCTGACCACCAGCACCATTCCCCACACACACACACACACCATATTTCTCTGTGTTCGTTTAACAAGGCCCGGTTACCCCAAGCAACAAGAAGGGCTTATCAGCTGCTCCCTCACTTGCCATATTGTTATCAGCCTGGCCTAGTTCACACATACACACTCCTTCCCCTTTCTGTCAAACACACCCGTGCTCTCTCTCACTATCTTGGTCTCTGACTCTCTCTCTCTCACACACACACACACACACACACGCACGCAGACTGGGGAATGAATGTTATGGGGGCTTATCAGTGTCCTTAGGGGCCTGGCAGCCACTTCACAGACTCAGATCCCAGCGCCGAGGCCACAGAGACAAACCTATGTGACCAGAGTACTGATGAACACGGGCTCTGTGCAGTTAGAGACGTTCTCTAAAGAAGTGGCAGGCTGCAGGGCACACTCACAATGAACACACACACACACACACACACACACACACACACAGCACAATGGCAGGCAGCGGTGGCTACCACTCAAAGAAAGGAAAACAGCACAAATATAGATGTTTTGTACGCGAAGTCACAAAGCGCAAAGTGACACGCCAGCTATGTTTGATGTGTTTCCACTGCACTATCACTTTGCACTGATGTACATCCAGAGCCTGATTTTCAGGTTAGGAGGTGAAAAGTAGTTTAGTTAATTATGTGCAACTTGCACTACAACTTCAGGACAGTCGGAGTAAACATATGAACTGAAATCAGGTCATGTTCATTTATTTCAACTGATTTAGATTAAATATATCTCTCTAGTGATTATTTTTTATTTTAATTAGTAAACAGTGCAAAAAGGTGAAAAATGCCCATTATATTTCCCCAGAGCTCAAGCTGATGTCTTCAAATAGCTTGTTTTGTCTGACCACTGACCATGTGTGAATCTAGATAACACAAATATATTCCGTGCATCATAGGGGAGAAAAGCAAATATTCACATTTTAAGACGCTGGCACCGGAGAGTTCCTGATATTTGCCATAAAGATGATTAAACTCTTATCTGTCCTGTAATTACTCTGTGTACAGCACACAGATCATTATGTAAAATCATCGTGTCGCTCTCCTTCAGCTTAAAAACCTAACACTGCTTTGGGAAGTAAACTGTCCCCACTTTCACTCACGGTCAGCTCAAACCATGGAGCGCCAAACAACTGCACACATCAGAGGATGTCGAGTGCGAGGAGGCCATTGCTGGCAGAAATGTTGGCAGCGGTCTGGCACATGAACTCAGGAAATGGTGCCTCCTAACTGAGCTGTGCTTCCTGTGTGATAACTGACCCAAACACACACACACACACAGACACACACATAGAAAGACAAAGAAGAACACTCACATTCCCCCTCTCTCTTTGGCAGCTTGGGTGAATAAAAATTAGAAACTGTGAGACTATCGAGGCGGTTTCAACATAAACTGAGGACTAATGGGATTAAAATGTTGGAGCTCAATGATTACATTTAATTCCTCTGAAGCACTTTGCTCACAGTGGGCAATCTGTTGTGCATAGACCCGAAACGCTGGCGTGATCTTCAACTTTGAGGAGCTGAAGGTGAGTGCAGTGTATCAACTGTGTTTGCAACTTCAATTCGAGGCTGCTGTGAGGATGCAGGCAACAGAGGGGACTAAACTGAGTCGACGTTTAACTTTAAAAATGTGGGACAGAAGAGCAGGAAAGTAAGAGGAAGCACTGGGAGGAGTAGAGAGGAGCAGTTGGGTTTATAGTTTAGTTCTGAATGTCCCCTTCACAGTGAGGAATGTGTGCATAACGCCCCTGAAACCTTGAACATTGTGCAAAGATGTGATGTTTCAAGTTCACCACCAGCTGCCTCCCCCCTACTTTTACCACACGCACGCACACTGCAATGCGAACGCTTCCTTCCTGTTTCTGGTTAAGCCTCTTTTAGAACCAAGATAAGAGCAACAGAATGAGATCTGAGGGGAAGCAAACTGTGCTGTTTTCTCAATTTTCCTGATCACACTGACCACATTTCTTTATTTGGTCACTTTTAAAAGCCTAACCAGTTAGCACCTGATGTTCACTGCAGGTGTGGTGCTCTCTCTCTCTCTCTCTCTCTCTGTGTTTTTGACTCTAACGGCTCTCCGACCCCCACCGACACACATGTTTTCTCTTGTTCCTCTCTGTTATTCTCTGGCAGGTTCAGTCCGACCACAGGACAGTTCAGCAGCCCCCGCTTCCTCATCGAGAGTCGCAGCAGAGCGAGTGCACACAAGTTTCCTGTGACGCCTTGGTGTCTCTGGTCAATTAGTGCACGTACATCACTCTGCCACTGTTGAACTGTGCTGCATGGACCGAGACCGATCCTCATCGTATCGTGAGGGAAGCTCTCTGTTGCTGTTCATCTGAAGACTCACTCCAGAACCCTGGATCTGTCTGGACAAGAAAAACACATCAGATCTGTGCACTTGTTAAAAGTCTTCTAAGGAAAGCTGTGATGCTGTTTTCACACAGTTAAGGCCGTGCATGTGTATGAGAGAGAGTTTGGAAATTCAGCCATGCTTCAGCAGTCAGAGCTCATCTTTGATTTCGCCAGTGACCATGTTACCTCGTCACAGGTAAGTGAATGTCTCTAGCAGAGATTAATTACTCTGTGTTTAAACACAGCCGGCGCATGAAGCGGCACAACATTTGGAAAAATCTGACAAATCGTAATCTGATCTACTTCTCTTTGTGCGCACTGCAGTTGGGGGGTTACTCTGATTACCCAGCGGTGATTGTGGAGCAGGTTCCTCATCCGCACCTGCTCTCATATGCAGGTCTAGCATGTGAACAGTCACATACAGAGGGGGATAACCAACATCTGCTCAAAGGTCAGTGTGCATGGACACGCACACATGCACGCGCGCACGCGCGCGCACACACACGCACGCACACACACAAGAAAAGCATATCGTGACTGAAGCTCACCTTTTGTGGTGGCTAATGCTCAGTCTAATCTTTGTTTTATTCAAGTCTCACCAACTTTAAAGTCACACCAGCTATCAAAGAAATCCTGGCCTTGCACATGCGCAGTCGCGCGCCTCGCACATGGACCACCCTCCGCAAAAATTCAGGAAGTGAAACAAAACATTCCTGGCTCGTGCCTGGGAAAGACAGTTAATGAATCATATTAGGATGTAGACGTGGTCATTTCGGGCTACAGCAGGCGCGCTATAGCTTTTTCCTCGCCAGTGCTGGAAGTTAAAAGTAAGTTATATCACCGTACCGGGTTGTTTTTACCGTTATTGTGTTTGGAAGGAGTAGTTAAAGCAGCAGAGTACGGCGAGGCTCGGTTAACTTAGCTAACGGTAACTGCAACAAAACAGCACGCGCTGACTCTGTTTGGACTATTTCTTTTAGTAGTAAACCCGCTTTGGGTCGGTTACGTACCCGCTTAATTTCTTTAAACATGGCGTCTTGTCTTGACGGGTAATTTGTTGGGTTCAGAAAGTGTTTGGAGCCCACGACAAACAGCTGTTAGCTAGCAGCTGTTTTCTAGCTCACCGCTCCGCAGCCTGTTCGCAGCGCATTAATACGTGCGCGCTAAACTAGAGTCCTTTTGACAACGGTGGGGCTCAAAAACACATGTGGCAAGATGAGTGTTGACAGATGTGATAAATTACACAGGTTCATTGGTGCTCGTGGGGGTTGTGTGGGGTGTGCAGCACTGTGAGAAGTGAGACTTCGGGGGGGGGGGGTACAACTGGGTTACATTTTGCTGGTTTTGTTGCCCTGGACAGATCACTAATACACTGGCTGCTCAATCATCCGTGTGGTTCATTAAAACTGTTTAAGAAGAAAAAAAACAAAAACATTTTCTCCATTTAGTTCAATTGAGGTGATCCCCACCCAGGGCACTACAGTGTGTACCCGAGAAGATTGTGGAGTAGCCAGTTTGAGTTATTCCAGCTCATGTTTTGCCACAATAATCTGTTGTAACTCAAAGAGAAATTATATAAAATAAAATAAAAATGAGGGCAAGCAATCAGAAGAAAACTACTTAGCTTTTGAAAATAACTGGGTATGATTTCATACATGCCCACAGATCCACCTCAGCTACAGTTGTCTCTGTGGCAAGTTACCATACAGAACCATACCACGCCAATTCCAGGAAAGCCCACCCTGTCTATTTAGTCGATGATAGAATGAAAGGGCACTTGAATGCATCTGAACCACTGCCCCCACATCTCTGAAATGTATGCCATGCGGAAGTTGTGTTGTTTGACTTTCATTTGTGAGGCACACAAGAAACTTTTATTAGTAATTTTATGTCACGCGCGTCATGATACAATATACCATCTGGGAAAGCACCAGAGAAAATGTGACTGGTTAAAGTAACAAGACAGTAGTGTCTGCTCTTGTTTAGACTGATCCAGCAAATGAAATGTCAGGCAGTATTATGGTGCTTCATCACGCTGTCATCCTCTTCCACCGGCTAAAAGTTGTTTTTGTATGTCCTTCCCTTCTCTGGTCTGCAGTGGAGCCATGTGAAAGTGGAGAGGAGGAGACCATGGAGACACTTGTTGCTGCTGACTCGCTTCTTAACATGGACTGCGCTGACACCCTCTCCTTGGAACACTACTGTAAGCACACACATGTGACTCACACGCTAACAGAGTGAAGATGCCCCAGTAAAACCTTCCTTGTGATGCAGGACATGTCTGACTGTGAGATGTTATTTTTAGACGTGGTGGTCACAGTGTTGTTCTCTCTCATTAAATCTGTTTATGCCCCCCTGCAGCCCAGACCTTCTTACCGTCACTGGGTGATGTCATCACTACTCCTGTTACCCAGGTGACCGTGTCGGCAGAGGGGGTTGTGGGAGCTGTTGACCAGCCACAATGGCACTCATTGCACGCAAAGAAGCCTGCGGCGCAGCTGCAGTCCAAGAAGCGAGGTCTGCCACTCTCTGGGTTATCAGCTGATCTGGAATCAAATTAGAGCTCGTGTGATTCTATTACATATCTCGTAATTGACCTGCTTTTGCTCTTCAACTACTCAGGGAGGAAACCTCGACATAGAAGGGCAGAGTCTCCTACACCAGACATTATAGTGAAGAAGGACAAATACAACAAAGGTATGGTCATATAACATAATTAGTCTCAGACATGAGCCTCATTAGATCAATGTCAGTGAAATTCTACATGTCGGTGCCATGTCTGAATAACCAGATTCATCATTACGTAACACTTTTAGTATGAGTTATGTAAAGGCAAACAGACTAAATGCATGTTCTGCTTAGCTTCTGAAGAGCAGCTGCATAATAATGACTCAATTATTATTTTTTATATACAAAAACTGAAGGGAATAATTCCTAACAAAGAGCACGCAAAACATCGTGAATGAGCCAATTTTAAGACATGAACAAAAAAATAAATAAACATGCAAACTACAATAACAATCCAAACAACAAAACACCCTCTGTGTATTTTAATGGATAATAAATGAATGGATATCAGCAAAAATGCTTTACATACAGTGTGTAAGCAATTAGGAATTAATCTTGGAGTCTTGTGATTTTATGTTTGTGTGCTGTCAGACTTTGTGATGGCTTAGTTGCTATTTCAGTCTGAGCGAGAGCACTCTTCTTTCCTGATACCATAACTTTTTTATTCATTGCTGTTTTCCAGCAGCAAGCTCTCCCAGAGAATGAGCAAACATGAGGTTCTCTCTGTTATGTCTAAATAAAATAAACAGTTAACATTGAAGTTCTTGGCTCCCATGTCTGAATGACAAAAGGTCATTACTTTAACAGAGGGATGAAGGGAGCAATGTTCCGTGTTTCAAGTCTGAAAAGAGTCACAAGGGATCAATCACTGCTGTGATGCAGTTTTGCAGAAGTCACTTTCCATGTCATCTCTTTGTCTTTGCTCTTCCGTCATGTTTCCTGTGTTTGTGTTTCAGGAGGAAACACGCTGTACCTGTGGCAGTTCCTGATGGAGTTGCTGCAGGACCGACAGGTCTGTCCCCGCTACATTAAGTGGACTAATCCCCATGCAGGAATCTTCAAGCTGGTCAATTCAAAAGCTGTCGCCAGACTTTGGGGCAAACACAAGAACAAGCCAGATATGAATTATGAGACAATGGGCAGAGCGCTCAGGTACACAGCAGAAAAAGAGCTAAAGCTCCTGAAAACTGTAACCCCAACATGTGTGTAGATGCATAGTTTGCTTTAATACTGAAGTTTTGTGTTCATGCAGGTACTACTACCAGAGAGGCATCCTGAATAAGGTCGAGGGCCAGCGTCTCGTCTACCAGTTCACCTCTCTGCCCAAAGACATGATTTATATCACGGATGGAGATGGAGCCAAAGAGGAAGACGATTACGACGACAACAGTGGCAACGATGAGGGTGCGAGTGACTCTGATGACAGCATGATACATTCTAGTGACCATTCGGTGGAGGAGGAAGACTCACACCCACCACAGAAGAAAACATCATCCAGCTCTGTCCGAGCTCCAGCCACCCAGCGGGCCAGGCCAGCCGCCAAGGCTGCTGGCCAGCGTGACACTGTCCTGCGTCCTACCAGCACGAGCCTGATCCAGGAGCAGCACTTGCCAATTGTGTCTGCTGAGATGCTGCGGACCCTCCAGAACCTGCCGAAGGTTCAGTCCCTGCAGCCCGCGGGCCACGCCTCGGTCTTCAAAACAGCTCAGCTGCTGGGGAGTCTGTGTGAGCGTCAGTCTGCTGCTGCAGGGGTGGCTGTAGACAGTAATGGTGCGCGGCAGACACCTGATGAAAGGTCACACCCAGGACAGAGAACCTCACAAGTGGAGACTCTGCAGCTGGTGTCACTAACTAGCTCTGACCAATAGAAAAGACACCCAAACACACACATGCACACACACTCCACTGACTCAGGACCAGTTACAGAGTTGCAATCAGCTCTAGCAATGCACACCAGGGCCTATATTTCACAAGCGTGTAAGAGCAGGTGTGTTGATCTAGGATTATTCTTGTATTTTAGATGATCTTGTGAAATGGCAGCAAAAGTAATTCTAGCTCGGTGCTTCCTCCCTGATGTCTGAGTTGGCAGGAACCAAAATGTCACAGCACTCAGCAGGTTACTTTTTAGGAAGTGGTAGAGTTTATCAGTTAACTATCCAAGAAACCAAAGACAGACATGCACTGGAATCTCCTGCCTCTCTGCACCTTCTGCAGACACACCCCTCGGCTTGCACTTCACCTCCAGCGTCATGGAGCAAATGATGGGATCAGCACACTGTGCCCTCCTTTCTCTGCCTTTACTCTCGCGCTTTCTTTCTGATTTTTGTTTTGTGTTCACTGTCACGGGCTGAATCATTCCTCTGCCTTGAAAATGCCTTTGCACTAATGTTTACCTCTGCTGTACGTTTCTTCTCTAAGTGCCGGACGATCTCTGTCCATCCTCTCCCTGCTTCCTCTGCTTTTGGTAATCACGAGGTTATTAAGGGAAAACATTCCATATTGTTATTATTATTATTATTTGTATTATTTTTTACTGAATTCTGTTTGTATCGTGAAATGTTGGAAACAAGGGATCACTGTTCTTTGTAGAATAGTAATTTAGCACTGCTGCTGTTTAGTTGATGTATGCATAAACAGTGGACCTTCCTTTTGTTGACAATCACCAGTGAAACAGCCTTGTAGCCTTTTATTTTGCTACAGCACCCTGTAGCGTCATACTGCTACTATTTAGCCTTTCTGCTATGCACACATTTTGTTTGTTACACACACATACATACATATATATATTTATATATATGGACCTCTAAAACCTTGATATCATTATGTGTCGTGTGTTATTTACTGTACATCTGTGAACATGCTAGACTCTGTGCCTTGTTGCCATTTTCTCCCTCAGGTTCGTGAATTTTGTTTTACTGCACAGATTGCACGCTCTATGCAAAGAGTAAAAACAGCTGGCCCTTTATAATGAAATAAGTTCAGTGTTTTCTGTACTGCAGATTTGAGTTGAACCTCGCAAAGCCAGCCCACACAGTTCTCCTCACTCCAAATGAAATCGGATCTAGCAAGATTTAGGCTGGCTGCTGTGAGGCTACGCTTGTTTTAGAAGAAGCTTATAACTGTGCCTTTGCCCCCAGGGAACCCTATGCAAAACTGTTGTCACATCATTGCTGAATAAACCATATATTTGGAATCCCGCCACTTTGCTTTATTTCTGTTTTTTGATACTGTAAGTTTTACTGATGCAGACTTGTGAGCTTGTAGCAGAGGGAGAGGTGAAGACTCTGTTGCTTTATTTTGGTGACTTTGCTTCTGTGCAGTCTGGAGGTGTTGAAAACGATAATGGTCTGTTATATTAAATAAATATAATTTTATCATTGACTGTGTGAAGTTTATTCACCAAGATTCACTACTACATTTACAACAGCAGAGGTTAATGACGACTAAGTACATTTATGCGATTACTGTACAAAGCTGAGTACTTGTTTTTATTTTGTGCTGCATTATTCTTCTATTCCACTACACAGAGGGAAATACTACACTTTCTACCGCACTGCTACTATTTTTACAGTATGTTTGTGAGAAAATCCAGTGTATTAACTAAAATTAGCCAGTTTTTGCCTGGTGTAACATTAACGTGATCAAAACACTAATGCAACAGTGACATACATTATTCTGAAATGGGACATGCTGCATAATGAGAACTCTTACCTTTGGCTTTTAAACTATTTTTTCATTCTACTACTTTTGTACATACTTTATGCACATTTAAATAAATAAAACTGTTATTTCTACTGCACTACATTTTTTATGACAGCTAAGCCATTACTAACAAAACAAGAATTAGTTTATATATTTTTTTACACTAATATGAAACTATGAACAACACAAAAAATGACATTAAAATAATTCTTATCCAAGAGTTCAACAATGATAATAATATACATATATAATAAAATTATGGTTTTTTTTACTATGAAATATTGTTTTTATTTCTCTACTCCCTTACGGTATGTGGATCACAGCAACACTACAGTGCAGAAAAAGTAGTAGAAAAAAAATTCTTAAAGTCTTACTTCAGTAAAAGTACAAAGGTATCAGCGTCAAATTTGACTTGAATTACTTGAATGACTTATAATGCTGGATGGTCCATTAACTAATCATTTATATTAAATGAATGGTTGCAATAATGTGTGAATTACCTTAATGTTGGTCAGGCGGAGCTTATGTTCATAATATTACAGTATATCCAATATCTACTAAATTTCTGCCGGGGATCATTTTGTCTTAACCTATAATAACACATCATCATTTAATTGTTATTATACTTGATAATCTAAATCTGCAAAGTAAATAAAGTTATAAAATAAATGCAACAGAATAATAAAGTAGGCTCCAATATTTCAATCTAAAGTGTAGACAATGGAAATATATTAAATAATAGTGAAGAACAAGTACCTCAAAATTGTACAAAAAACACAGTACTTGAGTAAACATACTTAGTTACTTTCTAATAATGATAAATACGTTAATGAAAGAGGGCATCTCTTGTTTTTGCCCCAGTATGTTCTCATTCAAGGCATCGCAGAAACGACAGTGGCTGTCCTGTTAGGAGGCTGACATGTCATGAGTCCTCCCGGCCGGTAGGTGGAGCGGCGGCAGTGTGCGGCGCGTGCAGTCGGATGTTGATAGACCTGCCTCTGAGCTCGAGCTGTGGTTGCTGCCGCCGCTATCACGTTTCCAACAGTCTCTACATCTTGCTAGAACTTTCCTACCAGTCTAGAAACACTGTCCGCATCCGCAGCAGACCCATGGCAGCCGAACGGCAAGTGAAATTCAACATTAATCAGCTTTTATTATATTTTCATACACTGTTTATACGCGGCTTGTTAACGGTTGGTCTCCTCTTTCGCTTTAGCAGCTTCCCCGATAGCTTCATTGACGAAGATCCACAGAAAGCTCTGGAGGTAAACATTAGCGTTAGCTAACCATAAACAAATGATATTGTAGACTTTAACACATATCAGATAGTCTCTTGGGTTCATTACATAAACCGGAATCCCTCCTGGTCTGTAGCTATATAAATGAAATGGATTTTAGTGTCGGTAATGTTTATATTTCTGATGTTAGCACAGATTTTGACAGTAACGTTTATTGGCTAGCCAAACTGGCTAACATTTTCTGCTAGCGTCACTTTGCCTGGAGAGCAGGGCGTCATTGTAACTTTAAGTAATAGCATCATTTCTAACTGAACAGGACGTTTGTTGTGCTGGACATTACCACAGTTAAAAGGGGAACTTTGCCAGGCTTTAGGGGTTATTACTGGGTGAGGTTAATGCTTGTTATTGAGTTGTCCACATTTAAAACAAACCATACTTTTATGCGCTCCATTAATGTGAATATGGGACTGTACAAAGAAACGTTACAGCTACCATTGCAGTTTTGTGCAAAATACACCCCAGAATATTAAATCGCCTTTTTGAAATGGTCGATGGTAACAGTGTCAGCTTCTCTATAGTTCTAATTTCTCGTCATGATCATTAACTTCATTAACTCTATCTGAACCCAAACAGTACTATTATTTACTAAAGTGTACATATATATCTCTCTCCCTGCAGGCACTAAATGAGGCCCTGCAAGGAGACTCTGACAACGCTGAGTGGTTTTGCCAGCGTGCCTATGCCCACACGCTTCTCAAAAACTACAGCTGTAAGTCTACATGCACACGTGTGTTGACAGATATGTTGGTTATAAACACTCTTTTCTCGCAGGAAACACAAATGTCTGCTAGTTCTTTTGCACTGCATTGTCTTTTGGTGACTGCCGTCACATTTTTGTGATTGTGATTTGGCCTCCATCCACTTCAAATCAAGCCCTCGGTGCAGTGGTACACATTTTACAACCTCATGAAGCACCGTCAGCGATAAGTGCTGCATGTGCTCTGGACCTCCTCCACTGTCAAGACCTTTACCACCAATTTCAGTTTGGAGGAGAGGAATAAGCCAGATCTAGCAAGCGGGGCGGGTATGGAGTGACAATTGTGTTTGTGCAGCAGCACCCCTCCCCCACCCCAAAAAATCTTTGTGTTTTTAATGGACTGTGCACTCGTGGTGTGCCATAATGGAAAAGCAAAGCACCATCACTCACAGCTCAGGTCGGTTATGCTGAATTCACGCTGAACGATCCCGTGAATGACATTGACATTGCTCTCTTTAGAAGTTACCAAAGTGACAGCGTGCAAAGGACGCGCATGATCACAGACATGTCACGTGACAAGACGCAACTGTTGTCCTTGTCCCAGTGGGACTTGCAACGTCAGTCCATATATTAACAGTTATTACTAGCAGCTACTGCTTGTGTGTTACCAGGCTGTGCTGCATTTAGAGAAATGTGTGTGTAATTTCGTATGATGCCCCAAAACACAATGGTAGCCACTGTGGTCCAGACTGCAGAATAGATCATTTCCTTAGATCCTTAATAATCTGGTACCAGTCAGGAATCCCTGAAGAACATTTGGATGTAATGAGTGTTGATGTTCTGAGTGATTCAACCTGAATGGCTGAATGTTCATGTATAACAAACATAGCGATGTCTTTTTTGTTTGACCACAGGTGCCGTTGATGATGCCAAAAAAGCGCAGCAGCTACAACCCAGCCTTGCCCTTGCTTTCATGCGAACGGGGTGCGTATCATAATGTGACAAAGAAAATGAGGGAGGATCGCTCTGACGGTGCCAGTGATTCTGTGTAGTTTTGCAAAAACTATAAAATAGGTTGACTGGTAAATATAAGCTATGAAAGCAGCCCACTTTATTGCTGCTGTCTGCTGATACATTTCAGAGGGTCGTCTGAGAAGTGTAACTTTTCTCTCCTTGCCAGGCATTAAGTTGATGAAGTTTCAGTCATTTAACTTTTAACAAGGCACAGGATCCAAAGTTTGCGTGTCAGATCAGGTCACTTTTAGTTTTCCAAGATTATCCAAACTAAGTGTATGTGACATGTTTTTCTCTCGCGACTGCAGAATAGCAGAATACCACCTTCACCACTATGAGTCAGCACATGCAGCTTTCACTCAGGGACACCAACTGGATGGTGAGTAGAGCCTGTTTTGGCCTCCAGTATAAACCTTCCATCATCCCACTCTCTAACCAACCACTGTTCGCAGCAGTGCCCTGTCTGCCTTACTCTCCTCATCGAATACAAAGTGCTTAACCTGTGTCCCTCAGCTTCATGGGTAGAATTAGCAAGGCAACTTTATCCGTGAAAACATAAAAAGTTTAAATAAAAGCCCAAAAAGTGCAACAGAGTGTAGTTTCAAGCTTTTAGCCTGTTTTTTAAAAAAAAAAACAAGTTACAGCCGGTGCGACTGCAAAGTACAGAAAATCATTTTAAGTGTCAAAGAAAAAAAGGGACCTGATCCAAAACTCTCAGTACGATGTCTTGTTTCATCGACCAACAGACACGACCTCAAAGCTTGTTAGATTACCTTTACAAATCCTCGCATTTGAGAAGTTTGGATCTAACCACTGTTTCTAACTGAAAATGTGATTTTATTTGACCTTAATTAATTTGGTTAATTGAGTCCCAGACTGGTTGCACATCAGCTGATTGATTTATTGATTTATAGCTTCACCTCTTTACTGTTTCACACAACTTTGGACCAGAGCGTTGACTTCATGTTGTCAGGTGTAGCTCAAGTACCAACATTGTGACGTGTCACATCCTCTTTTGCTTTCACTTTCAATTTCTGCTCTGCAGCAAAGCTGAAGGTCACCCTGAACCAAAACACATGGCCTCTTACTTCATTATGCTTCCACATACTTGATTTTTAAACCTAGAAACGAGAAGAAGCTTTACTTTTGTGATAATTAAAGCAGCTTTGCTTTTGAAAAGACAGCAGGAGATGGGCAGCAGGAGGCGAGCAAGGGAATGTTAAAGCAGTCGCTGTAGCAGCATCGCTGTCGTCAGGCAAGAATCTGAATTTAATGGCTATCTTTTTATAGACTCGTGTCATTACTGAACAAGCTGTTATTGTTCTAAAAAAGGACCAGTGCTTTGGGTCTAGTTTTGGACTGGTGAGCCTATAGACATCTATCTGCAACTAAATAAGTGTCCCAAGTTGTCTGAATCAGATTAGATGGATGGTGCAAAAAATCCGAAATAATGATAAATAATGATGATGATAAATAAAGATGCTGAAAGAGTTGTGAATCAGTTTTTAGAGCTTAGAGTTGGGCAGCTGATTTAACCCCCGGTAACGTGTGCGACACGTCCCTGCACGCGTGTCCGTTTTCTGCCAAGCAGCTCCTGCTTTGGTGAAACAGACCTATTAAAATGAATGTTTTCAGCCTCTCCGGCGCTTCGTCAAACTGTTTTCGACCTCATTACCACCGCACCCATGCCCTCAAATGTTTTCATTAAATTCTATAATTGAGTCCTTTTTTATCAGCAGTTACGTTGTAATAAAGCAAGACATTCAATTTCTGTTTTTTTTTTTTTTTTTTTTGTGATTCTCACAGTTTCTGACAAATCGTTTGAGATCTGGATCAAGCGGTGTGAGGAAATGATGGGAGGTAAGCCGCCGAACTGAGACTTCCGTCATATCTGTATTTTCAGGTTGGAGCTGATATTGGTCTTTAATTTTCACTTTATAAGAATATTAAAAGTTTTTTTTTTATTTCATTGCAAATTATTTTAATTAATTTCAAATGTCAAAGGTGTGAAATATCTGCACGCAGCATTGCCTGTGGCAGTTTTTAGTTTCAAAGGCTTTCAGACTTCAGTATCCGTTACCAGTTGCAGTCTAACTTCTACATACAGTTTCCTGCCTGCTATCAAACACTAAGCTAAATAGCCCAGTCAGGGAGCTGATCAGCCCAACTGATCAAACAAATGAGCTTGCCTGAATCTACATGGACGTGCGCGAGCGTGTGCGTTGGCCGGGGTGGAGTGCGCAGGCGGAGCTGCTCGGTCCAATAAAAGATGCGTGCCGTGTCTGCGTGGTGTGTTTCTGTTTTCTGGTGATGCCTGGGCCCTCTGGATCGTCTCCGGTAAACAGGAGCATGAGTTTTGACAAACACGCTTCACACCCGCGTGCACACGCACTCCCAGGAGCGCTGTGATTCATCAGAGTTAACGTTACTGATGTTTGAAAGCTCCCGATGAGACCCAACCTCTTCATAGGGCTGTGCACAGACGGCAGGCGCACACACAAACACACAAACAAATGCACACCAGGGTGTACACTCCCCCCCCTCCCCCCCCCCCCCTTCCTCTAAAATAAAAAAAAACTAGAAAGTTACCCTACTTGCGCTTGCTCACGCTCACACCAGGAGCAGTTGTTGTGTCTTCTGGTGACAGTGTGTTTACCACCAGCGCGCACACACACACAACACCTGGTTATTCTGTCACATGTGGCACCCTGCTTGAGAAAAACACACACTCAGTCTTTTCCCCCAAACAGCCCCCCTCCCCACCATTTCACCGCGACCTCATTAAGACAACATTAACACGCCTCCTATCATCTCATCTCATCCTTCTCTCTCTCTCTCTCTCGCTCTCTCTCTCTCTCTCTCTCTTCCTCTCCCTCCCTTGCTTTCTCTCCCTCTCTGTAATGAAGTCAGTGAATAATGTATGATAGCATGCTGGTAAACGGTGATCAGGCTTGCTCGGGCTCACAGGGCTTTTAATGGGCGTGGATGGACCAGTAAACAAACTGGTTGCAAGAATGGGAGAGAGCGTGTGTGTGTGTCTGTGTCTGTATCTGCCATAGTGCCATCCATGCTTCCATTCTGTGTGAGCGTTGCCATAACAGCTGTGCTCTTCTGGCTTCATCATCCCATGTTCAACTTTGATTTGGCGTGTGTGGTGTATGAAATGCTTCCTGACGCACGCCACAAATTTTTCTTTTCTCTTTCCAGATCAGACGCAGATCGGCGGCGGCGGCAGCAACGGGGTGAGTTTCTCTGCACGGCCACATGGGGGCACTGTTGCTCTCAGCATCAGTACGGAGCCTCAGCCGTGTGCACGCTCCTGCTTCAGAGAAAGAAGCCTTACTAAGCTTCTTTTGCTGTTGTCGTGGGTCTTATCTCTCATTTCTTTGTCCCTTTTCTTTCTGCCTCTGCGTCGTCACCACGCCCTGCTCTCTTAATGCCGTCTCTGAATGACCCAGCAGACACCAGCAGTTCCCACGGTGAAGTAAGTTCACACCCGCAGGAGGAATCTGTGTTTACAATCCAAACGTTAATTCCGTCAATTGCTCTAACTTTACAGCCAACCAAAGGTTACTGTGTTGAAGCAGCTACGTTCTATATGACAGAGTTAGTACAATGAATGCATACGACGCAGTTTAACGATTGGCTGCTTTTACATTGTGTGAAGTTTATATTTCCTGTTCATCGTGTTCGCAGTGCGAACAGAAGAAGTCTTTGGACATTTTAAGGAGTTTTTGTGTGCGTGCGTTTGCTTTTCGCAGACATGACTGGTACCAAACAGAATCTCAAGTCATTGTCACAGTCATGGCAAAGAATGTACCCAAGGATGGTGTGTGTGTCAACTTCATGGAGAAAGAGGTAAAAACACACTTAAATGCAGCATTGAAGTGAAGAGACTCTCTGTTTTTGTCTGTATTTGTGTGTGTGTGTGTGTGTGGAGCAGAGTTGGGTTCGCTCTTGGGTGTTTCCTCAGGGGGGCCCATTAGATGGGTCTCAAACACACATACACACTCACACACTCGCACACACTCCCCATGGACCCAACTGTGCCTCCAGTGGTGCCTTGTTAACATTGCTCCCAAAGTACAGATCTAAGAACAATTTACCCTCCCCAGCTTCTCCAACCCCCTAATTGTCTGTAGATAGAAGGCATAACTGATCTAGGATCAGCTGCAGAGCCCTCAAGGGACAATCATCTTTCTTTCTCGTCTTCTCTTTTCCTTTGTCTCTTTCCACATCTCCTTCCTTCTCTCAGAGGGGTAACTGCAGGGCACCCCAGGGAACGGCTTTGTCTTTCCTAATAGAATAACAAACTGAGTTTACCCCGTTTCAAAAGAAATAGTTCACTCGCTGCGAATCACACAGCCACTTGTTAAGCTCCCTCTGTGGTGTGAAGTACAGATAAGTTCATATATTTTTTACTAGGTCAGTATATACAAAAGAAATTAAAGATGAAAGGCGGTGGTTCCAGTTATTTTCCCTGGCGACTGAGTGCGCAGCAGCTGTATACCTACAGACGGCGCAGGATTTCAACTGGAAATGAATATTTAGGCTTTGATAGTTTTGAGGACTTGCCCAAAAGCTACTTTCGCTAACTTTCTAAGCTTTTATCCCCAATGAACTACTTCTAACATACATTTGTTCCCAAATCAGAAAAGTCCACTTTTAGAGCAGCGGTAGGTGGTGAATTGCAAACGATTGCGAGCTGGAGTGATGTGCTGTACAGGCGAGTTCCTCCTCAAGTGGGCAGCTTTCAAGTGCTTTTCAATGCGAGGGCAGCGTTTGCCAAATGACGAGGAGTGTGAGGATTTGGGCCACAGCCGAGGCTGCGTCCCTCTAAAGCAACAAGCCACCCACCCCTGTGAGTGACGGGCTGTTAGGAGCTGTCTGCCCCCCCCCCCCAATCACTGGTCACTCTGTTGTTGAAGGGGACAAGGCGAGGATCCTCCTGACCGTCACACCAGCCACGTCAGATGATTATTCTCATGGACAAGCTTGACACCTTCACCCCCCCCTCCCACACACACACACACACACACACTCCTTATCATTCTTCCTTTGTGTCTTTTCTGCAGCCTGCAGTTGAATAAACATCAATTATCCCCGCCCCAATTTCACATCTTAAACAAGAATCACAAAAACATCCCGCACGTGTCTGTTTGTCCACGCTGCTTGCTGCCAAACCGAGGACTAATGTCTGCTTGTCTGTGGTCTCTTCAGCTCTCTACCGCAATACAGCTGGCATCAGGGCAGAGCTACGACCTCCATCTCCACCTCCTGCACCCGATCATCCCTCAACAGAGCACCTTCAAGATCCTCACCACCAAGGTATCACCCGCACGCTTTTAGGTCGCTTTTAGTTTAAGTGACATTCAGGCATACATTTAGGACGATTTCACGTGTTTCTGACACAAGCCCAAAACGAGCAGCGCGTGTCTGACCTGCGTGCTTTCAACACCGATTGTGTTAAATGGTCCGTCGTGCACTAAAAGGCACAAAAGCATTGTGATGTGTGTTCTCTGATGTCGGAGCGCACAGGACAAAACACTCTGTGGGGTCGCAGCGACCACAACTGACCGACGCGTCGTACCGCCCGAATACGAGTGGTCGGTCATGTGATTCTTGATCATGTGAGCTTTCAGAGGGCGCACTCAGGGTTGAAGGAAATTCAGGAATCGGGGCTGTTAAACGTGTCAAGGAATTTTAAAAAACGAGCTCTTTTGCAGATTATGCTGTTTCGCACACACAGTAGCGTCAGATGGTGCTCCTCAGATGTTTTTCCTCCTCCATAGCAAACCCAGCTGTGGCGGAAAATAAACCTGTTTACCACTTTACAACATTTCTGAGCTGAAAAACATAAACAAACAAGGAAGAGATTTTTTTATTATTTTTTTTTTTTTAGGTCATGGAAACGCTCCAGCTGAGTTTTTGAAAGTCAATGAAAAGTCATTGAAATTGACTCTGAATCGGTGGGAACAGTGTATGCTCAGCCCTGCTTAATCCTTTCTGTCAATAGTAAAGAGGCAGACTATTAAACGTGTCAGGGACCATCTTTTATGTCGCCATAAAAAAAAAAAAATATGATGGAGCTGGTGGAGAAATGCGAGCTCGCCTCTGACTCTGCTTCGTATGTCTGAACTGATACTGAGCGGGAGAGCAGCAACTTACATGATGTTTGTTGTTTTATAAGCTGATCGTTCATTATTTTCATTATTTTCAGACAATTAAAAAAAGGCAGGATAAGAACCGAAACCCCGCTGCCGTGATCTTAAGGAGCCCGCTGACATGGTGGCTGATCGTTACTCGGGTTAGCGCGCGCAGATTAAAATCGTAATCTCTTCAATAATTGAAAGCGGTGTAAAGTCGGCCATCGCTGCCTGTAATTCCTTAATGCTGGTAAAGCGCGCCGTGGCTGGAGGAGAACTGAGAAAATCCACTCTCGCCGTATACAGCGAGGCTCCCGTGGAGACGTTCGCGCCGTTCATCCGAGCGGCTAACAGGAGATTCACACAGATGCACAAATCCTTGCCGCTATGCTCAGCACACTCACACACACACACACACACACATTTATTAGTGAGAGTTCCTCAGCACTGTTTAAGGTGATTATGGGCCTAATGAGTAGGAAGGGCGCTTTTTTTTTTTTTTGTCTATAGACTAATTAGTGTGTATTCTAGTGGATGTGGGCTAATGAGTGTGCTGGCTGAGTGTGTGCTGATTCAGGCTTCAGACCACTGTCAGGTTTTCGCCCGAGGATCTAGATGCAGGTTTCTGTGCCAGTTGTTGTGATTGCTTTTTAAAAAAAAAAAAAAAAATTGTTACGGAGGAGGAATTTGTTTTTCACCACATTGATCAGTGCGGACGTAACGTAAAGCTCTGCCGTCTTCCTTCGGATGATTCTGAGCCAAAGCATCTTAAGTTGTGTCTTGTTAGGAGAAACTCAACAGAAGCTGATCAGAATGTAATTTATAATTAGTTAAAGGATTGTTCTTATTATCGCCACTTCACACAGATGGTCGCATGTTGAGCTCTTATTTTGTTTTTTGGCTCTCACTTCCTGCTCTGATCCTGCCGCGGCCCTCCAGATGCGGCCCGGCGTGTCAAGCCCGCCGAATAAAGAGAGTGATCTTGATTCCACGGCGTTAACTTCGTCCAAAGTTAAAACTCCACACGAGGGAAGGAAAGTTTATGAGTCATAAAGTTATATCATGGCAATAATCTTGTCTTCTCATAATCCAATAGGCGACAGACGACCTTTATGAGAAATGAGACGCACAAAATATACACGGGCGACCCACACGAGTGGAGTGGAGGGAAGATGGTATTAATACAGCTGGTGTTTGACTAGACGGCTGAGGTAAATGCTGTCAGATGCATTATAGAAATACCTTGTGTGAGATGTAAATGTCTTCTCTAAAGACGGAGGGCTGAACACACGCAGCGGGAGTGAGTGTGAACAGCCACGGAGCTAAAGAAAACTGTTCATTTCAAAATAATTAAATCAAACAACGAAGCAGTGTAACAGCATTTGACATTTAAGCCTGCAGTAACTGTTTGGGGAACTTCAGAGAAGAGAAAACAAGCTGTGAACGGATAAACGTATCATTCCCGTCATCACCATCACAAGCTGATAAATGACCTTATTAGTAAACATACGCTACAGTTTCAGGGCGACATTATCATTAAAACAGATTTATCGTTATTTTAATTTTACTTCATGAATGTTAGCTCAGTTCTCTCTCCACCGGCGCTCAGAGAACCGCGCTCTTCGCTGCTGGGCAGGCGTTGTCTTCGGGTAGCCCGGTGGTGCTGAAGTTGAACAACGAAGCTGTGTGGCATGATCGCTCTGATACATCCTTATTATAGCAGTGTGGATTTATGCCACAAATCTCTAAAGAAGCCGAGGCGCAGGGCCTCTAGAAGCTAAGACGATATTTATTTTAGTTTATTTCACAGCGAGGCCACATGGGGGGAATGAAAGGGCAGTACATGATCACAGGTGATGGAATTCTGCTCTGCGCGGTGCCACCGTAGCAAGACAATGCTGCGAAATTCGATTAGCGGCGTTCTATAAGCGGACGTCTATACTGTGTGCAGTACATCCACCGGCTGCACGGTGGCGAGTAGAGGCTGACCTGCACACAAACTGCCCCCTCTCAAAAAGAAAAAAAAAAAAAAAAATAAGCACTCACTCTCACTCACTTTCTCACTTTTCCATGGCAACAGCAGACACTGCATACCAGAGGTGCACGTGGGTTGCAGCTTAAACAAGGGCTCAGTCTTAGAGAGAGACCACAGCTGAAGATGGTCTTCAGCTCGCTCTTTCTCTCCACACTCTCTGTCTTCTTTCCTCTTTTTCTTTCTTTGTCTTTGTTGTGTTCATCTCTCCACGGTCTCTCATTGTCACACACACACACACACACACACCTGTCTCTGTTTTGTGCTCCTGCAAACACACACACACACACACACACACACACACACCCACACCCCTACCTCTAGGATAACAAGAGAGAGTGTGCAAGCCCTCCTCCTCTCCCACAAAGCCCTGACTGTTCCCTGGTCCACTGGGCTCCTCCGGTACACATGGCCCCTGCACACACACACACACACACGCACACACACACACACACACAGACACAGACACAGCCCACCAAGCCCATAAGCCCTCAGCAGTAACCGCAGGTCAGGATTGCACAGAAGCACCTAAACTCTTCGAAAACTCTACAGGTGAAACGTGTGTGTGCACGTGCACGACAGCGCGAGGAGCCCCTCTCTCTCTCTCTCTCTCTCTCTCTCTCTCTCTGCTCGTCTCATTTCAATATTTTGCAGCCATTTCATTTTTCTGAAGCGAAGGAGCCACTCGAGGGAAAAAACATTCAAATGAACAACGGCATCAGCAAATCAAGTTTCTCCAGATTGGCATGCATCCCTAATGAGCATTTAAAAAAAAAAAAAAAAAACCAAACTGCATTGCCCTCGGAGCTGTTGATTCCCAACCAATGTCGGTCTGTCTGTCTCTGTAATAGGCTGCCCTGCACTCTGCGCTCCACAATGTTTACGCTTCATCTCCTCGCTGTCTTTAAAGACAACTTAGCAGGGGGAGGCTAAGCCGGGCGTGAGCGTGCAAGCGCGCACGCACACTCACACACACACACAAATACAGAGGCTGAACAGTAATCTTTCAACACACTTGTGCCATTTACACAGAGTATTTGCAGTGTGTGCGTGTGTGTGTGTGTGTGTGCGTGTCATCTGTAGCACATTATCGTCAGCGCGACCTCCTCCTGTCCTCCACCACGACAGACATTCCAACCGCAGGGGTCACCGCGACAACGGGGAGCCAATTACACACCAGTGTGTTTGATCAGAACAGACGGCTGACGCGCGCACACACTCAGACGCGTGCGCGCGCACACACACACACACACTCGGGCGCGGCTTTCGAATCCTCGCTCGCTCATTCAGTTCCAAACTCATCTCTTTTTGGAAAATAGCTAAAGTGGCGTCTCCGCTCTTTAATTTGCACGCCTGTCAACGTCTAAGAATGTTTATATTTATTTCATTTATGCGTCTTTCTGGCCGAGTTTGTTTTGAAATCCGACTGGATCTGGAGAACGAAGGAGAGGATGCTGGAGGAGGAGGGAGAGGAGGAGGGGGGTGATGGTTACAAATACATGTGACAAGTGACACGGGACCCCAGTGCCCCTCTGTAAATAGCATGTGTGTGTGTGCCCATATGTGTGTCTTTCTGTGTGCGTAGCGCAGTATTGTATAGTCCAGCCCCTGGGGTCCTGTGGGTGGTGGCCCCTGTATGTGGCTCTGCTGTCACATCCCTTTACGAGCCATTGCTTCGCCTGTCACACACACAGAACCGCGCACAGAGAGAGACACACACACGGCGCCCGGCCTGCCATATCCCTTAAAAGCCAGGAAACACAGATGTGGCAGCAGATTAATGTTGTATGGCCCAGGAGCACGCAGAGAAGCACACACGCTCCGACACACACGGCGCGGCGGCTTGAGCTCTGCTGCGCCTCGCACTCCAGAAACATTTAAGACAGTTAATGGCACCTGCACACTCAGGCTGGTAATTTTAAGATGATAGCACTGAATTAGTTTCAGTCCACAAACTTTGGTCCTTTTCAGTTTTCAGACTTTGCCTCTGCCTTTCAACGATCATTAGCAAATCAATCTCAAACAGAACTGACAGGCTGTTGAGGGTCCGCCTTGTTAAAACTGAAAACATCAGCTCTACTTGCTCAGTTAGCTCGACTGATTTTGGAGTAAATATCGGAATATGCATCTTTTCACCCACAGGGGTCAACAAAAGAAATCTTAATGCAAAATAAAAAAAGACACGAGATCTAAAGAAACGTAACGCGGCTTGTCAGAAATACAAACACAGCTACAAAGGCTCGTTCGAACACCAATTAGCAGTATTTAGAGCGGCTCTGGGAAAATCAGCGTTTTGATTCGTGCTCGGGTCTTCAAAGCAGCGCGAGAGCCTCTGACAGAGCTCAAAGCCCAGATTGGAGGTGTGTCTGTCACGAAAACAAAAATAATTTAACACGGTGAAAATTCAAAATCTGATTGAAATCAGTTCACCGTCACGACTGATGAACATGGTTGAATGAGACAACACGGAAACTCCGACGTGTCCCTCGATGATTTAACAACACTATACGTCTGTTACGCGCATCAGTTTTTATTAGTTTCTGACAACGCGTGTCTTTTTGGCCAGTCTGACGGTTGCAGGTGATTTAAATAATAATTACCCATGAGCCTCAGTCGCTGTCGCCATTGGTAAGGAAAAGCCATCAGACGTGTGAATCAGAGTGGGAGCAAATGTAAACACTCCTGGAGATCCACACTAGATGCTGGATGAAGTCAAAACGGCTGCAGGGATCAGAGCTCCGCGGCCTGACCACGCCCAAGATCAGAGCCGGTGTTCAGGGTGTCAGCTGTGGTGCTTGTGTCGATGAGATGAAGGCCGCAACTAACGACCGTTGTTATTGAATGAACTGCTATTTTCTACATTAAGTGTCAGAAAGCAGTGAACGGTGCACTTTATAAACCCGCCAGGCCAAGCTGGTGTGGTCAGATGTTTGGTTTTTATGCAGCCAACCGTCCAAAACCCAGCGACGCAGTTGCAGAATCATTTTCTGAACCTGGAGTCTGGATGGTTAATGACCAAGCAACAAATCAGCGCACCTCTATGTCTTTTTACCCTGCCCTGTGAAGGTCAGGCTTAAGCTTGAAAGAACGAGCTTGTACCATGTCTGACCTCATCAGGAGGCTTTTGGCAGAATTAAAACTGTTCAAACAGACAGGTTCGCAGGCTTGTCGAAATGCCGGCCGTATTAAAGACGAGGGAGACGTTTAATTTATTTAAAAGTGAATATAACAACACACTTTTCTCGGGCGGCATCCGCAGCGCTGAACTCTGTCTCAACTTTCTCACCTGGCTAATCGCTTTGAGTGGGTGTGAATTGTTGTTGCTGGAAAGTTACAGCAAGTGTCGGCCGCAGTGTCCTGGTGCAGAGGAAGCTGCTCCAGCCCCAACTTCAACTCGCAGAATCCGATTGTACGAGCAGACTTGCAGAAAGTTGGGTGACATTTTCTTTTGAAGGATGGATGTGATTTGTTTGGGCAGTAACCTGTATTCTCGGCAGACATCTTTTTTTTTTTTTTTTTTTAGACTCTCAGTCCTTCGCAGGTGAGCTGAAAAGTTAATTTCGGACACTGCACAGATGCCTCGCTGTGCGCGAGGTCCTCTGTGGGGCCTCGAAAGCGCTGACACACACGACAGCGATCTATCAGTGTGTCGCTCCTCGCGCTAGCTCATCACCTCAGCGGAGAAGGTAGCAGCGAGCGCGCCGTCTTATTTCCCTCAATCTGCTCCCCTCGCTCACGCTTCACTCAGCGCAAGTCAGCCGCTCTTGCCTCCCCATCTCTAACCTCGTCTACCTCGCGGTTCCCTCTCCTCCTCTGGCACCCTCATAAATGAGTCATCACATCGCCCAGCAGAGCAGAAATGTTCCTTAATTGCGCCGACATAACCAGCGCTGTCTTTCACGTGCGCACATATCAAACACATGCGCCGTTAATGGGTGGCAGGGGGTGGTGGGCAGGCGGGGAGGGGCGATGGGTGAGCAGTGCGGTTCGCGTGTCTCGCTGGTATGTGCCCTGTCGATGCAGCTCAGTGTTAAAAGCGTGTGTCCGTGTCCTCTCTCCCCTCACTGTTTTCCTTCTCTCCCATGTTCTCCCGGTGTAATGATTTGGATCAGATGCTGCTGTGTGGAATTAGGACCCCCCCCCCCCCTCCCGCTCGCTCCGTCTCTCACACTGGCCCTCTGGCTGACAGGCATCTCGTTAGTGCAGTATGTCTGTCAGTGAGGTTCGAGATTGAGCTGTGCCCCCGCATATCCCTGATGTCTCTCTCACACACACGCGCTCGCACACACACACACTCTCTGAGTTGACGACGGCTCAGAACAGACAGCCTTTCTGGCCCCAATAATGATCTGATGTCCTGTACTTTTAGGATGTCACTCTAATGGAAGCGTTATTTTTGCCCCGCACGCCAAAAGAAAGACCATTTTGCTAAACATTGTTTTCTCCCTTGTTCCCCCGTCTTCCCCCCTCCCCCTCCTCCTCTTTATCGTCCCTCTCCTCTGTCAGGTGGAGTTCAAGATGAAGAAGACAGATGCCATCAGATGGGAGAAGCTGGAGGGAGAGGGACAGGAGTCCAGCATCAAACACTTCAATCCCAGTCAGTCCACAGCTTCTGCGTTTACACTCTTTCCCCCTGAACCATCCTCCAATCTCTGCTCTCATCTCTCCGTCATTCTCTTTTCTCCTTCTTCTCATTCCTCTCTCTCTCTCTCTCTCTCTCTCCCCCCCTGTAAAGATCAATATAAGCTCCTGTGTTTGTCTGTTCTGCACTAAAATGAGAGTGGGCAGTCAAGCCCTGCTAGAGTCTTTCATTAGTCTGACGGCGAAAGTAGGCAGGGAGAGGGAAAGGTATGACAGCAAAATATGACTCAGTGTTTTAGGCCCACACACTCCTAATACTGACAGGATTAATTACTTATGTAAGTGTGTGTGGGTGTGTGTGTGTGTGAGTGTGTAAGGGGGAGTTAAAGTTAAGTGGGTAGCCAAAACCGTCCTCTCCATGCAGCCAGCTCAGCCTTCAGTTCAGAAGTGCCTGCTTCTAACTTGGGCCACTGTTACATTTAAACATGATGTCTGACATCTGATTTTTATGGGATCACATTGCCGCATGTCCACACTTGGCCTGAATATGTCTGCCGCGCGTCTGGTGCTGCGTTTATGCAAATCTGCGTCTGGATTACATTTCCCGCTCTGCCTCTCCATCTCTTGTTGGGATTACAGTGGGCGTATTTCATCCAGGAAATATAGAAATCAAATCACAATGTGATCCTTCAACGTTTGCGCTGGATAATTCAGTTGCCAAGCGAGCAAAAAGAATTCAGTTTGTACATCTCGGCGTGATTAGATGGTAAAAGGTAGTAAAGTGCATTCAGTTAAAATCTCAATTAAAAGCATTTATGTACCCTTGAACGGGGGTTTAACTGAGATCATACAAACCTTTTTTAACATTTGCTTCCTCCGACCATCAGATCAGTACCCGACATCATCCCACTACACCCGCAAATGGGACAAGATGGTGGTGGACATCAGCGAGGAGGAGAAAAACGAGAAGCTGGAGGGAGACGCCGCGCTCAACAAGCTCTTCCAGCAGATCTACTGCGATGGCTCAGACGAGGTCAAGCGAGCCATGAACAAATCCTTTGTAAGTATTCTCGGTAAATAACAGCTTCTCTTTGTCACTTAGACAACAATGTTTACACACAAGGATCAAGTGGTAGACTGACGTGGATGCTGCTGTTGTGAACTTCAGCCTAAGAATGTGTCCTTAAGGTGCAGCTTCATTAACTCTGCAAATGATACGATTCACCCTTTTTCCCCGCTTTGGTTTTAATCTCATTATAATGTTCTAACTGCAATCTGGGGTTCATCCCGAGGGGAACTTGACGATCCCATTTCACTCAGAAGCATAAATAAAAATACCTTCGTGGTTTGTGCTAAATGCAAAGTCTGGATCACTAAAAGTTAGTAAGAGAGGCTTCATCTTCTGGGGACCATGAACGCGGAATTGTTAAAAGTCTGGAGCAAAGTACTGACACGGCGACAGGGAGCCGCGCTGAGAGGCTGTGAGTGTTTGATGCCGCTTATCGACTGTTTGTTTGCCGCAGCCACTTTCTGTGCTTTCGTGAAGTGAATCTCTCCCCAGCACAGTGATGTGTCGAGATCGCCGCAGACACACACAGAGATTGTCCAAGGTTGCCATCGACAAGTCCCACTCTTTGCAGCGCAGTTTCTCTCCTCAGTCAGCAGAGGAGAGCCTTGACCAGAGCAGCGCCGACACCCTCCTGAGTTATGTTGTCTCGCTGCCGTTCAGCCCTCGGCTGTTAAAAATAAGGCTGTTTACAAACATTCACTGAGGACACCAACCTAATGTGTCGTTAGCGCTTTTGCTTCTTATTCACACACGTGATCGTAAGTGACAGGTAAACAACACAAGCAAGGTGGACGGACGCAGCAGTAGCAGATTGTCTCGTTAATGAGCTTCCGCCGGAGCGTGTTTATGTGTACAGACGGATGTGTGTGTGTGCGTGTGTGAGTACTAATTGTCGATTGATGATTGGGTTGAATCAGCATTCTGTGTTAATAACAATATGACGCAATGGTGCCGGCGCGCTCGATGAAGGGTCTGCTGTCTTTCCCTGCATGCTGCCTAAAGCCGCAGGCGTTTAAGCATTCATGTCGAGTCGTCACTTCTGCGTTCGGAGCGGGAGACCTTTAGGAGAGTAAAGGTCAGCTCATATGGAAATCGGCATTCCGAATTCTTTGACTTTTTAGCTTATTATGAAATCACAAGGAAATGAAAATTAAAAACTAATTTAGTTGCTGGTCAAAAAAAAATAAATAAATAAATCCTCTGCGCTCATCAATACCTCTAGACTCCATGATGCTGCAGCGGAGCTCTGAGCGTTTTGAAGCAGAGAGAAGGTGTTGCATAACTCCGACACTAATGAAGCGAGGGATCGTGCCACTGAAGCGATTTCACCCTCTGTCTCTCCTCCCCGTGCAGATGGAGTCAGGTGGTACAGTCCTGAGCACCAACTGGAAAGATGTGGGCAAGAGAAAAGTGGAGATGAGCCCACCGGACGACGTGGAGTTCAAGAAGTACTGAGCACCCCACCCCACCCCACTCCACCCCACTCTCTCTCTCTCTCTCTCTCTCTCTCTCTCTATCAGTTTGACATCATCTTTATTCACATCTGTCCACCTGAGCTCCAGCAGGAGTCCTCTTCGATCTCCGGTCTCCGTGGCTGCCCACTTCCTGTCCTTGCGCTGTTGCTCCGGTGTTCTCACTAAGTGCAGGGGAGCCTCACCGTTCCCGCTTTCACTCGACCGAACCACTCATGGCCTACTCTCTGCAATAACTTACAACCAGATGGGGTCAGCTCTTTTGAATAATCTGTTGACCAGATTGAGTTCTCTCATTGTGTTTTGTTTTGTTTTTTTTAAAAGGCCCACACACTCAACAGGGATTAAAACATGACTGACAGACCTGAAATGCTCCACCTGAACGTTCAGATCTGGTTTCTGAACATCACTCTTCTTCTCTCTCCTCTGCCTCCCCTGGTTTTCTCCGAACGCCCACAGCCTTTCTCTTCAGGAGCCTTTCATGACTTCCTGTGATCAGCGCTTGTATAAAAATGTAAAATTGTTAAAAATAAGAACGGATTGAGGTGTTTAAACAACGGCTATGATGGCACTTCTCACCCGCAGTTTCTTTCTGTACACTCGGTTTAAAAGTCAACAGCAATACCCTGCAAACCTGACTTGTCTGGAATCAGTGTGACATGTTAGCCAGTGGCTTAGCACCGGTCGCTCCCTCAGTGTGACTCAAGCTTCAGTGTAAATAAAAGATTTGTTGTTTGGCTCACAAACTTTTTCTCTCGAGTTTTATGGTTTGTTGTCCCGGGAAAGTGTTTTGGACAGGTTTGAGAAGCCTCAGAAGAAATTCATCAGATGCAAAAAAAAAACCCCAGCAATATATTATGACAGGGAGCCATGCTCTGTGATTATGTGCTGGGAGGAATGAAATGTGGCGTTACTGATAGGAGCGCAGGCTGTTCAGATACGGCTGACGGCTCGAGGATATGGTTTACGTATCGTGGTTCGATTGGTATCGAGTCGTAGAGCCCGGAGTCGTTTGGCCGGCAGGCGAGGACGCAGCCCTGAGGTGAAGTGGCGATTTACAGCCAGAGATGCAGGAGAGCGGTCGCCTCCCCGGTACTCCAACCACATATATGCAGCAGCTGCAGCTGTGAGGAGGCGTCCTGCCGCGGCAAGAGAGCATTAATATGGATCAGCCTCCTAACCGCATCATCAAGCCTCTCACACTGAGTTAAGTGTTAAATTCATCACACATCGTTTCATCTCTTGTGACGATCAAACACCCGTTTGTGGCTCTGGATGGAACTCTTAGCTTCATAACACTCACGCACAAACACACACTCCTACACCATCCCTGACACACACACACAAACACACCGCCCCCATCCTTACCCCCTACCCCTGCCTGAGGCGGCTCTGTGACATCAAAAGGAGCTAAGCGCTTTGCATCGTGGGTAAGATCTGGGAGCGTGACGGCTACAGAGTCTTTAGTCTCATTAAAGAGTTCTAGAGCTGCAACTCTCAACATTAAAGAACTCTGGAAACTTCTTTCTGCTCATCCCTTTGGAGCAGCTACCAGATGTGACACGTCTCAAAAACTGAAAAGTGTCTTTGAGTGTGCAGTGGAGATGGAAAAGGAGGGGTGAGAGGATGGGGGGGTTCCCAAATCAGCCTAATGAGTTAGGAGCAATATGTATTTACAAATAGGATGTAGAGTCATGTGGTCAATAACAAAAATAAAGTTGGGTGGCACTTTAAAGTTTCCTTAAAAAAGTTTATTCGGTGATATTGCACTTTGAGATCGCTTCACTGCAGAAAACACATTTAGATGAAGGTTTGCGTACAGTACTTTGTTTTAATGAGAACTACTCATGAAGACAATAAGAAGACAGCAGAGCTAAAACACAGGAGAATGATGGGAAGTCTTAAACAGCAGCTGCTATTTAAACCAGCTGACTGCTGCTCAAATACTTTGCGCCATGTACATTTATTTACATCAACAACAACAACACAAAAAAAAAAAGCAAAGAGTGAAAGCAAAAGAATGATTATCAGCTCCGATACAAGCTAGCCCGCTTCTCTCATCAATCGATGCAGGTGTCGATGCATCTGATCAATAATTTAAAAAAAGGGGGGTTTCGTATCATAACCTCCTGACAGCGAGCCGCGCTGCAGACTGGAAGGATCTAAATCGATAGCAGGTTGTGTTGTTTTTTTAATAAGACGAGCCGTGCAGAGTGCAGCCACTTCTGTACCATGCATTTCTAATGTGTGGACACGCTGACTGATGCTGTTTACTTTCCTACCAATCTGCTCACACTTAACAGGTAACTACAGTAGATGACGATGAGAAGCACCGTCTCCTCTCTCTAAACTCCCTCCCCTCCCTTGGACCCCAACCCCTCCCTAGCTTTCATCTCTTCAGGACTCTACCATGTCCCAGGTGGGCGAATGGGAGGCGTCTAGACCAGACCCATAATGCGTGCCACCCACCAGTTGCAGGGCATGATGACTCTGCAGGCCACCCTACAGCCTTGGTAGTGGTATGGCCATGGGTAGTACCCTCCCAGCGGCTCGCAGATCCTCTGGCAGTGGGTGTAGCCGCGGCGGCACTCGTGGCAGCACACTCCCTGGTGGTCCAGCATGGGGTCGATGTTCATGTTGCCCTGCTCGCCCTCGAGGCCCCTCTGCGAGGAGACAGAGAGGACAGCGGTCAGTGTGCGCACCGTGTTTGTTCACAGAGCTTCCGCCTCAGAGCTGCTGCTGCTGCTGCGGCGGTGGAGAGCGCACGTTTCAAACCAATTAAAAATGGGTTCCTGACAGGCGGGATGGGGAGGAGGGGATGTTGTCAGATGTGGGTTTTTGTTGTCAAATATTTTCTTCTTCAACGCAGCGCTTGCTGTTTACCCCCCGTCTGCGGTTGTCAGGAGCGTGCAGAAGGGGTTGGGGGATGCTCGGAGATGGGAAGGGGAGAGGGATTAGGAGAAAGTGGGGCCCAACATAAGGGGTGAGGAAGGAGGGCATGGGGGTGTGCATGTATAGGAGTCTGTGTGTGCTCAGCAGGGCAAAGGGGCCACGGTGGAGGAGGAGGGTGGGGTGTGGGAGTGTGGAATTATTCATAAAGCCTCAATGCTGAAAGGAAAGCTTTGGACAGGCTCGCGCAGACGACGCATGCACAGAAAACACACCCACGCATACTCTCAGATTTGCTGTGACAACCCGGGCCCCTCCGCCGTGACCCCGGCATCTGCTGCTGCTCGCACAGCTGTGAGAAACCCTCCTCGGCAAGGAAGAAACAAAAAAGGCCTTCTCAGGTAGCCGTCAGATCTGAAGGGACAGTCGCGGACGCTGTAGCGGGACGTAAACACGGCCGGAGCGTGTGAGTGTGTGAGTTTGTTTGCATGACTCACCTGATAGGGGTTCTCCGGGTTGAACTCTGCCTCCACGTCCTCTTCCTCCTCCCCGGCCGCGGCTGCCTGGCGGCGCTGGCGGGGGGCGGCCCTCCTCTTCCTCTGTCCGCCTGCACACATCACAGTCTCAGCATCTGACAGCACACCAAATTTAGGAGCGCAGTGGCACTAATGTGGCTCAGCTCCTGATTGCACAGTCGTTCCTCTGGCAGCATTTTGAAGTCCTCAGATGAAGTAGAATAAAATTGTGTTTTGGGAACTTTTGACCTCTCGGCATGCTAAAAATTGTACACCCGGGAGCTGGGAAGACTTCAAAAGGACTTTTCTTTTTAGCCTGTTTTTCTTTCCGTGGCTTAAACAACTGCGATGTTAAATGGAAATTGCTGAGACCGTTTGACCCAGATCCTCTTTGTTTTGTGACAAAACTCACATAGCCTTGAAAATTGACTCTTTTTTTTTTTTTTTTTTTTTTTTTTTTTAACTTTCTCTTTTCTTTTGGATTTACATTTCCATATCTATGTTTACGGTCGCTTACTGGCTGAGTAGGTGGGCCGCAGCCAGAAGATTGGCAGGTCTCCACACAAGTCCTTGATCTTGTTGCTGAGGAAGGCAGAGTCCGAGAGGGGAGTGTCAGCCGCCACCCAGATCAGATCATCCTCAAATTTGGCCGGCATCACCTCGTCCTCCTTCAGGGTGGGAGGGGGTGAGGAGAAGTGAGACAAACAAACATGACAACAAAACATCTGAAGACGTCCCTGGCTGCTGAAGGCGGAAAATCACACTTGTTTATGGATCTTGTTACCAGCCCTCACTCTTTAAATAGCCTACAGTCTTTGCATCCTGTCCGAGTCTAATCTGCATTAATGCTGCGCTGTTAATGCTCCTTACAACAACATAAAATCAAGTAGTAAAAATGAAGCCCTCGAGGCTTCGGTATACAGATTCCCTTTGCGCTAACATTTAGCTGTACACACGGTGTCAGGACTCATCAAGATCTGAAGGGAAGGGGAGATTGGATGGCCTAAATTTGCAGGTTTCTGCAGATAAACTAATGAGGTTTTCAGAGGAGAGACTGTATAAACATACATACTCTGTATCCACAGCCTGCAGGTACAAAAAAAAGGGGCAATTCTGTGGGGAAGAGTTTGCCCAGAGGCATTTGTTCCTGCGGGCTGCACTGCACTAGCCGCAGCCATGTTTAGGGAATGTTATCCTCCAACCTTTCAGAAATGTTTTTTTTTCCCCCAGCTCAAATGATTTGCTGGAGGGACAAATAAAAGCGGGGGTCCTTCTCCACTGCTCCACTGATAAGAGTTTATCTGACCCGCTCTCTCTGGATGGCGACGCATAGCTTATGTGTGTGTGTGTGTGTGTGTGTGTGGCTGCGTGTGCTTATCTAACCCATATTTGCCATCACTCTAAATTATAGCAAATGACCAGCCTGCAGCAACTATTATAACAACATCTCCCTGTCTCAACACTCACACACACACACACACACACACACACACACACAAAATGCACAAACGTGAACCAAACAATCATTTATGAGGCAAAGAGAGGCAATAACACAAACACACACACAAAAGCACAAACATGAAATAAATGATCTTTTATGAGGCAGGGAGAGGCAATAAGAGCAGCCCGCCGTGATAATTAATTGTGCGCTTGCTTTTGTGGGCGTGCGCATGCGTGTGTGTGTGTGCGCGTGCGTGCTGGTGCGCGTCGGCGTTCACGGGGGCAATTCTGGTGATGTGGATTTATGTGGATGCGAGGCTTATGCAGAGCTAAATGATTTTAATTATCAGACAGCCTCAATTGAACAATCACGGGCTGTGGTGTCGGTGTGCTGTGATAGCAATCCACACACACACACACACACACAGTATATTTTAGTGTAGTCCTCTGTTGTGTTTATTGATCTTAATAGAGTCCACCAAGCTGTTAAGTGATGGGAACCCACACATAAAAATCACCCATGTGTTCCTGGTAGATCATTGGCTTGGGTGATTCATGCTAATGGCTTTGTACCAGGAGTGAGGGCTTGGAGTGTATCTGTAAAGCTCAGCAAAGAATAAACTATACAGTGAACTGCATCAGATACAGGTGGTACTGTTAAAGACTATCTCACTGCAGGTTTGGTATTGGTAACTGACATGAGACATTGTCTAGTAAAAGATTTATTATTGCCTTGTAAATGAGTGAGTAGAACAGCATGTGGGTTAGCAGGTTTGAAATATCCTTTACTGTATGTATGTCCTCCGCTTTATATACTACTAATTTACATTTAATTAATCAATGAATACAGTTACATTACTAAGCTTCCTCAGTTAAGCTGTAATACAAAATACAAATGTAATTGGGTTAAACTGTCCAATCCATTCCTGATTAACCACAGATCTAAATGCTAACAGCACTGTAGCCCACTAACATGCTCGCAGTGCTAATGCTAACATGCTAATGTTTCGCAGGTTTAATGTTCACCGTCTTTCTGTGCATGCTAACACTTTTTAACGCACGAATTGACTCTGAGTGCAAAGTTCAACTGATAAACTAAAATATTAGGGGCAATTCAAAATAAAATTGTTCAAATTTAGATTTGATAAATGGCGGAAAAGCTTTGAGATTTATCGTTAGGGTCACGTGTTGACGTGTTGTCATTTTGCAGATGTTAAGATGTTTCACAGGGTGTGATATTATGAGATGCTGAGGATGTCAGGGGATCACCAAAGCTGATGTGAATTATCCTCTGGGGAGCATGAATGCCTGAACATAGTTTCATTGCCTCGATCCAGCCATGTCCAGCTGTTGATACAAATTGAAGGCCCGCTAGACAGACACTGTCACCTTATAATCACACTTGAAGCCTTTTTCCACTGCATGAAGTTAACCAAACATAGAGTATAATAACTATTGTTCCTGGATCTGAGTTCGTTTGCATTGTCTACCACCCACTGTGGGGACGAGTTCCTCTACAGTTCTTCCACTACATCTCTGCAAAGTTTCACAGAGCTTTCACTAAACCCAGCTTCCAGGTACTCAACAGGCATTGCCGTCGACCATTTTACTTCTCAATCTGTATCAATGCAGTGACAATGCAGAACACCTGTTGAACGAACAAAGATGTCCAGGTCTTCAGAGTGAACTGTAGTCATTTGTTACATGTGGATGTTTACTGTGCAGTTTCTCAGCATTTGTCCACACTGTCAGAATAAGGAAATACTTAAAGCAAGGTTACGGAGAAATAAAAACAAGAAAGAAAAGAAGCAAATGTGCTCAATGGCCCATAATCTGGAAACTGGGAAGTGGTCCAAATTATTAATTGCTTACGTGCCAGTCTAAAATATATTGGAAATTTTTAAAAAGTAGTTAATATTTTGGAAAAATGCTTATTTGCTAATACGCTAATATATGTTAGATTAGGGGATAAATACAGCTCTCAATTTGTCAGTTTAATATAAGGAAGTCACTGCACTAGGCTACCATGTTCATTCATGAGCTCAAGAGGTGCTGGTAAGGGGATGTTGTTACCATTGGAAAGGGCAAAGCTAGTGGTTTCACCCCTGTTTCCACCCTTGTCTTTGTGCTAAGCTAACCTGACGGCTGCTTGTGCCTTCATGTTTAAAATGGCATCAATCCTGAAATCAAAGCAGGAAATTCCCCACAATGTCAAAGTTTTCAGGTAACAGGAAGCCCCTGGTTGCTGTTTGTTAGGCTCCTGCAGTGAGACTATTGATAATTCCCTGAAAAATGCATCATGGAGAAATCATGCCCTCTCAGGACAGATAAGACGGACAGGACCAACCCACCAGGTCGAATGTCATCGCGTCCTTGTTGAGAGCCTCCATGCCAGGCAGACGGGCCTTCACTTGGGTCTTGATGTAGCACTTCTCTCCTCCTGAAAACCGGATCCCTGTGATCCCCTGGAGAGGTTAGAAAGAGAAAGGGGACAAACAAGAAGCTCATTACTTCTCCAGCTAACGGAGCCTATAGATCTGTACATGTAAATGTAATCACTGCTGATTTTGATAACATTTTGTGGCGATGCTGCAGGTTGGCACCATGTTCTAGATTAAGAAATAACACTCACAGGGACACTGCGCTTAAAGGTCAAAATTTTAATAGTTAAAAGGCCAAAACTGCTGCTTCACTACTCTGATTGGCCTGATTGGGGAGCTTTAATTAAAGGTCAAAAACCACCAGTCCGAATTTAATGAAAATTGGAGACACAATGCATCTTGACACTGATTGGCCCAAAGGGAGATAACATGTCGACTTGTTCTTAATTCCTCCGCTGCCACAATGAGCCAGTCTCCCCACAAGGGTCTTTAAGGTTTTCAACAAATCTGATCGACCTCTTCGCCAATGCTCCAGATCGCTCTCAGAGTTTTGATCGGCGGGCAGATGAGCGCGGCTTTCTGATTTGATCTGCATCTCGGGATGTTTTGGATGATTTTAGATCCAACTCACAATCTCAAAGTCGTGGACCTCCACGGCCTCGTCTGCCCCGCTGCCCGTGCTGAATCGCTCCATGTTGTTGGCCGTGTCGATCTCCATGGTGCCCTCCTCCACTTTCCCATTGATGCTCATGCTGTAGTGGACATTGTAGACCTACACACACACACACACACACAAGGTTTCAGACTGGCATGTAAGGTATGAGAGTCCTGAGAGCCACCCCACCCCCACCCCCCTCTCTTTCAACACTCCTCCTCACCCTCCTTCTCCAATCTTACCCTATGACTTTTCCTCACACATATGGCCTCTCTTTTCTGGATTTCTCTTTCAGATGACACATTCATTCAGACCCAGTCAGAAGACTGCAATCTGTACAGCTCTGGCTGATAATGACCCTTCTGCACAGCCTTTTCATCATGTCTTAATAGCATTTTCTGACTCTGTAATGGAAAAAAAACACTCAGAGAGCTACATTTTCACCCCTCGTCTCTTCCACCTCTTGCCCCCGGAGCATCAGCCGGACCAAAGAGGCACCCACCCACCCCCAACCCCCTTTTCCACACTGCCAGAGTCCTCCAGCACACACCGCACACACATACACACACACACACACACACACACACAACGCCTCTATTCACCAAGCAGACTGCACCATGGAACTGGAGTGTTTAATTTACATTTTACTGTTTGCCTACACTGCAAAAAAAAAAAAAAAAAAGTCCATCTCGGAAAAACTACTTTACTGTTGAGTCTTAATTCAAACAAGTTAAAAACGTTACCACTGACGACTCCATTCCACTTGTTTCCCGTTCAAAAAAGCCCAGCTTGTTTCAAGAATTCCCTCAATCAAGTGACATTATTTTTATAGAGCGTGAGCATGAGAGCTGTTTTCGGCGACAGTGCCGCCACTTATTTTAGAAAAGTTTTGAGGGTAGAGTGAAACTGCGATGGAACAAAAGGAATCATCTAGCAGATCAGACTGCATTTGGTTTGAGATTTGATTGAGAGTCCTCGGGGACTGTACGGAAATGATTGGGATGGCGAGAGCAGCTGAGCATTATGTTTCTCTCTGTAACAAAGGAGACTCTTCGACGGGGTTATTCGTGTTTTCTTTGGACTGCCGTTGGCTTCAAACTGCAACATTATCCCTCCCAGCAACATGTCCACATAATCTAATATCTCAACAGCTCTCGTAAGAATGAACACGCTTGTAAAACCTGATACAGAGACTGATCTGTTGTCTCCTGCATACAGCAAAACGCATCTTTATGAACCCTCTCCAGCACTCTATAGACATTAAGACTACCATGACTTCAGCCACTCATCTTTCCATCTTTTCATACGCCTAAACAATTTTATTTGCACTTATAGAAAGCAACACAATAAAAAATATGAGTCTCACATGTTTCTCATTGTTGTTCCAGAAGTAAAAAGCCCCGACTGCCCCCAGCAGCAGCAGGAGAGCCCCTGCGATGAGGACTGCGATCCCGGCCTTCAGGAGCCTGCCAGTGGCGCTGGGCTTCACGGCCACGGCGGAGTAGGCCTGAGGTAAAACACACCAACCGAAAATTTGAAATGACAGCGTGTCCATATGCACAGCATCACCCACCAACAAGATGTGAATGTTGAGAAAGAATGATACCAGGGTTTTTTTATTCATCCAGCATGTGAGAAGTCAAGATGCGAACACTTTGGCCTCTGACTGCCCCCCCACAGATGTATCCACAGTATAAAACACAATAGGCGTCTATATCTCGACCACATTGAGCTGTTCTGCCCTGTTTGAAAACTCACCGGAGGCATGAACTGCTGCAGGTCCTCTGGTCCCGCAGAGGCGATCGGTACTTTCTCTGAGTTCCCGGCCATGACTGGAGACAAACACCTGAGGAAACCCCGGTCCACTAGCTCCCCTCTCTCTTTCTCTCTCTCTCTCTCTCTCTCGCTCTCTCGCACTCACATACACACACAAACACACACCCCTACACCCCACCCACTCCCCTCAGGAAGAGGACGGACACTTCTGCTCATTCATACAGGCAGGTCGTGTTGCTGTAGCGGTGCGCCACTGCAAACTTTCCAAGTTTAGCGACTTGAAATTAAAAGGTAAAAACCTCCAGCTGATGATCACCACATTGTGAGCGGCCACTAATTTAAGCCAGCAGTCTTGCTTTCTTTCTGAAAAATATACCCTTAATCATTCTTTCCCTTTGAAGATCATATAGACTGCTCATGTAACTTACATGAGTTTGATTCCTGCTATGATCCCCCGAATATCATATCATTAAGGTTCATGACGGCCTTGGTTGGAAGATCTATTCAGCAATTAAGGGGATGATGAAGGAAGAGTGGGATGTCTCCTCAGATCACCTTAGCACGCACCCCTTCGCCCCCTCCCTCTCTCTCCCTCCCACCCCCCTCTCTCTACCTCTCTCTCTCTCAATGCCTCCACAGACGGTTGCAGGTCAAAGGTGACTCTGGCGGAATGTGGCGTGTTTTCTCCAGCTTGGACACAGTTATGTTGACATGGCAGCGTGTAAAAAAAACGCCAGCTTGCTGGACAGACATGGATCTCACCCCCTGTATGTTCTGTATCCGAGTCCAGAGCTGCGTTTCTGATACGAAGGAGAAAAAAAATGCCCTGAACCCATGAATGATAATGGGGGGGGGGGGATTACGTAAGGGGCGCAGCGCGCGCATTTGGCAGACAGACAAAAAACATCCTGACAGGATTGCAGGAGGATTTGCTCACAAGGACTTCGTGTTCTTTGACGATATCACCAGCGTTTGGGTGCTCATCAAACTTATCTTAGTTAGACTTCCTCTCGTGCGTAAACCCTTTTTTGGAGACGAACGGTTAACGCGTCTTTACGCATCTAATTATGTCTCCTCTGTGCGCACGCGTCAGGTGGTAATGATTCATGTAATGGAAATCCGATCAGATCTTATATTTGTGTGTTAGGTGCAGGTCTTGGGCTGTAAAATGCAGTTATCAAGTCAGTAAAAAGTGAGAGAGAGTTACTGTGACGGTTTTCTGCCCCTGACACGCGCGAGGTGACTGAGTGATTTGCTAGAAAACCTTGGCGTCTGTTCTGGCTTCTCCCCAGCAAAAATCGTATTCACAGAAGAAAAAAACACACTAAGCTGACCTTCTCCGGTGGGCTGCAAGGACAGAGGCTCACTACTGCAATAACAGCGACGCCTGTTGGCTTTTAGGAGTGACTGATACACCTGCAAGGCATTCCCAAACACCCTGCTCCCCTCCTCGCGTCTCCGCACAAACACATGGACTCGCGTTCTCAGAACAGTATGTCAAAGTTTATTTTCTCTCAGAATATTGTGATGATAGAAAAAAAAAAATCTGTACAATTACTTATTATTGCATTCAAATAATTCAATACGTCGTTATCAACTTGATACATTGTGGGTCACCGGCCCTCAAACTGCACAGTTTTTTGGGGCCATTTTAAATAGTCAGCGTGCTTAAAGATCCATAATTACAGTTCATATTTACACGTCTCTGCTTAATTATTACTTTTATGAAAATAAAATCTCTGTATGTACAAAACTTGCATATGATACACTTCATGTCCAACATAATGTCTCAAAGTGATTGGATGGACATCAAATGTGGCTTTTACAATAAAACACAAATATTAGGATATAAACCTATATATGCACGCTCTCCACGGCAACAGATAACTTCAGAAAGGTACATTTACATATTCTCATTGTCAATGAATCATAAATTAAAACTTTGAATACACTATACATTTCTTTGAGAGTGAGCTTAGGGGGGTGTGTGTGTGTGTGTGTGTGTGTGCAATGTCTGTTTTAGACATCATTGTTGGGACAGTGTGTTGGGGTCGGGGTGTAAACGGGGAGGGTTATGTCACTGATCTCCTGCACCCTCACGGGCCTGGGCGGGGTGACCAGAACGTAGTCGTACTCTCTGTGCAGCACCTTCTCGTACACGCTCTGCAGCCCCACTGTTTTGGGGATGTGGGCTTGGTAGTAGTTGTCTCTACGGTGGGGGTCCCGGGGCAGGGAAGCCGTTTTGGAGAGGCTGCTGAAGGAGGAGAGGGTCGGGGCCGGAGAGGGCGCCGCGTTGGCTCTCACTGCTGAGGGGCTCCAGCAGCGATCTGAGTGACCCAGGACCTTACATTCACTGGTGCAGGCCCACAGAGCTGGAGGAGAGGGGGGGGGAGAGTGGAGTTAGATTCAGAACCAAAGATGACACCTGGTGTTTCATACATAAACAAACAAAATATGTCATGCTTACCATTTTGGCCACCCATGGGAGGAACCACCACCCCATCTTTCTTCAGGCCAGTGTCTCCACTGACATCGCTGTCACTGTCATTGAAGTCACTGTCCCCCTTGCCACTGTCTTTGCCACTGAAGGCAGGGTCCCGGGCAGAGATGGTGGTGTAAGAGTTGCCCTTCCAGATGGTGATGGGCCTCACCGCCTCTTTGCCGTTCCCATATCCGGGCAGGGTGGAGTAGCCCTGCAGGAGGAGAGAGGAGAAAGAAAGCAGAGGTTAGTGTCTGCTGGATGAGCACAGTGCAGATTGCCACTCTACACCTCCCCTCCCCACCCCTCCCCTAGACTGAGCACAGTGTCCCAGAAGGTGTATCTCACCTCGTGTTTATTCCCTCGGAGCTTGCTGTTGCTGTCTGAGTCATACACGCAGGGCACTTCGCTGCCGTCCTCTGAGGCCGAGCACATGTCGCTGCCCCCGGGGTGAGCCGGGGTGAATCCGCCGGGCTGGCTGCTGTAGGAGTGTCCTTCAAAGCCCGCTCCTCCCGCGGCTCCGTGGAGAGGCAGGAGCGGGTTGTCCACCACGTGGTTTCTGCCCCTCTCCAGCGTGCCCTTCTCCCCGTACGAGTCGCTGTCTTCTCCGCTTTTGTCCCGCTTGCGCCGGTTGCAGGTGGTGGCAATGAGGATGATGGCGAGCAGCAGGAGCGTGCAGCTCCCCGCGAGGACAACGATAATCACCACCGACAGGTCCCACTGCGCGTGCACCTCGTCCCCGCTGCCTGACTGGTATACGGTCCTGTCGCTCGGCGGGGAGCCTGCGATGATGAGGAAGTGGAGCGTGGCGGTTGAGGTGAGCGCGGGCCTCCCGTTGTCACTCACAGTCACGGTCACGCTCAGGGTTTCGTCCACGTCGTGGCTCAGCACCTGGTTGAGGTAGATCTCCCCGGTGGCTTTGTTGACAGAGAACACGGAAGGTTCACCGGTGGCCAGCCCGAAGGACAACTCAGAGTTCACGCCCTCATCCGCATCCCGCGCCTCCACTCGGGTGATGACGTAGCCACTCGGTGCGTCCCGGGGCAGGAGGACTTCAGCTGAGCCGTTATTGAGCGCCGGCTGAGTGATCACCGGTGCGTTATCATTCTGGTCCACTATCCTCACAAAGACGTTAGCGCTGCCGGACAGGGGCGGAGAGCCGCCGTCGCTGGCCGTGATTCGGAGCTCCAGCTGTTTCATCACCTCGTAGTTGAAGCTCCGGAGTGCGTAAAGCGACCCACTGGCGGGGTCCAGTGACACGAAGGTGGAGATGGGGGATCCCATGAAGTATGTGTCCGCCAGCTTGTAGCTGACCTTCCCGTTTGACCCCATGTCCATGTCCCGCGCCACCACCGTGGTGATGTATGCGCCAGGCGCGTTGTTCTCCACCACGGCCACCTCATACACCGGTTTACTGAACACCGGAGCGTTGTCGTTCTCATCCGTCAGTCTTATTGTGTACTGAGTGATGGTCCTGAAGGGAGGGGAGCCCAGGTCCTCCGCCACCACTGTAAGGTTATATTCGGGGATTTTCTCCCGGTCTAACGGGCTGGTACTCACGATCATGAAGCTGTCCTCGTACGCCTGCTGCAGTCTGAAGTGATCGTGTCCGTACAGTGTGCAGTGCACCTGTCCGTTAGCGCCCGAGTCTCTGTCCGAGGTGCTGACCAGAGCCACAAAACTCTCCCTGGCCGCCGCCTCTGTGATGTACGCTATCCCCGCCGTGATGGACGTCATAGGGGTGATGGAGATCTCCGGTGCGTTGTCGTTAACGTCCTGCACCTGCACTACAATTTTGCAGATGGCCGGGCTCGGGTTCGGACCCAGATCGGTGGCCTGGACGTCAAACTCGTACGTGTTCTTACTTTCAAAGTCAATCGGGCTCTCCAAGGTGAGCCGTCCGGTCTTCCTGTCCACTCGGAAGAGTTGTCGTATTTCGGTGGGCACCTGGTTACCGAACCCGTACACCACTTCGCCGTTCAGCCCCTCGTCCGGGTCCTCCGCGTTCAGGTCCAGCAAGAGGGAGCCCACCGGTGCGTCCTCGGGCAGGTCCACGGAGAAGCTGTTCCTGTCGAACACCGGGCTGTTGTCGTTGTAGTCTTTCACCTTGACGTTGATGCGCGTTGTTCCGGTGCGGGACGGGTTGCCGCCGTCCATGGCAACCAGCTCCAGCGCGTAAGTAGCCTGCGTCTCTCGGTCCAACTCCTTCATGAGCACCAGCTCCGCATATTTAACCCCGTCGGCCCTGCTGAGCACGTCGATTGAAAAGTGGCTGTTCACGGAGATCTGGTAGCTTTGGATGTAGTTCACCCCAACATCGTCATCCACGGCAAAGTCCAGCGGGATCCGCGTGCCCACCGCTGTGTTCTCGGAGATCTCTAGACTCGACTCTTTCCGGGGGAACTCGGGGGAGTTGTCATTGATGTCCTTGACCTCCACCTCGACGTGGATGAGTTTGAACTGCTCTTTGGAGAAGCTGACCACGTCGAAAGCGATGAGGCAGTGCAGGGTGTGTTTGCAGATGCGCTCCCTGTCTATCCTCTCTCCTATGGTCAGCTGCCCGTCGCTCTCCCTCAGACGGATGAAAGAGGAGTTGAATTGTTTCATCATCCTGAAATTGGTCCTGGAACCCCCCGAGGAAGAGGCAGTGGATGAGATGTCCTTGGCCAAGTTTCCAATGACTGTCCCCGGTGCGTCCTCCTCAAATGTCTGATATTTCACCGTCTTTCCTTGTGTGACAGCAGCCAAGCTTGTCAAAGAGACGCACACTAGCACCAACAGCCCGTTCCACCCTATTCCTCCCATCTTGACACCTTCACTCCAGAATAATCTGAAATTCAGCAAACTGTCCACACTGAGTCCGATTTAAAGTTTCGACAAAACGCACCTGCGAACAGCTACTCCTTCCCCGCTCCCGTCGACTCTCTGGGGCTGTTTATTTTTTGTGTAAAGCCTGTAATAAATATTCCATATGTCTTTCAATGCGCACTCTGGATGCGCTCCGCTCTCTCTCTCTCTCCCTCTCCCTCTCTCTCTCTACTGGAGGTGTGCTGCTCTCTCAGCGCAAGAGGGCTGCAGTGTCTGCAGGAGGGTTTATACGGCGAGGCATGCAAATGAGCCGCACTGTGACCAATCCGAGCTTTGAGAGGGGAAAAAAAGGGGGACTTCTGAAAGACCTCTAAACCCTGTTTAGAGATTCCTGGACTGTGCGGAGAAACTTGGCACCCAATATGTGGGCTAAACGCGGGGCTTGATTTAATACAGCTATAGTTTCCGTTGCTTGTTTATGTTCCTGGGGCTGTTAAATGAGTCTGCGCACCGACACATGGGGGGGAGCACAGAGATGCGCAGTGTCCCTGAGCTAGAGGACAAAGCATTTGAATAGGAGTATCTGTTCAGAAAGCGTTACCCTATAGGCGCACTTTCGGTGTAAAGAGATTTATGCTTAAACACTGTTCGGTTGGATCCCCACGCACGTGTCCTGTGTAACCCACTGGAGTAAAAACAGCCACTGGCGGGCTGAGCATGTCCCAGTGACCTCCCCACCTCTGATAGGAGAGTAACTAGATGTATGCACGAATAAGACGCGATTCGTCTTTTATACTCCAACCTCAGAGTGGCCTGATCCACTCACATAGACAGATAAGATTTCATATAATGGACTTATGATAGACCCATAATGCTGAGACAGCTTAACACGCGGAATAATCGCAGGGCCAGAGATTCAGTAGAATGTGGTGTAACTGGTGGTAATAGCATCATTTTAGTGCTCATTTTCTTCTCATTAATAAACTCCATAAATTTGCTCTGTCTTCTATTATTCATCCCCCTTGTGTGTTGTAATCCAGTAATTGTTTGCCTATCGGATCATATCTGAGGCTAGAAAAGGACGATATCCACTTAAACATTGATTTTATTCTAATTCGGTCTCAGCTCAGATCGGCTCACGAGATGTCTCGTGCGCGAGAGAGGGGATTTTTTTAATTAAAGCCAGTGTAACGGCCCGGTTTAACATGCGACTCTCCTTGGCCTCGCCTGCCAGAACAGAGAGGCGCAGGTGAAGACGACACACGCGCGCGCACACACACACACACACACACACACACACGAGCACAGGCGGTCACGCACGCACTCACACAGCCTTCTATGAACCCGTTACAAATGGGATTTGGCTGTAAACGCAGGGGGGATTTATCAGGATTTCAATAGTGAGATTATATCAAAGGCGTATGAAGCCCTCGTTAGTAGCGGCGGGATAATGGCATGGCAGGGTCTCCCTTTGCAGCCGTCCATGCCGGTATTGTGGTCCCTGAGCTGGTCTGTGGGGACCCTAACCCCCGCTGCCTCCAGGCAGCCCTCCGCCTAACTGCAGCATAATGAGGCAAAGCCACATGCAGCCTTTGTACCATCCCTCCATCCCCATTCACCCCCCTTTCCAGACCTGCCCCGGTCCGGGCCACGACTCCTTTCATTACAGGGAGATGGGAGATGAATTGGCCTGGACATCAGGGTCCCTCCTATTAAAATACATTTAGAGAGCGACCAGGGCCCGTCACGGCTCTTTAAGAGATTTTCTCATTCTTCCCATTGGACTTTCTCTCTTTCCCTCTCTCCCTCCTACACCACCACCACCCCATCCTGCCCCCAACCGCTCCACACACACGCACACACATGTTTTTCAGGGGCAACACTTGCCTTGCAGTAGAAGCTAATATCAGTTGGCATGTTCTATAAAGAACCCATCTGCCACAGAAAGTCAAATAGGAGACACCTGAATGGACAACATCTAGTCAAGCAGCTTGCATAGTTAGACACAGTCAGGCCTGTCCTAACCGATAAGGAGACACCAATCTGTCATTTATTAAGGACATCACAGCAAATCATCAGCCCTCAGAGGGGAGTTATACAACTGTTGATTTTCCAGTCAGGCTCCTTTATGATGATTTTATAAGTTGTAACTAATTGGGTTTTTAATGTTTAATGAATCCTTCACTGTAGCTTTATAAGGTCAGTTATGATCCATTAGAAAGAAAGGCTTTTTGGTTGCCAGGTTGTGGAAAATTAAAGGGATTTTGTAGGCACTATTGGAAAAATATCAGGGGAAAGTTCAGAGGGTATGTTAATGTGACCCTTTGCTTTTATTCTGCAAACTGACATTTTATTTCAGCCTTCTTTTGCTATTAGATTTAGGCCTATCGTTACATCAGAAGGACATTCGCCTGGGACATGCTTTGTAATGCTGCAAATTGCCACATGCAAGAAACAGCAGTTCTATTAAGACATTATGGTTTAAATTTAACAAATCTGACCCTGGTTCAGTGTACTGCGGGGAGTGTGTTTTTTTTCAAACTTAAGTAGAGTGTTCATAGGAAGCATCAATAACCTTGGGGAGAGTTTTATTTTCTTTAATTTTTTTAAGTTTTACAAAGTGAACCCGGTTCAACCCTGCTTCACCGGCCCCATAATGACTGCACCATCCCTCAATAAGCTATTAAAAAAAAAGTTTTCATTTTATGTCAAGTTCTTCACAATTTATAAAGCTCGTGCATTTCCAACATGCATAATTACCGAATGGATAGGAGTGAGCTTCAGCCACTTGCATATTTCACAACCTTCTTATTAAGGGTTATATCTCATATATTAAGCATTTCATAAGGCATCTAAAGCAGCAGCAATCACATCGCTGATTCCATGAAGATAACTGATCATTTGGTTGCAGCAGCGACACGAAGTCTGATCCAAGAGATCCTCGTTTCGTTCTGCAGCGTTGTGAGCAGCCCATTCTTGGAGGCGGAGGGGGTCTCTCGGAGCCCAGGCTGATAATGTGCTCACTGTGGGGCCGTGAGAGAATCATCGTGTTTACTCTCGTTTCTTTACGTGTTCGGAGCGCACAGGCTGCCATTCTAACGGCGCTCGGCATTCTCTCACACACACAGCCAGACAGAGCAATCAAAAGCAAATTACACTACGTTGAGTCTCGCCTCGCGGATTAAACCCTCGGCGCGTGCGTGTGCGCGTGCGCTAGAAAGACAGAGAGACTTTCTTGCCATGTTTGACGGGGTTCTGCAAACCCCCCCACCCCCACCCCTTCCCCCCAAAACAGCAAAGCTGTCATCTGAAGGACACACACACCTAAAAAAATAATTCTCTCACGTGATCACCGTGTCAATCTCGCCCGTCTGCACGCGAGTTCAACAATAGCAGAATTAGAGAGAGTCTCCCAAATCCCCTCTATTCTTCACGGGCCATATTAGCATTTTCTTTAACATATATAAATATATCTTTGGAGGACCCCCCCCTCCCTCCCTCCCTTCCCTCCTTTCTTTCTTTTCTTCTGCATTGTGGTCCCATTTGCTCTGGTGATCGCCGGGTATTTGGGGTCTGAAGCCGGTCGCCCGATCTCTGCCTCTTGTTGGGGCTTAACTCATTGAGATGGAAATAGGCGATTTGGTGTCTTTTGTCCACCAGATAAGCGGTGGAAGGAGAAAGTGAGGAGCGGGAGCAGGAGGGTGAGAAAGGAGGGATGGAACCTATGTGTGTGTGTGTGTGTGTGTGTGTGTGTGTGTGTGTGTGTGTGTGTGTGTGTGTGTGTGTTCGGGGGAGGGGGGGGTGTCTAAGATAATCGATCAGCCAGCTGAACCCCCCCAACCCCCCTCTCTCTTCTAACCTTTGCTTAACTCGCGTGCCATCACAAGCACACAGCCCTAATTGGTTCCCAGCACTAATTATCCAATTATCGCCGGAGAACCGCACTCCAGGACTCGTCTGGGTAATGGCCTCATCCTCTACACTATTGATGAAAATGATTAGGAGTGAATGCGCCCATCAGCTCCAGAGTGCAACACTTGAGGAACTTGTGTCACGGCCCCTGTTTAGAAGGTCTTACAGAGAGGATGGCACTTCACTTACACAGGGTTGATGCGCGCATTCAACCTGCATTACCCCTAAACTCTTACCGAAAATTGAATACATGATAAAGTGGTGTGCGGGTTAATTAGGCCCCTTTGTATGGCCATCACGAGGTGAAAAAAAGAGGTTATAGGCTGACACCGGTTTTAACCTTTCACAGTGGAATATCCACGTGGAATAGAAACTGTTAGGGGATAACAAAGACAACTTATTCATAGAAACAACTTATTTTAAAGTTGTTTCAATATGTTTCTCTGATCATCTGTTCTGGTAAGGTGGTAAGGGGTGGCTTAACCTGTGGTCCGCCAAGGTGATCGGTGTTTTATAAGTTTCACTCAGCTCATACTTTGAGCCATTCTGTATACAGTTGGAAAGCCATTTCGTTATTTGGATATATTCGGGTTTGGATTGTTGATTAGGCACAAGACCTTTCAAGTGTACTCCATGTTGCTCTGGGGTGTTTGGATGAGCGTTGTCCAATGATTTCAGTCATTTACCATCAATGGATGAATTGAAAAATAGTTGACTGAATACTGGATTTAAAAATCGTAAGTTGCGGCTCAAATATGGCATTTGCAGCAAAACTGGTACAACATGTATCCCGATTCAAACCGTATCTCTATTAAACTTTGGTCAAGAGGAAATCAACAAAACTCTTTCATAGTATTTATTTAACATTCATTTTAAATATAATTAATCCATTTTAAGATTGGAACCGCACCAAACTGCAGAATAAACCTGCTCGCTGTAGGAATAAAAAAAACACCATAGCAGGGAGACATGTCGGCGGACTGTCTCCTATTCTGACTGCGCAGCGGGGAACCAGTAGCCTACATGCAACACTGCAACAGGCAGTGAACTGCACCGAGCCACATGTGAATGAAGCAGCAGGCATGGACTGGCACCGGCGTGCCACCAGATTGGTAACGTCCAGTTACACTAAACATTTATTCTCTTTTCTCCGTCTCTTTTTCTTTTGGTTAACTTCTGCTCCGATCCATCACCTTCCGTCCCATCTGTCGCTGATAGCTGCAACACTTTGAATAAATTCCTGCCGACAAACAAAGCGGTTAACATCTCATGAATGCAGCTTTTTACACCCCATACACAGATTGTGGGGAAACTTTGGGGCCAGTGGAGTAACTAGTGCAAAGAAATCTGTGCTGGGACACTCCCTCTTAGCTTCCACTTCATTACCGGTATTGTGCTCGGGAGCGCGCAATCTGTGCGGCCGTCTCCGCCCAACCCAGCCAGCTTTCTAATGAGTTTCCAATGATGATTTAAAGGCTCGCAGAGCCGTTTCCCTCCAAACTCCTCCCACCTCCCCTCTCATTCTTCCTTTCAGCGCTTTTGCGCCTCTTTTGTCTCGGGCCGTTTCCATCACTGGCTTTCTGGATTCAGGAGAGGTCAGGAGGAGCGCACATAAAGATTCACACATCAGGCCTGAATAAAGGAACGATATATAGGGGAGTTACAGGGGACCTGCATTGCCCCCTGTCCCAGACCAGTAGTGGGAGAAACGGTCGGGGAGAATCAGAGGCATGTGTCTGGTCTGAGGGTGTTTAGTGGAGACAAGTTCTTTATCCAAATGTTCTTATTCCAAAGACAAACAGGAAGTAAAAGTTAGTACGTGAGGTAATGAAAGGCTCCGGGGCTGTGTGTGTGTGTATGTGTGTGTGTGCACACCTGATGGCTGCAGTGCGCCAGATTGTGCCGTGCTTTGGATGAACAGATGGGGGTGGATGAGTTAAGAGAAGCATGGAGGGAGGGAAAGGCAGACGTCTGCATATCACTCATGTGAAGTTATGTCTCCCCTTCTTCTCTCCCTTTGCGTGCTCCACGTGCACCGATAATAATAATAATAATAATAATAAAAATGAGGCACCAGCATTCGGATGGGCTGAGCCCGATGTGTGATGCTGATGGAGCCAAAAGCAGGTTGGCAATCATAAGTGCCTGTGATAATTCATCAATCAATGGGACTTTGTCTGAGGCTTATGGGAATCTATAGGGAAGACTTCTACTGGCCAAACGGTTCACTTAACACGCTCGTGACGAGAGATTAGTAACAGACGCACAACACACTGCATCGCTGCATGAAAGATGAATGTACAGCTAAACTGTGTGTTGATGTTTATTTAAGAGCATTAAAGTAACACTCTTTAAACTTTTTAACAGCTGCTCCAGGGACGGATCAGCTTGAGCACACATATTTTATTTAGAGCCGACAAGTGTGACACAGCCGCTGAAAAATCAACTGTGGAGAAGTTGTGGTCACGTGTTAAATCCACACAAAGTCCCCCTGCCAGTATAAAATATGTCAAGAACTGTTTTGTTGCATGGTCATGAAATTTGGTACAGATACCCACAATGCCCAAAGGATGAATCCCAGTGTAGTTGGTCATACCTGGATTCTCCCTGTAGCGCCACCAGCAGGTCAAAGAATTTGCATAATCAGTTAAAAATTGGTGTACAGGCTTGAATCTTACTGACTTTTCTGATCATTCACTGAAATATTGAAACAGCTCATGGATTGATTACTACAAATTTGGTGTGGTCATGTCCGTCTGAGTTGTATTAACCCAATGAGCGGTATCACCAGGTTAACATATGGATTTCTCCAATACTTTGGTTTTAGGACCAAATATCTGCAAAGACTAATGACACTGCTATTAGTCTCAGTTATATGCTTGTGCCAGTTATGTTTGCATCATCACTGTGCATATGTTAGCATGCTGACATTAGCGTTTAGCTACGAGCACAGCTGCCTACAGCCTAAAGCTGCTAGCTTAGCTGTAGACTTTAAGTCTTGTTGGGTGATTTCTACCATTTCTCAGTTCAAAGATCCACTTGTACCCCTTTTTACACTTAAATTAGTGTGTGTATAAGGTTTTTTTAAACATGGGAAACCTGGAAAACAAGGTATTCGACTCCCTTGACATTGCCAGTAGATGTGATTGTCTTTTGTGCTTCCTGGTGCTACACAATGACTTCAAAACAGCTTCACAAACGCACTGAAAATAGGGTTCCATTACAAAGAGGAGTGAGTCAGTGACGTTCATGTGGTGGTTACTCTCTTACATCTTTTTCTTCAGTCACTCTTTGAAAGTCAGCGCCAAATTAGAAAGGATTTTAGAACGTGCGTCACAGCATCGTGTCGGGAACAACAATGAGAGCGTCTGCCCATGTGCAGCGTTTCCACGGCTGGCGATCTGAGCTGGGGCCGATTAACGCCCATGACTACTGCAGAGTCGTTTGATTTGTGTTTGAATGCTGATTGTACCTTTTAACACTGAACACAAAAGCCAGATGTTAGTGGGTTTTAATGTTTGTTTGCATGGTGTGAGAGGAGCTTTACTAGCTTTTGGGATTTTCATCCTTTTCCCACTGGCTTCATTCAGGAACTGGAGCTTGCTCAGGTATCAGCACATGAACCAAGTGTTGTCCAGCTTAGGTTACATTGTAGTGGTGTGCATGTTTTCTGTCCATTCCTGTAAAAAAGGCTCCGAGCTTCTTAATTCATCATAATACAATACATCATTATGCTCACATGTCTTCTATATACTGATATACTGAAGTATTTTATATCTTTAATTGATACATTTCATTATCATAGATAAACTTTGCAGCAGACTTCTCTGCTGCCAAATGCCTCCCGTCGTGCATAAAAAACATTTTGAGGCTTATTACCTCTTTAACTTTAAGCAATAACCCACTAACCTACTTTATAGACTGTATGAGTCACACAAGACAATCACGGAGTGCATTAGCAGCCAAGGTGGAAACGCTTCTTAAACTTGCCTATTTGATAGGCAACAGAACTCCCACTCTCACTTACTTTGTAATTCCTCTCTCTTATCTCCTCTCCCACTCCTCTCCCATCTTACCTTTTCCTATTTCTCTCCATTTCTCTACTTTTTCTTGCTGTTTCAAGTCCCCGCAGCGCTATTTAGAGCAAGGCACAGGGCTATATTAATGTGACTAAAGAGGATTGTACAGGTAACACAAGTCCAGCTGGCAGTAAACTCAGCGGTGCGGTTCCTCTCTCCCAGAGCATTAAAGCTCCCCTGTTTATGGAGTCACCCTCCATAAACAATACTATATAATTCTCTTTGAACGTTACAGCTCATGCCTCATATAAAACAATGCAAAATATGAGGGGACACCACGCACACCCACACAAACAGTACACAAGCTCTACACACACACACACACGCACACAGAAGGTAGGCTGCAGTGCACATGCACACCGCCACGGCATTATGCGATCAGTGCGTCCTCTCTGCTTGTGCCAGGAAGACTTTGAAGGGAAGGCATTGTTTTCCCCTGGGAGTAAACAACCACCGAAGGCAACTAACTATAGTCAACAAATAGTCTATATGCACCAAAACGCCCCACACCACACGAAAAAACAGAACTATCGCTGCGCTCACTATAGGGCTAATCAATATTTCAGCAGCCCAGCCTTGATTGTTCATGCAGGCCATGAGAGGGCTAATGAGGCGAAGCTGCAAAGACAATGTGCTCACCAAAGTAGGGCTATCAACTAAAGGACAAAATTATCTTTCAGATCTCCCGGATCAGTCGCGCTCTGCCCAGGGTGAGATGCCACTGAAGTGAACCACTGGAGAGCTTCCGCTGGATGACAGCTTATGAGTAGGCATATCAGTCTGGGAGAGCACAGATGTGGTTCCCTCTGATCTGCTGTGTCAAAGTCCTCACGCCTCATATGCTGTTTGTTGTCAGCGCACTTTGAATCGCACTTTCTGCGGGAAACGTGGTTCGAAAAATAAACGGCTGCTAACGGATCGACGGGCAAACCGAGAGCTCGGAGGTTTTAATTAATGTTCAGTTCACCGCAAATAGATCTTTGAATGTTGCCGTGAATATTTAGGAGGGCTAAGCGTTCAGACCAGCGTCACTTAGGGACTGTACAAATGTGGTTGAGAGAAAAGACGAGGGCCGTGGATCTTAGGTTTTTTTGTCCTTGTTCTAAATGTATTTTTAATTCTGCCTTCCTCTGTGAAATACTTAATGATTGCATAAACAGTTAAGTCAGAAAGGCAGCTTTGAAGTGGAAACAGACGGCATTTTCAAGTTGTGTTACTGTCACAAAACAAGTGGGATCGCGTATTGTTTTCCTGCTAGCTCAGCAAAGACCAGCAACACAGGACATGCTGCGTTTTTTTTTACCAGATATCAATGAAAAGAACAATAGACAGGAAGAAGCATGTTCACTGAAGGGCTCATTTAAAATGATGTAGAATTCTATGTGGAGTAATGATGAAGTTTGACTGTTGCTTTGTGCAAATATGTGAGTACAGCAGAGGTTGGTGTTGGGGGGGGTTAGAGAAGAAACATTAGGAGAAAACGCAGAAATTCATTAATTCGTTCAGTCGATAGCAGAGACATGAGAGCGGGAGGAGGAGACGTTCCCAGGAGATCGTCTCCGGTGGCAGACAGAACTGGACTGCAGTGAAAGAGATGAAGAAAACCAATCTGGTGTTAATGTTCTACAGCCATACACTGTGCATACATTAATTCATAATGGCACATTCAAGTAAAAACAGTCTGTTTCTGTTTTAGCTCTTTGTTGCCTACATTACCCACGATGCAACTGAACCGCAGGCTGTTCTGTCGGACATTCTGGCGTTTTGGGCTAGCGGTGGCTAACGTAGCCTCAAGCAGAGATGAGGAGCTGGCTGCAGACGTCTGGTGAGCCCACTTCTTTCTCGCTGCGCACGTCACCAGCCCGGGCTGACGCTGACTCCACTCAGGACAGCGCCAGTCAACATTTATCTTTTTGCATTTATTCATCAGATTTTGTGCAGCTCCCTCTGGAGCCACAAACGACTTTATGTAACATTTTTCACATATGCAGTCGCACTCCCCAAGACCTTTAAACAGACTTTGATGTGTAAAATGGAGTTCCCCTTTAAGATATAAAAGTTTAAATCGGGTTACAGGAATAAAAGTAGCCCAAAAAAAGTACCCAGCTATGTTATTTTGACGTTTCATGTCGCAGTTCCAAGTCAAAAACATTAACAGCAGTCTTTAAATGTGACATTAAAACCCGGATCCTCACCTCACGCAGACAGAACCTTTCCACTTTACACCTGCTTCATGAAATATAAGTGTTATGGTTGCAGGACTATAAATTCAAGTGACTAAGTCATGAAGCGCTGTTAGCGTGCTACATTTTGGGTCTCCATTGCCATCAAAGAGAAAAAAACAAGCTATGTAAACACGAAGATCCTTGCAGGCACGCTAGCACACACAGCAGGCAACAGCCAATTATCTTTGCTCACAATAAATGAGGAATAGTCAAATTAGTATTGGGGAAGGATCTTCATAGATTAGAATATAAAAAGTGGAGGAAAACATCCTCACTCCTCACAGACCCTCGACACAAAGCCAAATGTAGGCTATTTCATAAAACTACAACCCTGTGTCATCAAAGCTCTCCCTGCGGAGGCGTTATTCTTGATCGCTCCTCCCGTCTAAGCGCCCTATTTCTCCACATAGTCATCTTTGTTTGCAACACTTGTCTCGCGTCACCGAGAGGAAAAAAAAAAAAAAAAAACCCGCGTTCGATTCATCTTAACAGTTTGTGTGTCACTGGGGAAAAAAATGGGTGAAACTTTAAAAAATTCAGGCTTTGTTGCCAGAGAACAGAAGGCTCACAAAGTTTTATAGAGGCAGCCATGAAGTTCTGCCTCATTAGATAGAATAGCTGTTCTATATTCAGGGTCTCTGTGGGGCTAACAGACGCAATGAGTGGGCCAAACTCGGTTCGTTCCGCCAGAGCAAGAGCCCTTTTGTTTGTGTTTGGTGGGTGGGGTTGGCTGGGGTACAGGGGCCAGGCGGGCCCTTCAAAACCTGGATTTCACCGCAGCTGAGCAGCAGACATATTAGGAGGAGAGTGTGTGAAATGGACTACATAAGAAAGTAGGATTTGAAGTCCTGTCCTGAAATGATTTAATCCAGCAGGTTACATCACTGCAGAGACCCAGATTGATATCTGCCGTGAAGAGAGAAGCACTACAGGTGTACTGCTTTCCCACACCGTGGCACAAAGGAGCCATCATGCTCCAGCTGGAGTTGGTGATCAAAAACAACGACTGACTCACAACCTTGTCAGGTGCTGGGATATTAAACGACTCACAGCCAGCCCAGGATTTGTCACGGTGATGTTTCGAAAGATGAATTTCAGTTTTATTTCAATTTGGGTCTAGCATCAGGTGTTGTTTCTATTGGCGGCGGTAACGTACTCAACAAAGTAGCTGCTGAGATCTGGGAAAAGCAGTCAGATGACCAGACGTGCTGTGAACAAACAGTGTAGCAGCCTAAACATAAGAAGGACTACAGTAATACGGAGCCCGAACAGTTTGAGTCATGATTTTACTATTTGCCTTTGATTTCTCTCGCAGATACCAACCTGAGGGTTTGTGTGAGGCTACATCTACTGCCCAAATGTATAATTAGTGCAAAGATGCTTTAAACTTTAAATGGATCGCACATGTTTAGAGATGTTGTTCATAGTGGCAATAAGTGGTTTGAATGGTTTCAGCTCAGATGGACCCCACTGTCTGTTGCTTTCGTTGTGGAGATTTGAATACAATATGTTTGTCACCAAATTAGCTAAGCAGTGCTTTACTTCAGCAAAGCCATACAGGTGTTGTGACATGTGACAGTGGACATATCTGGACAGCACAGACAGAACAATAAAACACTCGACCCCTGTTGTTTTCTTATTAGTATTATTGAAATATATGTTATTACTATTGCTATTGTTTCATATATGTAATATGGAGAGCTCGGCCAATCAGGCTGCAGGTCGACTTTACCTTGCTGTCCGGTGCCATAGAGAAACATTTTCAATTTGATGGTTAAAATATGGCAGCCAATATATACTTTTGTCAAGTGCAGGCCACCGTAGGATGTCATTTGTGATTACTGGTGATGCGTTTCTAGAGAGAAGTGCTCTTCATTAAAACTTGTGAAAAGATCGAGAGCAACTCAGAAATAAATTAAAAACAAATTCAATGAAAACATGCAACCACAGAATGATGAAAATAAGAGATCTCTTCTTGTTTGTTTACTCCTCACATGACACAGCTTGAATTACAATATTAACATTATGATTAGTTGGATTTAGAATGAGAAAATGGAGCCAGAGTGTTTATTTTTCATATGTATTTATATTTTTAAAGAGTGGCACTAATTCTAGAAGGCAGCGGCGCTGGATATTTAAAATTAAAATCCACTGACTGAGTTTAAGGACACATTTCAGAGTTGTCCTCCTAAAAAAGATTAGAGGATTAGGAAACCATCTCGAAGTTGCTGTTTCATGTCTGTGTCCTAGATTCAGCTTGATATCCTTTGATTGCACAAAGAAACCCAGGCTGCAGCGCTGTGGGCCCAGATAATGGGGAGAAATTTGCACTGTGTCATTATTTTCATCTCACTCTGTAACAATCATTTATTATAGACGGTTATTTCATTGATAACTTAATGGGCTTATTCTCCATTCACGTTGGCCCGCTCATTAGGGGCTGATAATGCAAATGTAATACAGGCTATTAGAGGTGTTTAGCAGGCTTGTGTCTGAAGACGTGGGTATTTGTTGGGCAGATGGACGCAGCTCCGGGGCTGCCCTCACCCCTGACCCCCCACAGATGTCCCAAACCCAGGCAGAGCTCCGTCACGAAGCGGTGGAAAATCGGTAATACACCGGAACCGACTTGTCAATACGCAGGACAATTAGGCGCGTTTGAGCGCCAGCTCTGGCTGCGCAGCGGCGCTCGTTGCTGCGTGAAACACGCAGTGATTACAGCGGAGATGAAAGAGGGAAAGAGGCCATGCGGTGCCTTTCTGTGGAGGCCTGTTTGACCGATGGCTCTCCGCTGAATAGGGCTCTGGTGGTCATACATAAATTAAGAGGTTAAGTGAGCCATCAGGAACAAATGTTTGCATTTATTAACTAAGAATAATAGCTCCCAGCAGTGAACCCACAGCCCGAGTTTCCCCTTTGGGCTGAATTCTTAAGCGCAGGCCTGTTTGAAATTACCTCCAGTTTGGTATATTAGGATAATTTAGCATACAGGTCAGTCTCTATGTGGATCAGTCAGGTCTAATTAAGCTCCACAAAGACAGACTCTTATTGTTTTATAATATGAAAGGGTCAATAACAGCAGAGAAGACACCAATCCCGCTGTTAAATAGCAGCAGCTGCAGCCGCAAGGTAATATTATACTGTGGCATTGTTAAGGCGCACTGTGTTCCAAATGGACAACCAGGAATCACATGTACACGCGCAAAAAATGTGGAAAACTAATAAACTGCGGCTTCATTAAGACATCAGAGACTGAAATGTTCACGAGGCTCGTTATGCAGAACAAACATTCCCGTTCACATGTGAGGGGGGGGGGGATCCCGCAGGAATGCATGAGGCAGGTGTAAATTTAAACTGTTAATGAGGCGCATCAAAAGCATCAAAGACGCGCCGTGCTGAGACATTCAACCATTAGTCCAAACTAGACAAAAGCCATCAGAGAGTTTTCCTCGCTAAACGGCGCAGAATGGGTCCGAGCAGCGGGAGTTATATTGTAGCCGCAAACCCCCGCGGACTGCACCGGGCTAACCAGACAAGTCTGCTGACTTTAGACTCTAACGAGACGAGATGAAACGTCTCCGATTGGCCGGAGTGCAAAACACGGTCTGCGTGTTCTGGAGAAACGCGCAGATCAGTGCGGAGATCCGTTTGGATATAAACATCTCACGTGGCATGAATCTGAGCTGACTGTGTCACGGCTATTTCACAGTTATGACCTCGTCCTGTGAGATACAAAGACAAAAAAAACAATAATTCATCTGATAAACAGTAAACAACTGCAGTGAGAAACAACTGCTCAGTGAAGTGGATGCCAAAATATCAAATTCATTGGCTTTGCTCAGGCAGACATCATATCACTCACACACATGCATACTTTAACCATCTCATTGTCTGTATGGATGAATGAAAGAGCCCATGTCAGTCACATGTCTTGTTACAGTCAGTGGTGGTAGTATAATACCACACTGTAAACACAGCCCTGCACTGAAACTGTTGATGCATTGATGTGCATCAGTGCTGGAGGCTGAGGGGTTGGGCTAAAACTGATTTTAAAGGAATAGTTCGACCTTTTGGGATTTAGTTTACTCACTTTTGTCGACAGTTAAATGAGGGCATTGACGTGCTCTCATGCCAGTGCAGTAAATATGAAGTATTAGCTTAGCGCTAAGACGTGGAAACAGCCGCCGCGGCTCCGTCTAAAGGTCACAAAATCCTCCCTCACTCTGATTGACACATTGCACAGTGCGCTGTTTCTTTAGTCTGGACAAAAAAACACAGGGTAAAATCAACAATATGTTTTACATGGGCTGGTTGTCTGTTGCCAGGCAACCAGTGAAGACTCCAGGAAGTAAAGAGGAGTCCTGCACGTGACCCGTGTACAATGGCAAATAGTAGTTTTTACACTTTTTGTACGGACTAAACAAACTATGTTGGCCAGTGAGCTTTAGAGGTGCTGGTAGGCAGCGTTTGATATCTTTGGAGGGATCAGCTGTTTCCCCCTGTTTCCAGTCATATGCTAAGCTAAGCTAACTAGCTGCAGCTTCATGTGTAATGAACCACATGAGGAAGAGAGCAGTGGTATGATGCTTCTCAGAAAGAAGAAAGAAAGCAAATAATATGTGTATCTGAAAATATTGAACTATTCAGTTATCTCTTTTATATACTGTTGGGGAGTTTAACTGTAACTGAATTATACTGAATTGGAACTGGAACTGAATTATATTCAAAAAGCCCTTCATATGTAATGAATCTAAGATTTTAATTTGACAAATAACCATAAATGCCAGAAACATGTAGTAAAGGCCAATATTTCCCTCTGCAGCCTATGAAAAAACAGACAATTTAGTCAAAGAACCTCAAATTTGCTCTATTTTGTCCACCACCAGTTCCACCACCAACTATAAAATCCATCTGAAAGAGAAACCTTTCACCTAATTTCAAGGTCCACACCAGCCTTCTGCTCCAATCAATATTATAAAAAAAAACCCACCTCTGCCAAATCCAAAAACTAAAGAAAGTGCAAAATAACAGACCTTCTTTACACTTTACCTCCTGGAGCCACTTCCCTGATAAAGCACAGGAGATACTAACTTAAGCGGAATAATGGAATATCTTTTCATCTGAATGAAATTTAAATCATCTATCACGTCTGAACCAGAAAATACACTGTTATCTGCAGGAAAAAAAAACCTCTTTCATATTGCCAGAGTGACCTTTTCCACCTTATTTCCCTTATTCAGTGGGAATCCACAGATGCACGGGAGCAGAAAACTTTTCTCTCTTGTTTCTGGCAATGGAAACGAGTAGTGAACGCTCACTAATACACAGCAAATTGTCCTAAGGCATAGGAATAACACATTTGAATGATGAAATCCAGCACGATTCCCTTTGGCAGGCAAATTCCCTTAAATCCTTGCATCTCAGCAGGCACGTAGGGGTGGGTTTTGGGAAATTAGGTGTATGTGCGTGTGTGTGTGCGCCTCCCCGAGGGCTGATGGGAGGCTTGCGTGTGCATTTGCGCGCTTGCTGTAGGTGGTTACATGTGTGCGTGTCGTTTAAATAAAAGGCAGCTTATGTAAATGAGCTTGTGTGACCAACTCGAAGGACGGCGGCGGTGCCTCACGCAGCTTTAATGCGCAGCTCTGCCAGTGTTTTTACCCCAGACTTACCAAGGCACAGTGCGCCATCGGGGCTGAGCAGCAGCGTTCGTAGCCATTAGACAGGTCAATGGGCCTCATGTGAGGTGACACTGAGGGCCCAGCTGAGCCGGAGGATGAGGTGCGGCGGGAAGAATTAGCAGCAGTCAAGTCTGTGGCCCACTTCTGGCCTTTAGAGACTTGATAGGTGACATCCAGAGTGTGTGACACACTGGCATGGCGGTCTGCTGTTTGTGTGGATTGTCATGGGGATAACAAACAAGAAAGGGGGGGCCTCCTTCTCCCCTCCTGTCCTCGCCTCTCCTCGCCTCTCCTCTCCTCTCCTCTCCCGTCCTCTCCTCTCTCAGCTTGTCAGTCATTTCTCATCCGTAGGACAGCGAAGGTGGCGCGCCTCCAAAGCGTGGCCTACTTTCCTGCTCTCACACAGAATGGAAATGAGCTCAACTTATTTCTTTGCGAACGTCTGTCTGATTTTAATTAACATCACAGTCGTCGTGATAAAGCGGCGCTCTGTCTATATCTTACAGCAACGCGATCCCACATCCGCCCTCTGCGCGAGCGTGTGTTTGTGTGTGAGAGGGAGTGACAGAGACAGTGAGCTGAAATCCATTATTTAACCGAATGCCCACGAGCTGCACACAGCAACACTGATTTCAACACGCTCCTCTCAGGTCTCACATGAACAACACACACGCGCGCGCTCACACTCAGCCTACTACTGTATTTTTAATTGTTGTTCATGTTCTCCCTCCCCCAAACATATAGCTTCACAGAGTTCAGTGTTTTGCAGCGTGGCACTCTCCCTTTCTCTCGCCCCGTGTGTTTGTCATACAGCACACAGAGTGTATTTATAGCATATTCTGTCAGACAATGTAGTGCATTTGTGTGTATTCATTTGGAAATAATAACATTGACAACTGCTTGAGAGATGGAGGGGTTGAGAGAGGGAGAGGGACTCATTTTGAGCATGTATCCACTAACGAGCTGTATTGTGCTCCGGGCGATGTGTATGATAGCTTGAAGCCGCTGTGCGTGTGTGTCTGTGTGTGTGTGTGTGTGTGTGTGTGTGTGTGTGTGTGTGTGTGTGTGTGTGTGTGTGTGCCTACGTAGTGGCAGCTGAGGGATCTTTACAGTCGCTCATTTTTTCTAATTTTTATGTGTTACTCTTCCTCTCGTCTCTCCTCTCGTATCATCTCCTCGCCGCTACATTTCTCACCTCCCATCTCCTCTCCTCTCTTCCGATCTCTTCTCGTCTCCTCTCCTTGCTTTCTGTCTCGTATTGTCTCGTCCTGTCTCTCCCGCTCTCCTCTCACCCTACCTTCTTTCCTCTCCTTTCTTCTTCTCTTCTCCTTTCCTCCTCTACCCTCCTCTTCTCACCTCTTTTCCTATTTTCCTTCCTCTTGGTTCTCCCCTTGCCTTTACTCACCCCCTTCTTCATCTCTTCTCCCTTCCTTTCTTGTCTCTTCACTCTTCTCGTCCTGTCTCTTCTTGTTGCTTCTCCTTTCCTCGTGTCCTATCTCCTGTCCTGTCTCCCTATCCCCTCTCATTTCCTCCTCTCTCCTCACCTCTCTTCCTAGCTCCTCTCCACCTTCATTTTTCACACTCAGAAGTAGGTTTTGTTCTATTACGGCCCAAACTCTCTCTTCCGTGCCATTGTTTAGAGTGTAATGCATTATCCATCTCCATTCCACTTTGTTCACTCCACTTCACTTCAAGTAGCTGCAACTTATGAGCAACACACGCTCACACTGGCACACACACATGCACAGACAAACACACACCCATATGCAGGCACGCGGTGCCACAATCCCATTAGCTTTAATATTTCAGCAGCGTCATAGCATTCGCCAGCGGCCTTGTCACCGCCTGCTCCCCAGGGATGCAGATCCTAGATCAGCTCGGCTTGTCCTCACCCTCTAACATCACCACCAGGACAGGGAAAGCACTCAGCTGACCTCGAAGCTGAGCTTGCGCTGTGCCCAGCATTCCCAGGAGTCCCCCCCGCCACCCACCCCCTTGTCCCACATCCTCCCATCACCCCCACCGTCACCACCGCCAGCCGCCGCTGCCATCTCGAGGGAGGAGCAGGAAGAGGGGAATGGGAGAAGAAGAGGGAAGAGAGCTGGAAGGAGGGGAGGGTGGAGGGATGCAGAAGCAAGTCTGTGGGAGGGGGCGAGGGAGTGAAAATAAGATGAGCAGAAGAGAGAGATACAGAGAGAGGTTGTGTGGGTGGGCTATGGGGTGCTGATTAGGCCCTTGGTTTGAAGTGCTCAGCGGCTTACCCTTGTGGATGTGCACGCACACACGCACTCACTCACACACACACACGCATGCGTGCACATTGTTTCACACTGTCTTTATAACTCATTCAGTGTTACAAAGGCTTTAGAAGTATACGGTGAGGACAGTGCGCTGCATTTAGGCATTCTGTTAGAAATTCTCTGCTCTTTGAGGGGGAATATTTCCCTTTTGTTCTGAAATTCATGCCTGTGATCAATTGGATGGAGAGGTCTACTGCATAATAGAGCTCCGTGTGTGTATGTGTGTCTATCTGTGTTTTATCTCGCCTGCCTGTGTCTGTCCATCTGTGTGTGAAGAATAGAGCTGAATGTGAAGAATCAGACAGAACTCTCTGATACGCCGAGCAGAAATTCGTCTTTGTGCGCACCTGAGGCATAAAAAACCTCATCACAGCACGCAGGGCTCTTTTGTACTCGGACTACACAATGCTCTGACTGTGCTCCATTCATTTTGCCAGGGTCTGACCACTCCTTAGCTGTAAGGAGGCTGTGAAAGCGTGAGGACACACAAATCCAGACACACACACACACACCCAAACAGCATAAGCTATGTCCTGTGAGTTATAACTCATGCATGATCACTAAATGGAAACATTTGTTATCTCCACAACAATACAGCCAGAGGAGCTGAATCTTTTATGGCTCCCTCGGCCCCCCACAAGCCCCCTCCGCCTCGCCGCACACATACACACTCTCACACACATTATAAGACACACACACAGATGCCTGCCACACGTTGGAGCTCACAGGTCACCCTCCTGTGAATAAACCCAAAGAGGATGCATCGAGGCATAAACAACCACACAACACCTCCCTCCTCAAACCTCAAACCTTCATCAAACATTAAAACTGGGGCGGCCGTGCGCACACCTGTGTGCACACGCGCACACAAACACACATGGGGGCCTTCGCGCCTTGATAAATGTGCAGTTATGAAACATTAACACAAATATATCCCCATTGTCTTGCTATGAAATATTCAGGGTCTTGTTCAGACTGATACACGCTCTCTGCGCTCATCCTCTATTCACTAAACATTCACTTTATGGCACAAGCTTTGGGGGCTGGTCTTCCACCTCTGTCTCGACAACCATCTTGCTGACTCCCAAAGTTACCTCATGTGCTCTTCTTAAAAAACCCCACAAAGTTTTGACCCACTTCACAAAACCGCAGAGGCGCGCAAATGGTGTAAATACGGCTGCTGACCATTTTCCAAGTGAAACTGCAAGTTGTCAGGCTGCCACTGGCTCCCGCTCATTTCATAACTGAAGGCATCTGTCAAATACCTCTTTGAGATAGCAAATCAATTGCATGTAACATATTGTCTCTGTGGGTGTTGGTTAAAGTTAACTGTACTGTTAACTATTGACCACAAGGGACAGAGTCTACAGCCACACAAGCTAAAATGCTAACTAGCTTGCATGCTGACAATTGGCACTAAGCTCAAAGTATAACCTGTTTTTTAGCTGCAGGGGGTTGGTCGTACACTGAAGACAGGACAATGTGAAACCTGGACCTGATGATGGCATTGGACGAAGAGCTGTGGGGATGACAGAGTTCCTACACTCAGGGAACACCATCAGGGATCAAATATTTGTCTAAAACACAACTGTCAAGCTCAAAGCAGTGCTTAAGGATAAGTCATGGGATCACCAAAGCCCTGAGGATACATCCTCTGGGAACCATGAAATAGTGTATTAACTTGTGTCCCAATCTATCTTCTAGATGTTTACGTCTTTTACAGAGGAAGTGAAACTTTGACGTCCTGGGGGGGCTGGAGGAAAAGTCAGTATGAGCAAAATCAGTAGGAGTCATGCTCTGGTCATCATAATTCACCCAGCAGATGTTGAGACATTTCAGTGTGGTGGACTAATAGCACTAGCACTAGCATAAAAACCTTCACTGTAGATGTACTTGTCAGTCAGATTCACACAATTCTTGACGCAATGACCAAGGGTGCTTATTGTTTGTCTGTCTTGCAGGTCTGATGTTCAAGCAAAACAAAGGCAATCCATTTTGTCAGCTGACTGGAGCGTTTCGGATGACGGCGCAACCTTGAGAGAGCTGCTAAGGAATGTTTGCAGAATTACCCAAAATAAAAAAAAAGCAGGCAGAAAATGTTCTCTGGGATAACTTACCTATCCTGAGCTGGTAAGCTTCTGCAAGCTGAGGTCCATTTGAAATGAAGGGAAAACAACAGCTGTCGGGAAGGTAGGGAATTATTCTCAAATCTTACAGTAAACTTTGGGAAATGATCAGCAGGAACACAAAGTGCTGAATACACAGTTTGTAGTTAGTGAGCTTTAGCATTAAGATCTAAACTCGGTTGCCATCACTTTATAACAAGATGGAGAAACTTTTAGTGTTATTCAGGCAGGCAGATCGACTGATAGATACCCTCACCACACGCGCACGCACACACACACTCACGCAACCTAAATCATCATTGGAAAATCATTAGAAATCTGGCAAAGTAGAGGGGCACAGATTGAGGGACAAACCCCCCATTCAAGCTCACACAAAGACAGGCCTGCACACACACACACGCACGCACACACACATACACATGGACCAACACACTCACAGAGAGGCAGCCGGGTGGAAGGGAAGAGGGGCGGTTCCAACGATGCACTGCTGCGCACACGCACACACACACACACACACACACACAGCTCGAACCTCACAAACAACCCTCCATACTTCCCAGCCCGCCCGCCCACCTCTGTCAACATTTATTGCTCCTTCTGTGTGAATGTCTCCGAGTTTCATTCACATGTCTGCCATTGTGTGTGTGTGTGTGTGTGTGTGTGAGAGAGAGAGAGAAAGAGTGTGAGAGTGTGCGCACCCATGAGTGTGTGTGTCTGTGGGTTTGTCACAGTGAATGAGAGCTCCATTAGGGATTCATTTGTGTGTAGTTAACCATTGTGGAGAGAAGGCAACATTTTATTTGTCTGAACCCAACCCTGACCATATGGCGACACCTTCCCCTGCTCACTCCTCTTCCTCCCCTCCACTTTCCTCCCCTCCTTCTCCGCTTCTCCCTCTGGACTTTTACCTTCTTCTCCTCCTCTCCCTTTCCTCTTTCACCCACAGTTCATCTGTTCACCCCCCTCTCGTCTGCACTCTCTGCGAAGAAAGTTCCTTCCCTGCCTTCTTCCTTTAGCTGACTTTTGGAAAGCTGTGGTGCAGCATGTGTGCACTGCTGCGTGTGTGTGTTCTAGGTCGATGGGGACAGGCCTCTTTGGCTGTCAGCTACAATCAGCCCTCACGTGTGCCAGTAATGTTGTGTATTGTCCGAACACATCACCAGAGGAGCATCTGAGACGTCCATTAAAGTTCAAAGCAATTTATCACTATCTCCCTCCTCCTCCTCTCTACGTCTCCCATCATCCCTCACTCCCTCCTCCCTTTCTCCCCATGCTGTCACTATCTCCTCCTTCTCTTCTCCTCCTTCCAGTCTCACTCCTCTGTCTCCATCCATCACATCCATCCTGCTCTCCCTCTTTTGCTTGAATTAAAATTCAAATAGGATTAATCGGTAGGACTTAACATTTTTTTGGCTGAAGCCGGTTGTTCAAGGTGCAAAATGTAAACATTGTTCGAAATTTGGATACAAATACTGCGGAGACTCTCTCACTCTCTTACTCTGTCTTGTATGTGTCTGTCTCTCACCCTCACTCTGTCTCTGTCTGTCACACTTGCTAATGCACGATGCCCTTGACATCTTGAGTGTGATTTGTGACAAGCCGGAGCTCCTCAAGGCTTTGAGCGTGTGCGTCCGAGTGTGTGCCTGTCTGTGTTTGTGTGCGTGTGCCTGTGTTTCCTATGTGACAGGAGCCACCCTGGGGTATGATAACTTTAGTCGGCAAGTTTAAATATTAAACTGGCCTCAACAACTGACAGCTCTCTAACACCCGCTCAACAGCCGTTCAACATGCATGCGCGAGCTCCGTTTCGCAAACACTCGCCCACACGTGTTCCAGCCTTGACAGTAAGTAGCTTTCCTCGGCGTACATACGTGACTGTGTGGATGTGTGAGTGCAAATTGTATATGTGCCTCTAAGTGTGTGTGTGTGTGTGTGTGTGTGTGTGTGTGTGTGCATACGCGACACAAGGTTGGATTTGGACTTGTTTTTAATCAGTGGGATTTTGCAAATGGCCTCGGGCTTCTCCCAGGGACTAATTAGTGATGTGACTTCGGCATAATAAATAAACACACGCGCGCGCACACACACACACATACACAGCGATGCAGCATCAAAACACAAAAAAAGAACACAGAAGAGATAGTTAGAAGAGAGTCAGGATTTATAGATCAGATGAAGAAAGCGTACATTTACAAGGGAAGTAAACAAATGCGCTGATGCTGCCTGATCCACGCTGTTCCTGCTCCGTCCCGACCTTAATTTCTTCCTTTTCTCTCTTTTTCACCTTTACAGTGTTTTATTGTCGAGTTTTCACTTTCTGTTTCTCTCCCTCTGTCACACACACACACACACACACACACACACACACACAGATTCCACTATTTAATGTGTTGACAGCCTGCGCCCAAGTGAGAGCAGAAGGTTGACGGCCTAAGAGAATTCCTCAGGCTTTTCCACACTGCACCTTAATGCGCACACACAAACACACACACACACACACACACACACACACAAACACACATGCACACACACATTCTGGCTGTGTAAACCAGAGAGATTAGCAGCTCATTACCATACCACAGGGGGGCTACACACGGGGGACTGTGGGTTTCTGAGTGTGTGTGTGTGTGTGTGTGTGTGTGTGTGTGTGTGTGTGTGTGTGTGTGTGCCAGCACACCTCAGAGCATTGTCTTCTGGTCATAACAACAACTGTTCCATTATTTGTGTGTGTGTGTGCCAGAATGAAAGTGTCTTTAATCAGGACGACAGAAAAACAGAGGCCACAGAGAATTACCGAATATGTTTTCATCGCCGCGACAATTATCAGATTAAACAAATTCCCCTCGTTAAGCAGCTAATCCATCCGTCCAATCAGCAGGCAGGACAGAGGCAGCAACACCTGCTCCCCGGGCGGTGACCTCAGACAGATGTGGAGATGTGGAGATGATCCAGTTTCAGAGTCGCTGCTCAGATTCGAGGGAGGATTGTTTCATCCTTTTGAAGTGTTTGGCATGAAAAGGGGAATGCAACCCAGTTTACAAATTCCACTTTTCACGTTTATTTGGAAAGTTGATTGAGCTCCACACACTTTCCAAGCAAAGTTCTGCCTCATTTTCACGCAGTAGATCCATTTTTTCGGTGCTGGAAGGACACCACAGTTAGGGTCACCTGGGTATTTTGTCAGGGCCAGGGCAGAGAACTCCGCCAGCAACCCTTCAGCTACACAGCCACTTCTCTGAGCTGCCAGAGTCTAAATAAAGCCCCTTTGACGTCTGGCTTTGTCTTCAATCTAGGTATAAATGGCATTCAAGCCAAATGACTCTGCAGTAGTCACAGGTGTTCATTGGCTCAAGCTCTGATAGGAAGTGATGATGTAAACACCCAGTTGAATGCACTCATTTTGACCCCTTTTCCAGCAGGAAGCTGCTAGAAGTTCTGGACGTTGGCGTGTAAACAGCTGAATAGCCAGGAACATCCCTGCTGTGTACAGTCTGTAGGAACAACTGGTGAGTTAGTCCTTCATATGCAAGCTGCAACACTGGCAGCACAGCAATATTCCCATATTACTTTCTCCTGCAACCCTCTTCTCATGCTAATTGAAGTGTAAAGGGGGTATATGAGGCCATGCTAGCACCTCCATGAGGCCGTAGCGTATGTTTTTTTTATATATATAAATGCTAACATCAGTACACTAACATGCTCATATTGACAATACTTATTCTGATGCTATGCAGGTGCAGTGTTTACCATGTTCGTCATCTTTGTTTAGGCTGTTGGCATGCTTATATTTGCTAATTAGCATCATATTCAAAAAAAAGTTGACAAATTGAGACTTTGACCTATTGATGGGGCAAGATGGACATTCAGAGAAACGCCTAATTCATCCTCAGAGGAACATGACGGCATATTTGTATCTTATCGTATCCGTCCAGCAGTTGTTGAGGAATTTCAATGAAACATGGTGATGCAGGATGAAGAGTCAGAGGATTACCATCACCAAAGTCAATATAATTCATTCTATTTTGCAAAAAGCCAAAAATGTCAAACTCACGTTGGTGCCAAAGAGAAAGTCAACGAATCACCAAGCCTTCATGGTAATCCAATGAATAGTTTTCACCAGTATCGACCAAAGTGGTGGACTGGTCCGAAGACTGACATGGCTGCTAGCATGGCATCAAACTGCTGAAACTGCTGAATCATTCAACCTTCAATCATTCAGTCCTTGGTGAGTAAAATCCAGCATGGTTTGTATCAGATCCAGTGTTTAACTGTTTTAAATTGGGTAAAAAGGTTTAAACTTTCCTGCTAATGAAAATGTGACCACATACCATGGTTTATGCGGGCTATCTGTCTTCTTTTTATTCTGACCATCAAATTTAGCTGCAGCCATGAGTCAAAGTAAGTCCATCCTGCAGATCAACCTGTAAAAACTAGCATCACCTACCCTGGTGCAGACAGAGCTATATAAGCTCACCCCCCTTAAAGAACAGATAGCTGTAACTACATGTACGACAGTTCACCGCAGCTTGACAGTATGCTATTTCACATTGCCAAATCCGACATTGTCTGAAAGCAATTCCCCTCCAACACGCTCAAACTGACATAAAGCTGCTTTGGATGCTTTATTGGCACAAAATGGTACTCTGACTTTGTGTACACATAAGAGATGCCTGCATGAAACTCTGTGAGCCAAATAACATTTAGGCTAACACTTATTACTTATGTACAACCGCACAAGAATCTGCTACAATCTAAAAATCATCTGAGACACTTTCACTTTCTGCCATCACAGACTGTTTTTCTGTTTTCCTGTGCATTAGTAAGACATCACAGGCAGAGGACAAAACAGATTCTTGACTCATGTTTCTGGCTGCAGGAGACAGCAGGTAGTGTTCACAACAACAGACACATCCCGGGGCAAATCTATTTTAAAGCTGACAGTCGGCGACTTCCTGCTTTAATAAAGAGGAAGTGCAACCTGAAGCCTTGATCGGGATAAAGGCCGAGATTTATTTAGACTGATAAAATGATCACAGTCATGGCAGTGAAAGTGAGTAAGTAAAAGAAGTGTGTGTGTGTGTGTGTTTCACTCGCTCACTCTCTCATATTCACACATGCTCACAACACACACACACATACACATACCTCTTCACAATCAGAAATCAGTGCCTGGCTGCAGAGAGAAAAGAGAATTCATTAAACTCAGCCACCCACGCTGGGCCACAGAATAGATGGGGGGGCAGTGAGGCAAGGAAGGCGGGGAGGATGAAGATGATGAGAGAGAGAGAGAGAGCAAAGACTGTGAGAAAAAGAGGGAGTGAGAGAGAGGAAGAAGAGGGAAAGGGAGAAAGAGAAAGGGGATGGAGTCCTCTTAGCAGGGGCCCATCAAATGAAGTGGATAGGAGGTCAGTTGAAGAGAAAAGCTCTTTAGGAGCACAGGGATGAGAGAGAGAGTAAAGAAATAGCAGAACACTGGAGGAGAGAGAGAGGTGTGTGAGAGAGGTATTGGATGGGCTCTGTTGTTGTGGAGCTGGTGAGGTGACTAAGATTTTGCCTTGTATCACCCTCTATTGTCAAACCGCCTCGCCTCTAGCCACTAGCACTCGAGCTCAGTAGCCACTAGGCCATCCTGCCACCTTTTCCCCAACTGTGACTGGCAGCCAATCCGATAATGCGTTCCTGGTCAGCCTGGCTGTGACCTGAGGCCGAACATGTCGACCTTTCCCTCTCAAACTTCTGCTGCTCTGTCCTCATCCCGGGCCCTAATCCACACTGCGCTAATCTGGTTAACTAGAGCTGTTTCTGAAATGAACAAAAACCTAATCTAATTCCCACTTAGCACTAATTAAGAGATTATTGACCTCACATCCTATTATCATAATCGCTGAGCTTTGGCAAACGGAAACCAAAAGGAGTCAATAAAATGACAGCAGCAGTCCAGAATCAGACGCCAGCCCCAGTGTGTTGTTCGAGATTCTGTGTGTGACAACTGCGCTCACTCAGATAAGATGCAGAGATACACTGAAGGAAGAATTGTGAGTTCCTCTATCTGCCTTTGAGACACACACATACACACACGCACACACACGCACACACACATTCCACCTTAAGCCTTTTACTGTCCAGAATGTCAGCAGCCATCTCCAGCACCATGGCCTGTCACACAGAGTGAGAGAGAGGAAGTGCGAGTGTGTGTGAGGTGTGTGTATATGTGAAGAGTGTGTGTGTGAGAGAGAGAGGGAGAAAGAGACAGAGACAGAGGCTGAGGGACGGAGACTTGCAGGAGGGAGGGGTGTCCTTGAAAGAGGACAGAGGTGTTCAGCTGGATCTAATGTGACGGAGGAAACAACTGGAGCATATACACACTTCCACACACAAACACACACCACTGTAGCATCAATAACATTCCTTTCCAGGAAGGAAAAAAAAAACATTTGTTGGGATAAATTCGCACGGATCCACAATCCCTCTGACTAAATCCGTCTGTCCCGTTCAACCCTCCACAGACCGGCCTTTTATATCGCTAGTATAGGAATGGGAGCATGAGCGGGGCCGAGCCCCAGCCTGGCTCTCTGCAATGGGCCTCAGCATCATTATCATCAGCAGCGGGCCCTCTCAGATGCGCCAGCACAAGATCAAAGGAAAGCCTCTCAATCTTCTCCCCTCACTGAGGCAGCACAGAGCTGCTCTATAACTGGCATCTTGGTCCTGCGATAATCCTCCCATTGATCTACTTCACAGAGTTCAGTCTGCACCGAGGCTTCTGGGTTGAGGGTTAAAGATGCCGAGGAATGTCTGTCAGAGTTTGCAGCACTGGGTGCCAGATCTTATTAAGCCATACTCTGGCCGAGCGGTGCCTTACACTGTCCTTTTATTCCCCTCCCAACTTGTTTTCAAGGTGCTTTGCTTATATGAGGTAATGTTAATATTTTATGAGGGCTTCTGGCATTTGCATAGATTCTAACCAGATCATCATTTAGGCTTTTATAAAGGATACAAAAATAGGTTATGTATTTAGCACAAGCAATTAAAAAGCACATCCGCTGCAACATGTAGGCATGGGATGGAGAGGGGGTGGTGGTGGTGGTGGGTGGTGGTGGTGGGGCAAATGAATTCACCTTATTTTCTAGTTCCTTCCTTTCCTTTGAAGTCCGTGAGGGGGAAGTTAGACTGGAAGGCAGAAGGAGAGGGTGGAGGGTGAGGATGAATTCAGGGAACAATAGACCAGAGAACCATTACCTCAGCTCTGCCACTCGGCCTGCTTCTTCTCAACATCTCCATCTACTGGTGTCTGGGTGAACTGCTGGCTTGCCCTGGGTGGTTCTGCTGACTGGCACTGCTGAGTTGACAACATGGAAGCCTTGTTGTAACTCAGTAAACATCTGAATTTAAAGGGAAAAAAAGATGGAGTAGATGAATTTCATGTTTTAAGCTGGTCAGATATAGTCTATGTAAACATACTTTTAGGGACACCAAAGCTTTGATGATGAATGTCATGGTTACTGTTTGGTCAGGGTTATACGTTATATTATATGGATCACCAGTTCCACACATCTTGGAGGAACCATTAGTCCTGAATTGGATTGGTATCCTATTATTTCAAAATGCACGCTTTGCTGGTTTTTTCTTAAAAGGAAAGCTTGACAATTTTAGGAATATGTTTATTCACTTACTTGCCGTGAGTAAGGGTGATACCCATTGCTTCCCCCTGAGCATTGCTGAGCATCAAGACTGGTAGCAGTGGGAAGTCACTGCATCTAATACATGCTGCCTTTAGTGTTTATGCTAAGCTAACCAGCTGCTGGCTGTTCGCGGTAGGGCGCAACAGGGCGCAAATAAACACCCCCAAAACATCAACACGTTCCTTTTGCTTGTATGAAGCCAATTAAATTAGTTAGAAATAGATAGAATGTGTTCATATTAAACAAACGAAATGAGAATGAGAAGGACTTTACCCAGTGACAGGGGAAGGCTAGCTTTCCGCCCCTGTTTCCAGTCTTTATGCTAAGCTAAGCTGTCTGGCTGTAGCTACATAGTTATCCTACAGACATGAGAGTGACATAAATCTTCTCTTCTAATTCTTGGTAACAAAGTGATTAAGCAAATGTCCCCAGATGTCGACCTATTCCATCAACCTTTACTTTCTTTTATACTTCTTAACAGCACAATATTAATTTTAAAAGACGAGGCCAAAGGGAGTCGGCCCCTTTGAGAAATAAAGAGATACGACGACTGAGCAGGAAAATGATTCAGTGTGTAGAGGCATGTGGTTCGGTCAGCGTGTATTAATGTGATTTTTTTTATTATTATTATTATTCGTAGCCAACTGTGAATCTGTTTGTGTTGGATGAGACTTATTGCATGTGTTCATAAACACTATAAACACTCATAGGGCAACTCACACACAAACACACACACCCACTCACACACCTCCGTCTTAACCGCACAATTTTTCCAAGCTCGGCGAAATGCATTGATAAGCAAGTGCATACATACACACACACACACACACACACACTGCAGTGTGTGAAATTGGGTCAGCAGTGGAGAGTGGGCTTTAATGCTGAGCACATACGCTCTCTAAAACTGATCTGCATATTCATGTGGGTGGCTATCAAAATGACACACACACAAGTAGACACGCACAGATACATGCACTCACATAAATAAGTACATGCATGTACACATTGGCCTTAACTTATCCATCCCACACACGTGCCCACATGCACACACACACACACAGACAACAAAGCACAAAGAAAACCTTGAATCTCATGGATATTGCAACTGTCAGGGAGCCACAGGGGGCATTTACGTTCTACTCATTCTAATTCTGTGGCTAAAAATGAGCTTCTTCCTCCTCTAGCTGTACCATGTCAATCATTTTTCTCCTTCTCCTTTCACTTCTCTTCCCCTACTCCTCTCTTTCTCCCGCTGGCGCAAGCAGTGACCATCTTTCAGAGGAAAATGAAGTCCGGCCGATGCTGGCTGCCCAGCAGAATAGCTCTCATTACTTCAGAACTTGTGAGTGAGCCGTAACTTTGTCAAAAGTCTCAGAAGTGCTTGCACTCCGCCAAAAAAGATATTCTTGCACCAAAAACAGAAAAGAAAAAAATAATCACCATCACCAGGAGTCATCCTGCTGCTGAGCTCAGAAGAGAGTTGGAGAAAAAGTGGCAGAGTGAACGGAAGGTGTGAAAGAGAGGGTGCAGGGGAGGAAGAGCAGATAGATGGAGAAAGGGAGGGAGAGATGGAGGTCTCTCCCTAAGGATATCCTTGTCAAAAACCCCTACTTTGCGTTTCTGACTTTTTCAGCGATGAACAACAGTTTTCTCTGACAAAGCATTTTCCTGCTTATTTGCAGACGGAGGGAGGAGACGGGGCTCAAGTTGGAACGTGAGAAACTGAAAGGATGTAACAAAGGATTCAGAGCCAGTAAGCAGATAGCTCTGAAGGCCGCTAGGGGCCGGGGGAGAGGAGGAGGGAAGGGGGTGGGGTGCTGGTGGTGGTGGTGGTGGTGCGGGATGGTGGTGTCTTTTGAAGAGAGAGATGGTAGGGGAATGAGAAAGGAGGAGATGGAGAGAATGAGACACAGAGACAGAGTGTGTGTCTCCTGTGTATGTGTTTGGGGACCCACACAGTGAGGCCCGAGCATGTGATTTATTTCAGAATACTAATGTCTCTTTGATCTCCTCTGCTTAAAAAAAACACCCTGCTGGGATTGCGGGCACACACACACATACACACACACACACACACACACACACACACACACACACACTCACTCACACTCCAACACATCCACACCAATGCATATATGTATTTAGATACACACTTGCACCCATACCTGCAAGCACACACGCTTGCGCGCATGCACACACATTAATATTGTTGTGTCCCCTCGACTGACTGCTGAGCAGGGCTCATTTATGCACACACACTCACATACTCCAGGGCGTCTAATCTACTTTAACTATCTTCAAATCCATAGAGATCCAATTACAAAGATAGAGGGATATTTGTTTTTCTCTGTGCATCCTAAAAGACTAATTAAATTTTCATGTAAAGATGAAATTATTTGATACAACACAAACGTCTTTTCATTTTCATAATTGTAATGTAATATGTTTTAATTGGGGATCCTGTGACTATTCCTGCCTATTTCAGCTGCATTACCATGCCTGTTGTCCTGTACTGTGGTTATATCAGTCACAAAAACAAGATAGTGACGTGCTCCATTTACCTTTCTTTCTTGTATCATTCCATTATTAATAGATGTGAGGTTTGTGGGGGCTAGAGTGTATCCCAGAATGCACTGGGCTGAAGTACAGTCAATCGAGCAGCTAACAGAGAAGACTGACAAACACATACTCTAACTCAAATGGAGGGTTTTTTTCAGTTGTCCTGAGTTGTTTGACTTGTGTGACTTCCCTTACCCTGAAGAAGAAATGAGAAACTGCATTATACATGTGTGACACATGTTTCAGATAGTGGAGGAGATTCTGTGATAGAAAAATACTATAAAAACTGAATGAAAAAGAAGCTGAACGTAACCGTAATCACATCTGGTGGGTAGCGGTCAGGCAAGGTCATTGTCACCAGCATGTATCAGTACACACACAACAACTCTACTGCAGGTCTATTAACTACTGAACAACACTGAGAGTCTACCATTATGTTAGCAGATACCTGAAGCTGTACTAAGCGTGCAAACAAACTCCGACAATGCTGACATTAGTAAACTGTTATCCACAATTCAACATATTAGTTTAGAGTCTTAGCTTGCTAATATTTGCTAATCGGTGCTGCGCAGAAAAAATAGCAAAGGCTGATGGGAATATTATTGTCAATGAAAAGGTAGAAGAGTAACAAGGTACAATTCAACCTCAAGGTGCCACTGGTGTAAAGGTCATAGGATCCCCAAAGTCATCAGGATACATCATCTGGGGACAATGAATGTCGAACAGTTCATGCTAATCCAGAAAGTTGATGTTAATCTAATAACGGCGAAGATATTTCTGTCTGGACAAAGTGATGTGCAGTCTGACATTGCTATTCCGATGCCATCTTGGTATTCAAGAGCCCAGATGTTCCTCATCTTACCCCCTAAACAGCTCGGGTCACTTTGACCTGGCTTCTCAGGCCCACACCCAGAGCCAAGACACACACTTCTCGCCACCACATTTTTATTCAAGAAGCGATCGTTTCTGCACTGTCCAAGGCTGCTTATTATGTGTCGTCCAAGTTTTATTTGAACACAAAATGAATGCAGTGCCATGAGTTGTTTTGAACATTTTGAGAATTAAACTAAGTTGTCATACTCAGTAGGCAGTCTTCATTTATTTTACTTATTTACTTTCTTGACTGCTTGCTCTATGTGCATACATTTTTTAATGAATGTGTATAATTGGTTGCCTGATAAACTGGTATCTCAGTTTGTTCTATATTTAATTCTTTTATAATTACAATTCAGTATAAATTGTCAGCTCAAGAAAGAAGCTGTTTTTCTCTGTAAGGGGCACAGCTGGATGAGGTTTTATTTTTCTTGTGAGCACCTCCTGTGCTTCCACTGATCACCTGCTCTCTCCCCTTCTGCCTTTCTCCTGGGTCTGCCTGCGAGCCGCTTGAAGCGGACCCCACAGCTGTGGCGGACTGGAGTGATCAGAAGACAAGTCACCGACGCATGCAAAAGACTGTCGGTGTTTCCAGTGTGGAGCTCCAGAGTGAACGAGGCTCCATGACGTTCTCCTGCGTGATATCATTGTCCAGGGCAATATTCATATTGGACTGCAGCACGCTGGGTTTGTTTAACTTGTGAAACAGTACAATTTGTATTGTATACTGTTTAAATAATTGTTGGATTGTATAATCCAACAAATATTTAAACAGGTGTTAAACGGTGTGCGGTCTGTTCTGTTGAACAAAGGCACTCTGCCAAGGGAAATACAGCGCAATTCTTGAAGGACATTGCCTTGTTACGTCTGATAATACTATCTTTACTGATGCTCAAGAAGTTACAACTGAAGTTGTATCTGAAAAGCATTTGTATTGTAAAGCAGCTGCTACGTCAGAAATAACTTGATTCCAAGTTTGGGCAGTTCTGCACCAGTGAGAAACATACCCCTCCAAACACATCAGAACCAGAAATAGATGCTGCAATGTCAATAGGCTTCTTTACAGGTGACATGTTTTAGGGTGTATTTTCTGTCAGAAGTCTCTGCAAGTGTGTTCATACCGCTCAAGCTTAAAATAGGTGGAGATTCGTCTAGGCCCCCTTCTCCTGCTAGCCCTTAGTTTCAGCTGATACATGAAATAAGTCAGAAACTCCAGCTCCTCCCTGATGAACACCTCCAGCGGCAGCCTCAGGGACGTCGGTGCATGCAGCTGCTGGCCCGGCTCTACTGGGTTTTCCTACTTTTGTCTTCACAGCAGACAGCAGATGCAGCAGCTTGGTGATGCCACCTCTCATAAGGGACTGCCTCAGGGAGGCACAATGCACCCACATCGGTTTTGGAATGAGATGAACGAAGGTGTAGATGATCTCACCTGCTTCGACCCCAGCAGCTCAGGCCCTCTCTCAAGCAAAATACAGTTAAGCATTGTATTGAGTAAGTACTTGTACAAGTAAGCTTTTCAAACTTTTTGTATAAATATAATTAATATTTTATATAAGAACAGATGAAATGACTGAAATGTCAAGGCAGGTGTTGTAGTGACACCTGACAGCATCCTGCCTTCCTGCCAGCATCTTTACAGTTATAGTTCCCTCACATCGCATTTTATGAGTTAATTATGGCTGTAAATCTTTTCTTAAAACAACAACAACTGTAGACTAAATGTGTGGCACCAAACAGCAGGCAAAACGAGCAACTAGCTGGTAAACATATCGGCGCAGTCAGAGAAACCGACGTTTCTCTCAGGGGTTGGTGGAGGACAAAATAGAGCTCAAAGGAGAGTGAATCTCCTGAATAATGGGTACTGAACACACACATTACCCACAATGCAACTCAGCCACCACTGTTAGAACTGACTCTGCAATGTCAGACATCCATGTTCTTTCAGCCCACTACTTAATCAAGCTATGCACTTCCCTCTTTCAGCCACGAGGCAACAGATGATAGTTGCTGGATTTAAAAAGGACCAGATTTGAAATTGTGGAGGCCGAAACTTTAATCAAGAGGTTCCCTCTAACTCTCTCATATTCTCAGCTTTAGAGCGTGCACAGAAAGGTCAGAAAAATGCATCAGTCATCTCCTGAACTTTCCTGAGAACAAATAGCTCAACACCCTGATTGTCATCCCGAAAAGTTGGTACTATACAGGAGCTGCAGCCTTGCAGTCCAGGTCAAAGATGCCCTGACACCACCTTGACAAACAGTGTAGGGCAGCAGACTTTACCCAAACCCAACCCGGTGGCTTCTTATAGACCACTGCAGGAAAAGTACATGCAGGAGGGCTGCATCCAGCTGGTGCTACTGAAAGCTAAGCTGTTTTAAACAATCTGTCCTGTGTGACGGCTGAAAACTGCCGCCTTAACACACAGAGACTGGTCTGAAATTGTGGATACACCCCACTGGACCCAGGTGTAACCAGAACAATTTGCACTCATGTCTCGCGGCTCTGCAGGCTGCACGAGCTGCATTAGTTTATTTAAAGCTTTCTGCCACCATCAGCACCTCCTTCGTCCTCAAACCAGCAGCAATAAACGGTCCCAGGCCGTGCGTTCCTAAAGCTGACAGCGCCATCTCGTGGCCGCTCTGTCGCCGGTGCCGAGGGTGGAGCTAAACCAGGAGGACTTGGTCTCAACTTGCCCGGCTCATCCTTTGTTACGTTATCCGTGTGGAAGTGAAGGCGACATGGGTATTGAGGATCTGGCGCTGCGTCTCAACGACAATCAGTATAAAAACTGGCTGAAAGCAGGACGGTGTCTGCTCCTGCTGAAGGATGGCCTGCATCCCTTCATCGCCCAGCAAATGAAAGCTTTCCACGGAGACCTGCTCAATCAAAACACTGTGCTGCGGAGACCCTGCGCGGCTTCATGCAGACCGAGAGGGGCCAAGGTTAGATTAGTCTGGAGATTCTGTTTCGTTTGAGAATTTCCTGTCTGATCCCCTCTGTGGGCTGTAAAGAGCGACTGGGATCTTCGCTTATCACGAGTTTCCTGCTGGTTGGAGGGAGTAGGCCTGTGCCGATCATTTACTCAAGTGAAAGTACTAAACTGAAAACACACCTCTTCATGTAAAAGTTCTTTAAACTCTTACTGAAGTCAGTGCTTGGAAGCAGTTTCAGCAAAATAATCAAAATAATTAAAAGCAAGCAGTATTTATTCCGCAGTAAAATGATCACAGTCAGTGTTTTTCAATGATGTTATGTTTTATACACTTTATACAATGGTGGGTTCATATTATGCTATATGTTTTTTGCATGTAAAAGCTCAGGAAAATCCTGTTTTCATCTTTGTGATGGTGCATTTTCCCTCTAATCCAAATGTTCCTGTACTTAATCCTTCAGTTTATCAGCAAGATTCACATTAAAAATCATATTATATTAAAAATTCATCAAATTTAGAGGTACATGGACGGAATGGGTATTCGTTAGAAAAGAAACTAGTTATTAAAGCTGTCAGACGAAGGTAGTGGAGTAAAAAAGACATTTCACCTCTGAAGTGTAGGGTTGAAGCATATAGTCAAACACTAACATAAAGTACAAGAACCTCAAATTTGCAGTACTTTACAATGAACATAATGTATGTTATGTTCCGTGTGCGTGTGTGCAGCTTTCCTCACTGTGCCGGGAGTGCTCAGTTTGGCAGGAAGTGATCCTGAAACACCACAGACAACGAGAGGCAGTCACAGTGAACTGGAGCAACTGTTACCCTCCAAACTGGAGAACAGACTACTGGGAACTGGCCAAGGTAGTGTATATACACACACACGCACACACGCACTTAACATCCACCTGCTGCAAGGAGCATTTAATACCATCAGGCCATGACTACATTATGAAATCCGTTTTATGACTTAATGGCACTAAAAGGTGTAATTCTGCTGCTGCAGTTTAAACACGTCATGAGGTCTGCACGTCATCTCAGCACAGTCGTGTTGCTCAGCTCGGTGATCCCTAACCAGGGAAACAAGGAAATGGTCTTTTTTTAAATCATAGAGGAATGGGTTGTCACTATAGAAATCTCACATATACTGCATGAAGAGCTGACAAGATGAAAAAACATGGTCTTTCAGGACCTGTGACATTTATTGACAGTGATCCCAATGAACGTTTGATTGATTTAATTGGCGGACTAATCAATTATAAAAATCAAGAAGTCTCTCTCTCTCTCTCTCTCTCTCTCTCTCTCTCTCTCTCTGCGTCTGTAGGCCTACATGCCTCGGGGTCAGGGCGAGGTGAAGTGGGCACATAAGTGTGATGCCTCTGCTCTGCTCAACCTCATCAACTACTGTGATTGTTTCCAGGCTGTGGATCTGAAATATGTGAGAGAGGTAAACTTCCATGCTGTGCCATTTTCAGTCAGCCATTCTCAATTTCTTACAGACGTATGATGTCCAACGTTACAGCATGAAAACTGACTGTAATTTGAATTCGATATCTGGTTGGAAGCGGCGGCTGAACCAGTCTGATCCATCACAGCAACAGTGAGGGTTTTCTGATTCACCATCTAGTTAAAAATCTGTGTTAATCGCAGGTCTGAACAACAAACAGACAGCAAACCCCTCTCTTTATATGTTATACAAACGATTTTTATTTTCCTAATCTGTTTTTTCCACCATTAACTTTTATTATGGACATAATTAAAGTCAGAGAGAGTTGGACATTTCCACTCAGTCACATGTGAGGCTGATCAGCCCTGCGCGTCAGCTTTCAGCTACATCGTCATCGTAATTTTCACTGGTACATTCGGCCAGATCACTTAGTCTGAATGCCAAATACACCATAATCATATTCAGGGTTATTTAATAATGCATTCAGATACAGATGCAAATAATTAATACATAATAAAAATGCATGTAAATACATATAAAATAAATATATGTTAGAGGCTGCACAGAGAAAACACTGCTGCTCTGCCACTGATAACTGTGTGTCTCTATGACATTAGCACAGTGCAAACACATCAAAAGCCTGTGCAGCTGTTTAAGCCGACTGACAGCTGATCCAGCTGTGATCAGTGCCGCGGTCATCAGGCACAGACAAGGCCTCTTGAGGCGCTTCAGAGGAAAAGACAGACTTTTTAAAATGACTCAAGAAACTGATGATGGAAAAACACCAAATGCGGAATAAGCAGAAACTAGAAAACGGAGGACTGAGTCATTGATCTGGAGCTGATTGTCATTTAAACTGCCGGGTGTGTGGTCGTCAGCCATGCACACTCATTATTTGACTAATCACCAAAATAATATCGCGCATGTTAGATTTAATTTTTCACATTATTTGCAAACGTATACAAATATTTTGCATCTGTGACTCGGCCTAGAAGGAGTCACAAAACAATGACATCGCTGCTGGAGGTTGATACGTGTGCTTTCAACTGAGTTGGGCTAGGTTTTTGATCATGATGTTCTTTAATGTGTGTGTGTGTGTGTGTGTGTGTGTGTGTGTGTGTGTGTGTGTGTGTGTGTGTGTGCTGGTGGTCCCAGGTTATCCGCTACAGGAATGAATTGATGCATTCTGGTGAATTCCGCGTTACGGACGAGTGGATGAGCCACTACAAGACCACCCTGACAAACCTCGTGCATCAGTTCAGACACGTATCACAGATGGCAGCAGTTAGCCGACAGATAAAGGAGGTAGGCGTGCGCGTGTGTGTGTGTGTGTGTGTATGTATGTACCTACGTATGTGTACGTGCAGCTGCTGCTGAAACGTGCCCAGCGTTGCATTGGTGTAGTTTTGTGTCACAGTTCGTGTGCATGTGCGTTTTGTTTGTCCAGATGCTGACCGCTGATTTGTCAATATCTGTCTCTGGTTTGGACCAAATTGATTCTGCTGACCTGGACGGAGTAGAGAGCGATTCTTTAAGCCAATCACAGATCAGCGCTGACTTAATCAGCCAATGGGAAGCTGAGCTGCTACACGAGAGCCTGCATGAGTTACTGCATGCTGCGGGTGATGATGATGATACAAAGACTCAGGTGTGGCGAATAATTGCAGATGCACACTTCAGCCTGACGGATATAAAGGCACATGTGACATGACTTCAACCAACGCTGTGTCTCTTCCTCAGGACACGGAGCATTTGAGGAGGCTGGGCGGTTTCCTGCAGGCCAACAGAGATCTGGCTGAGAGGTTCTCGTCAGAGCTCGAAGCCATCAACGCAATGGAGACCAGAGAATAGGATGAAGTTTATTGTTTTTATTTTCACTGCTGGGGTCAAAGTCAGAAGCCAAGCACATCAGCAGATTTGTCAAAGATTCTCTGTCCATGCATATAAAAGGTTACATAAAACTCTGATTTATACGTCGTCCCACCAACACACTGCTGTACAGTTGTACTTGAGAGAATAGGCTTTACTTCCCCCACTGGCTTTGTTTAAACGAGGATAGCACAACAAAAAGCCCAGCACTTAAAGCAGGATGAGTAAAAATGATATGTAAAATGTGTTATTGTATGTTTTAGCAGCTTTGTGTTGGTGTATTTAAAATTTAACAGTTTTGTCCAAACAGGAACAAAAGTGATCAGAGTAAACTGAGTCCGGGCTCCCGTGCATCCTGGAAAACCTGGAAAGTTAGAAGCTAGTTTTGCAAAAGTCCTGAAAATAATTGTTTAGCCCCTCGATTCGATCACCTATGTAAACCCTGGTGTGTTTGAAAGTGGGTGGGTGGTGTGATGAACAAAGAATGCTGAGGGATGTTTTCAGCGACCAACCCTGAGCCGAACTCTCAGAACAGCTCAGTGGGAATGCTTTATATAATCTACAGGAGCGCTTTCTTTTTTAATTTTTCCTTTTACGATTGTGTTTTATTTTGTCGAAACACTACGTGCAATCACACACACACACACACACACCTGTATACGGTCTCACACACACATTCAGAATAGCTCTTTGACCAGTAATGGTCCTCTTCCTCCTCTTTTAGGTTAAATCCAGCTTCTCCTATGAAGGTGCACGCATGCAGGAACGCAGCAGCAGCAATTTGCAAAACTCACTTGGAAAAAGACCACAGAGTGTTGCTCGACATAATCCTAATATGAATTTATGTGTGAAATGGTTGTGGGTGCAGCAAACATCACTTATCTCCACGTGTTGTTGCCGCCGGTCTTTCTTTGAATTTCTTTTAAATGGCACAGTGGGTTCATCTGTACGTGAGGCCAACGCTGCTGTATGTGGAGCAGAACATACGCCCGATTGATGAGTTTAAGCAAGCAATTAGTTGTTCAGTTGCTTTGAAAGGCCGTATGTTGAAATGGCAAATGAGTGACATGGTGTTAGGTGTGCTACTGACAACCGTGGGTTTTATATCTGTACAGATAAACGAGGAAGGTTTGGTTTCATTTTCACATTTACAGTCGTTTTGATACTGCGCAAGTTTTGTTTTAAGATTGTGTTTTTTGAAATGTATTTTCTGAAAGTGTGAACTCACAGTATGGTGGCCCTGGTGGTGCTAATTGCGTGGAATGTTACTATAAACTGTTTGCTTATTACCATGGCTTTGTGAATTTACCATACACCTCTTTCTCACAGTGGATATGTAAATATGCATGTGAATATTTAGCATTTAGCAATATAGAGCATTTTGGAAACTCCTATTATGTTCAGACACGCTTGACTGAATTTCGTAAAACAGTGTGATAAAACTCTAAACATGTCTCCAAACACAGGTTATTAGAGGGCAGATGGAAGATAAAAACCTTTCAGACAAAGCGCGCAGCATGTGAACTACAGATGCGTGGCAGAAAAGTGTGAAAACCATAAACGCTTTCCTGCCTGTGTTTCATACACTCTCATCTGCAGCATCTGTTGCACCCTCACCTCCTTAGCACGCGTAGGTGCCTGATCCCTTGGCAACATGGAGCAGGAGGGCTTGCTGATCCAGTCTATTTATTATGGGCGGATTGGAAGTAAGACCACAGAGAGGCTGCTGGAGAGGTTCGGGCACGACGGCAGCTTTCTGCTGAGAGACAGCGAGACTGTGCGTGGAGCCTACTGTCTGTGTGTGAGGTGAGGTGTGAGCAGCGCTGACATTTAATTGTCAGTTTTCATTTATGCAGGTTATTCATTCTCACCGAGTGGGATTTGGTTATGGTCATTTCGTTTTAATTATGTATCGCAAGACTTACGCTTTGGAAGACGTAAAACTTAAATTTATTAATAGCTTCAGTCCTTTAGCTCCAAAGAAAAGGCACAAAAAAGAGTTAAATTCACTTCACATGGAAACAGCCTGTACTGTAGTTTCCTATTTGTCTGTATAAATAGTGCAATAATACTTTTTACAACCCTAAACTCTTCTTTTATCATATTTTAAGTGACTATTGCTCATGATTCATAAAATATTTTCATGGGCACCATGGGTGGCGTTTTTCTTGTATTTTGACCTCCTGGCAGCCTTATACTTTGTTAAAATTGTCGAAATAACTCGCATGCATGCACGTGTTGTGCAGGACAGTGAAAAAAGCCAAAAACGAACATAAAGAAAATCTGCACTTAAGTATCAAAATGATGGTGTCCAGTAGGTACATCAGAGTATATAAAAATAAGATAATGAAATAAAATACATACACATGTACTCGGCCTCTAGACGGCAAATTAAAGAAGTAACACTAATCGTGTAACACAGTTTACAATAGGTGCAGCTGTTGACAATTTAGATCCTCTGTGATGTGATGATAGATGATATTCATCAAACGTGCAATCATGGCTAAACACGTGGTGTTGTGGCCTGACACTAAGAAAACTGCAGACATACAGATGCCTCAGTCCTCATAAATGCACATTTGGACATAAAAGACAAATCCGGCACACACTGCTGATCTAAAACCAAACACCAGCCATCTCATTTTGTCTAGATTCATTTTTGAAATCTGCCGTGCCTTCAAAAATGTTTTAGTTTTCTTTTAAAGGCAACTTTAGAGAAGAAAGACTCACCGATTATCAACATGTTGGCTGGTTAAATAAATTGTTTGAGCTGGAATTAAAATAGTCCTTTTCTATGTGGATTGTGGACAGTGAAGGGTTACTCATAATGTAGCTTTAATTATGAAAATAACTCAGTTAATGAATATATTCCGGTTAAATATTCTTTCTGTAACTTTGCAGTAACACCAACATGTTATCACAGTTAAAATGACTCCGTACTGGCACATATGTTCCCGATTTGCCTGCGTTAGACCAATATCTCTAGAACAATCACTCTGTGTGACTCTAACAATTACGTCATTTATTGTTAGACTGAGTCCTGAAGGATAAACAGCATTTATTTCTTTCTACTGAAACCAAATTACTAAAAAGATAAATCAAATGGATTCTAATCAGTTTGACTGCTAATCCAGGTCTTTGTTTACATCTTTAATGTGTCACATTGGCCATTGTGTGTGTGTGTGTGTGTGTGTGTGTGTGTGTGTGTGTGTGTGTGCGTGTGTGTGTGTCCACTGTTTTGCAGGAAAGCACCGTTTGTGCACACCTACAGGCTCGCACGCTCCGTCAGCGGCTGGTGTGTTCAGGTGAGTCAACGCCATGCAGCTCGCATGTTTCCACACACGCTCACACGCACACAAAAGGATGTTATTTATGTTTTTGTGTGTGTGTGTGTGTGTGTGTGTGTGTGTGTGTGTGTGTGTGTGTGTGACGAGCAGGATTCGGGAGTCACTCTGCAGAGTTTTAGGACTCTTGAAACATTGATAGAGAGCTACAGAAGGGTTGCTGCCTCTGATTCAAGTGTGGCCCCACTCACAGATCCACTGGACAAAACACGGCTTCAATACATCAACCAGGAACAAGGTGTGACACACACACACACACACACACACATACACATAGGCTTGTGATACTTTTGCACAAACATTGCACAAAATATATGATGGCCATATCTGATCCTACACCACAAGCTCAGATACACAGATACACACATAGTGAAATCAATGCATGTTTGTGGTGCATCAAAGAACACCGTTTTCCGCTCTGAAATGTTTGCCGTGGTTTAGTGTCTCGCTCAGTTTCACGGTTTCACCTGTGTCTCCACAGAGTTTGTCTACATGGAAGCGTGTAGCAGCAGCAGCAGCAGAAGCCGCTCCGTCTGCTGAGGCCTGGCACACCGACACATCAATGAGGTGGACGAACAAGAAACGTGGCAGCATGTGGCACATTCATTAAAGGGGACATATTGTGAAAAACACATTTCTTTCTTGCCTGTACATATTTAAACTAGTCCCCCCACCCCACCCCTCAGCCTACCAACTCAGAGAATGAGGAAGTCCTGCATCGTCTCCACAGCCCACCCGCTGGTAAAATGGGGCTCCTACAGGCCGTTCAGATCCGGTGATTTGCATAGGCCGCCGTCCTCTGGGTGAAACCGCTAGGTGAAGTTTGCTGTTTCCAGTGGTGAGCTAGCGGTGTGTCGCGCTGTTGTCGGTCAGAGCCGGACATGCAGATTGTTCTGTTGTTGGCTGTAGAGAGACCGTGGTTGTGTTTTATTCTTCTATTTTTTTCAACCGTTTCCTCCAGCTGTTCGCGGTCTGGGTCATAGCTGTAGTTTACACTTTCAGTTGCCTTAATATGTCCCCTTTAAATCCGTTACAATTGCTCTCTGTGTGTGTTACTTGGCTTGATGAAATATATTTCGCCATGTAGTAAAAAGGCCTTGAAAATAATATGTATATGCACATTTTATCTGTTGCTGTAGTTTTATTATGACAGGCTTACATTATATCCTTCATTTGGGGTCTCTGTGTGAGAATGCTTGTGTCTGTCCTTCCTGTGTATCTTCAGCTGTCACTATCCAAAATAAAGCTAAGCTGTAATTTAGAAAAACCCTAACTCTCTGGTTGTCTGTGGGTTTTGTCACCAAAGATATCTGAAGTAGTTGTGGGTACGTGTGCCTTTTTCTGTCCTAAATATCGTCTGGGTCATGTTGTATCTGACGTGTGCGGTTTTAACTGCACATTTTAATCTTATCTTAATCTGCAGCAGGAAATAACACAGATCATAAACTCCATCACCGCCATTCTCATTTTATCGCGCATTCATTTTTGCAACATAAGGTTAGTTACTGATCTCAATCTGGTATCAAAAGCAAATGAATGAATGAACTAATGAGCTATGCTCCTTGGATCAGTCAGTCTGGTTTGAATATCACTAATCAGTGTTAATGTCAGACTGAAACACAACGCCTTGAAGACAGTTCCTCTGAGCAGTTCCTGTTGAACTGTGAGCAAAACTCTTTAAATGTCAAATTTGTCATATTCTAACACTTGCTTATCCTGACTAAAACTCTGCCTGTGCTTTTCACACTCTAAAGTACCCTTTTTCTTGACATGAGAATTTGTTTCATTGAGAGTTAATGTGATCAGTAATCTGTGAACACTGACATCCGGGGTGTTTCATGGACCAGACCAGTTGACTTTATGCACCGGCTTCATTAACAATAGTTCAGTTTATAATAGGTCTCCAGGCTTTTCACATTAAGCGCTCTCTGAAATGTTTTTATGACTCACTCCTCAGGTGACATCCTTGGTTTGCGGGTAGATGATAATCTATCTTTTTTGTCACATTTACAAACAAAGAAAACATCAAAGAAAAGCCAAGGTTTCTATAGTCACTAATATTTTCTTGTTATCTGGGCTACATGTGATATAAGTGTACAATCGTATCCCTACTGAGCTACTGAGACATCAATAATGGCAAGTGCCAAGATCTGCAATTCAGTCTTTTTTCATTAAAATGTTTTTTTAAAATGCTGATCATTGACTTTTGTGCAAGAGTGAAGTGTAGAAGTGTAGTGTAGAGGAATGGTTTGATGTTATAAGACATATATTTTTCTAAGTATATATTATTTTTGGGAAATTGCATTTGAGGAAGTGTAGGAAACAGGACCTGTTCCTATAGAGATTATTTTGATTTGCAGTCCTTGAGCAAATAACAAACTACAATCCTCAAATCTGTCACTTTTAGAATGGAAAATAACGTAAGAAGTATGACAAATAGCGAGAATAACTTACAGAGTTAGAGACTAAGATACTACTGAGAACACACAACTGAAAGTGGAGCACCAGTCTCAAACCTGTGTAGTGATAGACATGCAGCGTAAGGTTCAAATGTTTTATTAAAGACATTGGTCTAAGTGGCAGTGCAGCTGTGGATCCTGGAAACCACCTTTATGCCCAAACACTACAATCAGCAACCAGTTAGCTTAGCTTAGCATAAAGAAAAATAAGGGAAACCGTTAGCTTGGCTCTGTCTAAAGGAGAAAAACACACATAGAACTTAGCCCTCGACTGACCATCCTATATGAAAAACATTTGAAATGAGCCAATGATGACACGCTGTATCACTCAGCTTTATTTCACACACGTTCAGTTCTGGACATTTCTGCTGAAGCTTGACATCATAAATAGATCCAGCTAACCTGCAACTTCTGGCACAGCAAGTGTATCAGAACTAAGTTACTGGACATGTTGGGAATGAATGAATGAATACCCCAACACTTCACAAGTCGTTCGAGTTAAATGAGCAGAGCAAAATGATTATACGATATAGACAACGTGGATCAGCCTAAAATGCAATCCCTTGATGTTATGTCTTCTGCATATTTAGAACTGATCACACCCTCGGCGCCGCTCACCTTAACATCTTTTGACCGGAACGGTAGAGTAGCTACTGGCCGTGCTCATTACTTACTTAATAGTGCAATAATAAAAAAAAAAAAAGACTACATGATTACAAGCAACTAAAACATTGACACATTAGTGTAAAGAACAGTAAGAAAATGATTATGAACCAGATATCTGTAGCAGCTTAGAACACAAATTATACAGGCTTATGTCCATGAACACGTTGTCCCAGAGCATGCTGGGAACTCGGCCCACCTGCATTTAAAACACTGCAGTATTAAAATAAAATAATGACAATACTTAAAAGGCATGAGCAACATAAAAAGACGATTTGCAAACAAATACACACCAACACAGTCTTTGAATGCACTCAACACATGCATACTAGTTGCCTGATGGTGATATTACATACAAACGAGCAGTGCACTGAGTCAGAGGTGACTCTTTATCATTATTTTTTCCCATATCGCTTTCAAAGTGCCCTCCCAGGGTTTTCCTCTGTGTCCTCCACCTCTGTGATTTCCTCCACTGGCTCAGCTGGCAGGGTGGGATGAAAGTGCTGAAAACACAGACACACGCACGCAAATGAAAAAAACAACAGCTACGGCATCATGTGAGCAAAAGTGTCTGTGGTCAATAAGCGTCTTAATAAACGTGTGCTTAGGTGTGGGCGTGGGCTTGCGCTTACATTGAATGTGTCATTTTTTTCCAGGAAATACATGTATTTTGGTGGGGGACGTGGGATCGGAGGAAACAAGACTTTAGTCACCCTGAAACACACATGCAAATACACAAAACAAGCCTTATACAAACATTTGATGGTATGATAAATGATAAGACAAAACGCACATACATACATATTTTGGTATATTGACCCACAAAAGTCAAAATGCCAAAGTGCACCCTTTCTTCAGTTAATTTTGCATTTATTTTTGTTGTTTCTGTTTCAGAACTGACGCAGGGGAGTTTCTGTCTGCACCCTAAAGTTTAAGGAGGACGTTTTGCAGTGGCTTTACAGAGTAACTACTCCCTTACATTCGTCTTACTTCTCCTTTCTGCACTTGCTACAAACATCACTGCTTGTGCTGACGCTGGGAACAGCTTTTAGAAGAGAGGACAGAGTTTAAGTTTTTGCAGATGAGCAACAGCTCAGAGAGGCGGATGAAAAAAAAAAACTGTGTGAAAAGAGGTAGGAAGTCTCTGGAGAGCCACGTGAATTCATGAATGGGTGCGTTCAAACTGTGTGTGCATGTGAGCCATGCATCAGTTAACAGGTTAGTCATGCAGGCAGATGCGGGAACAGTACCTCTGAGAGCGCACCACCAGCAGCACAGCCAGGAGGATCATGGGTATTCCAAGAGAAATTACGACGATCACCAGAGTGTTGAGTTTGTAAATCGACTGTTCCACCGCTAACAAACAGACACATAAGTGAGGTCAGTACATTTATTAAACAGTGAGCAGTGAACTGGGGCTGACCTGTTTGGTTAAAGGACGAACAGCACTCACTGACGGTTTGACTCCACTCGCTCCACACGGGGTTACCGTGGCATGAGTCCCGCTTCTTTGTCCTTATCCTCACTTTGTAGGTACGGCTGGGATCTGCGTTCGGCTCTATATAAGACTGAAGTTTGCTTGGGGTTTTAGGTCTTTCCTGTTTTGAAAAGATAAAGATTCACGCCAGTAAATATCTTGAATATTCATCTTTGACTTTCATGTACATCAGAAAATAATGTACTTAATTTTGTATATTACATTTGGGATTAGCAGCATCCATATCCATACGCATAGACACACTGTACCTGGTCACCCATGTCCAGCTCGTATTCAAAGCACTGCGGATTCGAGGTTGTTTGACTGTAGGGCAGACCCCAAGTCACCAACAGGTCTCCGTCTTTGACCGATGCAGAGATGTTTTGGGGTGGAGAGAGGACCTCTGTGGCACACACAACACAAAATGAGTCAAATAACTGGTAACAGTTCATTCAGAGTCTCTGCTGTGGGCTCAATGGATGGCAACAGTAGTCCAGTATTGTGCTCCAGAATGAAATTTCTCAACAGCTGTTGGATTTGTTGCCACAAACATTTGTCAAGACATTCACATATCAGACAAAGCCTCTATGAGACTGACATATGGACTAAAACGTTGGCTTAGTGCTTATTTGCTCTATTAGGATGCTAACACGCTAAAGTAAAATGGTGAACATGAAACCCGCTAAACACAACACTGCCACTTGGGGCATGTTACCAGGCTATCATTAGCATTTACCACGAAGCACCACTGTGCACTACTAAGTATAGCCTCACAGAGCTGCTAGCCTGGCTGTAGACTCTTTTTAACTGATTAACAAACTTAATTATTATGCATTATTCACACGTCCGATGAATATTAGCATTTGCAAATACTCAACAGCTCAAGGAGAGTGTTCATCACCGAGTATTTACCCAACATGGCTGTGTTGTATGTGTGCGTGTAGACTGTCCAGTTGGCTTGCAGGGTTACGTTGAATTGGAGGATTACATATAACTGTGTATACTCTTGCAGAGTTAAAGACTGGTATCCAACTGCCTCCACTAACGAATGGTTTAGAGAGCGAACCATCCTGTTGTGGTCACAAATACTGGGTAAACACACAAAACAAAGAGCAAATGTGTATTGTAAATATGCATTCATATTTATAAATACTAATCAAAGATATGCTATATGGGTTATACATCATTTACAAGTAATACCTTAAATAGACAAAGAGCTGAGCATCCTCATGTAAAGTGTGGAATGACCAGGAGCAGTTGAGTATATTTGTTGGGTAGAGGAAGCACCAGAAGTTATCTAGCACAGCATCCTCCTCTACATAATAATCCTCCACTGACAAAAGCAGGACCTGGAAGAGTTTCATAAACATAAAGACCAGGATGTAGAAATTTATATATATATATATATATATATATATATATATATATATATATATATATATAGATGTGTGTGTGTGTGTGTGTGTGTGTGTGTGTGTGTGTGTGTGTTAATTGTGCCTTTGTGTCCTGTTGGAGAACACATTTTGATTCTCACCGTGTCATCAAGGAACTTATCTTCCTGACAGACATCGAGATTGTTGCCCTCTGTCTCTGTTAAAAGACAACGTATATCCGGCATTAGCCACAGATGGTTGAGGTCCAGCTTTGCGATGAATGTCCACACAGCAACGTGCAGACCAGTGCATCCCAATTTGAACCGTGTCGCACATATTCCCCTCACCATCCTGCGATTCAGCAATGTTCTGGATATTTTGCCTTAGTCAGGGTGGTGGGGGAAGCTGGTTCTTTTAATTATTTCAATGATAAGCAGAAAAAAAAAAACAAAACTGTGACCACACCCTGATAAAGGCAAGATAGCCAACAGCGTTTGCCAAAGTAAGCATGGGGTGCTTGAGAAGAGTTGTGTTTATTGAAGTGTGAGTCTGTGGGATGTAAAAAGTTACTCACCACTTTGTGAGGCACACAAAATCAGGAAACTGGACCAAAGAATTGAATGGATGGAAACCAGCTTCATAGCCACCCTAAAGATTACACACACAGAAAGTAAAAGAAAAATGCATATAAAGATTCATCTGATGAATTGGTCCGCACTAATTTCTTAATGCTGTTTATACTTCCCCTTCTTAAGTGTGTACTTCTAGAGACAAGCAGTAACAGAGACATCTGTGAGGGTTCACAATCATACACGAGCAAACAGTTATTCCTCACATGAGTATGAATTCTGTATGAATACACGTTTCAAGAACCATTACGTTTACGAATAGTTTATCAGAGTTTTGTTTTGTTTACATACTCAGCTACACGTATCTCTCTCAAAAATGATAAATGGATCAACACCATGAATAGCTATTCTAGGTGTAAGCTGTCTTATGGATAAAATCTATCACAATATCCTCCCTCAGTAAGAGCAGTAGTGTAAATAGCCATAACAAGAAGCCGTTACCTGCTGTTGTGCCTCCACTCTGACAATATGACTTTTCGGAGGGCTCTCACCAACAGCCGACAGTGACACGTTTCTGGCGAAAGAGGAACCATGACGTCAGATACTGTACAAAGCGTCAGGAAGCTATGGGCTTCTTCCTGTTTCTTTATTAATATGATTCTTCGATACATTCTAAGTAAAAAGACATGTCTTAAATATTACTTAATCATATATGTTTTTAAAAATAATTGTCTAAATTAAACTCTGTCTAAAATAAGATACAGAATAACTTTTTAAGTTACCATCAATAACTAAAAAATAAATCCTTTCCCCCAACTAAATTATTTTCCTGGCATTGTGTAGAAGGCTGTAATAAAAGCATTTAGACATAAATTATAGGAGATTAATCCACAATATCAGGGTAAAGAAACAAATTGGTCCTCAAGTGACTGATTGTTGCTCTGCCTCTTCGGGGAAGCAAAAGGGCGTTCCCTGACCGGGAATCGAACCCGGGCCGCGGCGGTGAGAGCGCCGAATCCTAACCACTAGACCACCAGGGACTGTTAGAACAATAAGAGACGGGTAGTATTTTTACATTTCTACTTTGTTCAAATAACGTATAGACTTCACTGGAAAGTGTTTAGAGCTTGATGATTTTAATATTATGTCGTATTTGCCTTTGCATAGTGTTCCTTCGTAATCCATCGCGGCCACGTGCGCCAACAAGCAATCGGCCCATTACCATCCCCCCGTGACCAGTGGAAAAAAACACTGATAGTCGGTAAGGCAGTGGTTTTCCCCCACTCGCCACACACAGCCAACTATACTGCTGCTAATCCTCCACTAGGTGGTGGACACGGGTCACACTCAGGCTCTTTCACTGTTTTTCCTCACATCCTGCTAGTGGAAGTCGTGTGCAGCTACACTTATTCCGGGCTTTACGGGGAATTCAAAGGTGACGATACATGCTGCAGTTGACTCAGTGCTGTCTCGAGGGAAGACGTCCTGGTAGGAAGTTTACCAGCTTTATCTCATTACAAGGGTTTGCATATGGATGGTATGCACATGGCCCTACCAGTATTTGAACAAACGAGCTCCTGTTACAGAAGCCGTATTCGTATCAGTTCGCTTATTCGGGCGCGAAGGCAGCAGTTTTAGCGGGAAAACCTAGACACGCGTCTCCTCTACTTCCACCAACTTCTTGGGGAGGATGGTGGGATGTCCCCCAGCCAGCCGAGAGACGCAGGCGCAGCCAGACGAGAGGCGCAGTCTCGACTGCGTCTGGCCGACTGGCTGCGTCTGTCCTTTTTGTTTGCTGTGTTTCACAGTGACCAACCACTTAGTACTTTGTGTAGTTTTTCTGTATTGTTAAAAATGCTCTTGTGTGGACAATTTTGTGGACAAGTTCATTGTAGCTTGCTTAGTTTTTTATTCTACCACAACGTTTTTTGTTATGAACATCGTAAGTCAAGGTAGCTTTATTTACACACACACATTTTATACAAAGGGTAGATCTTACAATCAAAGCAAAGGGACATGGCGCCACCTTGTGGAATGTTTACAATGAATGCAGATCAGGCATTTCAAATCTAGTCCACACGTGCCAAATGAAATTATAATTAATATTCCAGAATAATTCAAACTCAGATATAGAATATATACCAATAGAATATATATTGGTGGGATGTCTGACTTTGAATGATTCTGAACCAAATCTTACCCTGTCACTCCTCCCCAGTGATTATTTAAAATGAATTACCCCCAGGCTGGCTTCTTAAAAATAAATAAATATAAACCCTGAACCCAGACACCCTGCTGAGGAAACCCCTTGTATTCGCAATGTTGCTCTTTCGGTCACTACCCATAAGCTGTGACCATAGTCTAGGGTTCCCGCTCGGCTCTCTGTTGACCACAACCTGTGACATAGTTGAATACGATTGGCTTAAATTCCAACCCGTCACGTCAGTTAGTCACCTGCATTTTAAAAAGCCACGCAAACTAATTTTGAGGACACATTCATCCAGTTAAGCAGGGCTTGTCACTGTATTTGGCATCTCAATGTGTTGCTTTAATTCGTCTAAAGCAACACTATGAAGAGTTCACTGACTCCATAAACCAGTACTTACTGGTGTACTGTACTTTACTATGAGCAGAAGAGAAGCATGTTTGTTCTTCTTTTCTTCTAATCATCCTCCTTTTGTTTCCGTGTCTCCGTGTCAGCTTCAGCATGGCTGCTGAACACACACTGAGGAGCAATAAAACGTTGATTCAGGAGACTCTGTGTGCAGACCACAGGCTTATCCTCAACAAAATCTTCGAGAAGAACCTGATAACCAAACGAGAGTACATCAACCTTAAAAGCACCAGCAAAGAGGACGTAGAGGGGCATGTCATCAATATTGTGGATAAGATGATATATAAGGGAGAGCCCACCTGCCAAGCCTTCCTGAACCTCCTGCAAACTGATGAGGAGATTCAAAATGCAATCCCCGATCTGAAGAACCAACAGCTGTACAACACCAGCCTTTTGCCTACACCTGTCCAAGCGTGTTCAGTTGGTATGTTCACATATGTAAGATTGGTATAGGAATGAATGTGCACAGTCTGTTGCACCTGATGCTGACTTTAATGTTTGATGTTTCTGTTCCGCTCTGATCTCCCCAGATGTTCTGTCACAAGAGAGCAAGAAGAGAAAGAAGGTGAGGACTCAAACTCATATTGACACAGTGGTTAAACTTTGTTATAAAGACGCAAAGGAGTTTAAATACTACAGATTAAAGACATATGTTCGCCTCAGAGCCTGCAGACACATGCTTATTATCCTGTATTAACCTACAGAGTACAAGCTTTGTAATACTGTATTGTAATACACATGTTACATAAAGTATTGAACTGTCACCCAGTTACGTTCTTCATTATTTGCTTGTGTGCAACTGTTTCCATTGTTTTTCATTGCTTGTAGGACGAGCACTACCAGTTGAACAGTCAGCCCCCGGGCCTCTGTGTGATCATAAACAATGAGAATTTCAACAGCATGAAATCGAGAAGAGGGACCAACAGAGATGCTCGTATGTTACAGAGTATACAGGTTGACAGGTTTACACTACTCTCCTGTTTGTTGGTGTTTAAAACCTAAATAATGTTATTGGGGTTTTTTCTGTCTTTGTTTTTTTGTCATCAAACGTCTTGCAGAAAGTTTGGCCGAAGTGTTCAGCTGGCTGCGGTTCAGAGTGCTCCTGTGTAAAGACCAAACCATGGAGCAGATGGATCGGGCTCTGAATAGCTTGGCATCCCTGAGCGATCTCTCTCAACTGCAGGAGTTCGGCTTTCAGGAGTGGTCCGGCAGCGTATTCACTGATCTTCAGGAGGCTCCTAAACATGGCGACGCTTTTATCTGCTGTATTCTGAGTCACGGTGAGAAGGGTGCAGTCTTTGGGATTGATGGGAAGCCCCTCTCCATTAAACAAATAATCAGAACCTTCAAGGCGAACGAGCAGTCAGCCCTTAACGGGAAGCCCAAAGTGTTCCTGATCCAGGCCTGCCAGGGACAGGGGACACAGCATGGAGTGTTGTTGAAAGACCTGCAGGCTGATGATCCTCATTCACTATCAATCCCTGAGGAAGCTGATGTTCTGGTTGCCACTGCCACTGTTGAAGACCATGTATCATTTAGACACACAATAGATGGCAGCTGGTTTATCCAGTCTCTGTGTCAGCAGCTGAAGGACGGCTGTTCCAGGTAAATGTAAAACTTAAAATTACGTGCTGAGTGAATCTTCTGGCATGAAATATTTTTAAAAAATAATAACACAGGAGCAGTAATATGTTTTTCAACACTGTATGTTGCTGTAGGGGTGACGACCTGACCACCATCCTCTGCCGCGTGAACAATGAAGTAAGCCAGAAAGAGGCGTCCATTCAGCCTGGTGAGGGCAAGCAGATGCCCGAAGTCAGGTTCACCCTGAGGAAAAGCCTTGTGCTGTCACCACATCACAACTGAAGCTCAATCAGCACAAATCGTACAGTAATCACTCAACACTGTTTCCAAGCTACTGTATGGCTGAATTAAGTGTGTATACTTAACTCAGGGAAAGACTTTTCTTTTTTTTAATCTTTTACATCTTCACATTCGCTCACTGTCTTTGATATGGTCACCACCTTCTGTCTCAGAGCAAATCTGGTTTTTGGACTGGATGTCCAAATGAGGGGCTTACAGCTTCATCAGAGGCCTTAAATACAGAATATTTTTGATTTTTCCATGTGTCGTAAATAGATCACCATTATACAAACGCATTTTTATTGCCACTTAGACCTGTCTATACATATCTGGTACCTGAATCTGTGTCCAAAGCAATATTTTTAATGTTTTAAGTTATTTTCATTGCTTAGAAGAACTCATCTCCAACACAACCTGTTCAATACATTTATATGGAAAAAAAACGGTGGTGGTAATTAAAAGCAGTTTATTGACATTGTTTTGAACTTTTTTATGTTTTACACCTAAAAGCACAGGGAAGATTTAAAAATGGATCCTAGCCAATATTATACTTACGAAGAATCAGATTTTTTTTCGTGTGCACTTGTGTTGGCAGCAGGTGGTGGGCACGCATTTCGCTCAAGCTCCTTTATTGTCTGTCCCTACATCCTACTATAGCCTCCTCCATAAACTGTGATCACTATTGAGGCTCAGTTGCCACTAATCATGTAGTCTATTTTATTTATTTATGTGTTGTACACACTGGGTGACTTTGATGCATGTTTCTACAAAGTTGAGACAGGAGCAACAGAGGACTAAAATGGTTTTGCAATGCTAAAGAAATACCTGTTTGGAAGATTCAACACGTAAAACTGGTTAGTTAGGTGATAGTTATCATGACTGGGTATGAAAGAGGCATCAAAGCAGAGTTGCAAGAAACATCTGTTGGACCAACTGCTGGGCCAGTGTTGAGGCAGGGCTAAGGGCTCAGTTATTCAACATGTTTTTCAACAGAAGGCTATAAGAACAACACACAATTGCAACAAATTGATTGATTATAGAGCTACAATCTATAAAAGAAGGGAATCTAGAGAAAACAATGCATATAACTGGCAAGAAAACCAACAATGAGCGTGTGTGACCCCTGACCCCTCAGGCAGCACAGCACTGAAAACTGACATGGTTGGGTAGTGGTTGTTTTCACTGTTTTACAGAGCTCTGTTGTTTTCGACTTTTCCTTGTCATTCTTAGTGGCTACAAAATGAATACAGCTTTTGAACTGGTGAAACCAACACAAAACAGCCGAGCAAATAGGATTTATTTATTTGTAGTTTGCTATCTGTTTATAACTAGGATGTATTTTTTATGTATAGGCGGGGAATAGCTTGCTTCCAGTTTCGGCTGCGCACGTACAGCCATCTTTACGGTTCTGCAGCGTCGTTACCATGACAACCCGGATTCGTTCGTCTTTTTTCCGTATAAGAAAAGAGGCTTCAGATAGAAGTAACCACAGCAAAGGACTTCTTGCCTGGAAAATGACAAAAACAACCAGTCCGTCACGACCAAAGTCTGTCTCATAAAGCTGTCCCAACCACGTCGGCCCGCATTTGACTACCGAGAGTGTCCGCCATTAAATAAAAACAACGTTAATGATGGAAACCCCGCTGGAAGACGAGGCTCCAGGCGATGCCTTAGTGGACACTGGAGGACCCGACCACGGAGAGGAGCTGAAACCCTCAGACGAAGCTTTCACATTCATGTCAAGCATCGGTGAGTTCTCAACATATTTTTCAGGCTTCCCCGAAGTGTGCGCGCGAGACAGGAACGGCGCGCGCCTGAGCGTTAACAGCACCTGGTCTTGGCACATGTCGACTGTTTATTTCATGTGAGCGTTAAGCAGGAAACTGAAAATGAGCTTGATGAAACTGTCCATTGTGGCTCATGTCCAAGCTTAAGTCTCCACTGCTTGTCCCAGAGCCTGCAGAGCTGCAGAAGTGTGTGTTTCAGGACTCTCTGGTGACAGTGTCAGAGGGCGGACGAGACCTGGGCAAGTTCAGCGTGTCGGTGGAGTTCGCCCGCAGAGGCCAGCAGCCGTGTGTGCTGCTGCATGCTCAGAGCCAGGGAGCCATTGATGACTCCCCCTGTGGAACAACAGTGACAGGTGACGGAGGGGTTAGGCAGGAGCTGCTGCAGACAAGTTGACAACGTTGATCCCTACTGTTTTGAGCATTTGACAGATGTCTCTGCATTTTCTGTCCATTCAAGCCTACCTCACCACGGACCTGGAGGTGCTGGAGGAAGATTACCATGAGTATGTCAAGGTGAGACACTGCACCGCTTTCCCACACTGTCTCACTTTAACAACCAGCACCCGCTTGCCTTCCGCACTAATGCCACATCTTTATATATCTTTTAATTTTGTACTCTTGCATTTAAACACCCCTTATCAGCTGGAGGGCCGCGGTTTGGACAAGAGGTGTCACATGGTGCAGCATGACGGGCAGATGGTGATTGATAAAATTACCACCGTAGGAGAGGTGAGAGAAGGAAGGAACGACCCAGTTTTTATTATATAATTGTATGATGATGTGGTCTCACTTGCTGAGAGACATCAACAAACCTGCTGTTGTGGTATTAGGAGGAAATCATATCTGACCCCATTGATCTGCCATATTTTTACAGTATTTCATATATATATATTTTTATGTGTTTGCTAGATTCAATAATATTTTGGCAGAATCATCCTCATTTTATTCATCTACATGTTGAACTTCTGGGGGGCTAGGGACAGAAGGATATATTTTAGGGTATACTGTGCATGATTTTGTGTGTGAGTGGAGGTGTAATCCTTTTTTGTGTGTGTATGCAGGAAGTTACGAAGGAGAGCATTTCTTATCCCATGTCTGTCCTGAGAGGTCTGGTAACTGAGGGTTCCAACCTGCTGCTGATGCGACTGATCGCTCTCAGGAAGAAAGTGCCGGAACAGATGACCTTCATCTCCTTGGACCAGGGATTACATATCACCCACACCACTGTTGTAAGTAATCATGGCAGAATGACCTCTTGCTGCTTGTCTGTAATGTTTCAGTGGCTGACGTCAAGTTGGATATTCCTTTTCGTGGTCAGAGCGAGCTGGGACTAAAGCAGCTGGAGGTTGGGGGTGAGACGGTGGAGGTGTTTGGCGTGGAGAGGATTGTTCACTCTGTGGAGGACGGCCCCACAACCTGGCAGTGCTACTTCCTGTCTGATGGGTAAGCTCAGTGACTACACACCCTCTGGTTCTTGCACTTGCTGGACACTCGCACTGTCTCACTCTCAAACAGGGTAGGACTCTAAAGTAGAAATACACTGAGGTCTGCCATTTAAACTTTGCCAATAGCCACAACTGCATATGACTCGGTGCACTTAGAAAAGGAAGCATTTCAAATTTCTGTTCACATCACTGTTAATGTGAGGACACTGATACACTCACTCTAGTGTATTTGTATTGTGTAACATGTCAGGTGCCGATCCAGGTTTTGAGGGGGCGGTGTTTACATCACCTACTGTATGTGGAGCTGTATATACAAGTTTGCTATAAATAAAAAGGCATTCTGTTTTCCACACAGTTAAATAAAATCTGGAAAATGCATCATTTTAGCTTAACTAATTATTATTGTCTGTGCTTTAATCTTTCACTTTTTCTTACATGCAACATTCCTTTTTTTCCTTTTTGAGCTGTTCCCTTCTCTCCATTGCATCTGAATCTGTTGCTGTTCTGAGCCCATAAACCACCTAAAGACATTGCACATGATAGTAGGCTCTACGAAAACATATTGCCCCCCCTGCGTTTTACCTGACAGCTGCAGCTGTATCACAACCAATCTCTGATTTACATGTAGGCTGAAAAAAAACAGAAGGACATTCCAGCCACAACCAGGACAAACCAGTTCAACCAGGACAAACCAGTTCAACCAGGACAAACCCCCAGTTCCACACACATGGACAAGAACTCCACTCATCACACTCACTCACGTGCAATTGTGCAATACACAGTGCAGTATCTGTGGTCATCTCGCTGACTTGTTCTGAGTCTTACTGCATTCATTCTGTATTCCATTTTCTTATCTGTTTTTATTTATTATCTTTATGTTTGCCATGCAAACGTCTCCCTTCTTAATTTACTTCTGTGGCTGCGTTGTGTGTGTGTGTGTGTGTTAACGGCGTATTGTTGGCTGCAACTTATCAACTTATAACACCTCATCTGTAAATCCCTATGTGAGTGATACTGGTAATACTACTTGATTGATACATGCATGTTCTCTGATCAGGCACTTGGCGAGCAGAGTGCAGGTAGGATCGCCAGTCACCATGAGACTCCTGCAGCTGCCATCACAGCAAGAGAAAGGTAGGAATCCCCACGCACATCAAAACTGTGTCTCTGAGGTACTACAGTCAAGTGGGTTGTATTTGTGCGCGTGATTGTATTTGCAGGTTTTGAGAAGACCCCCCTTGTTTGGGAGGAAGACATGCAGATGCGCTCCAAGTTCTTGGACAGAAAGGCAAGTAATAATGAGGGCACTGGCTTAATATTGACCATGCTTGAATAAGACTGTTCTCTAGCACAGATCTCATGTTAACCATAAACCCTTTGAACAGAGCAGAAAATGAGTGAGTCTTTATGTCTCTTTGGGACAGGAGGAGCTGAAGGCAGACCACGCCTCTTACCTGAGACAGCATCCAGAGATCCGTGCCCTCATATCTGACTTCTTGCAGTTCTTGCTGCTAAGGAAACCAGATGATGTCTTCCAGTTTGCCAGAGAGTACTTCCTTCCTTTCGCCTCCAGCAGTCCTCCAGAATCGAGCTTGAAAGCCCCCTCACTCTGAAAGTACACTTGAGAGCTCAAGGCAGCTTTTATATCAGTTGTTTTATTATCAGCTTAACTGAAGATGAAGTTTCAGAATTGCATTTGGGTGACTAGTTGACTAGATGACTAGTAGTATAAAAGGAAACGTGTTCGAGATGAATAACACCTTTCTAAGCAGAGACTTAACCTGAACTGTGTGATCTTGCTTGGGGGGAACATAAGTGAGCTGAATAAAGCGGTTTATTTCAAACTGTGTCTCCACTTCTGTTTGGTTGCCCTGTCAGTCTCCGGGCGGAATCTCTAATGCCTGAGCAACGAGAATAGGCTCGTTTGCGATGAGCCTTAACTGGACGAGGCCAGGCGGCGGCAGCAGGAGACGACAAGCTGCAGTCGAGTCGGACAGTGTTCAGCAACTGCCTCTACAAAATAAAAGTGTAGACTCTAAAAGAATAACTGAGATAAGACAGAACCTGTTCCAGACTTTTTCAAATAGCTAAAACTGGAGTAGTGGAAACCAAAGCTAATCCCAAGTATGAATTTACTCGGGAATTACACTTCAATCCCTCTTCGTCTTTATCGTCCATGAATTTGAGGCTTTTATTTTGAAGGTTTGCGCGCGGGGGGAGGGGGGGGCACCCTTAAAGTCTCCTTTCCTCTGAAAGCGAAAGCAGAAAACTTGAGGGAAACGCTGGCGAGAGGGTCGCTCAACTTCATTTGAGCAGTTTTCGCCCTCACTGAGGAGTTTCGGGCGTGTCACTGAATTACAGAGGACACCATTTCACCTGCAACGGAGGCGTCGGTAAGTTTGACCGCCCTAAGCTGACTCACCTGGCGGTAGTTAAGGCGGCTGATCTGCCGCCGCGATGTCAGACTATGTGAAGTTAAGCTCAAGTTTAAAGTTAGGCTCTAACTAATGTCACTTTGCCCTTGCATTACTTTTATGTTGCCGTGCCGGCAGGGGCCAAAACGTCTTTAATTCCCAACTTAACTTTAGTGAATTCAGGCAAACAAACTTCTTGTGATGCAACGTCCGTGACGTCACGCCGGGCGTTACAGGCTGAGTAATTAACATGTCATCCATCGTGTAGGATTACAACGATGTAATGAATTACGTGTTGTTAACACAGAGTACACACAAGTGAAAAGTGAAAAATGCGCTTTTAAAAAGAAAATACGAAGTCACATCAGGACATCAGAAGCGATCGCCACTGACGTGATAACCAGCAGCTGCCTGTCTGAGGACCTGAAACCAGCTGATAGCTGCTTTAACCTCCTGCTTGTCTCTCTCCGATAGCGCCATCACGTGGAGCACCCAGTGCGCCGAGCACCAGGCCTCTGCCGGCGATGGATAGGCTGACGCTGTCCCGCATCGATGATGAGCTGGATTCCTCCGAGGTGGCGGCTCTCTGCTTCTTGTGTAGCGATGTTGTCAACAGGAAGCGCTTGGAGACGGTGAGCGTAAACACAGCCTGTGCGGCCGCCTTTGGATTTGTGTCAAACCCAATGTCTGTGGAGAGATGTCTCATTGACGCTTCACTCCGAAAGCCAGGGCGATTCCTGCTCAGTAGAAGTTTTTGTCACAAAGTAAAAACAAATAATAGTTAAAGCTTTGAAATAAGCTTTGGAGCGACACTTACCTCATAGATGGGACTTATATTTCTACCTCCAAACATCAGTTCCCTCAGGCCTGTCTTCTCAAAGGTTCGCTCGTGTGTTTCTTTGTTCTCGTACAGATCGAGGATGCAAAAGGGCTGTTTATTATACTAGAAGACAAAGGCCTGCTGGACAACCACGTCTTCCTTTCTCAGCTGCTCCACACCATCCGTCGAGCAGATCTCCTCAGCTTCCTGGAGAACGACACCAGGCGAGTGGAGGAGACCGATGCAAACCCTGTGCTGTCAGATTACAGGTACAGATAACTGGGAGGGACACGAGCGCGGCAGGATTTAAATGCATCAGTTTCATTATTAAATGTTTGTCTTTGTCTGTTCCTCTGCCCTTCCCCCTTTTCCATTCTTCTGCTGTCTCTGTCAGGGTGATGCTGTATGAAATATATGAGGACTTGACCAAGGAAAACTTAAACAAGCTGAAGTTCCTGATGAGCCACAAGCTGGGCGGGAGAAAGATTGAAAAGTGCAAAGTGAGAACACGCCTGTCCACCTTTGCACACCCATGTCTGAGTAATTATCAGTTAGGCTGGAGGATATTGTATTTTAGAAATGCCCCAATCATCGGAACTGGTCTGTAGTTGTATGATTATGAGCCACTCAGATGATGTAGGATCACTCCTGTCTTAACACACTGTACTCACAGCTTCACTGTTTTCATTTCTCTTTATTTATGATCTAGATCTAACTTCATATATTATTTGCATACATTCAGAAATATATTTACAGGGCTGCACCTGGCTCTTAATGTCATCAGTCCAGTCTGGTTTGGCTGTTCAACACCAAGATTCAACTATTGGTTCTAAACTCCGATACCAGTCTATATGAGTCTCAATTTATGGACATATGTATTATTTATAATGTGATTATGACTAGACATCTGATTTCCATGCTGTCGCCGTACGTAAGGGTCTGCGTGTTGTTCATGAGTTTTTAAAAATCCCAGCGCAGCACAAACTGTCTGTACTGCCGTGCTGATGACATCAGTCGAACACAGTGAGTGGGTCCTGCTCACCGAACGGTCACTCTTCAGTTTTATAGTTCAAACCCGCACACACACACACACACACACACACACACACACACAAACAAGTCTGGTGTGTTGATTCGCAGACAGCGCTGGACGTCTTCACCGAAATGGAAAAGGCTGGCTTACTATCGAGCACGCACCTCAACGAGCTGCACAGAGCACTCCAGCAGTCCAATCAGCAGCTGGCATTGACCGTACAAGAATACATACAAGGTATGAAGGGGCACGAGCACGCGCACACATGCCCGTGGAAGCAAATTGGACTGTGAAAGTCATCCAGTGATTTTACTCTTTTCCAGCCGCGCCACAGCATTATCAAACCAGCCCAACGTCTCACGTCAGCATGGACTACGAGGTGTGTGTGTGTGTGTGTGTGTGTGTGTAAATGTGAGTTTGTGCACAGTCGCTCCCATAATGTGCCAGTTTACTGACGACTGGGACTTGGTTTTCTTTTCCCAGACGCCCCAAAACCCCTCTCAGACTACACAACCTACTCTCTCCGTGTCTGAGAGTCAGCCCAGCAGTAAGTCTCTCTCTGTTTCACTCGCTGACTCGTTCACTCTCGTGCTGTGCTGTTATTCATATCACACATTCACGGGATGTACGTTTCCGCTGTGTTTGCTCCTCCAGACGTAGTGCAGAATGCTCACGCCAATGAACAGACAAACGCTCTCTCTAACCAGGTAAGTGTTCGCACAGACGCGCGCAGTCCCGTCAGCCGTTCATTTAATCGTCAGAGCTCTTAACGGTTGCAGCGTGTGTGCTCGTGCCCTTTTTAGGCCGACTACTACGACCTGAGTCACAACCCTCGTGGTCTGTGTGTGATCTTCAACAACGAGGAGTTCAAGGGGGTGACTCTGAGAAATCGATCAGGGACTCAGCAGGATGAGAGTACGTATCTGATATTTTATGTATTGTTAACCTAAAAACAGCAAGGACTGAGGATCCTCAGAGTTGGTTCTTATTACATGTGATGTCAAATGTTTTAGCACGCTCACTTTATCTCTCTCTCGTGATACAGAGGCTCTGCACGAACTGTTCACCCTCCTGGGCTTCACTATGGTGGTGTACAACAACTTGACCGCTGCCGGAATAAGAAATGAAATTAAAAACCTGGGAAGAAGAAATTTTTTTGATGATGACGCCCTGGTGAGCAGAGAGAGCTCTTTCGTCGGTTGCGACTGCATATACTTTATTTTTTTACTCTTTAAAGAAAGGGCTTGACATTTTGGAGATACCCTTTTTGCTTGATTGCAGTGTTAGATGAGATGATTGATACCACCTGACCTGTAAATATGAAGGTACGCTCAGCAGCCTGGCCAAGAAATAGTCTCGGCCAGGCACACAGCTTGCCATATTCATATTTTCATAAACACAAGGGATAAAACATGTTCATAAGTGAGCTGAAGAGAGGCTGTTGGGTGGATTTTGTTTCATTTGGACCGAGCGAGATTTTTTTTTATTTTTTACTTTTTTAGCTTAATGTGAATTTTGCAGTGATATGGCAATGCAAAGGCACTCAGATCCCTACTTTCAAAGCAGCTTAATTAAAGATTACATTTCCGTTAAACCTTTATAGTGACACCAGTATATTATCGCACAAAATCTGTCTCAGTTATATACCAGGAAAACAAACAGTTTACGTATTCCACAACAGGCAAATATCAGCTAACCAGGCTCTATTAGAAAGTCTTACATTGAATCTACAACAGTCTTAATATTATCTCCGACCTGCAGTAGATGGCCGTTGTTTTTTGCCCTTTGTCCTTTTTTTATGGCGTTTCGCTCCACAGCATCAGGCCTGGAGCAAACACCGTCATTACTGCTCATCGACAAGAGCTGTGCAGTGACAAAAGAGAACTACTGAAAAAGTAGTTCTCTTGGACTTTTGCTATATACACCTCTGAAGTAATGAATGATTCTAGGCCGTATCGTGAGCCGCCGTGGGTGTGGTATCAATCGTCTCATCCAACTCACATCAAGACATTTCCCAGTAATCTGTTGACCAATATGCAGTGTGTTTCTAACATCAGTGATACAGAGTCGTCATCAACTACATCGAAAAGTCAGTTGGAATCATATTTAATATAATATTACATTTAAAGCGAACGCAGTTTTTAAAAATGTGCCTTTTGTCTGTTGTCAGGTGATATGTGTGCTTTCCCATGGAGAAAAGGGATGCATCTACGGGACTGATGAGAAGCGGGTGTACCTGCGGGAGCTGACACGGACCTTCACGAGCAATCAAGCCCCCACCCTCGCAGGCAAGCCCAAACTGTTCTTCATCCAAGCGTGTCAGGGAAGTAACTACCAGGGAGGAGCCATCCCCCATCTCCCGACGCTGAGCCAGGAAGAGATGAGGAGGGAGGAGGTGCCGGCCAGAGTAAGCCCGCTGGAGGAAGACGCAGGTCCTGTGGAAAGTGAGATGGTGCCTTGGGATGCCGACTTCCTGCTGGGCATGGCTACCGTAGAACACTGCAAGTCATTTCGCCACACTTCCACGGGCTCCATCTACATCCAGGCACTGTGCAGGCAGCTGCAGAGTTCAGCACTAAGGTGAGTGTTTCAGGGTTTAAGATGATTGTGTAACTTTACATGAGCTGCATATATCTTGCTGTTTGTTCAACATGTCAAGGTATACTTTGAGTATTACAGGACATTTGTCAGATGATGGATGGAGACTCCACACACATAAATGTGACACCTCTTTACTTAAAATTATAGTATTGCCAAAGTATGAAAAAAAGTTTATTAATTAAATTGAATGAATTCATTTTTTCCTTTAACCCGCAGTCTTTTGGCATTTTCAGACTGATCTGATCTGCAGTTGTTTTGTCAGTGGGCATGATGTCGTTGAACGACGCACCTGCAACCTGAGCAAGATTCATAATGTCTAAATGTGTCCCTGATTTTGTTTCCTGTGCAGCACGGAGAATGACGATATCCTTGCTGTGCTGACACGTGTGAACCGGGAGGTCAGCAGAGGAAGCTATTTGAACTACAAGCAAATGCCAGAGCCCAAGTACACCCTGACCAAGAAGCTTGTCCTCAAGTGTGTGAGATCGGACAAAGTGCAAAGCTAAAAACGAACCATTCCCAGATTCCCTATGCATGTGTGTGTGTATCTGTATGTGTGTATTTTAATCTGAGCGATACAGCTGGTTGGATGACTTTAAATGTCGGTGTCATTAGTTACGTCAAGAATCTCATGCTCTCTCTCTCTTGGAAACGTTTGTGGTTCATTACCATGGGATTTGTAAAAAATAAATACTTAAAACGTCATTGGGAAAGTTTCTTTTTTGACGCAGTATCACATTACGACAAAACACAGCGAAGCATTTGCTCTTGAAGTGAACGAGAAGTGTAAATAAGTCGTTTCTCAAACCTTCTGCTGTCTCTAAACTAACAGAACACTATAAAACAAGAGGACCGGGTGTTATTGGTGCAGTATTGATAGAACTATTATTATAGTAGTAGTAGTTCATGTCTTCCACCTGTTATCTACACCTTCTTATCCACTGCAGGATCTTAGGATGTATGGACGTATAGAAAAAGGTATACGATTCCCCTTCCAGCCTGTTCCAAGAGTTCATGATTAAACACGTAAACCTTTTTAATGCTACGGCTCATTCAGTGAGGTAAAGACTTTACGGCGTTCATCTAGTTTTTGATGTAAACTCTTGCAAATAGAAGGTGCTGCCATCAGATGAATGCAGCAGAGTAAAACCTGCGTTTGAATCAAAATAAATGTGTGATGGCACCACATGGAAAATGATCATGCACATTCAAGATTAGGTTACTAATACACATTGTAAACCGACTACTACGATGTCACATTGAGGATTATGCCACCCAGCAGCGTGCACAGTGGTATACATGCGCTCCACCTTTACACCCATGCAGCATGGGTTTAATGGGTGTGATGGTTGCACGTGAATGCATCACTAATTCTGGACCAGTCATACGTATCATTGTGAAACGTTGCTGCTTTTAGTTTATGAAGTGATGTGAGCGCTTCCCTCGCCGCTAGTCGTAATGCACCTTTAACGAGTAACATGAGAAGTGCCTGTTGAAAATGAGTCAGCTAAACAAGTCAGACCGCATGCACAAACACGCACACGCACACACGCACACACACACACGCACAGAGGTTCGAAGGGCGTGTGTTTGCTGTGTGTTTGGTATGCGTATGTGTGAGACAGATTCCTCTGGACTCCACCCTGCTGTTCACAGTTCCAGGAAATGTTCTCCAGAGCTGCTTCACATCAGTCTGCAGCTGCTCAGCGTTCAGCAGGAAAGGACTGAGAGCGCACAGACAGGCTGCTGCAGCTCAACTTCATCATATTAACCCGTTTCTACCTCCGCAACACTTTGCGGGGGTTTCTTTGGTAATCAGAGAGGGCGTGTCTGACCGCTCAAACCTTTCCACTTTACTCATTTGATCGCTGGAAATTAACACCAACAGATCCACGTCCTAGATTGCCATCACACACTCGGTAAGTAAAGCTGATTTCTATTTTTAAAGACCCAGAGGGATATCAGGCATTCCTCCTTGAGTTTAATCTGTTGCTGTGGGGTGAAAGTAACTCCCCATTAAAGTAGCCTTGAATATTGCCGTGGCTCAGGTCTATTCGTGGCCGAGCAGCCGTGTTTGTCTTGCAGGGGAACGTCTCAAAGGCGTTTTGTGAGCTGAGGTCTGGTCTTCGGTGAACAGGGTGGAGTTGGGTGCAGCCTGTACGCTCTGGACATGTTAGAAACTGCTCGTGCGTCTCCGTTTTCAGTGAAGGGAACAACAAAGATCAGTCGAACCTAACTGTGGTTAAACTTAAGGCTGCTGTCTGCAAACTTTGGGTCAGGAACTGAGCTGGCGCACAGCAAACCCGCCTGTGTGGATAGGATTAACTGGAAACATCTCGTTTCCTTTTATTTTCCGGGATGTTTTTTTGTTTTTGGGTTGTTGTTGTTTTGGGGTTTTTTTTTGCATTTGTTTGTTTGCTTTTACAGTCGCAGAGCGACAAGTGAAACTGAACTAAACTTGACGTTTTGATCTGTCGCGCCGGGAGGGCAGAGGCAAAGGTGGAACCGAAAGCATAAATGAATGCTGAGCCATCATGGGACATAAAAAGTCAAAGTAGCCGTTAGTGCTAAATTCTTCTAATTATTAATCATACATGTGATGACTTGTTGGACAGTGACGGGCATATTCCTCCTGGTTCATTCATTCAGTCCACAGTCCCACCCCCACACACTCTCCTTTGATGAATTCAGATCATACAAACTATAAAATATCAGCAAACTGAGAAGAGTGTCCATCTTAGTTTCCTCAAAACCATATTTCTTAAAGTTTCTATTATGTAAAGGTTGAGAGTCACATTTGAGAACCTGGAACCGTTTAGGTTGTTGCATTTTGCGTAAAAATAATTAAATTGCTGAATCGATTATCGAAATAATTGCCCTTTTCATTCTCTGTCCGTTGACTGCCTGATGCAGCTCTCGGCTATTTACTACCACGCAAAAGGTGGTTGGAATTAAATGCACATTTAGGACAAGAAAGAAAATAGAAGATCCTCCTCCGCTTCCAAAATAAGTCAGAGTACCCTTAAGCTGAAATAAGAAATACAATAACCGCCCTGCTGTCCCTGTAGTTTACTGGGGATAGCAAATAAACAGAAAAAAAATCAATAATTAGAATAAAATGTTATTAAAGGCCTCCCTGTGACATGTCCAAGCTCCCTGGCTGGGGAGGGGGGTTGCAAAATTAGGTGATTTGGCAAGAGAGTGATTGAAAAGTCATGATGACACTGGCCAAATACTGGCTGTATAAGTAACTGCGTGATATTATAATTATTTAGTCAACAGTAGGCGTAGGCAGTCTCAAACACATCAAACACTCAGTGAAAAAGAAAGGCTTTGCTAAACCGGTTCTTAACTGTTATTGTTTAGTCAGATGTATCTCTTGTTGACATCACATGACCTTTGTTGCAAATTTTGGGCCGAGGAACTTCCTGCAGGTGATGTGAAAAGGGATATTTGACGAATCGTAGTTTATGTGGGGAGACACGGATGTAAACAAAGTGCAAAGCTGTCCGTACTTAGCGGCATGTGACTCAGGGCTTGGTGTTTGTGGCGATGATAATGAAATATAATTATCATCACCTCTGACTTAAGCCACGAGCTTGTCTGCCAGCCGCTGTGACATGTTCTAAATGTCAGTTGCAGGGAGATCCGCCCTCTTACACCCATCTCGTCTGCTAACTGTGTCTTTGTGTCAGTGACCGAAGCAGTGGTCGGCTCTGTGGCTCCTTCCGTGACTGTTTAACTGCAGATACTCTGAAGCATTTTTTCCATTTAGTGTTTTCCGTCTTGTTGCTTGGTGCTCTAGATGTGATGTAATGGCAGCATGAGGTGGAGCCAGCTCTGTGAATTCCTTTACTGTGCGTATTCCCCTAAAAGCACCAGTGTAAATGGAGCTCAGAGCACATTTGGCATTTTCCAAATAACTAAGCAACAAAAAAAGCAACCTACTTACAAACACAGGTCTGTCTTTCTAACATGGTGGCTTTGTTTCTGTTGTTATGTGATACGGGGTAAAACCATCTGCAACATGTTAGGAGTTAGATGTCTTTAAAGCCTGAATGATTCATGTTATAAAAGTGGGCTCATTTGGTTGGCAAAGCACTTAAAAAACCTTTAAAAGTACCACAATTATTTTAATACTCATCGCAGGAACATGGAATAGTTTGTCCATATGTGATGACAGTGTGTGTGTGTGTGTGTGTGTGTGTGTGTGTGTGTGTGTGTGTGACTTATTATTAGAAATTTCCCTCAGAGAAGCGTGCGGTGTTTCCTGAGCCCGTGGCGGTCTTTTGGGAGACCACATTGCTCAACAGAACCGTATGTTCACTTTAACCTTATACAACCCCAAATGGATCCTGTAAGTCAAGTAGGATTAGTGCGCAGCCGGATCCAAGTGTTGGATGAAACTGTGCACACGCAGTTTCACGCACGCAATATCAGCCACTCAGCAGTGTGAAAGACAGGATGCTGTTCTTTTTGAACTCGCTGAAGACGGAAGTGCACATTTATGCATGTATCCGTCAGAGATTTTTCTATACTTGGTATTTAAAGGCAGCCGCTGGATCCTTTAAATATCTTTGCTTCGATTACTCGAGGTCACCGTAGTGAAAATCAATGAACACAACTGCTTAAAGGCAGCACAGTATATCACAATATGCATCAATATTGAAACATTAAATTACCTATGGGAAATATACTTCATATTGCTACTACATGATGGATTTCTGAGGCCCAGACAAAGCTGATATAGGGGGAAACTCTGAAAGATGTGTCAGGATCCCTCACATTCTGTAATTTATCTAAGACTTTTGTAAATAAGAGACAGTCTACATGATGTATGTCGTGGCAACACTGTCAAATGAGCTTTTTTCATTTCTGAACAGCAGTTGTTTGTTGTTATCCTACTCATATCTGCATCAAACTACATTTTTTTGGTCACCTGTGAGCGTCGCAATAAACTGTAAATGCAACACTGACATACTATCACTCTATACAAATGATATGGCTAACGCTGGCCAACGGCTGCTCATTTACATAACAAGTAATTGGAGCAACATTAGAATTTGTTCACAGTTGTGTTTCTGGTCAGCTGACGAGTAGCTGGCCCCTCTGACTTCTATAGGAAATATAAAACAAAACCATGTCAGATGGTAAAATAAAGAGCTGAAAGGCACTAAAATGCACAGAAGAGCTTAGGACATTCACATAGTCATGTAATCAATTCTTAATGAATAATAAATAGAAATATAGAGCAGCATTATAGGCCCTCATGTACTTAGATAGTTATAAAGCTGTGACAAGCTAACATGAGTGGATAGTACTTGTTATGGAGATGTGTTTGTTGTTGTTGGTTCCCTACTATTCACCCTCACTGTTCTTCTCTCCTCACAGGTGAAATGTCCAGGTCAGACTACCCTCCAGGGTACGATGACTCTCGGGGCCCGCTCTATGCACCTCAGGACGGGAATTACCCACCACCCCCTGCGTATGGATTCCCTGGCTACGGTGGCCCTCAGCCAGGCCAGCCCACTGCTCCCTACCCCTCTGGTCCAAACGCCCCTCTGTACCCAGGCCAGCCAGGGGGCTATCCTGGAGCCCCGTACCCAGGACAGCCGCACCCCGCTGGGCCTCCAGGAGCTGGCTACCCAGGAGCTGGCTACCCAAGTCCACCTCCCATGCCCCCTGTCATACCACCCACCATGCCGTCAGATATCCTGACCTCTGGTAAGACAGGAGCTGCTAACGGTATCAGCGTGCGTTTTCTAAAATCATAGCCTTTTTCAAGCACATGTAAAATACATGTAGGCGGTATATGAAAATTATTATGACAAAACTTGGTAGGATGTTGCATTTGGCACCTTGACCTGACATCTTTTAAAGATTACACTGGCCTGTTGAACCAGTTTTTAAAAACTACATCCACCCATCCACATCAGGACTTGTGACGCACTGTGCAGGTGAAAATATTTTAGCCGGATGTGTCGCAGCATTCAACAAAGTACAATCAGTACTGCAACTCCATTTGTGGAAAGAACCATTTGGGGAGACTATGCTGATTCACTTTCTTATCCAAAGTACGTTTGATACAGCTCACATCTGTACAGTAACTAACTAAAGCTACAGGCTGGATGTGTTTGGCTTAGCTTAGCATAAAGACTGGAATGAAAGTGGTTAGCTTACAAATTCTGCCAAACAACACCTTAAGCTCACAAGTTATATCTTGTTTGTTAAATCTGTGCAAACCACCAACGTGTAAAAACGTCAAATTACTCATAACCAACCAGAAAACCACGTGTGCACAGAGCTAAGACAGCTGTTTCCTTACTTTAAGCTAAGCTAAGATAACAATCTCAGGCCGGTAGCTTCATGTGGTGTCAAGCGTCTCCCCAAGCACTTAGCAAGAAGACAAACAAGTGTACTGTGCAATGTTTCCTGTAGCTCTTTGTGGCAAAATCCTCATGTTTCTGTTTCTAGGTGATGAGTTTGCAGCGAGAGGCAGCGGCTGGGACAGCTTGAGCATTCGACATGCCTTCATTAGGAAGGTAAAACCCACACAAAACACGCTGGATTAGCCCCAGTACGTCAGTTATTAAAATTACACAGCCAAGCTAACTTTTATGGAATATTTTCAGTGTTTGATGTTCTTTGTGTGATACAGCATTGGCTTGCAATGGACTGACTGCTTGAAACTACAGTGTGTAACGTCCCCTTAAACGTGTTTTTCAGGTGTATTTGATTTTGGCGTCTCAGCTGCTGGTCACCACAGCCATCGTGGCCGTGTTCACATTCGTGTGAGTACACAAATTGCGTTTTAACGTGCCTGTTTGTATTTATGTTTACGTGTATCACGCCATTAAGCGTCTCTCTGTCACAGCCAACCCGTCCGGTCTTTCGTACAGAGAAATCAAGCCATCTACTGGGCGTCATAGTAAGTCTCGCTCTGTTTTGACACCACTGCCTTTAAAGTTCTGTGTGTTTTATAGCGGTCTAAGTGACATTTGTTAATGTTGTTGTTTTTTTGTTTTTTTTAATGTTGTTTTAGTGCTGTGTATATCATCACCCACCTTGTGCTGGTCTGCTGCAAGGGCCCCCGGTGAGCGCGATTGGTCTCACACAGAATATTTCCATAAAGTCTATTTTTCAAACTGTTTTTAATCTTTGACATATCTTTGTAGGAGGAAGTTCCCATGGAACATCATTCTGCTGTTCATCTTTGTAAGCCACATGACCTGCAGTTGACTCACACAACTAGACAGAGACACATAATTACTGGCAGTTTCTTGAATCATGCCCATGCTCCAACTGAAATGGCTTTCTCGAGGTTTGACTTTGATACTAGAACTAGGCAGTGAGTCACCTCGCTTGACTCAGTCCGTGTTTGCATAATGCCTCTGATATGTTGTTGTGTTTTCGTGCCCTATGCACAGAACGGCTGCATGTATTTTTTTCCATGTATCACATTTTGATTCTGGTTCTTTTTCTAGTTTATAATCACAGATGTTTTGCTTAGTTACAGTGTGGTTATGCATTCCTTCAAATGTGATTTAACTTCATATTTCAAACAAAACTTTAATTGATTTCTGTTCTTTTTAACAGACCCTGGCCTTTTCCTACATGACTGGATCCATTTCCAGGTAAAAGAATATCGTGTATTTCATTGATACTGTATAGGCATCCAGTCTGTTTCCCTCAGAATTCACTGTGTGTTGCTCTTTGTTCTTAGCTACTATGACACAAAAGCAGTGTTTCTCGCTCTGGGTATCACTGCCGTCGTCTGCATCGTCGTCACCGTCTTCTGCTTCCAAACAAAGGTACGGCGTGTGTGGTCAAGAGCTTATCAGCTTCGAATGTCCGCTGTGTATTTGTGCGGTCACGCGTGTACTAACAATGCTGTTGATGGTTTGTATTTGCAGGTGGACTTGACGAAGTGCCAAGGCCTCTTCTGCGTCCTTGGGATCGTAATGTTTGTGACTGGCATCATCGCAGTCATTGTTCTCTCCTTCAAATATGTGAGTAAAGGCCGACACCGTTTTCCGCCGCCACACCTTTTCAAGCTTCAGTTGTTGTAAGTAACTGTTTGTTGTTGCAGATTCTGTGGCTTCACATGCTTTATGCAGCCATGGGAGCCATAGTTTTCACGATGGTGAGTGTGTTGTTTATCAATTTTACTTTTCAAGGTAGATTTACACTTCTCATTTTTTACGGTGTGACCACGTGCGCAACAGAACTCTTTACAATGTTCTTCTGGATGTTTTCTGTGTGTTTTTATAGTTCTTAGCATACCACACGCAGCTCCTGATAGGAAACAGGAAGCACGCCATCGGCCCAGAAGATTACATCTTCGCCGCGCTCTCCATCTATGTCGACATCATCCAGATCTTCCTATTCCTGCTGCAAATTATTGGAGCGTCGACCAAATAAGTCCATCCAAATGACATAAAAGCAACTCAGTTCGACAGAGAGCTAAACCGTATTGTGCTTTTTCAATCCTTTGCTTTGTTTTCAGTTAGATTACATTTGTAAAATCATGATGCACTCTGGGAACGGGCTGATTTTGAGATTAGGTAAATCCTATGCGCAAAAAATGCACTTTTTCTGAAATCAATATTTATCTATATGTGCATTAAACAACTTAACAGCTGTTAAAAAGACTATTATTAATACATTATTAATACCGCAAATATACATAGACACTGGAATTCCAGCTGCAACAGTTACTCCCTCTTGTTGGACTTAAGGCAGACAGTGTCTGAACCTATGTCTCTGCATGAAGATCATGAAGCATCTAAATCATTAATTAAGAGGTGCTGGTGAGAAGATTTTGGTAGCTTTGGACAGAGCTAAGCTAATCATTTCCACCTATTTCCTGTGTAAATAGCATTTAGCTGCTCTCTCTCTACTGATCATCTAATCGAACCCTGAATAACAAGGTGAACCAGCATCTTTCTCAAAATACTGAACTATTGCTTTAACTATAATAAGTTTGGAGGCTAAATGTATACTGGTATGCTTGTGTAAACTCTCTGAACCAAAGGCTCTAGCTGCACAATCAATGTTTATGTGTCTAAAACCTAACGTTTCATTCAGTTAGTACACGTAAAAACAGCCTCAGATCTGCTGTCAGGCCTTCGCTGATGGTCTTCATACAAGCGTCGCTGTATTCTAACTGTACACATCTTACATCACTACAGTGCCTTCACAATGACCTTTGTGAGATTAGACTTTTTTACTTTTAGAAGTACATGTACAGTACCCCATAAGCTTTTATAGCATTGTTATGTATGTGCCTGTTTCTATACTCTTGTGTGACGGTCAGATTTGGGTCTGAGTGCCAGCTGGGTGGGTTTGTCCACACAGGATAACGCAATCACTGCCATGGTATTCAATTTATGGGAACGTTCCTGAAAAGTCAGTGAGTTCCAGCTAATGTGGAACATCCCTGAGCTCATCCACCACACCCAGCTGGTCCTCCACACACGTTCATATTCAGTGTACAGACCCAAACAAAGTTACATATATATCCCTCAGCTCCAAACTCCTAAAGGCAAATGTTTCGAATGTGTAGTAAAGTAGTAATCGGTCAGTGTGGGGTTTGTAAATATACATATCAATGATGAGAAAAGCCTTGTTTGCCTTTTCATATCAAATAAAGATTTGTATTTATGAGTTCTGGTGTGTGTCAACATGCAGTTTATAAACAGAGATTTACTTCCACCATCATATTTAAGGAACATCTGCATCATGGCTAATAAATATGTTCATCCTCCACGTCCAGTAGAGTAAATCAACCTTAACAGAGTGAGACATCTTTGCGTGAGTGCAAGAAAAATCAAACCATCTCTCTGCATCAAGGGCTCAGTCACAGTCACAGCCACCATCCTTTTCTGATTTCCTGTGTCAGCTGGGACAAGAAACGGTGACCCAGTTCTGAAAGTCTCCGAGAGGTTTGGGATGTTTCAAAGCTCTAATCAGTCTTTCGGCTCCAGTGCAGGAGTCACCGCCTCAGTAGTGACATTGAGGATATGGTGCGAATCACAGCAGCCATACCTGTGCATTAAAGGTCCCGTTTAACATCCTCCGCAGCGTGGCGGTACCGAGTCCCTTCATAGTCCCCCTCGTTTGACTTTCTCATCCTCTGTCGAACCTTCAGCTGCTTCAGTCGGTTCTTGTCAACCTCCCTCTTGGCCAGGAGGAATCCGATGATGCCTGTGGGGAGGCCGATCATCCTGGAGGGCAGAGAGGTGAATTGTGGCTTTACACACACAGCATCTGTTATTGATGAAATACACTTTCCAGATTTCCACTCGCTGTACACTCAGCTACTGGACTACATGACTTCTGCTACATGCGGATGTGTTGTTTTAGCTGTCAGTTTCTGCCTCACAGCTCTGACTGCACCCAATAAATAATCCTAATGGTAGGAGTGAATAATTTAGTGGATCAGACACAGATTCTCGGGATTGTCTGCGAGGAAATAAACCAGCAGCATGACGTTCAAGGCAATGCGCTCCTCGTGCAGAAGGCAGAAAGTGATCTGTTGATGTTTGGTATTAATCTAAATGGTTTAGGGTGGACTCAAGATGAAGAATTCGAGATAAATTTTATATCTGGAGTCTGTGTCTACTGCTGTGTAGGGTACATCAGCTGCTTCAACTGTAAATACTAGCATTTCTGCTGGTACTGCTGCAGCTGTGGTTAAGAAGAGCTTTTGCTCACTGCTAATCCACTGATGCTTTCTAGTAATTCTGTTGGACACTGAGGTTCACACGACACTCACCAGGCATAGCCAATCTTCATCATGGGGTTCTTCGCCTTTCTCTTAGGGATGTATTCAGGACCCTCGGGTTCCTCCTCCCCCTCCGCCTCTTCTCTCTCCCTGGCTCTCCTGTCCTCTGCGCGGGTGCCACCTGCGCTGTGAGGCTGGCTGCTGCTCTGTGGCTCCGTCCTGGAGCTGCACAGGGAGGCAGCAGAGGAGGCATGGAGAGGCCGAGACCGAATAGCATGAAGCCGTGCACACTGGCACACCGCCGCGGTTTGTCTCCGCTGGGCGAGGAGCCACCGGCCGGGAACAAAGCACGCACCTAGGAGGAGGAAAGACGTTTATTCCTGTCCTCTCTGCGGTGAGGTTAATGAGACGGTTGAATCAGGTTACTTAATTTAATAACAAGGAAAAGTCACCTGTGCTATCCAAAGTTCAGACATAACACTAAATAACACTTATTACAGTATTGGCATAGTTAAAGTATCTGCTGAAGGAAACCTATGCGTTAATTTCATTTGTCTTAGGTTGATAGAGTTTTTTAAAGTACGTGTACAGTTCATACGCTTGTGTTTTACCTTTCAGGGCTGTCCTAACTGCTGTCACGTAGGATGCCGCCATGTTGGTTGAATAATAGCAGCCACGCATGCGCAGTGGTTTATTAATTAACCCATATCTGCTGCCACCTAGCGGACAGCACCGGTGTAGCGCCTCTGTGAGAAACAGCGGGAATTCATTAACAGTACCAGCACAAAAACACTTGGGGGATTTGTGTTTATGACATTTTATTTATTGAACAAACGTTTTCATTCACATCATTTCATAATTTTACAAAAAGACACACAACAGAACTTGAATCCAGATAAGCCTCTAGATGCATGCCTCGAATATACAGTTATGGATTGAACAGCACTTAACACAAGTCAGGGCACTTCACTCAACGAAGAGCCAAACAGGATGAAGCCAAAAAACAGCAGGAAAGAGCAGCTTATTTACAAAAGTCAGTTTGATCTAGGAACATTTATTTTATTTTTTTCCTTAAAAAGCCCCCAAATCGTCTGTACAGTAGAGATGATAAACTCACATCTCCAGTGCTACTATTATGTACGTGTTACATAAGAGCATTCAAAAACATGTGGACTTCATTGCTGAAGCGTACTATCAACAATTAGGAAAGCTGTGAGGGGAGTGCAGAAGGAAAAGGGGGAGGGATTTAATCTTCCAGGATGTAGTTGGGGTTGACGACCAGAACGACTTCTTCTTCTGTGCCTGCTGACTCGGAGCCCTTCAGCCCCGCCTGGGACAGCTCGATGAGAATGTGATCCTGGAGGAAACAGAAACGTGTTGTTAGTCAAGTCCAAATTTGGCTAACAATGACCCGTCTGGGTGGTTTGGGGTTTTTGTTTTGCATGGGTGCACTCACATAGTGAACCAGCCTGTGGATGACCTTCTCTATCAGACCCTTCTTGTTGACCAGCTCCTCCTCAGAGTCGATCTCTGACTCGATCTCCTTCAGGTACCAGTTCACCACTGCGCTTTTCTTCAGCTCCTCCTCTTCCTCGGCTGCAGGGAAGACATCGTTCAGAAAGGTTAGGCTAAAATAGAAAAACAATGATGGAAACTTAGCAGCAGTGTGATGGGAGGGATATCTCTTACCCTCCTCCACTTTGCGCAAATGCAGGACCAGCAGGTTGGAGATGCGTCTGTACTCAGGAAAGGACAGGCGGAGGGACGGCTTGGGCTGGCTGGCAGGCTCGGCGTGGCCGTTCACGCCATTGACGTGGCCATTAATACCATTGACATGTCCGTTAACACCATCAACATGACCGTTCACGCCATTCGGGACGGCGTTTCCTGCAAAGTCATGTTCGCGTTAGATAAAACCACCCCGCTGCCGGACAAAGCTACAGGACATCGTACGAACATTTGTTGTGTGTCAGTACCTTCGTCCTGCTGCTGCTGCTCCTCCTCCTCCAGTTCGTCCTCCTGTTCCAGGTTGATGTCGGGCGTCTCCACTCTGATGATGGATTTGTTCAGGAGACGGAAGGCCTCCTTTACATGTTTGGGTTGCACCTAAAGACGTATGTAGAAAGGTCAAAGGTCAGGGCCCCGTGTCCTGTAGTATGCTTGTGAATAGTTACGTTATCACTGTCACTCATTTGTGACTTTGTCTTTCTAACGAATAAGTTGTGGCTGTTTATGCAATCACATTAAGAGCTTGTTGCATTATGAGGTAAATGGTCATTTTAGGACATGACGCTGCTTTAAATGTAACCTAAAGACTCGCTGTATCCATCTTGAAACGGAAAATGTTTTTGCCGCCCACCTCGTCGCAGCAGTGCATGCGAGCCATGCCCTCCGAGAGGCGGATCATGCTCTCCAGCTGCCGCACCGTTATCCTCCAGGCAGACTTGGACACGCCACCAGAGCCGTCGCGCTGACGCAGGCGCTTGTACTGCTCCACGATGAACTCCTCGGACTCGCTGGAGATCTGCAGACGTGCCGGACACGCATTTTGTTAGTAAGAATCATGGGGGGGGGGGGGGCGGAAACGGTCGAGCAGGATGTGAGGTTGACATGCACCTTGGGTTTAAACTGCCTTGCAAAGAGGAGGTATCTGCGGATCTCATCCAGGGAGTACAGTCTGTCCACAGACTCCTCTATGCGGGAGTGCAGGTCCACGATGCGCCTGGCGATGGCGTAATCCGTCACCTAACGAGGTAAACACAAAGCAAACAATTTGGAAACAGAGCTCAACTCAAACAACAAAAATAATAATAAAAAGCATTTGTACTGAGAATCAGTGCAGGAGCTGACTGATGTGTGTACGCGTACCTCATTGCAATCGTCCACCAGGATGAAGAAGAGGTCGAAGCGGCTCATGATGGGAGCGGTCAGGTTCACGTTCTGCTTCAGACTCTTGCTGCGATCGTAGCGCCCGCCCACGGGGTTTGCGGCAGCCAGGATGGACGTGCGAGCGTTCAGGGTGGCCTGACGGAGACAGAGACTGGTTATTCTACTGTAAAAAGGAGTGCAAAGCCTTCTGGGTACTAATCTGGTTAGTAACAGTCTTTGGAGAAACATCCAAAATTACCCCCCACCCCCTGAATTTTAGAGCGATGACATCACACTGATTAGGCTGCCGGTACCTTGACTCCGGCCTTGGTGATGCTGATGGTCTGCTGCTCCATGGCTTCGTGGATGGCCACCTGGTCCTTGAGGTCCATCTTATCAAACTCGTCAATGCAGCACACGCCCTGGAGAGCAAAGATGCCCAATCAAAGCCACAGAATCCACTTCACGATGTCCTGCGCTGCCCTTAGCAACTCGTTTAACACTCACGTTGTCAGCCAGCATCAGAGCTCCCGCCTCGATGACGAACTCGTGGGACTCCTCGTCTCGGACCACGGCCGCCGTCAGACCTGCAGCGCTGCTGGCCTTCCCGCTGGTATACACCGCCCTGGGGCTGAACTCCTCCACATGCCTGTACGTACATTTAAACACGACTTAGAACCTCAGGCCTACATGTAATGGTTTACAATGTCTTCCTGGTTCCTGGAAGTTTGTCTGGGATGTGTCACGTACTTGAGGAACTGGCTCTTGGCGGTACTGGGGTCCCCGACGATGCAGACGTTGATGTCTCCTCTGAGCGAGGTTCCCTCCATGGTCGTCTTGGGAACGCCTCCGAACAGCATCAGCAGGATGCCGCGCTTCACCTCGTCGTTGCCTGCACAGTGACAGATGCCATTTAACTGAAAAGCCACAGCCTCAATCCGCCCCGTCTCCCCCGACCGACGCTTTTAGGAGAAACCGTTCAGCGGCGTTGCGAGCACTGACCGTGGATGGTGGGGAAGAGGCTGGTGCACAGGTTGTGGTACAGGTTCTTGTCTTGGCTCATCTCAAACACTTTCTCCCACTCCTTCTCCGTCATCTGGCTCTTGATGCTCTCTGCAGTCTGCTCCTCCTCCCGCAGCTCCTTGCCGCCAAACTACAGCAAAACAAAACATTTGGAACTTAACACCGGCCGTGTTTAGGACTTTGTAGGGTTCTGTGGATTGGGTGAGAACAGTGACTATGAATTATTAGCTTGTGTGTGCGCCTCTCTCTTACTCGTGGGTTAGTCGGGGCCACGTTGCAGGCCAGGAAGGCCAGTCTGTACGACAGCTCTCTGACTCCCAGAGCCTTCAGCCCCCTCAGGCCCTCAGACTCAAAGCCCTGGGGTCCTCCAGCTACACGGGTGCTTGTTTCTGCTCGCACACCTGGAGAGCGGACAGGCGCCCACACAGAATGTTAGTTCACACACTCTTTCAAGTCAAATGGAGGCTTAAAGTGCGATAGTTCCAACCGTACCAGGAGTGCGGAGCTGAGAGACATCCGGCACGACGATGAGGGTCCCGGTGAAGTCACAGCGGTCACCGGCCTGAGCCGTTTCCACAGCCTCCGCCCTCAGGATGATCTCCAGCGAGCGAGGGATCGAACCCCGAGGCAGCTCCGCCTGCGTCTCCTGGATACGCACCTGAACGCACAGAGTTAACGCTACATCAGACACCTCTGGCGTTAAGCTGCTGTCGGCGTGCTTGTTCCTTAACACAGACTCACATACATGCGCGCTCTAACAGTTACCTTCTGGAAGTCGATGAACTTGGACTTGTGTGTGTCGAGGTGGAAGCGGGAGCGGTTGTTGCAGACGGGGTTCCTGCAGATGGTTGGTGGGGAGTACTTGAACTGCTGTGGGACATCTTTGATCACTGCCTGACAGTCCATGCACAGGAAGGTGCCGCTCACCTGCAAAACACAGCCGTGTTATTAAAATCATCATGCTGCAAACCGCATTTAAGCGTCGCAGCTCTGGTGTGGTTCCGTTGCTGCGTCACACCACTGGTGATTTTTGTGCACGAGCGTGGGATGTCTCACCAGTTCCGGGTGCACTGGGTGGGTCCTCACCACCTGACCGCTGATCCTCACCAGGGTGCCGATACGCATTGATGACAGCTCACGGATCCTAGATTACAGACAGGAAAAGGGTCAAATTTGAAGTCATGCTGACAAAGATATTTACACGTGCAGCGTAACCAGTGCCTGACTTAGCCATTTGTCGCATGTCTTACTTGTGTCTGGTGGGCAGATCCTCGAGGGCTACGTAGAACTCTTTGTTCAGAGGGACATTCCCATGATCCCTAGCAAAGTTGCGCACGGCCCGACAAAGGTAGGGGTAAACTCTGAAAACAGAATCCTTCATGTTAAATCCACAGATGCCTCTCCATGCCTGAAAATTCCCCAGTAAAGACTGCGTCTGTGTGTGTGTGTGTGTCTATATATTAGCACAACAGCGTTACTGGCTAGACCAAATTACAATGAGTGTTGTTTACTTTAGCATTTTGATTACATTCAGTTTTACTCTCCTTGTGCAATGTACAGGGACAAAGCCAATAAAATGCACTTAGCATCTAATCAGAGGTGCAAAAGAACAGTATTCTGTACAGAAGGTATTGGTATATAGTGTATAGTATAAGTACTACAGCATGAATGGTACTAGAATTGACAGAATATACATAAGTCTTTGTGTTTACTACACAGTCTAGTATGTACAATATAATTTATGATTTATGTGCACCAAACACAAGCAGTATATACGAAATGTTCAGTATGTAAAGTTGGTTTTGAGATCAAAACAAAGTGAATCCTGTGTGGGACTTACCTGTAGTACTCCTCCTGGATGGTGGTGGCCAGCTCCTGGTTGAAGCCCTCCAGGTCTGTGAAGCTCACCAGCAGGGTGTTCCTCTCAGGCCTGATCAGCTCCTCGGCCTCCCGGACATACTTCACCTCCCCATCCCCGGTCTGAAACCTGCACACGGACACAGGCGGCGGAAACACAGCGACATATAAGAAATAAAAACAGAAGGTGGACAGTGATTTGTCGTAGTTAGTCGTAAATAACTTTAATAAAGGTAAGCTACGCTGCGATCTGCTCGTGCGCAGCAACACAATGAAGGATGTCGCTGTGTGACTTACTCCTCCAAGAAAGCCTGGAACAACTTCTGGCATTTTTCAGCCAACTCGTCCTTCACCACCTCTCCGACATTCTCCGCGGTTGCTGTGGCAACGTCCATGCTGAAACACCGTCAAACTAATATTAAAATACCAAAAACTTTTATGTAATCGCAGGTCCGTGCTGCTGCTCTCCGGACAGACGCTGAAAGCACGCTGAAGTCCCGACAACACAGCCGCAGGTTCGCGCGAAAAGAGAGACACGTGATCTTTGGCGCGCCCGCTTTCGACCAATCGGCGATGGCATTCAAATGTTCTCTGGTTTATAGCCAACCAGGAGTGAAGATGTGACGTGACGCATGGTCCACCAGCATTTTTTTCCCGCGGCACGCTTCCTGCTTTAAGCCAATAAAGTTCAGAGGAAAAAACGGCGAAGAAGAAAAAGAAAAAAAGTCTCATTTGTTCTTTGTCTGCGTGCCTGTGTTTGACGAACATATGCATAATATATACATTGGACATAAGGTAGACTTGATGACATGTTAACAGTTTTGCAGAGTGAACAACTCAATGTGCCTTTTTACATGGATGAAAACATAACTGCTGGCAATTAAAAAATAAAACCGTATTAAATATTAATTCGGTATTAATCCATATATCACCAATATACGAGATCCCTGTTTTTTTTGTGATAATCACGTAAATAAAGAGCTGTAAATATTAATACTGATGGCTATTTAATCATTATGTTTGCATAAATTTAACTTTATGATGTAGTTGCTCACTCCGACCACTGCAGGGCAGTAAACGCTCATGTCACCGAGTCATTCTGGCACAAAACAATGTTTGTCAGTTAAGATCGACCGATGTTTTAATGCACACCCTTCTTGATTAATACAGCCTTTAATTGTGTTGTGTGTTTAGACATTTGTCATTTCTCCAGTGGATTTTCTCCTGATGAATTAATTGATTTTATGCAAATTGACAGCACACACACACACAATTTGATCCAAACTAATATTTGTTGATAATTAGGGTACAAAAGTATCAGCTCAGCCTGTACTAAAGGTGCAGTTACTAAAGTCAGTTACTGCAATTTTTGATACCGTGGAGGAACTGGGAAGGCACCGCTGGTGGTGGGAACCCAGTGAGGGATGAGGGAAAATGAATAATTACAGGATTTTGCAGGTTTTGAGAACAATAAAAGTGTCTTTAACATAATAAGGGTACACACTGACAGCATATGCCCACTGCAGACAGTTTTCAAATACAAGGTACATGGACAATCCCCCATGTAACTTGGTGAGTCACACAGCTGAAGAACCACTAAATGTGCAGTGTAATGACTTTCAGTGACCAGTGGAGGAGGCTGTTTATAAAGCCTGACTATCATGAGAAAGCTTTGCAGATCACGATTTGTGGCACACCATTTGACAAGTTGTATGTATAAGGACACAGCCCACTTAAAGAAGTACAAGCCTCTGCTCTGCCTCTCTGATCAGCTCAGTGGTATAGTGAGTCAAGGGGTTGCCTACGTTGCTGTGGACGCTGAGAGAAGTGAAGGTGTTGATCCTGTCTACCTCTGATGATCCCAACCAGTGTGTAGTTGTGATGCCTCTTCTTCTTCCTCTGCTCCACTATAAACTCCTTTGTCTCTCTGGCACTAAATGTGAAGTTTTTGCACCTTAGCACCAGGGTTATCATCTCAAGATGACCGACTGGATCAATCTGTATAGGTTTGGTGGTGATGACTGTGTTGAATCCTGAGCTGAATTCAACAAGCTCCGTTCTCATGTAGGTGTTTTTACCGTCAGATGGGAGAGGGAAGTGTCTCTGAAACCTTGAGACATTTGATAATGACAAGTGAGAGTGAAACTGGTAATTGTCAATGCAGTTTAAGAGTTTTGTTCTAAAGCTAAAACTGCATCTTGTGTAAAAGACAAGTTAAGGCATCACGGACCTCTACATAAGGTACTCTGCAGGTTCATCCCAGAACTTTGTCGATGCCCATGGCCTCGATTGCTCAGTTGCTGCTGATATGCTGAACAGATGACCAAGTGTCCCCTGTGTATATTTTGGCGGATTTCTGTAGTTTATGGGGTTGTTCAGAGCGAATATGTTCAGCTCATCTGGTCCTGTGGCGTTATTGTTTGTAATTTCCGTGTTAGGGTTGCTACTCACACCAACTCAAACTCACACAGAAAGTCCTCAATCAGCCTCTGAAGGACTCAGCTCCGGGACCATCTGTGACCAACAAACGCTGATTTCTACTCTATTATTCCATTAATTTCTATTTCTGTTCCCACATCATTCTCACGTCTCCACCTGCTGAGGGCAATACAAACACTCCCAGCAGGCTATTGGTTTCACCTGTCACATTGTATTAATCCACCAGGAACAAAGCAGGAAGTTATTGCGGGCCATTTGGACGCAGCCCAGTCTTTCTCTGCCTCTTTATTTCTCCTTTTGTCTTGACCTCTGCTTTTCCCACGATTGTTCAGCAGCAGGAAACTCAGCCTGTCGGAATATGAGGGGACCTGGCCATCTGTAGACAAACACGCACGCACGTACACACACATGCACGCTAAACCCCTCACCCAAAAACACTCACCCAAATTTACCGCAAAGGCATCAGTGCCATCAAAGTTGGCAAAGAGGGTTTTTTATGTCATATTTGCCTGCGTAATGTCATAAAGCTGAAGCGACACCAAAAAACACAGTACAGCGACTTGGCCAGTGCTGCTAGTAACAGGTGTACTGTGCATCCAGATACACAGATCAGGATCAAACACCGTCTGTAGCAATACTCTCCCATTATTGTACTGTGATGTGTCAGATTGGCCGCATCTGTTTGGTCTAGCAGGATATGAAAGAGAAGAGGAAAAAGATGATTCGAAGAGAGTCATTTCCGTGTGTATTTGTATTCACATGGCAACACATTCTCATTGTTTTTCACACACTCCTGCTTCACTGGACTTGACACAAAACATGGACCGTGGGTCAAGTGCTGCCATTCAACTTCATGAGTGTTCACATCCACACCGGGTAAACAGAGGAGGGCTTGTAGCCTCAATATAACATCTTATTTGGCAAAGTCGATAAATGAATGTCAGCCCAGAATCAGACTGATGGCAAAACAAGCAAGAAGTACTAATTGGAGCATTTCAGGCCTAGCTTAGCATCTCAGACAAATGTGCATATCGAAGCACATTTCATACCAGGTACTGCAATAATAATAACAATACAAAGAAGAAGAAATACAAGTTACATAATACCGTTACAAAGCACACATCTAAGTGTGTTGAGAGCATAACAAGTACAAGTGCATGTATGTGCATGCTCTATATCTGTTTGTACAGTGAAAGTAAATCAAAAAAATCAGAATAATGAGAATGAAAGAAATAATTTTAAATACAAAGTCACTATTTTAAGCTACTATGTGGTCGCCATGACAACATTTTGAGAAGGTGTCTTTTTAAAACGACTACTACGTTTTCCATCACAGTGACATAAATAGGCTTCCATACCACTGGGTTAATGTTAGAGGAGCTGGACATTATCATGCGACTGCTGCAGTCTGCGACAATCTTGATTTACTCTCAAAGTGTGTGTGTGTAAATGAATGAACGAGTGAGCATCAGAGCGCTTTCTTACAGGCACCATATGTAAATTGTGTTTTTTCCTGTATATAATCCAGGAAAATGCTTGCAGTAATACATTAGTGTCGGTTAAAAAAATAATAAGGTACATTTTCAATTAAAATATATTCTTTATTATCATTCTTTCCTTCATTACTTAGTCATTTGTGTTAAAAAGCGGCCTGTTGAGTCCCTTTGTAGAGGCAAATCAGCGCACAAAGAAGAGTTCTACAGGTCTTTATATATCTAAGACTAAAAACTAAATAAAAAGCTAAAATGACTATGATATTGTTATATTTGTATCATTCTCAAGAGCTGACAACACTGACTTTGAATATATTACAGCTCTACTGTCTGTTTACATGTCTCCATTATACCTGCTTCTCCGCGATGTCCTTCAGCGTCTCTCCGTCATGTTGTTAAACTGATTTATTCTGTAGCCGCTCTCTCTGTGTTGCTGTTTGAGCTGTTTGATTGTTTTAGCTGCTTGTTTTTCCTAAAATGAGCTGCAGGAAGTCTTTCCTGTTTTGAATACACTATGAATAGAAGAGAAGTGTGTGTGTGTATGTCTGTGTGTGTGAGGGAGAGAGAGAAAGACAGAGGGTGAGAGCTCCAAATACAGTATATAAAAGAGCATGTTCTTTCCCCACATTGACTGCGAATGTGGGGTTTTACACACTCTCTGTAAAGCTTCACATACACATGACAGGATACACATGCAGTGATGCACAAAGTTACTCACACAGACGCACCCTCATTGTGGTGCTGACTTACTGTATTCTTCCTTTACAACTCTGTCTCACAACTCTCGTCTTCATCCTCCTCCTCTTCGCTCCAGGAAACAGGACACAGTAAACTTCCAGCTTCTGTTTCTCCCGCTTCCAAGTGGAAGTAGGTTTGTGGGAAGCACTTTGTGTGTGTGTGTGTGTGCGTGCATGCGTGTGTGAATGAAGGCGCATTGCTGGACCTCCTGACCCCCTCATGCTCCCTTCTCTCTCACGTAGAAGAAGCGAACTGTTTATATCATCAACATAAATCTAACCTGCAACACCAAAACACTGACATGAACACATCCACATGCACCCTTACTCACACACACACGCAAACACGTTCATGTGTGTGACTCAGACACACCTGGCTATCACACGTTCCGTTTTAAAAAGCACGATTTCTTTTCTCAATAGAACTGCGAAATGCTCCGGACCAGTGGATTCAGACGGCAGGCGGCTGAGTGATCATGAATCAATACGAGGGGAGACGAGCTGATGGGAGCTAAGATAAGGAGAACACACCCCACAATACTGACTGATTTCAACACTTTATCTGCAACCCACCATCTCACACTAAACAAGAAGGAGAATTGCAGCATTTTCATAAAACGTTCAGGATTTGCAGCTTTGGACAATAGTTGGCAGCTCTTGGCTTGTTGCTTGGCTTATTCAACCTTTCCGGTTCTTTCTCAATGTGTTTTCTGTGATAAAGCTAAAATGCCTTCATCTTCGTCAACATCTCGTTAGTGAACTTCAAAGACCCTCAGTTATTTGGGTCTGAATGATTTAGGTGTCACCCACCGAGAGCAGGAGTTGGTGAGGGTGGCGTTCGCTGTTGGTGAGTGATCAAAGCACAAGCCAGGAATTCACACGGGAAGTCAAAAATGAGATTTTCACAAAAAGTTTTTTTGAATATTTTATTATAAACTTCAGTTTATAACAAGTAACAGTTCACAACAAGCAGGGCAGCACCAAAAAACAGTATTTACAAGAGAAACACCACAGTTAGGGAAAAGACCAGTCATGGGCCAGCAGACCTTACTTTCCCAGATACTTTGTGTTAAAAGTCTTTTTACACACTCACAAATATATACAATATATACACTTATATACAGGACAAGCAAACACTAGCTGGAATGTAAACTGGAGGATTCGGACTCTGTGGTTGTTGAGGCCCCCGGCCGTCTTCGTGGTAAAATCTTCAAACTGGAGGCTCTGCTCAGTGTGAGGGCTCTGCGGGCTGAACTCTTGAACCCGGCCCCCAGGAAGGCGTACAGCAGCGGGTTCAGGCAGCAGTGTGCAAACGCCATGGGCTCAGCGACCGCCAGCCACACACCCAGGACGGCCTCCAGCCTGCAGCTGCGGGGCAGGACCTCCAGGCGCAGCAGAGCGTCCACAGAGATGCCCGCTCCATAGGGCAGCCAGCACACGAAGAAGCAGAGAACCAAAGCGATGGTGGTCCTCACTGCTCGCCGCTTCTGCCTCTGGCCCCCCAGAGGTCCTCGGGTCAGCCTGGTGACAATGACGCAGTAGCAAACCAGCAGGACAAGGCCTGGGATCACCAGACCCACCAGGACTAGCTGCAGGTGGAAGACTGCGACCCAGAGAGGGGCATTGTCAGCTGGGTAGAATCGCTGGCACAAAGTGGCGCCTTCTCCTCCTTCCTGAGTCCGAGCAAATATCAAGTCAGGTACTGCCAGGAGGCAAGCAGGCAACCAGGCACCTGGAGGGAGAGAGGAAGAGAAGTGAGGGACTGTGAGAGTAAGATGGAGGAAAATATAGCTGCAAACAACAACAGAAACCAAACCAGCCTCTCTGATTCAGACCCTTACCTACATACACCAGTCTGTGTGCCAGCAGCTGCCTCAGTCCACCAGTGTTAGTGTCCGTGGCTCGGACCACTGCCAGGTAGCGGTCCAGGCTAATGAACGCCAGGATGAGGACGCTGCCGTACAGGTTGACGGTGTAGATAACATGCACACCAACGCAGGTAGCCGCTCCGAAGCGCCAGTCAGCCATGGCAGCATCCACGGCCCAGAATGGCAGTGCCAGAACAAAGAGGAGGTCAGCAGCTGAGAGGTGGAGGCGATAGCGGTCTGTGAGGCTGCACTTTGACCTGTAGACAGACACAGAAGGGCATAACCAATCATTAAGCCCGTGGGTTCTTCTAATTGACACAAACAGAGTCAGTGCAAGATCATCAAGCACCAGCCCTCCACCCGTCCTCTCACCTTCGCTGGCAGCCCAGCACTATGACGACCAGGCCGTTTCCAGTGATGCCCAGGGTGAAGATAAGTGCGTAGACCACAGGCAAGAAGACCTGCTGAAGGTCAGCGGTCATTATGTGCTCCACGTCACAGGGCTCCTCAAGATCCACCCCCAGGTCCCCAGAGCCAGAACCAGAGCCAGAACCAGAGCCTGTGTCATTGTAGTCGTAGTCCAGGACGATATGCTGGACAGAGATGTTAGATGATGATTATTTAGGGCGCAGAGTGAGGAAGGAAAGGGAAAAAACATCCTAAACAGAGACTACACATAGCAAACAGCCTTACCTCATAATACGACATGACGGAGGCAGTCTCTCTCCTCTCTCAGCGGAGTGAAGTTGAGTCCCTGTCTGCCGGGGTTATATAGTTGTCTTCATGCTCCTCCTCCAGACACTCCAACACATCTGTGTTCCTGCTGAAATGTTTTTCCTGTTTTCGAGGTGTCAGGTGCTGATAGTGGTTCTATCACAGGATACTGCGTTGTGTGTGCGCACGGCTTGAATTGTTTTTGCCCTTAGACCTTTGGTTTGTGATAATCACAATCTATTGGCAATAGGAAAGGCCGGCGATGAGAATCAGACAATGTGTAATGTGTAGTGTGTGTGAGACGGTATCTCTCTGGACTCCATGCTCTGTTAAATCAGAACAAGCAGCAGGAGTTTCAGCTCTCACCAGGGTGTGAACATACTTGTTGCATTGGCGTCACTGTGTTACATGATGCATGCGAGCTGATGTATGTACGAACATGCACGAGAGCGATGCACAGAGGTGCAGGGGTGGGTGGGAGAAGCTGGTATGTAGTAATTGGTTGGGAGATGATTATCAGCCCTGTTCTGGTAAAGCTGGAAGTCTCCCTCTGATCTTTCACTGTCAATGAACCATGAGTGTGTGTTTGTGATGTTAGTGTGTCATATTTCATAAAGCAAAATAACTATAATGTTTCAACACAGATGCAAGCAGGAGCACATCCCCCTGGAGACACCCTGTATGATGCTGCCAGTAGAACCATCTAAAAAAGGTATTTGTAATTATGTAAAATGTGTTTAAAGAATCTAAAAAGAAGCTTTAAAAAGCAATTCAATTCATTTTTAGTGGTTTTTATTTTCATTTACTGACGTGTCTATCAAATTCAACTTTACAATTTATGTGCTTCCAGTGCAAGTATTTACAGTTTCTACTGCATGGCCATTTTAATTTACAGATGAGTAACCAGCACAGAATGAGAACTGGAGCTCTGATTGGCTAGCCGCTGTGTTGTGTTTGCAGCAGGCTGGCCAATCATAGCAGCTACTGCCTTGCATCATGTTTAAACTGAACCCGATGTGGAAAGGAACGTGTCAGGGTCAACTTTTAAATGTGATTCCATTTTGAAATGAAGTCATTAATTACTGTAATTGACATTTTAACTGATTATGATTAAACTCCCCATTACACAGCCGTGTGTGTGATGCTGAGTCGGCCAGCAGACACATTTCCTGGCTTGGCACTGGCAGCTCTAGCTGTGACTCCCCATCCTTCCCTATACATTAATCCTATAAGTAAACAGCTACAGCCTCCAGCACCCCCAGCGTCAACAACAGCATCAAACCTGGACCCTCAGCCTCTTATCTCTTTCTCAGTTTCCCCCACCCTTCCTCCACATTCACTGGTATCAGCACAAACATCTCAAAAAATAACACTGCTATGTAAAACTTAAATACTCAAATACTAAAAACTGACTGACTGGTTTATTGGGAACTTTTTTAGGAACTTGGTAAACATACTTCTCTTAAAAGACACTTGGGCCTGTATTACAGAAACTTATCTTAAGTGTTAAGATAGGAAGACTCCAAGATAAGATTTCTCCCATTTGGTCTTACAGAGGTATATCCTAACTAACCTTTTAGACCCTGTCTTATCTCATAGGAAATCCTAAATACTTACTACACTTAACTTCAAAACAGACGGATAGAAAATGCAAAAAGGAAAATAAAGATGGAAATTACATAAAGCTTTGACTGTAAGACAAAGGAAACAGAGCGACTAAGGTAGCACACACAGTCTCAGCTTATGACATTTGGTTTTGTTGTGTAAAAGCAATAAAAAAAAATCAATTAATTTAGCTGACACTATAGCGTCTGGTGGGAAAGTTAAAGTTAGGACAGCTTTATGGTAAAATTCATTTTGAGATTGAGGGAATGTAGGATGTTTGCGTAAAAAAAGGTTCCACCAACATTTTAAGATGGGAACACGAAACTGCTCCTAAATCAGGCCTTCACCCAAATTACTGTTGTTTACACACAGTAAAGATAGGAGCTGCAAGTCTGCAAGGGCCTGTGAACTGGTTGTGCTGCTGACATCATGGTGTAAATAATTAGATTCATTATTGGCTTCGTTCTATTTAGACGCACTATTCCAGAGTTAAATATATATATATATGTTGTGCATACTGACCTTTCTAGTCAAACTGTCTAATTCAAAGCAGTCACTGAACAGCACAGGGCTGATGTGCTGAGACTGGATTGCTGATCATTTCATTCATTAGATGGCGCCACCGTGTGGCAGAAGGGAGAAATACCACAATAGAACAAACTGATCTACAAACTGAACTCCCCTGCACAAATTTCCACTTGAAATGATTCGACCCTTTAATGCTATTGCGTAAACAGTTTTACATTCATTCATTACAGTGTATATTATAATAATCTGCATATACTTTTGGTGTTTTCAGTATATGTTTATATTCATACTTGCACTTGACACAACCTCCATTTATGTAGTTCCTTGGAACTACAGGACACACTAGAAACATAAAAAAAGCACAAGAGACCAGGTTTAGGCACTTTTCTAGTGTGACTGCGTCACTAACTGCACACCTGCTTTGGACCAGCACGTGAAATGAAATTATGACACAGCTGATAATGTTAGCTGCGCGTGTAGCCGACGTCTAGTGATGATGAAACGTTACATCTGTCACAGAGATCACATACGTTTGAATAGAGCATTGACGTGATAAAAAAAAAAACACATTTATTCCGTGTTATTCTGTTGTATGAAACCTTAAATATTTGCCATTGAGAAATTTAAGTAAGAATAAATAACACAGAGCTTTGCCCTTGAACTCAGATACAGGTGAATGCATTTGATGCCAATAAACAGGCATGCAGACTTTTGGAAAAAGGGATCAAGTATTTACAGACTGATATTCAGGACGGCAGAGTCCGGCTGAACAATGCTGAAGATCAAAAAGGACTTCACAAATAAGTGCTGCTGAAATCAGCACTGGAATATTTAACACTGTAGTGGAAAAAAAGAAGCTCGCTAACACTTTTCTCTGACGATCATGCTGTTATTGCCTCGCAACTGGGCAAGCAACTCTCTGAATCCACCCGTCTTCTTCGGGGTTCTCTTCTTGGGCGGGACCTCTCTTGGCACAGTGGTTTCCAGGGTGATTCTGGAGGGAATCAGCTCAACAGTCAGATCTACGTCTGCCGGATCGTCTACTTCCTGCTCCCAACCAGGGCTACTCCTTTCATGGTGGGCCAGGTGAAGACTGTTATTGGTACCGTCGGTACTGACGTGCCGGTGGTGATTGTCGCTGTGGAGACGCTGCTGTTTGGCAACGCGGGGACCTTGAGAATCGTCTCTCCCCCTCTTCCCCCTTTTCTTCTTCCTGTCCTTTTTGGCTGAAACTCTGACACGTCGCCTGAGGTTCCTGAGGCATAAAACGCAGCACACTCAAGTTTCACTCATCAACTTTGCCATTATGGGGAACGTCTATCATGTGAACAGACACATTACCTCCGGAGGAATGTGTGCGATCTTGAGCAGGTTGTAGGCTCTCCCCCTGTCACACATTGTTCAGTTTGCCCTGCAGCGTTTTTGACCTGAAGTTGTTTCTGAACCAGCTGAATATGGTTCAGAAGCTTCCTGACAAAAACAGAGAGGTGGGGTTTTAATCAACTGACAGCCACTGAATGTGATTGGCTGGTGTTCTACCTTAAAGCCAGTAACCATACACATCGACACAAACCACACCCTTACCCTCTTGTATCAGGCCGCCTCCTCGGTCTCCAGCTCTTTATCAGTACCCACTGGTCACATGTCAGGGACTTGGGATCTGCGGAACAAACAAAGAAGAAAGCTTGGTCATAATCAGATGAATCTGCTGCCCATGTGCCACAGGCCTTGGAGGAAAACATATATTTGTCTAAATTCGCTGACGCAGTGACATGACTGTCCATACACCTACCATTGTCAAAGAGTTTATCTTTGATTGGCGCTTTCATCTTCCTTGCCTTCTGGTAGAGCCGCCAGCAGGCTGAGCACATGGACGGCAGGGGCCTCTGTTTCTTGGGCGTGAGATTGTGTGGGTGGGAGGGGCCGGACGCTATGCTGCTGGTAACAGAGATACAGTCTTCCTCAACAGACTTATCCACTCCTTCATCGGTCACCTCTACAAATGTTTCTTCATCCTTCTCTGCAGACTGTTTGGCATCATCCGTGCTGATGATGTCAATGAGGTCACGGTCCTTCCTTTGGTCTGTACTGACTACACTGTTGTCAGCTTTGGTCATCCTCAGCCCTGTCCTCTGCCTCCTGCCCCTAAACTTGCGCTGGATAACTTCTTCATCTGGGTCGGGGCTTCTCTCTGGGCTCTTCTTGGAGGCCTTTAGTTGTCTGGAGGAGCGTCGGGTATGCATTGGTGCTTCCCACTTCAGAGAATACTCAAATGACCTGTGAGAGACATTAACAGTGACTACTTGAGATAAAGATAATACATAGTGTGAGTGTGTCTGGCTTTATCTGATTTCACAATTTGCCTCTAGTTGCAGGCTGAAAGCTTGTTTCATGCGGTCTTACCTGTAATACTCTACTCTTATAGATGATGTATGAATGAACAACTCCAAGCCATCTGCCTCATATCCGCTGTCACTCGCAGGCCTGTAATTACAAGACAAACATTTATTTTAAACGCCATATTAGAAACATTTTGATCTTGGTCTTAATTAAAATGCTATATATTATGTACAGCAACTCAGCTGTATCCCGCTGTGTGAGGCACGTGCGTCAGTTAGTCTGTGGTCAGTTTATAAAGGAATATGCATCATCGAAGTCCATCATCAACTGATCTCTGTATACATATAGGGAAAGAAATATGATAGGAGTGTGTGAACATCCATGCTGTAAGTGATTACGTACAGTGCATCACTGAATCAATTAACTAACGCTTTGTTTTTACACAGGGCCTCCCTAGAGGGCAGGTAATGAGCCCGATGCTTACGGTTTTGTGGTGGTGAATATTCCCAACCCAATGTAAACTTAATCGCAAATCAGCTGATACGGGACAGTGAAACAGTGGCTGTGGTGAAATGACTATGATTCAATACACACGAGAACACAGTTATCCATCAGGACAGATGAATTACTCAAGAGCTAACGGTTAGTGTTTAGCTAACTTTAGCGTCGCGGCTAAGCTAGGCAAACTAAAATAAACAGAGGAAGGCTTCAGCGCTCAGATAGGTCTCTCACTATCTAAACTATATCAGCTGGGCCCTAAAAACTCACTCAGTCTCGGATCGTTCACGGTATGCGCGATTTGACATGCTCGTTAATGCTTCTCCGGCATTTACGCTAGCTAAAAAGACCAAAAAACACCGAGGCGCTTACTTGTTAACATACTGGCTCGCTCCCCAGTGGGCTCGCGGACGTCACGCTTTGTTTAGTTGAGCTCGAGGAGAAACCTGATGAGCGCGCGGAGGTAGAGCACTATGAACCTGTTTCTTTCTTCTTCTGCTCCTTTTTGCTAAAAAAAAAAAAAAAAAAAAAGGGGGGTTAACGCCACCAACTGGAGGCTGCATTCTCAGCATGTTCCATTCAGTTTCTCCTTGATGCCACCCAGTCATAATACTATATTATTATATATTATGGTGGCTACATGTAAATGTGTTAACTAGCTATTTGATCTAATTTGGCCAAGTCTCTCAAATGAATGAGTTTGCAGGTTAAACAAAGACTAAAGGCAGAACGGATCCTCTGTCAATCATTAGTTATGATCCATTAGAAGTATGTGCTTATGCCTGTGTATCTGTGCAGACCCACTGCACTCTGTGTTTCCTTATTTTACCAGGATGTCTCACAGTAAGGAGGCCAATAAGTCTGTGCACACCCCACTCTAATGTGTACTACCTTTCCACATACCTGGGCCAGTTATGACATGTTTAAGTAATTAACTCATAATCCTGACATAATGACATTAAAAATAACTGCAAGGCCAGTCTTTGTAAAAATACATGTCGCACACCTCTGTGTTGTGTCGACAAACATAGAATCTTTGAATTTTGTCTTGATGGCTGGATTTTTGACTGCAGTTTGAAATCTGCTTTTTGGTGATCTGTGGTTTCTGACTCGATAGAACCTAAATTCATGACACAAAACGCACTGGATCATAATAAAAGCACTCTCTTAAATTCAATTCAGCAAGCCTGTTGGTGTACATTTTGAATAACTTGAGAAAACTTATCGGTTTCTCTCTCTTTGTAACAGTAAGTGACATATTTTTTTGCAGACACAAGACGAGTTAACAGACTCACAGAGAGACAGCGGACTCAGATGAGTCGCTTGGACTGGTTCACTGACTTCACTCCAGTTCCAGTTGCTCTGTATGCCAGTTGGGGAAATTTGATGAAGCACAACTAATTTCAGGAATGTAGATAATTGGAGCACAACAGGCCTGCAGACATTTTGTTATATCACAGTGAAAAAGGCACGGGGGTAAACAGTAAAATGAGGAATGGACACCCTACATGTTGGTTCACTGCTGTGGCTCACTGAGAATCGTAATGCAGTTGATGATGGACTTCAGCCGTGGAAATTTCTAAACAGGTGATCACGTGACTAGAGAAGAAAAGTCGGTTGCTAATCCGCTGCTGGTGACAGATTTCACGGCTGCATCTAAACATACTGGATCAGAGATGTGGAGAAACAGGCTTGATTGACCCAAGTGTCATATTACAAACCCTCAAGGCTTTTTTTGTTCAGGTGGTGTGACATGTCTCAAAATGCCTTTTGTGAGAGGCATTATCATCTATCCATCATGAATGGACAGAATTGGGAAACAATTCAGAGCAAGTGAAAGGGTTTAAGCTGTGCAATGCTTTATACTCTCTGTAAGAAAATGCATCTTTGGGACCAACCATGAATATAGGGAGTCATGTCCAAAGTAAATATTACTTCTGTCAATTGGGATTGGACTAATGGAATTTATACCCAAATGCTTTAGTAATCAACATACGACTCTGAATTTAAATATGACAGCCCTGAACATTGTCCAAAGTGGAATGACTCCAATGCAAAGGCAAACATCAGTCTGGCAAAACTCTGCTGTTCTGTCAAACTCAGCACAGTGTAAGACAAACTGACCCTTGTGGGTTTCATCAGAGTTAGAGCAGAGTCACTGGCCTGAACCCACATGACCGTCCAGCAATAATATTGACTCAAAGTTTGCAAAGTTCTCCTCTCTTCAACAAAACACTGTGCACTGACCTCTTCCCCAGCTGCAATATCACCACTGTGAACCATTAGACAAGGCCATCAATTGATTACACAGACACTTACACGCCCAAAGTAGTACATCAGTAATACTGCAAGACAATGATTACCACAGTCGTCTCTTTCATCTAAACGAGGACTTTGGATGCACACAGTTCTGCTAATTCCTTGAGGAATTTGAACAACATAAAGGAGGCTGAAGGTGGGTGGAGAGGAAGGAGTGGTTTACAGGAGCGTTCAAAGGACAACGAAAAGGGCCATGTCTATTTTTCCCTACTTTGTCTGACCTTCTGTGTGTGAGATCCAGTGAGCTGTGGACACAAGAGGAACAAGAACAATGTGGAAAACAGTAGTGTTTGGGTTCCTGCTGCTGAACATGGATATGTTTGTGAGAGGGGATTTAGATAAGATTAACATGGCAGAAAGCTCCCGGCCAGAGAAGAAAGTGGAGGCCAAAGACACAGACACTGCTCCTGAGAGTGATACTGCTTCTGCTCATTTTTCTGGCAAATTGCTGGTGGTGCCCATGGATGGGAGTCACTGGGTGGGTGCAAAGGCCCTTGCCCAAGAACTGGGTCGCCGTGGACATCGGGTCACCGTGGTAATGCCGGAGGTTAGCATACGAATGGGTCCAGGGAAACACTACGACACTGTGATCTACCCTGTTCCTTATAACAAGACATTTATTGAAGCCATCACTTCCTCACACAAGGACGTGATGCAAAAATCTGGGCAGTCTTTCATGGAGAAGATAAAGGGACGATTTACACAAATACAGAGAATTACAAACCTACTCCACACTACTGCAGAAAGCTTGCTGTTCAACGCCAGTCTAATCTCACATCTGGCACAACAGGTGAGTACATATGCAGAAGATCAGGTTTAAAATCAAGTATTTTCATGTTACTGTGTACAACCAATATATTAGCTAAAGCAGGGACAGTGACAAGGGAAGTATTTACAATCTTTACATATACTTAGAAGGGTCACACATACCCTCAAATGGGTAGATTGTTATATATGACTTTATTAGATCAGTAACATTGATATAACAATGCAATAGCATTGTTTTAGTGAGGTGGAACTATTCTATACTACTTTAAATACCTGGGTAACTTAGTCTGCAAACATATACTATGACTCAAACTCTGATTCCACACAATTCTTCCTATTTCACGTTTAAAAGGCAAAGCCAAACAAAGTTCCTCAAACAAGCCATTAACAAGACAAAGCTAGCTCCATGGTTTGCTTCACAGTTACGCACTTTAAGACAGTTCTCATGAAAGTTAGAGAGGAAGTGGCAATATGACAGCCCTGAACATTGTCCAAAGTGGAATGACTCCAATGCAAAAGCATCAGTCTGGCAAAACTCTGCTGTTCTGTCAAACTCAGCACAGTGTAAGACAAACTGACCCTTGTGGGTTTCATCAGAGTTAGAGTAGAGTCACTGGCCTGAACCCACATGACCGTGCAGCAATAATATTGACTCAAAGTTTGCAAAGTTCTCCTCTCTTCAACAAAAGTTAGAGAGGAAGTGGCAATCCACTAACTTAGAAGAATTCCACCTTTCCTGGAAAGATGGTATTATACCATACAAAACAGCCATGTGTAAGGCAAGAACTGCCTATTACTCCAAATTAATAGAGGAAAATAAGAACAACCCCAGGATTCTGTTCAGCACTGTAGCCAGGCTGACAAAGAGTCACAGCTCTGTTGAGCCAACTATTCCCCTGGCTTACAGCAGCAATGACTTTATGGATTTCTTTACTAGTATCATAGATATTAGAGAAAGAATTCATTACGCGCTCCCTTCAACTGTTAGAGATCCATGTGTGTCAACTGCAGCAGCCCCTGAAATGTCTGCAGGCCCTGATTTATCTCTAGACCACTTCTCTCCCATAGATCTCACTCCATTATTGGCACTTTTATATTAGACCAGATTAATCTGTTGTTACTAACAGGTTATGTTCCACAGGCTTTTAAGGTTGCTGTCATCAAACCTTTACCCCGGTGTTTTAGCGCACTATAGACCGATATCCAACCTCCCCTTCATTTCTAAAATTCTTGAAAAGGCCGTGGCTGATCAGTTATGTGATCACCTGCAGAGGAGCAGTTTATTTGAAGCATTTCAGTCAGGATTTAGAATACACTATAGCACAGAAACAGCATTGGTTAAGGTTAGCAACAACCTCCTAATAGCATCTGACAATGGCCTCATTTCTATACTTACTAGACCTCAGTGCTGCATTTGACACCATCGATCACAATATCCTTCTAGAGAGACTGGAGCATGTCATTGGGATTAAAGGAACAGCACTGAGCTGGTTTAAATCTTATCTATCCGACAGATTCCAGTTTGTCCATGTCAATAACGACTTGCCGTGCACACAAAGGTTAATCATGGAGTTCCACAGGGTTCTGTGCTTGGACCATTGCTGTTCACCCAATACATGCTTCCCCTAGACAACATTATTAGGAAATACAACATAAATTTCCACTGCTACGCGAACGATACACAGCTATATTTATCTATGAAGCCAGAAGAAATAGATCAATTAGTTAGACTTCAGGCACGTCTGACAGACATTAAGGCCTGGATGACTTGTAATTTCTTGCTTCTAAATACAGACAAAACTGAGGTGATTTTGTTTGGTCCTAAACACCTCAGAGACATGTTATCTGACCTTGGAGTCACTCTGGATGGCATTACCCTGGCCTCCAGTTCTACCGTGAGGAACCTGGGAGTCATATTTGACCAGAATATGTCCTGTCAGTCCCATATTAGGCAGGTCACTAGGACTGCCTTCTTTCACTTGCGCCACAAGGTTGGACTACTGTAATTCCTTGTTGTCAGGTTGTCCGACTAGCTCACTGCGAAGCCTCCAGCTCATCCAAAATGCTGCTGAGGGGAATTAGCAAGAGAGATCATATTTCTCCAGTTTAAGCTTCTCTTCATTGGCTCCCTATAAAGTCCAGAATAAATTTTAAAGTCCTTCTTCTTACCTACAAGGCTCTTAATGGCCAAGCTCCATTGTACATCAACAAGATGCTGAGTCCCTATTACCCCAACAGATTCGCTTCCAGAGTGCAGGTTTGCTTGTGGTTCCCAGAATTTCCAAAAGTACAATGGGAGGCCGAGCCTTTAGCTATCAGGTTCCTCTCCTGTGGAACCAGCTGCCAGTTTGGGTCCGAGAGGCAGACACCCTCTCTACTTTTAAAGTAAAGACAAAGCTTGCAGCTAGTTCTAGTTACCATGCCAACTACCCCCATAGTCAAAACTACCCCTTCATGCCACCCCTTAGTTATGCTGCTATAGGCCAAGGCTGCTGGGGGACATCCCATGATTATCTCCACACTTCTCCTCTCCTCTCTCTCCTCAAACTCATTTTAACCATTGCAGATTAACCATTAACTTTGTGTCCTCTCTCCCCTAGTGCTGTGCTTGTTTCTCTCTGGTCTCTCTCTCTGTACCTCTCTACAGATACCTGTGGCTCCAGAGCTGAACATATGATCTGTGGTTCCACGTGCCCTGTGTCCTCTGCTGCCACTTATTGTCATTATTCTATATTGTACTGCAAATAGTTGCCATAGTTAGGATTCTGTTGTTCTACCATTCTGTCAGTTTTCATCTAAAGTTATGTACTCCTGTATCTCTGTCTGCGACATGGTTTTTTCTCTTTCTCTCTCTCACCCCTTCTGTCTCTCTCTTTCCTCCCAACCGGTCAAGGCAGATGGCCGTCCACCTAGGGCCAGGATCTGCCCAAGGTTTCTGCCTGTTAAAAGGAAGTTTTTCCTTGCTACTGTTGCCAAGTGCATGCTCATGGTGGAACTGTTGGGCCCTGATTTAATGTTGAATTTGAATCTGTAATATAGCTATAGATGTCAGATAAATATAATTGAATAAATGGTATTATGTTTGGCTTTGACAGTTGTGAAGTAGTGTAGTGAAGTTGAAAGAAGCTCCATATAGAAAAGTACTGTTCTTGCTTTCCATCACAGAGCTGGGTTTAAAACTGACTGGTAGTGTGTCGATGCATCAGCAGTGAGCTGTCTCTTCAGCAGACTTCATCAATGTCCTTTCCTTTGTATAACCGATGCATAAGTGCATGAAGTAGGAGGAAGGGGGCATTCTTGGTGATTACTGCACTCTTTTCTGTTTTGACTCTGCAGGACTTTGATGCCGTCTTAACAGACCCCATGGTGCCCACAGGCTCGTTAATAGCTCGGAAACTAGGTGAGTTCTGCCACACATCTGGATTATCTGTGTTCTTGTACATCTGTACATATTCACACCACTAAATCATTTTCAGGTGTCCCCACTATTAATCTACTGAGGGGTATTCCATGTTTGATGGACATGAGGGCTGCAGGCTGTCCATCCCCACCCTCATATGTGCCTCGCTTCTTCACCGGATACACAGATAAAATGACCTTCAAGCAGAGGACTATCAACACGCTGGTGAGCACTTAGAACCGTACATGCACGAGCAGGTTCATACAATGAAGGCTGGTTTTAATGTATACAGACAATGGGGAAAAATGGTCATAAAGCCTCCATCTTTGGTACTGTGTGACAACATGACCCTTTGTATAGCTTTATAATCTCTTGCCCTGTTGTACTTTTTATGGTCCAATGGAATCAAAGCACTCATCAAAGATCTGTCTAAGATTAAATTTGTTCAGTTTGGCAGTGCAACCGTTCTTAGTGTCTCCCTACTTTTATCCTTAAACCCAGCCTTTTAAAATGCAGTTCAGTGTTCATTTAATTTAATGCTGCAATTGAAACAACTGAAATTCAAACCTTTGGCCCTGCACCATCGCCTCACCTTGTGACACCATCCCATTACACCTCTACCCTACAGGTGGCTTTACTGGAGCCGCTGATGTGCCGCCTGCTGTTTTGGCACTTTGACAACATAGCTTATCAGTTCTTGGGAGAGGAGGTGGGCATTGCTGAAGTGCTGGCAGACTCTGCCATCTGGTTGCTGAGGTAACAGGTATAATGGTTATATGGTGATACTTGGGAAAACTGGTACTCTAATTTTCATGACACCAAATCACACTGAGATGATCTTGGATTCTTTGTCTCATATTAATACAAATATTTCAATATTGTGTTTGTGCAGAAGTGACTTCACAATGGAGGTCCCCCGGCCTCTCATGCCTAATATGATACTTGTGGGTGGAATCAACTGCAATGTGAGAAATCCTTTGCCTGAAGTAAGGACCATGTCTCTATGCTTTTGATTTAAAAAAACAAGACTTATTTTCTGTTAAAACCTCCACAACTTTAAATGCAGGTAGATCAAATGATCGCTATAGATGGAAAGACGAATGCCAAACCCAACTGTGTGTTTGTGTGTGTTTTACAGGATTTGCAGTCCTGGGTGTCAGGAGAGCATGGGTTTGTGGTGTTCACTCTGGGCACCATGGTGTCAGAACTGCCACCAGAGACAACTGCTGTCTTCTTGGAAGCCTTCAGACAGATTCCACAGAAGGTGCAGGATTATATATGAACACACTTTAAGTTCATCCATCAATACAATAACCAAAAAGGAATAACTGACACTTCTTTTGATAGGTCATATGGAGGTACACTGGACAGGTCTCCAGCACTGTCCCTGACAATGTAAAGATGATGGAATGGGTGCCTCAGAACGACCTGCTAGGTCTGTAAACACATCTCGCAACATGAAGCACACTACTGCCCCCCCTCCCATATATCACATCAGCATAATGTCTGCCGTCTTTGTGCATGTGTTTTAGCACATCCTGGAGCTCGGGCATTCATCACTCACGGTGGCTCACACGGCCTCTTTGAGGGAGTGTGTCACGCTGTTCCCATGGTGATGCTGCCCATTTCGGCAGAGCAGCCAGACAACGCGCACAAATTGGCAAGTAAGGGCGCGGGGGTGGTGTTGGATATTTTCTCCATCACGACAGAGGGCCTTCTTCAGGGGCTGAATGATGTCATCAACGACACCAGGTGAGGGGTCACATGGTCGAACAGAACGAGATTCTCAGTACTGCAGCTAAAAAAGCAGTTTATTAAACATCGATCATAATGTAGACAAAGCTTTGGAATCATTGTCTACTTCACAGCCACGTGTTTGTTTCTTCACTCTTGCCGTCAATCTGTTTACGCACAGGTACAAAGAGAACATGCGGAGGCTGTCAGCTCTCCATAAGGATCAACCGCTTAGCCCGCTTGATCTTTCAGTGTTCTGGACAGAATTCGTGATGAGGAACAAAGGGGCAAGGCACCTCAGATCTGCTGTCCATGACCTCAACTGGCTCCAGTACTACTGCCTGGATGTATTAGCACTACTGGTTACTGTAGTGGTGGTTTCTGTCATACTCACAGTAAAATGCTTGAAACTATGTGTCAGGAAACTGGGCAGGAAGAGGAAGCAGGACTAACCTGGTGCTACATTTTCACCTTCATCTCAGCATAACGCTTTATGCTGAGGGAGGTTTAAAAACCAATTATCATTCAAATGTTTGAGCCATTGTTGGTTTTGGTTTTAAAATGAAAGAAGAATCAGGAAAACCATGAGGTGATCAAAAAAAAATTTAATTAACAGAAAATACAAATTATTATTAGACTCCATTAGGTCCTGGGTTGGGGGACAGTGATGAGCATTAGTGGCCACCCTTCTTTGGAGGGAACAGGGTGTACTCGACAGCCAGAGCGACAGTAAAGGCGGCGAAGCCCCACTTGAATCCTTTCAGCAGAACTTCGGACAGAGTGACGGCACGAGTGAAGCCGCCCATGTATCTCCATGCCTCGTTACTGCGGGCAGAGTGTGACAGCGACAGGAGAAGGTCAGGAATAGGAACTGCAAAAATGATCAGCTACGTCTCATGTAGGTAGAAATACCGACCGAGCCCAGGGATCCTTGAGGCCTCTGGCTGCCAGCCTCTGCTGTGTGAACTCCAGTGGTGTTCCCTCTGTCTTCCACTGCCGCCAGTCTGGCATAGACATCTTGCTGTGGCCGTGGTCACCTCCCATGCTGGAAACAGACACGTGTTTTTAGTGTCATTACCCCATGGCTTAGTGCTCAGTGTGTCTTATTAACACTGTTTTTGACCATAAATGCAAAAGCAAAGCAGAAATCCAACAGATGCAACAATACATGTCCGCAATCCATTAACTCTCTTTACATGCGTTTCCTCGGATAAACACCGAAAAATGGCTCAAAACTGTTCCAGCGTGAATGAAAAACAACCGACTTTCTGGTGATCATGCAGCTCAGCGTCTCATCTTCTACTTAGATTTCATTTCGACCAAAGCTGAGGATCTTTTCTGTCACATTAATGTATGGTAACGTCAAATGATGATTACATGAGCGGGCCACCTTCGCTAATGTTAAACAACAAAGCTGAAATCTGCTTGCAAAGATACACAACTTCAGTGACTTCTAAATAAATGTACAGGTAGGTATTTAGCACCTTATGGGAGCCACTGTGCTGCCTGTAAACACGTTTCTCCACATTACACTGGCTCTTCCCACACTCTTGGTATATTTGATTCCTGGGGATGACTGACTGTAGTGTTATATCTATCCATGCCTGTCACTCTTTAAGCCTCGAGTTCGCCTTTCAAGCATTACGTTTTGAAATTTTTCTGAAGTTATCGGTCACAAAGAGTACATGAGATGTCTCTTGACTATCGTGCTCCAATACTGCTTCACGAGTTGACTTTGTATCTATGTTTCTGCACTAAATCAACAACAGATTTTAAACTGTCCTCGTTCTCTCTTTTTTTTTTCTACCTTGTACACAAAAAGAGAGGATCCAAAATTTGGGCAATAAATTTCTATATTTGAATAAATATCACATTCCAATGTGTACTGTATTCGTTTAGTTTCGATAAAACACTGGGTCCAGACCACCTGACCCTGAGCAATTATACTGATGTTATCATGAAGATAATGGCTTGTTTGCTCACCAGCCAGTGAGGTTACTGCTTTTTCCAGAGTCACTAACCTCCCAGCAGTCAGCAACAGTTTAGATGATAGTGATGATCGCTGATGATGAGCCGATCATTACTACATAAGGTGTATGATAATCATCAGTTAATTATTCTCTGATAAAGCTGCGCGTAGAGCCGCTGTCACGTTGCAACGAGTTGTTCAGTGTTTCAGTGTATTATTTACCAACTACGATTCCCCTTTAAAAAGGCTAATATTTTAATATTATAAGATGTGTCAATGTGTTTCCCCACACACAGCCTGTACCTGAGCAGGGTGCTCACGTACTCGTATATCGACGGCTGCCTATGTTTGGGGACATGTGATTCATTGGCATTGGCAAACAAACAAACGTGCCCCTGCCCTGCGAAGTCTGCTAACATGAACATTTGACACTTACTAATGGCCCACCTATATATAAATAATTGTCAGTGATTACTGAATTTGCTAAACTGGTATACCCACAATAAACATAATGGATCCAAATGCTGTTGTCAAGTGTAGAAAAGGCGATGAGAAGCGACGGTACACAGCGTTTCCTGAGCTAGCATTATGTTAGCTAGCTACGTTCCCTCGTTAGATAAATGAAGCATTTGTCTACGAAACATTATCAACCTCTTCACATGTGTAAAGACAATGCTGTCACTGGCTGTGAATGAGGAAGAAAAGGAATGTGTCGGAAATTCAAGATGTTATATACAAAAACACACCTCACCTGAGCGGTTTGTTGTGACCTCTGCTGCTGGATTAAAGGTTGCGACAGTCACTGCTACTTTACGGTAAAGTTACGGCACAGCCCGCGGGACAAACTTCACAGCGCCGTCTCTGAGGAAAGCGCGTTTGACACCGAAGTGCAAACCAAAGTCAAGGGCAGTGCGGCACTGTCATGTGTCTCTCCAAAAACGACGACTGTTAGTACTTCATTACTGTTTTATTATCCAAAGCTGTTCGTTTCATTTTAATAAGAAAGAGCATTCATGGATCGGGTTTGCTTTAAACCTTAAAAATAAACAACAAAAAATCACATTCAGTGATATCAATCATATTTTAGGATGTCTTTGTAACGTGTTAAGATGTCATTTACAAGTATGAGTGTAAAGTCAATGTCTTTGATCTAAGCCTGAGAAGAAACAGCTGTTTGATCTAGAGCTGGAAGACACTGTAACTATCCAGATTAACAACTTCAGTCGATCTTGCTCTTAACATTGTCGTTCCTGACTTTGAGACAGCCTCAGAAACACTCCATCACCAAAAAACTATTTACATTTGTTGTTTAGTGTCATTTCTGATTTTTGATGTTATTTATTTGCAACCAGCTTTGTGGCAGCTGTGTTAAAAAGGCATGGCATGTTGATTTCCCATCTTATAAAAGTCATTGGATAAAAATATTCTACAAACAACAAACGGTCTACAAACGGTTTATGTCACAGCGCAGGAAACTCATGTTGCTATTAATTACATACAATTATGTACATGCTTTGTATTATACATCATTTCATCCTATATATATATGCTTGTGATGCCTGTACAGCTCAGTGTCTATGATGCTTACTGGCAAAACATAGGCACGTGTGTGTGTGTGTGTTAATGGCATTAGACTGCGCCACAAAATTAGAGTTTGCTTTGTGGATTGAGTAGGTCCTTTAGAGCATCCAGGTTCTCCCCCTTGGGAGCTTCAGGCCATGCGCTGTGGTCTGGAGACACAAAACACCACAGGAACTCACTGTGCTGTATAATAAACTGCAGAGTATACATTATATACAGTAAAGACTGAAGTGTGGATGTGCTGGAGAGATGTACGCACCGGGTATCTGCCACATAGTGTGGTACAGACTCTGTCCTGCATCAACCCTCAGGGTGGCTCCAGAGATGTAGGAGGCAGCAGGCGAGAGCAGGAAACACACGGCTGATGAGATCTGAACTCAGACACACAATAAAAAAAAAAGAAATCCCCACTGTGTTTCACACTTTAACAAAAACCACACCCACACCCACACACAGGATATACTGTATATCTGTTACTCTTTGAGTATTTTCTATTTAAAAAGCGCTTGACCTCTGACCTCATGACACCCACTGTTCCTCTCATCACACTGTGCTACAAGGTTTGAGTTCCAAGAACACAATCATCTCTTCATATCATCTGACACTTGGAGTTTCTCATTTAAAACTTCTGTTGAATGTGATGCAAACCAACCGGATAATTTAACTGGATTTATCTGAAATAAGCAGATATTGTGTAAATGACAACTGATGTTCGTGGGTTTGTTTTATCTTATTTAACATCTATGTCCTAAAATAGCTTTCCCTTATGATATATGAATGGAGCCTTTGTTAAGCACTTGAAAAATCCCTTTAGTCGCTAATACTCTCACACTGTTCTGAACATGAATTACTTCCCAGTAACCTGCAACCGATAGCTGGTTTGGCATTATGAGAGAGTTACACACCTCCTCTGGTACTCCCAGCCTCTTTGCAGGGCTAAATGGAACAGACATCTTGAAGAGACTTGGTCCATACTCCTTGTAGTTCTCCATCGCGGTTTTGGAAAAGATTGTGCCCTGGAACCAGACAAATGCACAGATTTGACACAATCATATAAATAAAGCAGCGGCATGCAACAACCGTTGAGTTGATACACGATGCAAAACCTTCCGCCTCTCTCTCTGCTGTTTGTTTCACTGAGCTAAGTCCCTCCCACCAAATTGTCAAACAGCAGGATGACAGGATGGTCTACCAGTCTATCTATCATGGTCTATCAATCCCTCACTGTTTGTCATATTGCCTCTTTGTCACTCACGACATGTGCGCCATGATACTGAACAAAATGAGTCTAAAGCTTTGTGTGGATGTGTTCACACACATTTTGTACTAATAGCGTTGCATGGTTGCAGGCAAAAGAGAGTTGTAGGTGTTTCTGCAGGATCCTCCTGCCACTGAATCAGGTTTTCAATACGTTAATGGGTGGGCAACTGCATTAGAACCAATAGGAACGTCTCTCACTGAAATGACCTGTGATTGGCCAACGTCACCCGTCATGGGCTAAAAAGCTTGAAACCAGAGTCAGGAGACGGAGCAGAAGTCTAGTTTTCTCTCAGATCATCGGAATTGCAATACACTCAAAGGTTATTATGAATATTTGACCAATCACAGTTCAAATGAATGAAACACCCACAACACTGATTCTGTATTAACTCCTGAACTACACTTACAGGTGCAACAGAGTTGACGCGGACACCCGAGGCTGCCCACTCGATGGCCAGACTCTTTGTCAGGTTGTCCACCGCTGCCCTCGCTGCTCCCGTGTGTCTGTCAGGGAGAGGGCATGTACTGTTAAACCAGCAGGAAGAGTGTGTGTGAGCTGGAAACACATGTATAGAGTTGTAGGCGGCGATGCTTACGCCATGCCTGGGAAACCTTTCCACATGTCAGCAATAATGTTGATGATCACACCTCCATGCTCCTTCATCCACGCGGTGTAGACTGTGTTGGTAGAACAGCATAGTCACACTGAGAGGTCTCATTAAAACGCGCACGCACACACACACCCACAGTGAAGCAGTGTTAGCAGGCCTGCATCTCACCCTCCTGGCAGCAGTAGAAGGTTCCAGTCAGGTTGGTATCTATCACGGCTTTCCAGCCTTTGGAGGACATGTGCTCTGCCGGGCTGCTGAACTGACCTCCTCCGTTGTTCACCAGGAAGTCGATCCTTCCGTGCTGCTTCAGCACGGACGCCACAAGGGCCTTCACCTTCAACAACAAGGTGGCACAGTGAATGACAATGCACTGACAACACGAAGCGGTTTCAGAAGGCGAATGTGTGTGTAGGCCTACCTCGTCCTGGTTTCGGATGTTACATTGCAGAGGAGTGACACGCGCAGGGCTGGATGGGGGGATTTTTTGTCTCATCTCCTGAGCGGCTGCCTCCAGCCTCTCTGTCTTCCTACTGGAGATCACCACACTGCAACCTGAACGCAAAGTAGTCACTAAGATAACCCCAGCACTGAGCTGCACTTGTGTGTAAGCAAAGGAGAGATGACTGATGATAAACAGTCATATTGGTATAGTTTATTGGGATGTAAGTCAGAGTCACTGACTGTTTGCTTCTGTGTGATTATTCATATGTCAGTGATCTCCTAATTCAAAAGACACAACTTAAACTGATGAAGTGATGAAACTGAATTTCACTGTAAGGCAACATTTATCAAGCCTGGTTCGTTTAACACCATGTCGGTCAAACACATGAAAGCTCAGACAGGTGTCCAGGTGTTACATCCAAATACGTGACACAACACATCTGATTTCACAGCTGCGTGGCCACACACTATTTTTTTAAAAATATTCAAATGACACGTTTGATTTAAATATGAGAAAACAGACATTATGCCTGCGCAGCATGAAAACAGAGTCACAAGGCTGGTCTGGTCTGACGGTCCGGTTTGGACAGATGAAGACTGCATCTGTGCCGAAGTTCACTCGGCTCTTGCAGACAGTCCTCTGCGCTTCACTTCCAACCGTCTGCAGAGTTATTAAAATATAATTATTAACACAAAACACAGCTTCGCTCACCCAGCTCCAGCAGTTCCGCAGAGATAGCTTTACCGATACCGGTCCCTCCACCCGTTACAATCGCAACTTTATGGTTGAACAACCCGGGTCTGAAAACACTGGACGCCGCCATACTTGTTTGTTGACCGTGCTGAGGAGAAGCACGACACTGCGCCCCCTGCTGGACACTTCACGGCAGTTACGATGGTGACCTCGTCAGGAATACATCGGATTTGTTTGTTTCTCTTTCCACACACACACACACTCACAGGTATTTTATATATATATATGGGGAGAGAGAGTTTGTCAATACACTCAATGTGAAAAATATATAATTAATTAATGTTTTAACTTTCATTGTAACATGTAACCCATGTGCTTGAGAGACTTTAAACCAAGCTTTTGGTGACTCTGAATGTCTCATGCCACTTTGCTCCATTTATATTCTAAACACAAGAGATATATTTCATTATCAGCCACATCAGGTGGTACTTTTCCTGAAAGTAAATAGTTAAAGGAAACCAGTATTTGTTTAAAGACTGATTGACCAACTTAATACCACAACTTATAAGGCGTTATTGTACAGTCCTACTCAACACTGTCTTGAAGTGACGCATTTGCCATTTTGTACTTCTAATATTTATGAGATATTTACCTTGCAAGTCAAATACAAATCCTTGCATTACAATCACTTAGCTATATATATATATATATAGTCTTCCTTTAACCTTTCTGTATGTACCTGTTAGTCCTGTGGTTATTTTTACTTATTTTGTCCTGCATATGTTTCCATCAACTCATCTTGGAGCTGTGTGAAACAGTGGTGAAGACAGCCAATTCTACTATATATATATATATATTATATTTCTTTAATCAATTCCCAACTGCCACCAGTTAAGGACTGAAGCCAGTTTTGTTCTCATCTCCTTAAAGCAGCCTTTAACATGACAGCACACAAAACTGACTGAAATATGCACTGCATGTTTAGTGCCACGAACTCCTTTTAGTCCTATTAAAGACGTTTTAAAAGACGTTTAGAGTAACAGTTGCAGGAAAGGGACAGGACCAGGTGACATTTGGTGTGCCCAGGAGAGCCTGCATACACAATATTTGAGCCAAGGAACAGCAGAGACATGGATGCAGCCATTGTAATTGTGCCTGATGGTTCATATTCCCACCAACGCGCTGCAGAGAATTTACCAAATGATCGTTCCTGTTGGCCCAGTCACTAATATGTCTATGGGGTTTTCTTCAATTTGCTGAGGATTCAGACAGGCCAAGGACACTGCAGCAAAGTGAGGCATTTCAAACCGACCCCCCCAATATCAGTGAGGACACGCCTACAAAACTGCCAGTTACCTGTCTACTGTGCTATAAGAGTGTTTACCGCTGAGAAAATCCCTTTCTCATGTTGCATTATGACCTGGGCTGGTAGGACAGCTGTACTGCTTTGATGCTGCAGCTCACCTATGCTTGCAGGTTTGGTGGAGCATCTTCTTGTAGTTATGGCCCACAAGTTAAGATCTCAGTGTTGCGTTATAAAAAGAGATGTACAAAGACACAATCAGAATTCCGCTCCAGACCGTTTTATTTTTTTGGATGTTGAGGCCATGTCCAGGTCGGTTAGATTATAGAAAATAAAGTCCCAAATCCACCAGTGATCATCGCACTTGGTTTACTGGTCCTTCAGCTCCTTCAGTCTCCTGATTGCAGACTTGACTGTGACAGCGGAAGTTGTGCTGCAAAAGAAGAATGTTGGGGATCAGAAACACGTTATTTTCAGACCACTGAAAGGTTGATTTGTGTTAGTCTTACATTTTTCATGGAAAAAAAAATGATTTGAGGCATTTGTGGCAAATTGGTAAAGCGATACAATCATTTTTCATTTCATTTTTAGCAAAGCCATGTGTGCTTTAACTAGGCACACACTGACACTGGCACAAACCCTGATGAATTTAATGTTCTCTTGGCTTTCACGGTTTCACGTTTTTTTGTATTCTTAGTGAAAACTCTGGCAGCAGCCTGGAAAAGACAGTTGCAAACTTGTACTTCATGTTAGGAAGAAAAAAAAAAATTCTAGATAGCCAATGAAAATATTGATCTATTCATTTGCAGTAAACCTCCGTTTAAAGCTGCTGATCTGATTTGTAAGGTAGATTTGCTGGCGTAAGGAACTGTGCTGTGATTGGCCACAATAAAGCAATATTTTCTAGACAGACTCAGTGACAGCAGACCTCAAAATAAAAACAAGCTCATAATGAAGAGATAACATATCCAGACATGCAATTTTAGTTTAGCCATCACGGCAGTGTTCCAGTCAAAGCTGGATAAAAAACACCAAAACCTACTTGTACGTCCAGGCGCCTCCAGCCACTGTCTTCCTGCAGGACCCACAGTGCCAGATACCAACAGCCCTCCTCTTCATCTTGGTCTGAAAATATAAATTTAACACATTAATAACAGTGGCAAAGGAATTTCTTGTTAGCTTGCCCACACAACATCCAACCATCATGTTTGTTCCAAATTACAGTCTGAGCCTGCTGCTGCAGGCAATCCCAGAATTCCTCTGGATCAGCATGAACCCAATAGATACACTGATCCCTGATCAAGATCATTAATTTCTTACAGCGCAGACATTGTGCAATTCAATGTTTTGCCCTTACCTTGCCACAGAAAGAGCAGGTGTACTTGGCATGCTGGGAGATTTCAATCTTCTTCACCATCTTCCTCAGCGACGCGCCATAACGCGTGCCATATTTACCAACGATCCCCACCTTCTTGGTACGCTTGGCCTGTGGACAACATGGACACATTAAGATTCAGTCTCAGAAATGCTGCATTTATCCATTTACCCAAGCAGTAAGCACTAGGATTTACCAGTTTAATAATACTGACACCTGTCACTTGTCACTCTCACTTAGTACTATTACTGCTGGTGAAAAAGGGAGTCAGCTGAGCAAGGATCTTTTAGCATATCCCAAAACCTCCAGCTAATTCCAGAAGACAGAACCAGCTGGGATCCAGATACAAGCTTTAACAGCAGAAACACAGAACAGGGGTACACATATTGTCACATTAGTGCACGTGTACAACGCGAGTTTCACACTAGTTATACCCAAAAACTGTGCAACCAGGTGGAATGATCACTTGTCAGCACTGGTGTCACAGCTAGCTTCCATTAGCTTCCTGTTACTGAGCTAGCCACAGCGCCTTAGCTGAATTAAACCAGTTTTAAAACCACGGAGGAGGTTTGGAGACGGCATGAACAGTACTACTTCGCATTACTTTAAGAAATACGTAAGGCCCTATAATGTGCTATGGAATTTGGACGTTAACGAACGACAGCGAGCTGGCGTGACTAGCCCGCCCGGTACTTTGACTGAGTGAGTACAGCAATGGTGGCGGCCATTTCTCTCAGAACAGGGCATGAAAACATCGTTTTTGCTGTTGACACAATCCCAAAGCCAACACAAATAGCACTCCAGTCTGACAAACGGGGACAGCACGGAGGCCCCAAATGTGTGTCTATATCATTTATAGCACAGAAAACGCCAGATTGATGCGGATTAGAAATGGGACATTCTGAGCTCACCATCCTTTCAGTGGAGACGTAGGTCCAAAGAGGGATTGCTCAACGCGCAGGCGCGATTTACCGAGTCGTTTGCACTGCATTGTGGGAATGTGAGTTTTCGCAGAATGCAGATTATAACCATATACAATTAATCCTACTCTTATAAACTGGCAAGTATTTTGACATGTAGTCGTATTGCTTTGGCATATTTATTAAAATAATAAAATTAATGAAATAATCTTCACGTACATAATGGTACAGGAAATGGCCGTAACTAAGGACGCCTCGTAGCTACGCGCATGCGTGTTCGTGTCGCGGACGACAACATCCCTACTGCTGAGTTGAAATGTTTGTCCAGTTAGCTTGTCATACTGCGGCAGTTGTCGTTTGTGAAGATACAATGCATTAAACTATTCTCTGTTGACAGCGAGCAGTAGAGGATATGCTATGAAGCTAACACGGAAGCTGGTCCTCGCGAAGGCTAAGGCCTCCGACTTGGAAAGCGTGAAGAAACTCAACTGCTGGTAAGTGTTTCAATTTTAGCACACTGTAACCAGTAATTCTGGCGTTTGTTGCTTGCCTTTGTTTACATGTTGGTTATTTTTTATATTTTACAATTGTGGTAATATTCATTTACATTTCATTTTGCAGGGGATGCAACCTGACTGATGTAAGTAGCCAAACAATGAAAAGATATGATGCGGAATTCAAAATGAACGCACCAACTGACTTTAGGCTTTTTTGTTGTTGTAAATGAAGTTTTATACGTGCGTGTAAATGATCCCTAATAATGTGTCTTTCCAGATTTCCATCTTCACTCAAATGGCCAGCATTGAGGTGCTGACACTCAGGTTGGTCTGGTTAACTCTTTTCTGTCTTTCTCTCTGTGACACATTTGCACACGGACCCACGTGACTGTCAACTCTGACGTGATACTGTTACACTTGCAAAGAGTTATTTGAGATAATCAGTGAATCCTGGCTGTGATGCTCTTTTCCTCTCTGTAGTGTGAACAGCATCTCGTCTCTCTCCCCTCTGGCTGGCTGCCTGTCTCTGTGTGAGCTCTACCTGAGGAAGAACATGATCCCTTCACTGTCTGAGCTCTCTCATCTGCGTCCATTATCACGTCTCAGAGTGCTCTGGTTGGCTGAGAACCCCTGTTGCGGGACCAACCCCAATCAGTATCGCCTCACTGTACTGCGCTGCCTGCCTCGCCTGCAGAAGCTCGACAACCAGGGTGAGCGTGCCATGTTTTTGTGACTTCAACCCGCAAATGCAACAAAGGCACTCAAGTGATTGCGACGAGCAGGATTGCGTCCTGAAGTAAACTATAACAAAGCATATGTGTTCTCTGGGTGTGTATCTGCAGTGGTGACAGAAGATGAGATTGCATTAGCTCTCATGGAGGGTGAGGTGATCACTACCCCCCCAGGAAGTCTCCAAAACCAGCTTTCCTCTAATGGACTTCAAGATGCAGAGACAGAGAATGATCCGCTCAACTACAGCATGGAGGAGACCAAGTAAGCCTTGTGAACCGACACCAAGTGGAGCAAGCATGTATTAGCTGAAAACAATCTGCCAAACCACTGTAAAATATTAAATGATACATTGCTCTCTTGATTTTTTTACTTTTAGCAAAATCAGGGAAGAGTTGGGGATGAAGCCCCTTTCCAGAGACAAGTTCCTGCCCCTTTCCTCTCCTTCAACCAGAGAAAACAAACCATCACTGAAAAAGGTATGCTCATCCTCATCATGAATACACCCCTAAGTACTTCAACGTGGAATAGTATTAATTTTGGACAGCAACTCATCGCTTGAATTGTATTTTCAGACACACACCCTGGATGCAGTTCTGCTGCTGCTAAGAGATTTGGATGAGGAGGAGCTTCGCGTTGTGCACACAGCTACTCAGAACAGACTCCAGACTTACACACAAGACTCAGAAACACTCAGCGATTCACAGCAGACCCAGAAAACTGCTGAGATGCAGCACTGAAGCATTTCACAGCATGCAAACAAGGCCAAACCTCTCCCTCCTCTTTTCAGGATGCAAACGCTCGCTTTTTACACGTTACCTTCTAATGGCAATATGCATGACGTGTGATGTAATCTCACTGTATCCTTTTGTCACATGTGGAGTGGCACTGAATCATTTCCTTGGCTTTCTTTTTGTCTAATATAGCAGCATGCCTACCTACCTGCCTTGTAAGAACAAAAGAATGTATGTTTTTGCTAACTTTAAATCTATTTCTGTAAGTAAAGAGGTGAAATTGCAATACATTTAGTCCAAGTGTTGGTTTTAATTACATAGATGTCAGCTGAAAACATGTACGCATCAAAAGACAAGATGTGAATGTTACAGTGCTACAAAAGGGCATTAATGACAAGTGAAAACATTTCACCCATAATTATCTGAAACCATTCATTTAGACTGTGCAGAGCCTGTACACTGGGCTCATGTCGTCTGCTGATCCGATGTAACTTTAAATCAATGAGTCTTTTCCGAAATATCCATTAAGTCACTCATTGATCTCTAAGTGATACAAGTCCAAAGCCCTTTTCTCATCTCAGTCATCCTCCTCATTCTCCAGGAAATCCATCAGTGTGCTCGCGTCCACGGCGACCATTAAGTACTCCACTCCATCAGCACCCTGGAGAATGATGGGAATAAATGTAAATGAGAGACACTGGAGGTTATGACACTGGACGAGAGTTTGGAAAGTGAAACAGGGCTCCACCTTGCGTGTTCGTATCAGCTTGTGGTCTCTGAACTCAGTCAGCTGAGTCCTAAGTGTGAGGTCGGAGTTCACCAAGAACGCCTCCCGACACCGCTGGTAGAAATCTTGGAATGACAGTCCTGCACGCAATGGTAAAAACAATACAATCATAATGCAGCAGAGTTGTATTTGAGGGGGGAATCTGTGCAACACCGTCGTCCTGGGTTGTTTGTGTACCTGTGTATGAAGGATTGTCTTTGTTTTCCAGCTGAAATTTCACCAGCAGTTTGAAAATTCCCCTGCAGAAAGAGCGGACACAGAGCCGTGAGGAACTCTAGCGCCTCACCAGCCCATGAACAGCTCCGACAGTTGATAATCACGACGTGTGTGTTGTACCTCGCATTGGGGGTCAAGCTGCGTAGCACGTGTGTGAGAGAGGACAGAGCGAGAGCGCCGGTTTGCTGCACCAGGAGAGAGTTTTCATACGATGTCTCCTCGGCGTAGTGCTGGAACGTCACACACTCCCACCACAGCCAGTTGAACTGGCTCTGCTGAAACTGGTCCCACACTGGAACACACAGGACAGACTCAGCTGCAGGGATGCATTTTAATATATTTAACACAGAGGTACAAACACACTAACAAACACCCACCCAATGGAGCGTTTATGTGGTCTAAAGAAGCCACCAGGTGCAGGTTGGGTAGGGCTGCCAGGTGCCCCAATGCACTCTGGGTCTTTTCTCCACGCAGCATCAGTCCGTCGATATTATGGATTAGCAGGTAAACATGGAGGTCAGGGCCTGTGGACAAGTTCGATTGTAAAACTCAAGAATTCAAAAAACGAGCTTAAAACAGAGACTGATAATAGACACACTCACTCTCTCTAAGGGTCTGGGTTATGTACTGGATCTGGTCTGAGGGTGTCCGGAAACTTCCCTCATGCTCGAGGACGTCACATGTCAGAGCGTTTAAGATCTGCAATAAAAGAAGAGCATGATGAGGACAGAACAATAGCTAAAGCTAAGGTAAATCAGGCTTTGGATACACATAAAATACTTGCTGACATAAGAAAAACACATCAGTGCTAACTCCTGCCCCTGCCCCCGTCTATTTTTTGTGTATACTGACTGATTTCAGGGTGATGGAAGGAAAGAATCCATTGACCACAAGGTGGATTTCTTCAGCCAAATGAGACACACGGAAGTCCTCCAGCAGAGCTTTCTTGCTGCCCAAGCCGTAGACCATCACACTGAATCCCAGCCTACACAAACACAGAGACGCTCAAACTCAATCCCAAACAGGACGAGAGAACGTGGACTGAAGAACGGCCGAACCGCACTCACTGTAACTGCAACATCCATTTGTTAAAGTGCTTTCTGTGTTTGTTGTGGAGCTGCTGGATCTCCTCTGAGTAGCAGGATGGCTTTCCTTCTAAAAGCTGGACCAACGTCTCCTGCAAACACAAAACGAGGACCTTCAGTGACACGGGAACACAGCATGTTGAATCCACTTAGAAGACAGGCTGCTACATACTGACCCTGTCAAGTTTAGGGGTGTGTAAGCGCTCCAGGGTGCGATCTGATGTCAGGACTTTTGAGCTGCCGTGAGCTTCAAAATACTCCTCGATCATACTGGGCTGACCGAGGGGTTCAGAGGAGTTCTTGCTCTTCTTGGCGGGAGTCTTGTAGAGAGCCGCAGATAAACCTTTGCTGGGTGTTCTCAGAGTCTTTGAGTTCTCCTTGTCTTCTTTCTTTACTCTCTGCTCCTCCTCTCCATCTTCATCCTCCTCCCCAGAGTCAGAAGGCGACAGCTCACTATCGCTGTCTGACCGGATGCTGGGAGCTAAAAGGATCAAACAGCTTTAGACGACAGCTGAGGTCTTAACAACTTTATATGACATGATTACTACCAGAGGATCTACTTCCACTGTAACACTTAAACTCACTTGAAATTCTCTTCCTGAGCCTGTGGGGTGTTGTGGAGACAAACTGAACCTTCTTCTTCTGCAAAACCAAAAGTAAGGTTACACTGAGAAGAGCTTGCAGAAAACTGTCAACATCAGCAATCTCAATCACGTCCTTCTTGTCTCACCCTCTGTGGTGTCCTGCTTTCACCTTTGTGGTCTTGTCAGGAGGAGACAGAGAGAAAGAACAGATTTAGCTGTACGTAAACGGCCCCAGGATAAGATGGACACAAAAATACAATGAGGATGTGCTGAACTCACTGCGGCCTGGTCGGGTGGGAGTGGATGGCTCAGTGTCGGGGGTCGCGCTGAAGGACACGCTTTTCCCAGGAGTCCGAGCCAACTCACTCGCTGTTTTATAAAAAACACGAAAGCAAAGTTTGTAATATCCTGTAAAACAAGTGTCAGAAATCATCTAATAAATGCTGCTGTCTGTGTGTCTGTGTGTGTGTGTGTGTGTGTCTCTCAGAGGAGGGCGGAGGCTCTCACCTGTCTGAGCCATGCTGTGTCCACGTTTGACTTTCTGAAAGGTGAAAATGGACGATCCTGCCACTCTGGACATACCCTCCTCATCTTCTGTAAAAACAATCAAATCAGTTATGTTTCTGAGGCGCATCCTTGTAAACATATCATTTTTATATGATAGGAAACAAAACACGTGGTTATTCAGCTTGTGGAAGGAGAAACCAGAGGCAATGTTTTAAATGAAGCACTAAAAACACGTTAATGTACTGTAGATACATTAAATCTTAATGGGTGAGTCTACACAACCAACATCCTTACAAATTAGTTTTCTAAAACAGCAAAAACAAATATTACATGACTCGTATGTATAGCAGGGCTGACGAATCTTGAAGTGACAACTGAGTGAATAGTGAATAGCAGCAGGCCTTACAAAGGTTCAATATGACTATCCTCGTTAACACAATGAGAGATGGGGAAAATGATTTTCTATTCACAACAGGCATTCCAGCAATACAGTAGCCCGAGTCACCTTCTGTATTGTCTGTTCCCAGAGCCTGGACATAGTTCTGCTCATCAAGGAGTCCATCCTCATTACACTCTCCGTCCTCCCTGGCCCGTCGTCCTGCCGGGCTCTTGAACGTCACCATCCGCTGAACAGCCCCACCGCTGCTCTGGACACCTGACAGGGAGTGAGACGGGAGAGTTAGCCCCAGATCATAAACCAATGTGTCCGAGGAGAAGAAGAACGGTGCCCCTGAGGTCCATACCTTCCTGTTTGTCCACGATGTGCTCCAGAGCATCTGCATCACCGATGAACTTCACCTCCAGCACACTCATGACTACAGAGAAACACAACACACAGCGTGACAGCAGCTAACTAAAGCAAACTACCCGACAGAGTCTTGTAACACAAACGGTAATAGTTTTAGACTTTTAATTTAGCTTATGAATCGTGGCAACTCCGTAATGTTAGCTGACAGGGTGGTAGACCTCAGAGAAGCCCTGAGGACAAACAAACAATGCGCGGCCTAAATGTCTAAAAATTAAAAACGAGCAGAGACTAAATGTGTCCAAACTGCGCTGACTTACCTGCTAATGTCAGCACCGCCTGAGAAACATGTAAACAAAGTCCTCATAACCTGAAAACCGGACCGTGTGGCGTGTCAACTTTCCGCGCCATCCTCCTGAAGTTTTAAACCACGTGACGAGTGAAAGGTCACACGGTGGCCAATCAGCGCGTTAGCCTGTTTAAGACTACACTTCCCATGATGCACTCAAAACGTCTGAGAGGCTGAGACTGGCGACAGTTTTATGATAGCTGTCAATAATAAAATGACTATATGGCTATATACTTATTGTGAAACAATTTAAATGCTGTATATTATTAATAAAGTATCATTTACATTCTTATTTTCCTTATTCATATTTTTGAAATGTGCAATTGTAGTACTGATTGAGGCAAAATAATAAATTAAGAGGGGGATATCAAGATTAAAGGTAACTTTAATTTGTCAAAATGTATATATATATACGTGTGTGTGTGGGGGGGGATTCATCTTGCATTTAGCAGTAGAAACACTGTAGACAAACCCATTTTCTCATTCTCAGTAGTGACATTAAGGGACATTGAAAAATTGATTGTGTACAAAACTAAACAATTAATGTTTTAAAACAAATAAACACATCTGAGAGGGACAGGTTAAAATAAAGATATTAAGACTTTTTATGGAGTTTTTAAGTGTCAAGTAGACTGGAATTGTAAGTCATGCTCCTCACGGTTAAATGTCAAAAACCCCTGTTCCTCTGCATCAACATCAGAATTCATTTCTTTTTAAGATTCCACACTTACATAGTTGAACAAAATGCAGCATTGGACCGAATTGATTGTTTTCACCCGCCAGTGAATGCCTACATAATGACAGCAGCTGGCATTTGCTGCTGCTGTCTTGATCTTAGCTCATCATCTCTTGCTTTAATTCACCTGAACACTGCAAGATAAAATCAGTTATATCAGATCAGACAACGTAGCCCCAGAGCAGCCATTTATTCAGTCATTTAAACCATGCAGGTATGTATTTCTTACTAAATTTATCATCCCTATATTGCTTGAGATAAACCACTGTTGTGCTTCAAAAAGCACAACAGGTTAATCATTCAGTACCTCTGAGGCATTTTTACACTTAGGTGGAAGTGAATATTCAACCACTGCTTATAAAATCATCTATAAATGATGTGAGCAGCTACATGAAGCCCTTCTTCTAGTGAGCGCAGTCAGAGAGCTGTTCACCATCCCCGCGTAGGTGTCCACTTCCCCAGCAGACGGCCCTCAGAGTGCACATGGTAAACGGGATGCATCGCTGCAGTTGCACAGGACTGTAAAAATCAACAGACACGCGGTCAAACAAGAGGAGAGTGCCACAGTAAAACAGCCACAGTGTAACGCTTCACTCCGGTGGTACTAACATGATATGGGATCAGCGTGAGCAGAGAGCCCAGAGGGTATTTGCTGTAGTCCAGCGATCCGGACACGGGCTCCACTTTACCGTGCTCCTGAGTCACTGACTGCAACCTGTAGGGAGATATGTTTCAGCAGACTTCACACTCAAGTTTAGTGCTGAGACTTTTGATAAGAATAAGTAGTTACTTGAGCTCCGGGTGTCCCTCAATCACAGCATAGCCAGTGGGGAGTTTTCCAGCTCCGTCTAGACTGAGAGCAAAGATGGGTTTGATGCAAGTTAAAAACAACACGTATTATTTGTGCCACGGCGATATGACAAAATCAGCAATGTGGTGGAGAGTTAAGAAGACGATGGATGTATGTGCTCCAGTTGATGAACAGCAAAGGTGAAACTGAAACTGAAGCTCAAAATGATGAGCGGATCCATTCTGCAAATACAAAATGGTGTAAACAATACTGATGACGGTACCTGAGTCCCGCCCATCCACAGTCAATCAGTAGCTGGTTCCTGTGAGGACAGTGCCCGATGACTCTCGTCAAGACTCTGACAGCCACGTCCTCAAGTGTGCACGAGCCAATCACAGACTGCTGCACGTCTAAAACACATCCACTGCTCAGTCCGTCACTCTCATTTATCTAAACAGCATAAACAAACAGGTACGCTGATACAGTAACATCTACTCATCCATACACACACCATAGAAGGCGTAGTTCCCAGGATGCACCTCGCTGAGCTGTGCCATGTCTTTGACTGGGTGACTGCAGGAAGGGGTGGAGCCAATGCTGGACTTGCAGGTGATGCCGACGGCCTTCAGTCTGTCCCGAAAACAAACCCGGAGATGTTTACTTCACTTCTTAGTGCCCAGAAGCTTTAGAATGTGACAAATGTCAACAGGTAACACAACTTCCATTGGAATTTTAAGCCACCTGGAGGCAGCTTAACAAGCTGTTAACAACACTGACACATTAGCAACATTATCATTCAACTTAAGTCGTGTTTGTATTCTCCAGATGAATACTCACACTCCTTTTATATCCAGTCTCCGTTTCACACATCATCACACATCCACATCAAGAGCAAAACATCACATCACGCTGCTAAATGGCACAGTGTGTTCACCAGCTAGGTGATACCTTTGAAGGTTGCAGGTTGGAAAACCAAAACAATAAGCTAAAAAAAACACTACAACACTGCCTAGATGTGATGGGAACTACAGAGTCAGCTGATGAATCTCTTGCATTTATTATGACACTTCTCACATCATATGTAGTCATATTAATGGCTTTTAAAATGTTGTTTGGAGCAGTGTTGATGTACAAAAACTGAAAACAGAAAAGGTTGACCATGTGGCAGCATGAACTCTGAAGAAAAATCTATACTTTTCCATGAAGTGCAGAGTCAAGGTGGTGGTTTCCTGGGCGACAGCCTGTATTTGCTCCACTCCTCTGCAGTTATAGGTGTTCCCACAGTGAGCGTACACTCCTGTTAGCTCCACGCCCTCTGTCTGAGCGATGGCCTGAGCCAGTCTGAGCGCCTCGGGTTCTGAGTGCAGGACACCAGCTATGAAAAAGAGCAAAACAGAGGATCAGCAGGTGCTTTTGACCACCACATCTCAGTAGCTGAGGATGAGCTGTGTCCTGGTCTTGGTGTGTGTTTACCTCTCCCGTTGCCACAGTCAAGTTTCAGCCAGACGTGCCACAGCCGGCCATCTCTCAGTGGTCTCTTCCTGAGCTGCTCCAGAGCCTCCGAATGATCCAATAAAACCTGGAAGAGATCCAGCCTCTCTGACAGGGCTGCACAGCGCTCCACCTATGAACACACACACAAACAGTATTGAAGAGAGGCCTAACAAACTATGTCAAACTAGCGTTAGCTGACGTGCTTTAAAGATGCTGCATCATGTGTCAGCATGATATGTCAGCATGCATACATACATACACCAATTGTGTTACGAAGCTGTTATATAAATGAGGTCCAACTTTGACGAGTAATATTAAAGCTAAACATACACAGTCCATGTGCTTACTGTCATGCAGAAGTATGATCAGTATTTAAAAATTTGATATTTGATGCAAAGTATTATTTTATTACGACTGAGCTTTTCCTGCTTATAAGACAAACGTCAGTAGTCATCTGATTTCAGCTGAGTCGCTTTAACACGTGGGTTGATGGAACCTTATCAAAGGGAAGAGAGTACGCATAGATGATATCATCAAATCCATGGTCAGCATAGAAACAGGCCTCCGCCAGCGTGGAAACCACGATGCATCTCCGTGATCTGCCCGTCATTATGTCAGCGCACTCACTACGCGAGAACATAAACAGACACAGCCCAGGTCAGCATCACCTACCCATGACTGCCCTGTTTGAATGGATTTTGTGTGTGTGTGTGTGTGTGTGTTCATACAGGGTTTTGTGGGTCTTCATGTGTGGCCGCAGCTGGACTCCCAGCTTCTGACAGCGTTCGATCATCCTTTGAGCATTTCTCTTCACTTTGTCCACATCCACCACCAGAGCTGGAGTACACAGGGTGGAGAGGGCCTCTCTCTCCATAATGACAGTGCTGGATAACACACACACACACACACACACACGATACATCTCACGCAATTAAATTCTTGTGCATGACTTGCTTTAACTCACATACTTGATCAACAGCGACAGTATTCTTGCAATAACAAACCTACTAACTTATATGCAGTATCCATAAACAATACCAGCACATTAGCACATGCATAAGTGCTTTTCCCCACAATCCTACGTAGTTTTGCAAGGACGAGTGGTGGAATGTATCTGTGTATGTTTAACCAGGTACAGTACTTCACTACAATTTTGGGGAACTTGTTTTTCTAGTTGTTGCTATTTTATAATTTTACTCCAATGCAGTTCTATGTTGCTCTGCTACATTAATAAGATACTTTTAGTTTATATATTTTATGAATCATAATTTTGAATTACAACATGTGCTAACAATATCCATCCATCAGCCCATTTTATGTAGCCTCTCTATCCCTTTCGGGGTCGCAGGGATGCTGGAACCTGGCCAACCTGTCGCTGGGCCTGCTAACCACACACAACATATGGTTTATGGACATCATCTAAATTATGATTCATAGTTGTTTTTTTTTTATTAAATTATCCAACAGGTTAGATACAAGCACAGCTGAAATGATCAGCTGAATATGAGCAACTATTTTGTTTTTGGGTGGGGTTTTTTTTGACGCAAGAGCATTTAATGATTCCAGATCTTTAAATGTGAGGATTGGCTCATTTTCCATACATTTTAATAATTTTAACTCATTTATATGCATTTTGCACGACTGGTTAAAAGAAGAAGCAACGAGTATTTTTCCAAAGTGGTACTTGGAGTAAAGTAACTGAGTACTTGCTGCGGCGCTGGCAGTGCCTCGGTTTATGTACTTTAAGTGTAGAGACCTTTGGACTTTGACATCTTCACACAAAGATGTTTTGTTGTTGTTTAAGTAAGCCTTTTCTCCCACTGTCCCATTTGCGGTCTTAAATGAGATAATGCAAGCAATTAATTAAGTTTGAAAACGAGAAGTAACCCGATACAGACCAGCCTACACCCAAACCAAACCAAAGTAGCACACGGGTTGGCAACAGACATCTATCATCGTTTAGCAACAGCGCAGGCTTCCCTCAGTTAGCAGGCTGCAAGACGTGTCAATGGCTCCGCTGCTATTACCTTTACTACCGTTTCAATATATCTGCCGACAGTCACAGTTCTCCACGTCTGGAGCTGGCGTTTATCATTATGCATATCTTACCGTTTGGCAGTGATTCCCCAGTCTAACCGATAGGCAGGATAACTGTGGTCACGTTACTTAACGGTGTCCTCGAAGGGTCAAACCTCCTCAGCTAGTGTAATGTATAAACGACAGCATGCACAAAACTACAGGATTAATAAACAACTCCAAACAATAAAACGAGGTCCAAATATATCATGACATAACTAATTCATTGTCATGCTTATAAAGTTTTATAGTTTATCATTTTTAAATAGGCCAACTACTAAAACGTCTTTATATATGAAAGTACTCAGAAAGGCACAATTCAGAAGAATATATAAAATATTATTGGAGTATAAGCACCGATGCATTTAAATAACCAATTAATCTCCTTAATATTTATTTTAACATCCCTTTAATGTAGCAGTAGGTAAAGTCGAGGGTCATTTCAACTATTTCATATGCTGCTGAGCACCTCAATAATCTAAAACCTAATAATATATAATCATTTATTAGTGGATTAAACATAATTTATACTTTGTAGTCATAACCCACATATGAAAATTAATAGGCCATTAAATGTGTCAAATAGATGTAGTAAAAAGTATAATATTGCCTTAGATAATATAGTGCATGGATGATGTAATGTAATACATTAGTCTGACTCCACTCCTGACTTCGCTGCTTTGTTCTGTGCCGTACAGCAGAGGGAGTCACAAGCACAAATACTCCACAATGCATCACAATGATTTTGGGGGCAAATTCCTTTTACTGTAGGGTTTTTGCTTTTCTACTTCCCTGCTTTAATAAAATCACAAGAAGTGCACGTGGATAAAAACACTGGAAGACATTTGTACATCTTGGAAACACAAAAGACAGTATTGGGGTCGCCACATTAGGCTTTATTTCGACTTCATGTTACAGATCTGTTTTCTTTTACGTTTCGTCAGTGTAGGTGTAATTAACTACAACATGTGCTTTTGTGTGCATGTGTGATTGTCGCACAGCTGATTGCGGGGCATTTGTGAATGTTTTTTGTCCTTGAAACAGATGCTGACATTTTTTTTTTAATAACCTGAACAAAAGACAGTTATTACAGAATAGCATGATTTGAAAATAAGTTGTCAGAACCACTCAGATGGCTTTGTCCTTTATTTCTGTTTTAGCACCTTTAATGTAAATACTGATGTTGCGAAGACAGACTGAGAGATAGATAGAGAGAGAGGTAGAGAGAAAGAGAGAGAGACAGAGAGAGAGACAGAGAAAGAACTCTTTTCTGCAAACTGAAAACCAGCACATAATAAAAACAAAATAAAGCCTACAGTTTGTTTCATACACATTCAATAATCATACACCTGTCCTTTGGGATACTTAGGAGTGTCTTTGGTTGGAAACGCTGACCATAGATTTAGGATGAATAGAACAACCAAGTTACAAAGGATTTTGCCTGCCTACGTGTTTGTGTGTGTGTGTCAGTTGGTCCTACGTGGATAGTTTTGACCTCTGTAAATTCATCTTCACCCGTCTCAGTGCCTTACATCCAGTAATGATAATGATCACAGAGGTTTGTTGATGCTTCTGTCTGCGTGTTTACGTATATGCTGAAGGAGGAGGCCTTTATTTCATTCTGTGGATTCTAATTCTACGGTGTAGAGCGATACAGTTCCTCACTAGCATATCCAGCGAATAAAGCGCTCAAAGAATGAGGATTTGTTCAGAGTGTTGTAGTCATCTGCTCTAAAGATGGCTGACGTATCCCCTAGCGACACCTTCCGGAGCACTTCCTCATCTGTGTCTGTTCCTATGGCGATGATTGTGGGAACACCTTCTGCTCGCCTCATGGAAGTCACGCCCTCGTCCAGCTGCTCGGTGGATGTGATGCCATCAGTGATGAACACAAAGGCCAGCTCAGCATTGCGACGAGCCAAGCGATCTCCCACCTAGAAACACAATGCACAATGTTGAGAATGCACTTTTTTTTTGGCTTTCTTGCTAAGAGTAAGATGAGAGGATCCCTACCACTCTTTTATCAGTTTGTGTTTATGGAGCTTAAACCACACAACAATTAGCCTAGCTTAGCATAAACACATGAAGCAGGACAAAATCACAAATCGTCACTATCATTTATTGTCACTATTAATTGTGATATTATTTATCACTTTTAATTCTGTTGAGATACAATTTTTTAAAGCCAGCGTGTGATACGTTTGTCTCCCCCTTCTGGCAAGTAGAGGAATTGCACAAAAAACTGTTGACGCACTTATGATACCATAGACCTTGACATACTCTTAGCTGCTGTACCCTACGATTACGTTTTCTTTCAGCTCTGATGAACCAGTCATTGCTGACATATCGCAGAAATGTCACATCAAACAGGAGATTTAAAAAATGTGTATATTGTGAAATAAACTCACGGTTCCACATCTGGACTTAAAAGAATAGCCTGACTTTCTGTGAAATATGCTTGTTTGCTTTTTTGCTGAGAGTTAGATGAGAATCTTGATACCACTCAGACTGTAGTGGTCCCACTTATACAGTAAATATGAAGATCCATCGTGAATCAGTCTCTCTCAGTGGCTATTGTCTGACAATGATTTATCCTCTGTTGAATAAGCCCATGTTTCAGGGCTCCTTGTGCAGCCATTCAATATCCGGGTAACAGAAATCCAGGCGAAGACTTCAGCCAAGAGCGCCAGTCATTGTCTACTGCCTGATTAGCATGAGTGTTTTGGGTCCAAACAACATCTCAACTAATCTCAATTAAAAAAATATATACATCTGCACAAATGTGCATGAATGCAGAAAGATAAAAAAAAGGCCTGTCCAACCATTACATTATTGGTGAATACTACTTGGACTACAAACGGAGACTTGGCCGGTAGCACTGACTTTCTTGAGTTTTGTTGTGACATTGAGGTTGCATAGCGACAAGTAAAGAGTCCAGGAAGTCTGGCTATGGCACAGTCCAAATTTATGGATTTTACACCTCAGTTTCTAACCAATAGGATATTACTTGTCGATGCTGGTTGTATGAGTTTGTCCCTTTTGAACTAAGATAGGCTAGCAGTTTCCACCTTCAACATAAAATCCAACAAAGGTGTTTGTGTTTGTTTGTACCTTTGGCATCACCACATTGTTGACAGCATGGATGATTGCGCTGCCCAGAGCAGAAGACGAGTCCATGTAGGTCATTGCTGCCAGTGAATCGGAGATCACTGTGAGATCATGTGTAAGCGGGAACTCCACCCTCTGCTCTGTCGGGCTGCCGTACTGCAGCAGAGCCAAGCGGGCATTCCTCTCGTCTGACTTGCCGTTGGCCAGGGTGAGGCGGCGAGCCACGTTCTCGATGAACTCTTTGGCGCTACGGTGGTTCTCCACTCCCATCCTCTCAGAACCATCCAGCAGGAACACCACATCCACTGGCCGCTGAACACAGCTAGCCACAGCAGGCTCTGAAAGAGACACACATATGCATACAGTTATAAATCAAAATTGGTGTTCAGCAACCTGGAACACAGATGGTCAGAGGTCAAAGCAGGCAAAATATATAGTGTAACACATGTGCTTCCATACATGCCAGTTGCAGTACAGCTGCAGTTTGACGTCATCTAAACTTTCTCAGGTCAGCAGTGGCCTCATCAAAAAAGCGCTTTTTTAGTTTGCTCTACAATTTTATTCTCTTGAGACAACACAAACATGAATACACAATATACAAAACAACATAGTTCACATCAGGAAGTTGCAGTCACAGAGCTAACATGATACCATATCATCTGGTTGAAGCCGCTCTGCAGTCATTTTCCTCTAGTCATCCTACTATACGAGCCAAGCCACATGCAGAAAAACATGCACCAACCATGGGCAAAACATACAATAGTTCTGTCACTGTCAGTGCCAAGTCAATAAACCAAACATCCACATACACCAATGTCTGACTCATATGCAGAATACTGTGGCATGTATAAAACCAGATATTTTCCTCATGTCATGGCCTTTTCACCAACACAAGTGATTCCCAGAGCAAAATAAAGGCCGTAACCATAGTAATGTGCAAAATGGCAAAAGAAATGTCATCAGAGTGATTCAGCGAGCTCGTGATTCACAGTGGAAATGAGGATTCATCAAGGAGTCACTGTACACTATACAGGAGTGACATGAATGGCTCTACAGACCAATCTCCTCCCGACAAATGGGTGACATCTGCTTTCCATGTGAACAGGAAAACGTTCCTCCACTAAGGTGGAAGAAATGATATGTATCATATTTCTAACAGACACACTTTTCAGAGAAGCGGCTCCATGTACAATATTTCAGTAAGTTTCTATGAAGAAACAGCATCATATATCAGCACTTGAATTTTGGCCCATCACATCCACTAACTGTACATAAGGCTGAAATGTTAGCACAGGACCAGCTCATATCATGCAATTCTTTTGCATCAGCCCAGGTGTATATTGCACCCAAAGAGTTAAAAAAAATGCCCACAGTTTTAATAAACTCATTCTATGTCCAGCAGTAAGCTTATTAGTTATTGGCGTCCATAATGGCGAGGTAGCATATTAGCATAATAGCATTAGCAGAGTCCTAGGGCTTTCTCTGGGTCTCCCATAATGTCTCCGTAGACATATTTGAAGGAGTCGATGAACAGCTGGGTCCACTGTTGCCTTTCCGGTCCCTGGGCGAGTTTGGCTCTCTGGGCTGTGTACGCCATGGTTGCAACGCCAACCCCATACTGCTGCTCACTCAGGCCATTCAGCAGGGTGGCCACACCCTCCAAAGAGGTGGGGATCAATGAGGGGCTGCCTTCCTCAGCCAGTGGCTTCCACGGGGGAGGGGCTTGCCCCACAGTGACGCGCCCTCCTGAAACAAGTGGGCGGAATAACATTGTGGGCGGGGTCCCACAGACACGACGCATCATTACAGCCAACAAAAGACGCCGGAGGTACACCGAGTTGTAATAAACTGCAAGTTTCATCTCGTGTGTTGGCTTTACTTTTACTGAATTAATTGCATCATAGCAAAGGATGTGAAATGCTACAACTGCGTGAGAAAAGACAAAGGGAGCTCAGTTTAAGCCACAACTGGTTTGATGTAGCTTAAAGGTGTCAGTATGCTTCAAACAAGCTAGTTGGTACCAAGTATTGTCCGAACTGCGAAGGCCAAAGAGTTAATACCTGTTCTGAATGGGCAAATTTGAAGGCCCAGCAAAAAGCACACTGTCAGAGAAAGGTGCAGGGTGTGTTGAATCATATAAAGAGAGATAATGGTGCATACTATGGGACAGCCCCTCATCAAAGGCATTCATAATGTTGCCTTCACTTGTGCACGTAAAAATGGCTGAAGGGTTTGCATAAAGAATGAAAAAGGAGATTGTCAGTGTTGGAAAAATACAAAATTTCTTCCTGAAATTAGAGGTTGTTTGATCATCTGACAGGCACTTCCTTTGAAGCATAGTGACGCCTTTATACTGTTGGTCACCCACGCCTAAATGCTGAAACAGCATGTAAAATATTACAAAAGGTCATTTTACAATCTTACCCGATTTACATGGGAGATCAGGGCATATGATGATGGGATCTAGAACAAAGATAAAGACAGGATGTCAGAGAAAAACCAAAGGCAAACACCAAAACAGCTTCTTATGGTGCAATAGATAGAAAGTATTGTACATAATGTGTCATTTCTGCTGTGAGTACCTGGGCAGAGCACAGTTTCAATCTTGTCGATGAACTCCTCAGCCACCAGATCTGCAAAGCGCCTCATGCCTAACACCCTGCCATCCCTCTGGCAAGCGATGCTCTTCAGACTCTCATTCTCCTCAATCTGGTCAAACATGTCTCCAATACCAATGGCACTCACATCAACACTGGGATCACTGCTCACATGCATCGTTACATACAAACACAAGCAATAAGGTAAAATTATTTTCTTCTCCACAAATTCTTAAATCTCAAAATACAAAAATATGGCCCCTGTGTCAGGCACCTGCACAGGTAGGTGAGCAGTGAGTCGTCATCTCTGGGGTCGAAACGTCCGTCAGTGATAACAACTACAGTGACGTTGGCTTTGGCTCTACGGCTGTCCCTGATCAGGTTGTCATAGGCATACTTCAGAGCAGATGGAGTCCATGTTCCCCCGGCAATCCACTCCAATCGCTTAACTGCATCCTGAATAATCAACATGTGAGAGACATGAGTGAAAAGAAAGCCTTGCCTTGCCTTACCATCTATTGCGTCACAGATTATTTGTATTGATAAAAGTCAGAAAAATAGTGAGAGAAACATGTACACATGTGATGACTCATTTGTTTTATGTGTACAGCCTTAATAAATTAAGAAACATCTGGACAGAAGAGACAAAAGAACAGTCTGTGCTTCACCCTAAAAATACACTTCAAAGCTGCATGCATATGTGTTCATGTCTGCTTGAGTGTGTGACCTTGAAAGCAGACAGTGAATCGATCTTGGGGTCATCAAGTCGGATGGCCTGGAAGGTTCCACTGTGACTGTACTGAACAACTCCAACTCTTGTGCCTAGAAACATAAACAACTGTGTTTACATCAAGACGGCAGTCATCTTTTACAGTTTTGCTGACATTAGATGGACTAATTCTGAAATCTTTTACAAAGAACCGGAATATATGCATGAGCAAATGCATATCTACCTGTATCTGACTGCGGGTCTTTGGCAAGGGATCCCAGTCTGTTGATTGTGTTGATGACAAAATTCTTCTCCAGCGTGAAGTTTGTCAGACCCACTGACTCTGAGCTGTCGATCACAAACACAATGTCCAGGGCACCACAGCGTTTCTCGCAGTCTGGAGGCAAAAATACAAACTGTGAGAATCTGTTAACCTATTAGATTATGCTTCAATCATGAATGTCACGACCAAACTCACCACAGCAGCCACAAGTTTCCCTGATGTAGTTCATGACATCACATTCCTACAGGAAAAAACATCAAGCTATTATCAATCATGTCCTCTGCATGGTTTTGTTGTTGTGCCAGTGATTAAATAGGCTTACAGTGAGGCCAGGATCTCCCTCAGGTCCAGCATCTCCCTGTATGGAAAGAGAAAACATTATATCACATCCTGCCATTAACTTTTAATTCAGTTTGGGAATGCTAGCAGATAATGCTAATGGGTAAAACGCATTAAAAAAAACACAGTTTGGGTTGTGTTTTCTCAGGTGAATGTAATGTTGCTTCCTCTGCATTATGACACGAGGAAAGCATATATATGGATTTTCCTGGTTCACAGTGTAGTTCTTGTTTACTTACGTCACGCCCAGGATCTCCTCTTGGTCCTCTTGGACCGGGTTCACCCTGAGGTCCCGGCTCGCCCTGTTGCAAGCAAAAAAATTAGTATTGACGAACTACGCTATACAGACACCTTTGCTCCAGTAACTATGAGGTGTTACTTACTGCCTCTCCTGGTGGTCCTTTATTTCCTGGCTCACCCTTTTGCCCACAGTCGCCTCTGCTACCCCGAGGTCCACGGTTGCCCTTCTCACCTCTGTCACCCTGCACAACAGCGAAAATAATTTCTGTTAGGCAAGTGCGCCACTGGCTAGAAAATTAGAGGCATTGAAGTGCATGTGTACGTTACCGATGGTCCTCTTGGCCCAGGATAGCTAAATCCAGGTCTTCCCATGTCTCCCTAAATCGAGGTAAAAGAAACAGTCAAGTCAAAGAACTGCAGATGAGCACTGAAAACACTTTAAGGAAGATGCTAACACACACGCACTCATTAATACATACCTTTGGTCCAGCCGATCCAGGTTCCCCTCTTGGTCCAGAATCACCTGGGTCACCTCTGGTACCCTATTGTACAAACAGTGCTAATGTAAGCTACATGAGGTAATGTTTCTCCAGGCCTCATTTTCACCTGATGCCCAAATGTGACCTTAACCTACGTTTCTTCCAGGCTCTCCTGCTAACCCTGGTGGTCCCCTTGGGCCTGGCAACCCGTTGTCTCCCTGTCCAGAGGGAAAAAAGTTAGCAAAAGGTGCAACAAAAGGAGGGTGGATTAAAGGGTTCAAGTGTGTGGAAGAAAGGAAAACTGAGTCTAGTTGTTGATGCTGTCAGAGCATGGATATTGTGGGAATTACTGTAAATATGTAAAGATTAAAAGACAATACTGATCTTCTGACCTTTGCTCCTTTGGCTCCTGATTCACCAGGAAGACCTCTTGAGCCCTCTGGCCCCATTTCACCCTGAAACACAATCAGTTTGCACAATCAGGTAATAATGCATCTCAAGGAACCAAATAATTTGAGCCAATTTAAACTCATACCTTATCTCCCTTAATTCCATCTGGCCCTTGTGCACCCTTTGGCCCATAGTCTCCCCTTCTTCCCTAGAACACAAAGACACCTAGATATCAACACAAAACAAATGCTGTCAAGGCACAAAGTGAAACATTATACTGAAGGTCAATCTTACCGGCTCTCCCCTAGGTCCTGGAAGTCCAGGGGTTCCCTAAGAGAAGCAACACACAGGTGAGCTACCTAGTGCATTTTAAGAGTATGTGTTTGTCTGTCTGTGGTGATGAGTCTTACTTGGGTTCCTTTCAAACCAGGGATGCCAGGTGATCCAGGACTTCCTCCCTCTCCCTGTGGAGGAATCACCAGAGTTTTACCTCCAACAATCTTCGAACCATTTTACACAATCTCCAACCTAATATCTGTTCCAGCAAAGAGCACCTATCCCTGTCCCTGTGCTCTGGTTTACCTTTGGTCCAGGTTCTCCAATTGGGCCAGAAGGACCAGGTCTTCCAGGCCGGCCGGCATCACCCTTAAGACAGCACATGACACACACTCAGAGTAAACCCCACGTTGGAGGGTTGACGGACTTTGTTTTAATATGTGGCGAGACCCCTTTACCTTCTCTCCATCAGGTCCAGGAAGACCATGTTCACCGACGTCTCCGGGGTGACCATCGGGACCCTACAAAGCATCAAGCACATTCCATAAATAGGCCATGGCACAAAACAATATGGATGAATTAATCATTTTAAATCATGTTGAATGTCATACTCTGTCGCCTGGGTCTCCTTTGCAGCCTGGAGCGCCGATCCTTCCAATTTTACCCTGAGAGGAAGATCATCAAATCATCAATTTCCATCAAAAACAGATATAAAATGTTCTGAATAGAGATAGATAGAGTTTCATTTTACATGGCATTTTGTTCATTAAACTGTACAATCAAACTTGGTTCTCAAAATTCAGCACCTACCTTCTGTCCATCTGTCCCATTGCGTCCTGGGATGCCAGCAACGCCCTAACAGCAAAGAGAAGAGACAATTAGGTGAGAGAGACCAACCTTTTTAAAATAAATGATGATTAAGAGATTAAGTCAAAGAAAAAAGTCCTACCTTTTTCCCCTGGGCTCCCATCTCTCCCTGAGGGCAGACAGCAGATCAGTGGTGAGTTTGTGTATGATCATGATCATTCATCTGCAAAGTAATTTGTTCAAATCCATGCAAAAAGAAAGTGCTGCCTTACCTTCTCTCCTTTAACACCGGGTTCTCCCTACAGAGAAGAAAGGGGAAAAGGAAAAAGGATTGAAGAGGATTGAGAACAGCATAAAGAAAAAAAATAAAATGACATTTTTCTCACTGCAGAGGGCAGATGGATGATCATTGTCTTACTTTGATACCAGGCTGACCGATGGGACCCTCAATACCGGGGTCTCCTGGGCGACCTCTTTGTCCTTTAGGACCTGGATCGCCGTTGTCTCCTTTAGCTCCCTGCAGTCAATGAGTGGAAAGGAGAAAATGTCTGTCAGGATGAAAGTGACAAGTGTGTGGATTCTGTAAGTGTGTGTATGTGTGTAGGAAGCTCACTTTCTGTCCTCTATGTCCTTTTGGACCAGGAGGCCCTGGTGTCTCCAGACAGGACACACTGTAACACTGTGTTATACAGGAAATGAAGACAGACAGTCAGTGTTGATATGGTCTGAAACATAAATCACCTCTGATCATTATGTCTGTGTGCACTCTTACCTCTACATACGCCAAATGTTTCTGTGAAGAAAAAAAAGAAGAGGTGTGAGCAGAAAAGCCATTATTCCTGTGTCATGGTTTTCCGTGTGTCCGTTTGGTGTGTTACCATTGTCTTGATGATGCGGTCAATGGTGTTTGTGTGTATGATGGCTTTGCCCTGGCTCAGATCCACGGCCATGAAGTCACGCCTGTAGACCGTTGCTGGAGAGTTGGCGATCTCCCTCAGCCCTGTCTCTTCAACGTTCCTTGATGCTGCCACGACAAACATCCGGATGCCCTCATCGCGAGCCCTCTCTGCTGCTACTTTGATACCCCCGCAAGGGTTTCCAGTCACGTGGCCATCAGTGATGACCACAGCAAATCGGAGGGCCCTGGGATATGAGGGTGAGCGCAGCATTTCCTGGGTCATATTGGTGAGGGCACAGTCGATGTAGGTTCCCTTACCCAGGTAGCGTATTCCATCGACACCCTGGAAAATGTGTCAGACATGACTGTGTTAATTCCAGATTACAAATCAGGAATCACAGTCAGTCAGTCAGCTGACCAGGGACCCAAGACCCTCAGTGCCCTCGTAAGGTATAAGGTTCACTCTGCAATGATCATTTAATGGTAATTTTAGGAATTACTATTACCTTTTGAGCTCTTAAGTGTCGATACAAAACCAGATGCGCTAAAGCAATAGCTGGCTGCTTCTTGGCCTCAACTGGTCCCCAGGTGACCAATGAAAAAATAGTCTGACACGTAACTCACTGTGTTTTGATTCATTTTTTATACACTTACTTTTTTACTAACAACATATAACATGTTATCTAGCTTTTAGGGTTGTGGTAGACCAATACTGATACCTCTGGAAACATGCATGCCAGCTGCTCCCCAGTGTTTTCAGTCTGCTAAGCTAAGCTAAGCGTCTGGTGGTTGTAGCCTTTAGTTTAATGCAAAAGCACGGCTGTAGGAATGATCCTTGTTGTCCAGCTCTTGAATGAACATATTTTGAAGAGTATGTCTCAAAATGACAAACTATGCTTTTGATAAATAAAAATGTAGTTTTAATGATGTTTTATCAATTCAAACATTTTGACCACTGACATGAGCAACATATTTGCTCTGTGCTAAATGTACAAACATTACAAAGACGATAGTCTTAATAAGATTAGGAACATTGTAGTTGTATAGCATGCATCTTAAACCATGAGGGAACATTGACTACACATCCACCATCAGTTTTTGCTCTCTGCATTACATATTAGATAAAAAGCATGTTTATTCTCTTTTTTCACTAGTTTACATTTCTAAATTGTGGGAGCCCACAGCCATATTTGTGCAAAAAGCTAAAAAGAAATTATATTATTTCACTGTTAATATTCCATGTGCACCATTAAAAAGCACCTCTAGAATAAATGTCAAAGATTTCTCATCACTTGGTTATAATTAACATTGATATGTGTGATATGGGTGCATAAAACATACACATGCAATCGGAACTTATCTTAAACTTAATGTTATGTGTAAAATGTATCTATATGTGTATCTGTGTTGAAGAGGGGGGTTACTCACAGTCAAGAAATTACTCTTCGATCCGATGCTACTGAACACCCTCTGTTCTTGAGAGAAGTGCAGTCCTCCGATGTTCCAGAGGATCCGCACAGTGCCTCTGATTTCTTCATCTTGTAAACGTTGTACAAACTGCTTTGTGAACGTCTACAACAAGACACAAACGCATTATACACTAATACAGCCAACCTAGACGACTGTCACTCGCAAATAATTTATTTGTTATAAAATGGAGCTGTTTTGCGTTCAGGTTAATCGAGTCATAAAGCTGCAGATAAATGAGGAACCTTGATGCTTTCCACCAGCGATCCAGGGGGAGGCTCCTGCAGGGCGATGGTCTCAGATGTGTCAATGGTGAAGTACACGTCTATGGGACATTCATTCTTCTCTAGAGGCGGAACACACACACCCACACACACACACATTTAAGACCTTCATGGAAAATCGCAGTACATTTAAATCATCAAGTTAAAAAGTCCCACTTTATATCACTACAGCTGTGCTGGCATAGACTAGCATTTTACAGTAGCTGCTAAGCAACAAGGTTTTAGTTTCACTGCACTCACTGCTGCACCCTGGTTGCTGGCCTTGAGTCAGGGCTCCAAAAAGAAGACAGAGCACGATGACCTCTAACCCCAGCATCTTCCTCTTCTCCTGTATGACACATGAAAGCATGAAACACACAACTTATTCTCAAAGTAAAAATGGACACAACACAGGAAAAGACACTGGTGACAATTTAAGGCCTAAATCAATGCACACTGTTCGCATTTTATCTTATTAGCGTAACTGGTACGAAGCACCTTTGCTCCTCCTTGTAGTTATTGTGTTGAGTACATGTTCTCTGATATTACTAAATGTCATAAAATTAAAACTAAACTATTCACAAAAAACAGCATTGCAAGGCCTTAGCCTCACCACGGTGTAGCCAAAATATCTAAAAATAACGTCCTTATTCAAATGCACATGGTATTAATTTAAGGGGGCTGTATAAAGGACTGACCGAACCATCAGCTGTTGCTCAGGGAACAAAATGGCTGCCACAGAGTTACATAATACGTCTGAAAGCATGAAAAGAGTTGGACACAGGTCTTCTTTCCTCTGTTTAATGGTGGAAATAGACACAACAGAGGAGGTGACTGGTGTCAACAGATGCTGATATCTGGTTTTATTATGTATTATTCCTGGACACTGGCCTCAACAAAACTGCCAAACTACAGTCATTAGCTAAAGTTCAGTCAGATGAGCCCCGTTTATGCACAGGCCTGAGTTTTCAAATGACTTAGTGGTGGATCAAAACATACTTTGAAGACAATTATCAGATGTAAATAGAGCAGCTCATGCTTTCAAGTCAAGGAAAACTCGTACAGACATTACTCTGGGCAAAAAAAGCGATGAGCGTAGCAGAGAGCGGGCTGCTGACTGAAAAGAACAAGGCTCACATTTTGGTTTTAAAGCACTATGTTTCTCAGGACCTCAGTCTGCTGCCCTCCAGGGGCTTTTCTCTCCCCTGCGGTGAATCTGAGCTTTACTGGCTGCCGTAGCCACATTCACCCATTAGGGGTCGCACATGGACAACGGGGGATTATATTTTTCAAGACAAGATAACCAAGTTCTTATTATATAGTCCATACGCTTATTATCTTGGCGTGCATGTAAAAACACACACTTGAAGTGAGGCCTTCAGGACCCCCGAGTGCCCACCTTGCACACTTAATATTACAGCCCCGCTGGCTGCGTGCGACACGAGGCCCTCTGGAGGGCGAATACAGGGTGTAGGAATGGTGGTGCACAAATGTGCTGGTTTACAAATCACTCTACACCAGCTCCAAATAGCCGAATCTCGACCCAGCCGCTGGGATGTCCACTGCAGCCAGCTGCATTATTACAGCGTAAAACTCAGCACCCTCACAAAAACAAGAGAAAACTGTTCTAACAAAATTTCCTACACCAATTCATTTTTATAATGAAATATCATCCCGCCGGTCGAGCAATTTAACTAGAACTATTCCTTCATTAAATATGATAAACAAAGGAAATTATGCATTCATTTAAAAAGGGGTCTCAGGACAACTGGCAGCTTTTTCATCCAGTCGCTTTCGGTCAAACAATATTTGCAGATTCACAGTTTCGTAAAAGCACCCAGAACGCTGTCAGCCACGCGCTTCACTGTGGCTCCCTCTGGCGGACCGACAGCTCTGAGCTGCGGAGGAGTCGCTCCCGCAGATGTTCCCACTCTTCTCCCACTGTCCAGGCCAGGGAGTGAGTGGGAATCCTCATAGTTTTTCATCACCGCGCAGGTGAATATCATGCAAAAACATACAGGTGAACAGAGGCTGATGGAGGGCATCCTCTTTTTGTTTTTCGTGAGAAAGATAGTTTGTGGATTTTGCACATTAAAAGGGTGTTCGCGCAGCACTTTGGCTTCCCCGAGAACATGCGCCGATTATTGTTGATGAGTGTAAGTTTTAAGACATGCACAGAGAGACGAGGAAACAGACAGAGAGGAGACACTATAGGAAAAAGGGAGATGGAGAAAAGGAAAGACAGATTGGTACATTGTTGTGCGTAAAAGTGCAGCTTACCTGAACTCTTTCCAACAACTTCAAAACTTGGTGAGCAGCTGATCCCCCGCAGATTATCTCCTCATCTCAGCAGGAAGGAAAGCTGAGAAAGAAAAGGGGAATACAGGAGGAAGAAAATGGGAAATAAAGCCCTGGATGCGCGTTTACTTCCCGCAGAAGAGCCGTCCGTTCGCTCTCCTGTCCCGGTCCAGCCCCAGCGACAAGCTCTGATCCCACCTCCTGTGCGCGCACGGCGCACCCAGGCAATGGGTTCTGCCGTCCGCTTGGAGGCGCCGTGGCTCCGCAGGAACTCGTGTGTGCGCGCGCGCGTACCCGTGGGCTATTGTAACAGCAGTGCCATGCACCAGTAAAGCAGGATGCCAAAGCGCGGCTGGACCTTTCTAACCCAACACCTCCACAAACAGATTGTAATGCCACTATAATATCAGAAGATATGACGATTTTAAAGATGGCCATCAGTGGAACACATGGTGCAACCCTGGGGACACGCTGAGCTTTCAAGTCCCTGAGATAGAGCATTTAGGAGGTTTTCACAGTTAATCTCATACATGTGGTGAGTCAGAATGAAAGAGAACAGGATAAAGAGCAGACTAAAGGCCCCAATACTCATGAACACTCACAAATGGCTCTGGTTTGCGTCTGGTGGTCTGGTTGCAATTAGTAGGCGAAGTAGGAGAAGTTTATGCTCGGTGTAAACACTGACAGACTGTCCATGAGTCTGCTCACTGTGTTTAGACCCATAGGTGCTTCAGCTGCCTATTTGAACATGTTCAAGTGTTTGTGGACATGGTGGGAGGTCTCCCCTTCTAGAGGATTTACCATGTCCGCACACATCTGCACAGAGACTGACAGCACATTTCTTTTCATTTCATCATCGCTGATCATGTGTCGACTGCAACAACACTTGCAAATGTCAGAATGTCCTATTTGCTTGAATTCTGTGATGTGGCCTGCAGAGCTGCCAGCACATTAGCCAACAACGCTGCCACTAATGTGTTATCCAGGCTAGGACACAGGAGGCGATGTCAGGAACAGGCTTTTACATCCGTTACATGATAGGTGATCAGCCCGGGGAGGGAGATGAAGAGGGAGTTTGGGTCGACTGAGTATGGAAGGTGCTGATGTGAGATAACCAGAGACTGGAATCCATACTGAAGAGCAGAACCTGACTTGGTCAATCTTTAGAGACTGTTGCTGTTTTTAGTCCCTCATGCTTTTTAACTTGACTTTATTTGAAAGAAGAGTGGGCGATGATCAGTCTAGAGGTGGTTGGAGGTGAGGCAACCGTCAGCATTTTGCCATGGTGACCAAGAGCAGATGAGAAAGAAAAGAAGGGGAGGAGGAGGAGGAAGGCAGCTGCTAACCAGAGTTACTACTCTGAAGCTCGTCTCTCTGTCTTGGCCTAGGAATGGTTTTTCCTTAAAAAGAGAAGAGAAGAGTGAAGCAACGTGTGTGTGTGTGTGCATGTGCATGCGATGGAGAGATGTGGAGGTGGGCGTGTGTGTGTGTGTGTGTGTGTGGGGGGGGTCTGGTCTGTCTTAAAAGTGTGACTCATAGAACAGGAATGACCTCCCTCCCAGAATAAGAGTAAACCAGTCTCTCTCTTTCTCTCTCCCTCTCTGTCTCCCTCTTTCTCTCTCTCACACACATACACACATACACACACACACACACACACTCTCTCTCGCTCTCTCACACACTCTTTAATTTTTTTCTTTATTCCTTTCACATGGACTCAAAGAGTGTTTCAGTCTGGGGGGATTTCTGCATAATCAGTTCCAGAATCATAAACAGCTCAACTCTCCCAACATCGCCGCAACTTTTCTCTCTCTCTGTTCCACGGAAAACACACAGGTAACGACCCAGCCAACTTCTAATGCAAACGTGCACAAAGGCGAGCCTGCAATGGAAATGTGAACGCTAGTCGGGCATATGCATACAAATGCAAACACACAGTCATAAAGCACATACATTTTCGTGCTATCTGCAGCATGCATGGACAAAATGACAGCTCTCAAGGTCATTAACAGGGTAGTCCTAACCTCTACGATGGTCTGTGTATGTATAGCAGTGACACATGACATGATATGGTTCTTCCAGATGTTTTCTTGTGCAGCTCCTGAATCTGAAATGCTATATTTAAAAACATAGCAACAGGATATTGCAATGAACTTATGATAAGCTAACATACTCCTCTTTTCCTTTGCTTCTTTTTGGAATCTTTTCCCCTGCTTCGCTCCAGATGCGCTTTCTGCTCAGACAAGGCAGCTGGGAGTTGTTACCTCAGTGCATCATGAACCCGCACACTCACAGGGTTGTGCACACAGCATGCACGCGTATGGTCAACACCATGTGCAAAACTTGTGTCACTACCAGTGAATTTTGCTGGAAAAAGGTTGTGCTGAGGTCTGAGAGTAAGAGGGTAGTGAGACGTCCAATCAGTACGGCTTCAGAAAACAGGAGGAAATTGGGTTTCAGAGAAACTGCAGAGAAGCCAAGACAAATTTCTGAGGAACAGTCTCGTACACACACACAAAACTGCATACACATGGGTCACACAGATATACTGTGCATGCACACATGCTGTAAATCATATGGAGAATCATGTATCATCACCATGCAAGTGGGCACACCCATGCATGCATGTGCACACAAACACACTTGCAGGAAGGGGCTCTGTGGAATGCTCTGATAAGTTTTTCAAAAATGACTTCAACACAGGAAGAGATGTATCAAGCAGACTAGACACACAGAGCATGTGCACGCGCACTTGCACAAACACAAGAATGTGCACAGTGAAGATCAAAACAGTGGCTCAAAATCAGGACCACAGGAGAAAAAAGCAGGAAAATAACTCAAACTGAGACAGTTCTACTGAAATTCTGCTGAAGCCTGACTGGGAAGATTTAATATAAAACATGTGTCCCTCTCTTTGAGCCACAAGTTAACATTTGCGTGTGAGTGTGTTGTACAATTTGTGTACATCCAGTGGTGAAAGGCAGTTTACAACAAAAAGATGTTTAGAGTGATGAACTGATGGAGCAATTCCTTTTTTTCTCCTACCGCTCTTAAACAGACAGGTCAGAGGTCGGCTGTAGCGCAGGAGCTCTGGAGCTGGAGAAGATGTGTTGCTCTGGGGCACCTTCACAGGCAGATACTTGCTCACACTATGGATTCCTCTTGGGACTTAAGGTCACACTGTCATTCCGCTGCAGCCACATATGACACAGAGTTAGTGTTTAATTAAAGAAAAGACATAACTTTGTTCATCTTAATCAGTGGTTTCTATAACTATATATAACAACTATAATTCTATAAGTTTAATATAGCACACATACATATGCTAGAATACCTACTATATATTCCTTTGTACTTACATATACTATATTAGACGATTCTAATATGTCTGTGTTGTGTTTAGATAAAAAATATATACATACATACATTAATACGAACGCTTTCACGTATAATTACATAAGCATATAATATTATGGGTACACTGTTATAGCTGATGATATCATGTTAGTACTACATGTGCTATACTGTGCTGATTTTACTGCTACTAGTCACACATGTATGCCACTTTGCTGCATTAGAACATATGAATTTAAATACGTCTGAGGACATGGTGCTCGACTGGAAAAAGGTGGCCTGCCCTCTCCAGGTTGAAGGAGGGTTTCTGCCCCAAGTGGAGAAGTTCAAGTATCTCAGGGTCATGTTCACGAGTGAGGGAAAGATGGAGCCTGAGATTGACAGATGGATCGGTGCAGCGGCTGCAGTAATGTGGTTGATGTACTGTTCTGTCGTGGTGAAGAAGGAGCTGAGCGAAGCTCTCGATTTACCGGTCAATCTACGTTCCTACTCTCAACTATGGTCATGAGCTTTGGGTCATGACCGAAAGGACAAGATCACAGATACAAGCGGCCGAAATGGGTTTCCTCCGCAGGGTGGCAGGGCGCACCCTTCGTGATAGGGTGAGAAGCTCTGTCACCCGGAGGGAGCTCAAAGTAGAGCTGCTGCTCCTCCACATTGAGAGGAGCTGGCTGAGGTGGCTTGGGTGTCTGTTTCAGATGCCTCCTTGATGCCTCCCTGGGGAGGTGTCCCAGGCATGTCCCACCGGGGAAGACCCAGGACACGTTGGAGGGACTATGTCTCTCGACTGGCCTGGGAACGCCTCAGGATCCTCCCGGAATAGCTGGAGTAAGTGTCTAGGGAGAGGGAAGTCTGGGCATCCCTGCTCAGGCCCGGTCCCGGATAAGTGGAAGAAGATGGATGGATGGATGGATGGATGGAATTTAAATACACTAGGTGTGGGTACTGTATGCACAGTGGTATTTTGCACCTTATCTTAACAGTTAAAATTAGCAGTCAGATATCAGTGCCTTTCTGGTTGGAGACATACTCTCACTTTTGCCATATTGTTTAATCAATGTTGTGTGGCCATAGGAGGTTGTAAATTTAGGCACAGAGGTGCTCGAGCTACACAGTAACATCGACATACTTTCGTGCTCTAAATAATGATGCTTACACAGTGCTTAGTTAAGTGTACAGGTTTCAAAAGTTGAAGGGATGCTTCATTGTGATCCAAAAACATCAATCTCCTGGTGGTAATAGAGGGAGAGATTCTGTGGAACAATAATGTTTGTTCAACATTTCACAGCTGTTCATCCAGTAGTTCTGGAGAAAGCCGTTAAATCGACCGTTCGACCCAAGAGTTACACTGCCAGAACTACAAAAAGGAAATACAGTTGGTCAAAAGTGAGTGAGTCTTCAATATCTAGTTTACGTTCATGGCAAAAAACTGTAGGAGGTTTAAAGTTTGCCTCAGTTTTAGCAGCACAGTGGTCAAACAAGTATTCAGATCTTTTAATAAAAGCACTATAAGGTCAAAATGAAAGTAATCCAGTAAAAGTAAAAGTCCTGGCCTTAAAAACATTATCAAGTAAAAGTATTAATCAGAAGTAGGAGTGGAGTAGTATATAGTATAAAGTTGCATAAAATAGACATGCGGAAGTCAAGTACCAGTATTTCACATTTGTACAGTACTTGAGCAAATGTACATTGCACAACTGCTATAGCAACGTGACTGCATCCCAGTGAAGTTGGTGAACTAATGACAGCCATGCTAGCGGCGCTACGAGGATGTAATATGTGCTACGTTATTGCTAATGTCAGCATGCTAACATGGCCAAAATAAAGATGTTAAGATTCTGAGGTTTAGCAGGTAAAGTGAATTTTAACACGTTAGTATGGCAGAATATCAGTATTATGTTATAACGTAAAACATTACGTGATTGATGTTTTTTTCTTTTTCATGTGTGGCAGCTATACACTTTTGTACAGAATATCATGACATTTGCTAATTATAATTTAAATATTGGAAAAGTTACAGGCTTGTCTGGATGATGGTGCTAAAAGAAAGTGAGAGGGCTGTCATACGCAGCCATGTCACAGTTGGGCTGAAATCACATAGTTTGTCTTTAAGATAAGTGTCATGGTTTATCGTACAGTGTTTAAATGTCACAGACAGTGAAATTATATGTATACGTATACATGAACATGTGAAAATGCATCTTTGTATACTGGCTTTGGAGGATGCACATTGCATGTATGTGTATGTATTGACAAAAGTGAGCTGAGACATTTTTGGTGTAGCAACCTTTATTGGAGGAGCTCTTAACAACATTACCAAGGTTTCCTCAGGTAAAAATGATCTTTAACAACATGGGTAGAGGCTGATACACTGAGACTAATAGCACCACAGATAATAACAACAGAACAGTGGCTCTGGGCCACTGATGACAACAAAACTGAAGGTGAAGAACAGTTGAAGGGATCTAAAAAAGGTTTGTGTGTCTTTTCTGTTAGTGTGTGTGTGTGTGAGGGGCTCACAGCATGAGTCTTATAAGGTTTCTTTTCCAGCCTTCAACCAAGACAGATGTTTTCCTACCTCACTGATGTACGGAGGTGTGTGTGTACGTGCGTGTGTGTGTGTGTGTGTGTGTGTGTGTGTGTGTGTGTGTGTGTGTGTTTGTGTGTGTGTGTGAGATGGAAGTTTCTCTCCTGTGCAGAAAATAAAGAGCTGGTTTCTGTCACCTGAACCGGTGACCCCAGAACAACTGTTTATGGAAAAATCGCTCAAGGCTACACATAAAGAATCACCTCTTCACACATATATATGTAATTGATGTACACACCGAGGTGCAGACACACACACACACACACACACACACACACACGTTCACATTCACACTGGGACAGAATCACACATGTTGAGTCCAGCTGTTGTGTCGTCATTAGTACCAGGTGAAATGCCAATGGGTTGGTTTGAGAATGTGCCGGATGTCATGTCCTGCCTTGTTTGTAGGTTTGGTGATCTACTGTGATTGAGCTTTAAAGTGATGTCGGGTTGGAGGTTTCACCAAGTCAGGCATATGTCATGGTGTTTGAAACTAAACTGTTATGAGACTGTGACTCCACAAATCCGACGCCACTTGAAAGAGCAGTAAGAGCTACCGAAATGAGTCCACATCAGATCCTAAAACACAAATCTTTCAAATGGCCAGAGCGCCAGTCCTGGAGAGCCATGTTCAACCCATGCTGGTCAGTTGTTATAACGTGTTTATGTTGATGTGTGTTGTCAGATCAGGGGTCCAGGCTAGCTGAAAGTGATGCAGAGATGCAGAATACCTGAGTACATATCAGCCCAATGCATTTAAAAAATAGATATTATGTTTAGCTGTGGTCATTACTAATGGCTCTCCAGGACTGAAGCGACCCCCTTTTTCTGCCTGAATTTTGGCTTCCAGGCAGCAAACCCTCTCTGTTGTGTTCTGTCGTAACCAACTCTAGAGGGTTTGAGGGGGTTTGCCTTGGAGGACAAAACTCAGGGTATAAAAACCCATTTGTAAATTTCATGAAGACATTTCCATCTGCCTGCCACACAATCATTTGTCGTTTTGTGACATTTCTTTTTCTAAAAAAGTACTCGAACACAGTGTATGGTAAATGAGTGAGACTGCATATTCATAATGGGACTAAAAATCTAAAGCGTGTTGGTCCTGTTGTACTCAGGGCATGGCCACCCTGCGGGAGACGGTTTGGTGGAAGACCCCGCGGAGCAGAGACGGGTAGTCTGGGACACGGAACAGGTGGCGCTGGGCATAGGTGATGTCGTCCTGCCGCCCCCTGCTCACCAGCATGCGCAGGTTGGCCTCGTTTACTTGGCTACCAACGGCAATGACAAAGAGCTCTACCCCAGCGTCGGCCACCTCGCGAACACGTTTCTCCAGCACAGCCTCAGTGACGGCCTGAGACCTGCCGTCGGAGAACAGCACCAGCTTCTTCCTGCCTCCAGATGAGTCCCCGCGGCCACGTAAATTCTTAACGGCAAATTCCATGGCTTCTAGCACATTAGTGCCGTCATTTTGGAAAGCTGCCTCTTCAGCGTGATATGACAGTAGGGTCAGATTGGTTGTTGGCACCTGTTCCATGCGAGTGTTTCGGCTGTACTGGCCCAGACCCACCCTGACATTGATACCTCTCTTCTTTTCGGTGGTCAGGAAACGCTCGGCCAAGCGACGCACAAAGGTTTTGCTTGTCTCAAAGTTCTTTTGGCCCACACTTGCAGAGCTGTCCATCATCAACAAAATATCGGCGCTTTCAGAGAAAGAGACTGCAACACAGACACACACAGACACACACAGGCACAATGATCAGTAACTGTTTACAGTGGCTTTGAAAATGTTATTTACTGTGTTGTATCGGATGATTTGACAGCACTTTAAACTAACAGGCACAATGTGAGAAAGGGAGAAAATGCTACTAAAGGTATAAATAAACTTTTAAGTAAACTGGCAGTGAGATAGGATAAACATTAAGAAGAGTGAAGCACAGTGCAATCAAATCCTAAATTATAATTACTGACTTACTGGGACATTTGTAGTCTGGGCACCTCTTATCTAAACAAGAGAACAACAGTTAGTTCATTTGGTTGTTAGGAAATATTCACTTGATGGACCATTGGTGTGTGAGTGCGCACTTGTGTGTGTACATTTACCTTGACAGATCGTGGATGTGAGGTTCTGCAGGAAAGTATCATCTAGCAACTCTGCAAAGTTTTCCAGGATGAAGGAAAAGCCTGGTTTGGGGTCACTCTTACAAACCACGTCCTCAAGCTGCTCCTCGTTGGGCTGACGACCTGAGTAGTCCTTCACTCCTAAACCACCCACCTGGAGATTACGGTGAGTTGGCAGGTACTTTAGTATTTCAGTGGCAGGGTCTACGAGTGTGGCCGATGGTGTCTATCTAGGTGTTTCGTACTCACCCGGAGGTCTTTACCACAGAGGACATTGAGGGGAACCTTGTCCCTGTCAATGTCAGAACGTCCATCGGTGAGAACGAGAACGACTCGGTTCTCCTGCCTCATCAGCTGGATTGCGTTGTTCAGAGCAAACTCAAGGGCCTCGCCTGTGTATGTGGCCTCAGCCAGCCAACGCAAGTCTCTCACTGCCCTGGACGCACACACAGACACATAAACACCAATTAATAAGTGAAAAACTCATGGTGTTTTCCAGAAAATTAATGCCATTGAAAGAGCATACGCTGTTTGCTGCTTTAGCCGGAATGAAGTGAGAGGATTGATAGGTATTTCATGGTCAGCTTAAGTTATATAGGTCATACCTAGCCTAGCTTATAGACTACCTAGCATAAAGACTGACTGACAGTCGACACAGAAATTAGCTACATTTCACAGCTTGGTTGGTTGTGATGCACAATTCTGTCATTTTGTGCCCAATCAGGGACTTCTTTGGGAATGTCTATGAGGATGGTGATCTTTACAAAAACAAACCGGAAACACTGCTATGGATACATTTTGTTTTCACATGCACAAAAAGTGTTTTCAGGATTACGTGATTTACTTGTAGGTAGTAAAAGCCAAAAGCTCCTCAAAGAACCACTCAACATTTAGAGAGATTTGTGTAATTTGCTACCTTTTCAAAAGTTACATGTAAAAGTTAAAACCATTCTCGTGTCTCTGCGTAACATAGAGAGCAATAGCTAGGAGGGGATTATCGAAGGTTGGCAAAAACAAGGAAACTAGCAAGCCTGGTTCTTTCTGAAGTAATCTCACTGTACGCTTTGATATTTCTGTTTGTGAACATGTGGAACAAATTAGATACAAGGTGCTAGGTGTGCAAGATGTAGCCTACTTTTGAATTTAGAGCCAGGCTAGCTGCTGGCTAGGGCTAGCTGGTTATGCTAGTTTGTTTTTTTTTGTGATACATTTCAATTGAGCAAGAGTGTAGTTAAAATTGATCTCAGACACACTTAATAATGTTGTCTGCCCATTTAATAATGTTCCCATGAGCATTTATTTCTATAGCATCATGTGATGTTGAGATGTGAGCCCTGTGTTAGACTGATCTCTAACTGATCTCCTCACTCTCAGTAAGACAGCAAACAAGAGATGTCACTGTTCCAGATAAAAAACAGACAACAGTGAGATAGTGAATAGGTAATGGATTATACTTTTAGATGAGTATGAACTTATTGCTTTGGTGATACTGGCTTATAACACACAAGGCCAGAAGGAAAGCAAGCCAGGCAGGGCTCTTCGCATGCATGTGCACTCACTGTTTAAAGTCGGTGAGACTAGCAACGTTGTTTCCCAGTTGGACAACTTCTTGGGCTTTTGATCCACTGTACTGGACTACACTCACCCTGGACTCATTAGCCGCAAACTGGAAAGAAAAGCATTGCATGGTGACTGTGTGTTTTGGTGTGTGTATGTGTTATGTCTACAAGCGTGTGTTTTCCTCTGTCAACATTTCTGCGTCCCACCCATCCTGACTAATTATATCCAAACTGGAAGAGGAGAGTCATTGGAGAGACATAAAAGCAAGTTCCAAAACCAGAGACAATATCTTTCATTCACACTTTCTATTTTGAGGTCTGCTCTCAGGGCAGCATTTCCTAACAGCTATGAAAACAGCTTTCACAATGTTTTTGATACACAAAGGTAAAGCGCAGAGGTCAAATGTGGCTAATCCTAAAGATGATGCCCAATGTAGTCCATGTCAATCCAAAGAGAGATTCAGAGAAGGACATTACCTTGACTTGCTGGTCTTTGGCCAGTCTGTCTATGACTGTGATGATAAAGTCTTTGGCAAGGGCAAAGTTTGTGGCACCAATACTCTCTGAGCTGTCCACGATGAACGCCAGGTCCAGAGGTGCACACTTACACTCTGAAGACCCACAAAACACACATCACAAATCACAAAAATCACATAAGGGGACACAAGGGATCACATAAGCCAAGGAATACAAGGGACAATTATGATCATGATGATGATTGTAGATTCCATAACACTTACCACAACAAGCTGTGAAGTGATTGGAAGAGGATGAAAAAACAAGAAATCAAAATTAATTAATTTTAGAAAAAAGCGGTAACGCAACATAACCTGTGTGACCCCAACATACTTAGGTTTGATTGCATATTTAGCTAATCAGGCTGTGAGCTGAAAAGGGCAAAGCGCTTAACGTGGAGTACATGTGGTTTCGTTTCTGTGTGAGTACGCGTTCAAGTTGACTGTTTAACTTACAGCAGAGCTTCATGATGATATCCAGAATTTCACATTCCTGAAGAGCGAGGTGAAGAGTACATGTTACAGTTCAGCAGGCAATGCGCTTTTAAATCACATTACATAATGCTCAAACACAACAGACACAAGTGCCTGTCCTAGACCGTTTCAAGTTGGTCCAAAGAATAAAAAAACACGACAGTGGTGATCTTTTACTTCAAGGACTGGTCATTGCAGGGCTACAGGTTTTTGTTTTCAGGAAATTGAATGTGTGGCTTTGGACTGAACATACAGTATCAGTTTCAGAGTCAAAACTAGCGCAGCCTCAAGGGGGAATTAAGTCTGTGGTGCTTTAGCCATCCTGTCCTGTGGCGAAAAAAAGAGGGCGAGGGTTCAGATTAAATGGACTGATTACATTTTTTTTATACTCACATCAGTTCCTGGTGGTCCAGGAGGCCCAGGAGGTCCCTGAAGAGAGGAAGAATGAGTGAGGGAAGAAGATTAGGGGACTGAGTTACTCATCCTACTGATGGATCTCTAAAAAAACAAAAACTGGACAGACAAAAGTTAATCTGGTCTGACTTTAGGATGACAAAGCTGGTTCTGGAGGACTGTTTTTATTTGAATTGGAATCAAAAAAAGTGTTGATTCTTTGGAAAACCATTCCTCCTTTGACTGCAAACCAGAATCCCTCAGTCACTGAAGCCACATCCACACCCACACATTTGCCTCATTTGTGTGTGTGTATGCTGCTATCTTTCTGCAACAACATCTGAATCTTCCAAAAATTCATTACCACAGAGTTGTTTTTTTAATTTTTTTTTTAACTTGGGTGCAGGAAAAAAACATCTGTTTTGTTTTAACAGGCATTAAAATCGGTTTAAGAGCATTCTTTTCTGTGACAAAGACGCCAGCGCAGCTTGCATGTGTGCACACAGGCAAACACATGCACAAAAGGGAGAAAGAGGGAGAGAGAGAAAGACAGACAGATAGAGAGAGAGCGATGTTAATTGTAGACGAGAGAAATTCTCTTGAAGGCACATGACGCAAAGGGTTTGTTCAGAAATATGCAGTAGGGACATAAGCCAGAGGAGAGGTAGAAGAGAGAGGAGAAGGAGGAGGAGAGACAGAAAGTAGTGAAAGCGAGAGGGTAGAGTTAAAGCCTTGGAGGACTTCCTGCTCTCCCTGCTCATGTCTTATTTTTAAATCCAATCTTTGTTCTTCTTTTCACATGACCCAATACCACAAGCCTTCACTTGCCAGTTGGTGAGAGGGAATTACTCCATCTTTCCTACAACTATGGGATGCCACTTTTTTTATGTCTTAACATGCGGTTTGATGTTATGTTGAGTTGAGACCAGCCAACTTTAGTGCAGTTACTGGATGTCCATGGGATCACATAGGGACATATACAGTTGATTTTGTTCTTGCAAGGCCAGTTCATTAAAGCTCTTGAGATATTCTATATTTCAGTATATGGTATCAACAAATCCCATGAAAACTAAATAACAGTGAATTGCTTCTGTAGCAGCCCTGTAGCCAAAGCCTGTGACTGCTAATTCCTTCTTGACACAGACCTCCATCTCTATCCAATTATTAAAAACACATCAGTGAAACACACTTGTGCACGGGGTGACATGTTCCTTCACTGTCAGCTTATTTTATTTACCATTCTGGTGCACTAAATTCTCACTAGAGAACCACATATGTATTAACACACAGCTGAAAATAGTTCCTCACCAGTAACCCGTTTCTCTTGTTTGAAAGTCCATCTTTGTAAAGTCTAAGGAGCGGGTTTGAGTGGCACAGATGCAGACTAATTGTTGGTTTTGGTGTTTTCAAAAAATTTCTTTCCAATAACAAAAATATAGCTATCACAGACTTAATCCTTTAAATTAATGTAAATTCTAAACAATTACATAATGTTTGGGATTCCTGACTCAACCACTGCCGCAGTGAGTAATCAGACCTTTGATACAGTTTGAGTGACATTGGCTTAAACCAGCAACTTTATAAATATGTCAATTTAAGTACAATTTTCAATTGAAATGAGGTAGGACAATCCAAGGTTCAGAATGATGTCATACCAAGGCTGCTTTCCATTAATTATGTGTAAAAAAAAAAAAGGAAAATGACCCTGAAATCAATGTTTGAATGTGAGAGGAGGAGAAGAGTTCGGAGGTAGGGCTCTCCTTTGCATGTGTGGACAGCAGTACCTGCAATGTCTCAACTTGCATACACGTGCAGACAAACCACACACACACACACAATCAGCTCATGCCATGGCTTTATGGTATTCCTACCGGTTTGCCCTCCGGTCCTCTGTGACCTTTGGCTCCTTTAAGTCCTGGAGGCCCTGGTTGGTTGTTCTGTGGAAAGAGAAAGAATGGAGATTAAGAGAAAGACCAAAAGATATGTAGATTTCCTTTTACATGAACAAATGTATCTTTCAAACTACTACTTGACCTAGTGCTGCTGTAAACATGAATCACTGTCTGGCCATAACAGGCAATAATTTTCCTGCATTTATATGACTGCAGGGGGACGGCCCAGCTGTGTGCATGTGCTGCTTCTCTTCACTTCTTTAGGATAATGTGCATGTAAGTCTATCTGCACCTTAAACATCCAGTCAAGTAAAAGCTTTTCACTGACGTTACATACATGTTGTAATACAACTTGATTAGGGTGTGTTCAGTCCTGTGGCATCAGATATGGATTGATCCTTGACAATGATATAAAAATGAAACATATATTGGACTAATGCAATAATTAAATTGAATTGAACTGAATTGAATTGAATTGAAAGCCTTTATTGTCATTGCACAAGTTAGAAAGAAAACAGGTACAACGAGATTGCAGAGAGCCTTCCTTTAAGGTGCGTGTAATAGGATAGATAATATAAAATATAAAAACAGAGGTATAAAATACAGAATATGAGAAGGAGACGTTTGCATGGCAAACATAATGATAATAAATAAAACATATAGAGATGTAGTACGGAAGAAACTTGTGTATTGCACAGTTGCACGAGTGAGTGCAACTGTGCAATATTCATTTAGGAAATGAATATTAAAATAAATAATGAATAATTAAAAACCAGAACATAATTGAGTCATAGATCCAGGTGTATGACAGTAAACATAATCAATGATGTTTTTGCTTATAATTGAGCACAGAGGAAGACTGTGGCAGTTTAAGCGTGGCTTGCTTATCTTGAACAAAATCTGTGATGCGATCATAAATTAATATAGAGACCAAGGGGTCCTGCCAAATGAGGAAACCCTAATTCACTACTAGAGTATGTGATTTTTCTGTCTAAGATGCTAATCTTCAAAAATTACACTAGACCACCAGATGGGACAGCGATGTAAATCGGGATGTCATCAGCATAAAAACGTAATTTTTTTCACAAAATTCCTGAAAGATATCACCAAAAAGGCGCATATACAGGGAGAAATACTTGATCCTATCACATCTTAATGTATTCTTTCCAGACACCCGGAAAGAAAGTGTTTTTGCGTGAGTGCAAATCACCCAATGGGGTTGGGTGATATATTCAAAATTGCAGTGAGCATGATTTATATCACAATAACTATGTATTTATTTAATCATTCAACTGGGAGACAGCAAATATAAAATATTTTGGTGTTAATAGTTAAATAATTTCTTTCTGTATTCTTTACTTTTCCCATTCCTTTCTTTTGTCCTTGCTTTTTTCCTTTTTATTCCATTCCTTCCTTATTTAAAATCTTCTGTTATTTTAGTTTGTATTTTACTGTGTTTCATACGGACCTACCTGTAACTACAATTTTAAGGCTATAGCCAAATTAGATAAATTACACAAACTGAATCAGCATAATCAAATCACTTCCAAAGTGCACAGTCAGACTAAAAAGTCTTTAAATTTATCTCGGATCTCAGTTGAGGCGATGTTTCGCCTTAAGGGAGCAGCCAAAGCCCTTGCAGCTGCTGCGCTCTGACCAACTGCTGATCGATACGAGATTATGAGCCAGACTGTCGAAGTGTGGAGAATAAAGAGCTTAACACTGTAAATCAGTTGAGGAAAATCATCCCGTCTTTAAGTCTCATGTTCCCACAGATAATGTTACACACACATACACACACACACGAAATGTGTACATGCCTTCGACATTTGAGACTGCACACAGCTGCAGAGGAACACGAATTAATGCAAAATTGTAAAATCAGAGCGGACACATCGCATAATAGAATTACGCCATTGAAACGGCTTTCAAACATGCAGATTAGGGGGCAGCTGCTGTTTTAAACCTACTCCTATCTGATCTCTGCTCCAAATGCATTCTGGTTGGTAGTCACATAAGTACCAATATACAGCTCAACATGGCAGACAGATATAAGGTGCAGTGAGGGCAAGAGGGCAGACTGGCACTGTGAAGTTACAAATCATCACAGTAAATAATATTTCCTCTTTGATCAGAGCTGATTCAAACCAGCTGATCTGCACTATCAAACCCTCCACCTACAGTGGACATATAAAAAGAGACTGAGAGGGAGAGAGAGAGAGAGAGGGTAATGCCAACCACCTGGCTTTTAACCCTCACACGCACAATCTCACACACACATGCATGCATAGTTGCTGTCAACCTTGAATAGGAGCACACACACATGTGTGCACATACACACACGGTTCCAATTACTGCATGCTCAACTTCAAACACTCTGACGTATAGAACATGGGCCATATCATCAACACAGTTACACACACACACATACACACACGCACACGCGCGTCCTGACCTTGATTATATGGCGTCATTTTTGACGACACACAGCCAGATGTGTCTGTGTGTCATACCTTGTTGATTATGTATATATTATCATTCCGAAGTGTGTCAGTTAAAAAGTAAATAGGTGGAAATGTCAAAAGGTCTGTCTCCACCTTCATCTTCTCTGACACACCCGTCCATAACCTCCTGTCCCCGCTGGCCAGAGAAAGTACAGGCAACAGAGTGCACGCCTGTGCAGTGTGAAAATATTTCAACAATTTAAATCTGAAATCCATTTGCGCCAAAATCACAATGAGGCCAGTTCTATTAGATTCTCTGAAAACGTTGTTAGCCAGTTTGATGCATCTTGATTTCAAGACAGACTGGGAACTGTTTTTTTCCACTGCACCGTCCAAAACAGTGAGCGTCCCAGTGTAAAACTGCTGAGAACAAACAAGGGACTGTTCAGATAAACAGATACAAAAGCCTGTTAAAAAGAGAACGGATAAATGCCTCTGGGGATCACTGGATTCATATTTTCCACTGAGACGGACAAAATATGGCATCTTATTACGCATTTTTATAGAAGACTTAGTCATGGGCCAGTCAGTGGATTAGGAACAAAGGGAAGATTTTGTTTAAGGAATAGTTTGACATTTTGGGACGTGTGCTTATTTAGTTTCTTGCTGAAACTTAATTGAAACATGATACCATTCTTGTATCTGTCTGTAAATGTGATTCTGCAGTCAGTAGCTGGTTAGCTTGGCAGCTTTTAGTATGAAGTAAACAAGTTTCAGTGTGCTAGTTTGTGAGATTCATGGGTGCAGGTGGGAGTCATGTCTACATGTCTACAATCTAAGCTAACCAGCTGCTGAGTGTAGCTGAGTGTACATCAATCTAATCAACTAAAAAATGTCTTTTACATTATTATTGTTAGCAAAGGTACCGCCAACAAAACTGGCAACAAATCAATTACATATCAAGCTTATTAGACCAGAGCTTCCCAACCAGGGGTACTACAACTCCAGAGGGTACGTGGAGAGACTGCAGATGTGCATGACACTCAAAGATACTTAAAGGTGCATCAAAATATTGAGTTGGCTACAACGATTCCTTTTGGCGTTATTGCAATTTAGAGTGTATGAAAGCAGTTAGCAAGCATGCAGAGGAGATTAAAACAATGGGCTAAAAGTAGCGGTTAGATAACTGAGATAATTAGCTGAAACACGTCAGTTGTAGGAAAATATTGTAACATATTAACATAATCATAATTAACATATTCAGTGTTTTCAGGGCCCTTGAGGTGATCAAACGGGACAAAAGAGGTTGGAATCACTGCATTACGTCATATTTGTACACTTTAGTCCATTTCTTTAATATTCCAACCATTTTGCAAAATTAACAATAGTTCGTTGACTAATTGAGGCATGTCGTTGATTATGTTCAACACAGTATGAGAAGCAGGCCAGAAGAAGCAACAAGCAAAAAAACCCAAAAAACCCAAAAACCTTCAGGGAGCTCTTTGAGGTTTGTAATGAGGAAGATTTTTGTAAAGACTCCAAAAGTGTTTCCTCTAAACTGACTCATGACATCACATGTGATTTGAGTGGGTGATTTGGCACTGTGTAATCAAGCAGAGGATTATGGTCCTTTATAGCAGCTCTCCAGTCAGATACAGAGGTTCTGAGATGTTTTCCGCATGCTGTTGTCACTAATTTAGGACAAGCAAAAGATTGGAAAAGTAAGCAGTGAGGTGGCTGAGTGAATCGTACTCCATTTAATCCTCCTCTGTAACACAGACTTGATGAGTGGTAAACTGATCTGACACTGTAAATCCAGAGCTTACAAGTGTAACTTCTCTTGAAGAACAGAGGTTGGGGTGCATCGGTGTGCGATGAGAGAAAAGCACAAACATGTGCAGAAGTGTTTATGCCCTGAAACACAGACCTTGGAAATGCAGTAATTTCTATGTAAACACGACCAAGTTGAACCGGGGGGGTTTAAGTGTTAAAACTGGCATGCTACATGGACGCGGGCGATCACACACATGTCCCGTTGCCACACACGCACACATGCACAGTTGCTCACGCACATACAAAAAGAGTAAAGCAGTCCCTTCATCGTTTCTGCTCATTTCCTGGTATCCTTGACAACGACATATACACAGCTGCATCAGCTAAAAGCCCTCTTCCCCAAAGACAGACACACACACACACACACACACACACACACACATAAAATGTGTTCAGATGTACTTAAGAAAGCATTTCCAGCTGCACAACAGAAGGAGAGTGTGAGACGGATGGACCGAGAAAAACAAGAGGAGTAAAGTAGGCGAGGGGCTGATGTAGAAAAACAAAATGATAGACAGAAATGAAAAGACAAAATGCATTATTATATATTATTGTGTATTAAAACAGAGCGATAAAAAAGAATTATGTAAATGTGCCCATAAATCGAGACATGTGACTCACATCCTGTCAGCGCTTGCTGCCAGGGGAGGATTGAGGAAAGATAAAATGAGATCAAGAGCGAGGAGCGAGGAACTCCAAAAGAGAGACAAGTCAGAGGCTGACTCACATCAGGGCCAGGATCTCCAGAGTCTCCGTCATCTCCTTTGGGTCCAGGGCTTCCCTTGCCACCCTAATGGTCACAGAACAAATGTTAAGGGTCAATGGGGTGCGTGGGCATAACAATTGATTTCACACAGTAGCTCACATTAAGTGTTGATGTAAAACACTAACTACCAGGCAAACCAATATAAGCATGTTTGGTTAAAAGCTTCCTACAGGCAGTAAATGATGAATCCTACATTAAATAGAATACGTCATATATTAACTCCATTATATTCATCCAGAATATATCAGCTGTGAACACGTATCTGCTCAACATATCACCTTTAATAAAAGTCCAAGTTGAGTTCAAGACAGGAATGTGAATCAAGACTTACCGGCTCACCGGGGTCTCCGCGGGGCCCAGGGTAACCCTAAAGAACATGGAAATGGTCAGCATACACAAATTTACATGAAGTCATGTGTCATGTGTACATGACATGCATCAGCTACCACAAACACAGACCTGGAAACCAGGACAACCTGCAGTGCCATTTCCTGCAGTTCCGTCTTCTCCCTGAAATTAATGAAGAGAAAGACTTACAGATCCAACTGCATATACACGACACACACACTCACACACAAACCTCATGGCAGTAAATATGATAGATGGCACACATCTGTCGCGCCCCCTGTGTCTCCCACACTCACCCTCTCCCCCATCTGGCCTCTCTCTCCCGGAGCTCCTTTGATTCCTCTTGGTCCCTTTGGCCCCTGTGGATGAAAGGAATGATAAGATTAGAAGCATATGAAATGTGACATGGTGTGTGGAAGTTGAAAACATTTGGATTGTGTCAAGACATTGTGTAAATGTGTTGCGAGAACAAAAACATCCACGCATAGCAGAAAGACTTTTAACTGTTTATGTAACAATCACTGTTCTCTGTTACAGGTTATTACAGGCAAATTGTGTTTATATGACTTTTAAGATACTTAAGGGGTCTAACAGTAGTGATCAGATGATTATATCATCAGTTTGATTACAAATGATACAGTGAATTGCACATTTTTATGGACACTGGAGTTAAATCAGTTAATTTTGGAGATGTTATGTTTTAGGCTATAAATTCTTAAAGTCACTCAAATGGCAGCAACGTTAAATAGCGATTACAGTTAAAAAGCTTTTATTGTTTCTGAGTTTAACACTAGACAGTCCTGACTGAATGAGACAGTAACTTCAATGTAAAACTGTTCCACTGTCGTTAGATTCTGACTCAACCGTTGCTAAGCCCTGATTGGTGCAATTGGTGCAGTTGGTGATGTTTGTGACATCATTTTTCCAACTGAGGCCCGCCCAAATCAAAATTAGTGAAAAGAGGTCAGACAGCAACACGAGTACAAAATGCTAATATAAATGCTAATATCCTATCACTGACTGATGTTAGGCCCATTTAGCACATACACACTGTCGATAATCCCTACGCATGTTTGTGTGGGCGTGTGCTGTTGGACTTACTTCTGGTCCAGGTGGGCCCTCATCTCCTCTGTAGCCAGGAGAGCCGGGTTTTCCGGGCTCGCCCTGGAAAACAACAACATGGTTAATGAGATGCTGTTACAATCGCTCTCCAATCAAAAAGAAAACACGAGCCACATTAAGCTCGCTCAGCCGGAGAAAACAAACACCACCTAAAACACACAGGCTAGAGCGGCCATGAGTCTTTGCTTGAAATGGTCTTACAGTAAAGTGAAAATAGGAAGCTAAAAATCACTTTTTTTTACTGCCCTTTCTGGTTTCAAGGGCTGGATCTCACCAGAGGTCAGAGGTCCGACGCACTTAAAACCACAGCCAACAGTGATGTCAAGGCGTCCTGGAGTACACTTTCACATCCATCACACAGATGTGAAGAGAGACCACTGGAGGTCAAACTATTTTGAGCTCACGTAAGTCTTTAAAGACAATTTGTTCAGATTTTTGGCCATTATCTATTTATTATGATTATTTATTATTAATATTATGATGACACTGTACCTGCTAAGATCTGGGAACACTTGGTCACTTGATAAGTAGCTAGATAAATATCAAGTTGTGATGGGAATATAGTATTTAACCAGACCACTATTGGAATAGGATCATACTATTTCTGTTGTTACGCAGCCAGAGATTTAAATATCATGTCCAAAGGTTTGCCTCTAGTATCATGCACTATGGCGTCCCAGCAGAGCGTATTGAAGCTTGAAGTTTCTCACAGTTTTGAATACGCTAACGCAGCACTCCAACGTTTTAGGAGAAACACTTGTTTGGAGTCAGATCAATATGACAGTAATCCCTGTGAAACATGTTAAACCGCGCTTGGCTCAAACACTGAACGCATGAGAGAACAGGTATGAAAAGTCAGCGCTGGAAAGAGTGAAAAAAAAAAAAACATCTTCCCAAACGTCCAAAGCTCTCTGCTTTACACATTGTGTCTTGAGCATTTGACACATAATTTACAGAAACCGAAAACAAGGCGCCGTGGTTTACAGAAGGAGTTAAGATTTTGAATTGGCAATATTTCCTGTTGAACAACAGCTGCGTCCAGCTGCTGCATTAAACACCTCGGTCCCTTCCTTACAGTGAAGTCACTGACTTTGCACAAATGCGTTTTCAGTCTGTGATAAGCTAAAGAAGGCTAACCAGACCTCTCAATCCATTAGATGCAAGGAGGAGAGCGTAACAGTGTTGAAATGAGTGCAAATGCTGTGGAGCACATTACTTCATGTGAGGATACAGTATTTTCCTGAGTGTATGAGGTAGGCCCGACATGTCAGTTATTCCATGTTTTCTGTACTTTGCCGTTCAGTTGCTGTTCATTCAGCTCCGATGAGGAAAGGAGGCAGCACAAAAGAGCCATTGAACGTTCTGACATCACGGAGGTTACCACAACTAACGCTTGTAACGTATTATTATTATTACGCTGCCTGGTGCCTTATTAAGAAAACCATACTGAGGCTTTGGCTGGAGCAGACGGAGAGAAGGACTGAGTCAGAGGGGAAAGAGTGAGTGTTCGACGTTCCCAGGAGGAGTAAAAACTGAGAATGAGAGAGGGGAGACGGGGCGTGCAGGATTGGGCAGCTCTCTGGGGCTGCAGCCAGATTCGCCTCTGTTTAAGCTCCTGCACAATATACTCCCCCAGCCCCACTCGACATGAAATATGAATGCACATGCACAAGCGCTCCAATGTGCACGCACACGGGCGCGAGTTTCCCTCTCTGACTGGAAAAAAAAGGATGCTGCCAGACAGAGAGGTGGGTGGGTCTGACTTGGTACCGTGCCGCCTTTTGAAACTAACAAACACTGGTGCTGTACCTACTGTAGCTCTCCTGAGTGTGTGTGTGTGTGCGTGTGATTTTATTTGCGTGTGTCTTACAGGTTCTCCGTTGGAGCCAGATGTGCCCTCCCTCCCCTGTTCTCCACGGGGTCCTGGGTCCCCCTGGCAAAGAAAAGAACAAATACAAAGTGACTTAAAGGCATTTGAAACAGTAACAATAGACAAGTACAGCAGGCTGAGCCAAGTCTGAAGCTAAGAGAGATCAGTAGGAGAACAGAGGGACAATATGAAAACATTAAGAGCTCCATTACGGTCAGTGTGGTTGCGCTCCCATTTCCCATGAATTTCTGAGGAGGAGCTGCTGAAATCAGACAGACCCCAGCTGACTCTGCAACTCCTCTTCATCCTTCCTCCTCATCCTTATCATCACTTACCACCTCCCCTCTTGGACCTCTGTTTCCACGGGCGCCCTGCTCTCCCTTCTCTCCGACTTGTCCCTATGAAGGATTTTAAAGAAGTTAATGCATATTTTGGCAGCTGTCACACGTCAACGCTCTCGCTCTTCAAGTCAATATTAATCCTACTTACTCTCTCGCCGCGAGGTCCATCCAGTCCTGGCGGGCCCTGAAACACGCACATGCATGCACAAGCGCAGCAGACACACACGCACGTGCATAGGATTATATGAGACGACCCATCAGAGTTCACAAATTTGATGTTTCCTGTGTTTGTAGCTTACATCATCACCGCGCTCTCCTTTGTCCCCATTGTTTCCAGGTGGGCCCCGATCACCCTGTCACAATGCAGATACACATGTTTCATATTTCCCGCTTTGTGTGACACACTTCACACAGTTCTGTCTTTTGTCATCACTCTTTGATGACACTTTGCACTGCCTCACCTTTGGTCCCAGTGGGCCATAGTTTCCAGGCCTTCCTTGTTCACCGTCTCGTCCAGGATCTCCCTGAAATAAGCACACAGCGTCTTGTTACAGACCGCTGAGAAATGATTTGAACTCTTCAGTATTTCTTTCTTGTTTTTGGATCATACTTTTGCTCCTTTCTGTCCATAAGGACCGGGGTCTCCCTTTGGCCCAGGATCTCCCTGCAGGCCCTGGAAGCAGAAAACACACGCACAGTTTCAGTACATGATCACAAGCAGCTGAAGCCACAACACTCAATCTCAGAGGCCGTTGCACATGTACGCATAGGTATGCATCTGTGTGTGTGTGTGTGTGTGTGTGTGTGTGTGTGTGTGTGTTTGTTTACAGTATGACTATAGGGCTCCATTTAAACAATCTGACAGCAGAGAATGTAAACGAATCAGTGATTAAGAGCCAAGCGCCTCCGTCTGCCGTCCCCCCGGGGGGATCCAGACGCAGGGCGTGATGTTGATCAGGGCCGCACCGACAGCGACATTCCTAAACATGGCTAATGGCTAATCTGTAAACAATGTGGCTGAGCCTCAAGCAGACACGGAGGTAGCCTGTCTCAGTGTGTGTGCGTGTGTGTCTGTTCAAAAGAGAATTCAAGACATATGGATAGAAAGATGCAGAATGTGTGTGTTCTAACACCTACACTGACTGATTGACTGTGCGTTACCATCTAATGATTGGCATCCATCTGGTTTTGATTCAAACTGTCCGCAGTGTGTGACATTTGTGTCAGTGGAGTTTCAGGCGCTGCAATGGCGTAACCGTAGGATTATTATGAAAAACTCACATCCGATCCGGGAGATCCTTTACAGCCAGGAAGACCAGGGAAACCAGCTTCACCCTAATGAGGAAGTCCAGAAAACTCAACTTCAAACAACTTCATCACGTCGGCAAAAGAAGGACACAGATCAGAGCTGAACTGCTGGGATGCTCCGGTCTGTAGCTCACCTTGCGTCCATCAATTCCATCGTTTCCCCTGTGACCTTTGTCTCCCTGAGAAAGAGAGAGCGAGGGACAAAACAAGTGAGTGAAGAATATGAAAGTAGCTCTCAGAGTAACCGCAGAGAGAGCATCCCTCTGCAGATCGCACAACTGTGAGAAAGAGCTCACCTTGTAGCCCTTGTGTCCTCTTTCACCCTACAGAGAAAACACACAATGTTAGCCACGTCAGCCTTTACTCCACACTAATACTGAATTTTCTCTATGAACTTTTTGTATGTCTGCGTTCACACTGTACCTTCTCTCCTCTGCCACCGCGGTCTCCCTGGAAACAGAAACGCACTCGTCAGAATTATCATCATTACACGCAGCAAGGATGTCAGCCAGAAGGTGTGTGAAGTCTGACCCTGAGTCAGTGACCATCAACAGGTGAACAGCATGAAGCGGTAAAAAAATACACTGAGACTTTGCAAAGGTTTCCTTGTTCCTCATCGTTTATATGAAGCCAAAACTGTCTTAGTCTGTGTTCCTGTGGAAAGAATACCACTTTATGTATATATGTGTATATACTCTACCTTCATTCCACTGTAACCAACAGGACCAGGATCTCCAATGCTGCCCTGTAACGCAGAGATAGAAATATTAGGTCATCTCAGCGTCACCTCCATCAAGCCTGCATGGCAAACCCAAAGCGATGTGATGATGCTTGTTCACCTACCACGTCACCAATATCTCCTTTCTCTCCTGGCATCCCCGGTCTACCCGTTTCTCCCTGCAGAGAAATGCAAAAGGTGAGCCCGCGTAGACTTCTGCCCATTTGTGCATTTGGGTGCTTTGTGTTTCAGACATGAGCTGTTGTGATATCATATCACTGCGTCATCTCGTATTACCTTAGAGCCAACATCTCCGTCTGGTCCCTTAGGCCCTCCTGCAGCCTGCAGACGAAACAATAAAACACAGACAGTGAAACAATGGATCAAAAAAATAAACAAAAAACTATTTATGATCATAAGTTAGTAAGAGGCTTACTTACATTGCAGTCGAAAGAGCAACACTGAAAAAAGAAAAGACAGATTATGAATAATGCAATCGAAACGTGTCTCTATTCTTTTTATTTAGGCTTTTTTTTCATAAATTGAAGCAGGAGACATGACCCTATGTTTTCTGGCCTGATCCCAAGAGAAAAGCCTAAATAATAATTCACTGGAGTCAACTGAAGTTGAAATCACCATGTTTGACTGTCACATGACCAGAGGGCTGGGCAACATGTCTGATGTTTAAGACATGACTGCAGAGATCGTGAATATCGTTGCGATCTCAGCTTCACGGAGCTGTCCTGCATGACCCCCCCTTGTTTCCTGAGAATGCCTGACTTTGACACAGTTAATTCAAGTTGTATCAGCAAAACTGATCAGAAAGCATCCTGCAAAAAAGCTTCAACTGAGTGAGAACCTTTTTTTTAGACTTGTTGCCTGAATGAGCGCAAAGCCAGTCTTTGGGATCTCCAAATGTAAATGCAATAAGAAAACAAAAAAATATGAATTTATTTTCCTTTTAATAATATCTTAAAGATACATACCGTGTCCTTTGTCTCATTTGTCTGAAAAGATAGAAGAAAACAGGCATTAGATCAAAATCAAGATCCTTAATTCTGTTAATACAGAAGAGAAGAGAAGAGAAGAGAAGAGAAGAGAAGAGAAGAGAAGAGAAGAGAAGAGAAGAGAGGAGGACACATACAATCATATCAATGATGGTTCGAATGGTTCCGATCTTGGTGGATCTGGAGTCGTCTGCAGCAGTGAAGTTCTGCCTGTAGTTCTGGTCTGTTGCAATGAGTGACAGCCTGGTGTCCTGGTGATACACAAAATACAATTATCATCATCACATGCTTGACAGCAGCACCTTCTGTATGGATCTAAAAGCTGTGAAATCACTTTAATTTCCCATTTCCTGGATCCCAATTTTCGTTTTCTCATGTTACCAAACATTGTGTTTAGTCAGACTTCAGTGGACCCACAATTTATTCCAACATGAGGCTTTGTACATCGATCAGCCAGTGACTGAATTTATACCTGCCTTTTTAGAAAATGGGACAGCTTTGTGTCTGAGTCCGGTCAGGGAGTCGCAGAGTTCATACAGTGTGAAAAATGACTTTGCTCCTTGGCAGCAATCCACACAAACACCTGTCAGTGTTTTAAAATACTGTATGACCTGCAGAATGTTGTCTCCACGTGACACATGCTTTAGTTTTAGAGTTTAGTTTTACTTTAAGGAACTTCACATCTTTACCTTACTGTGCTTTATTTAACTTTAAATTACTTCACTTTACTTCATTTATGTTAGTTCACTTAATATTCACTTATCTCAGCGCAGTTTGCTTTTGGTGCAGTGTGGTAACAGGGCTCGGTTCAGTGTCTGCAGCATTTTAACACAGACAGACTTCAGTCTTCACCTGTTCAAAGGGTTTGTTGAGGGTAAGAAATGGTTTCAGGTTTAAGGTTGGAACCAGTTTAAGGCTAAAGGATAAGTTAGTGGTCACTAGCCTGAATTAGCCAAATCCAGTGGGGGTTTTAGCATGAAGCTTTGGTCTTTTCTGTGGGTAAATCCCTCTTTGTGTAACCATTTTTGCACTATCTTGGGATTTTTCCCTCATCACTTAAGGGCATCTGAGAAGGATGGCTTCCCAGCTATTATGGGCAGCGACCAAAAACTCTTACACATACACCTTTTGAAGACACAATAAAAAGGCTTAAAGCAGCCAAAAGCTTGGTTTCCGATCCAAAGTATTTGTCTATTAAACATAAATAAATTAAAAATTTTAAAATCTAAACCAAGTCCACTTAGGATTGACAATTACCGTACAACCCAAAAACATCCATCAGATTGTGAACTGAATGTTGTTAAACCCTGATTGGTCCACAGACCTATGCGAGTCCCACCCACTTAACACCAGTGATAGGAGCTCAGAAAAAAGAAAAACACAGACATTTTTCATGAGAAACAGACAAAACTGATCAAACTTTGTCAGAAAATAGATCCCATCACTGACAACAATGATTGAACAGACAGGTTTTCAGGTCCTTAGTTGTTTTGGGTTAAGGACTAGCGAATTTATTGTGCTATCCTCAACAGTGTATAGGTACAAATATATATATGTGTGTGTGTGTGTGTGTTTTGTACCTCTTGGTCAGGTGAGATGGCGACAGCGAACACCTTAACTCCGTGCTGCTTGGCTTCATTAGCTGCCTCCTGCACGCCGCCGCATGGCTCTTTGTAGCCGGTAATAGGATGACCATCAGTCACGACCACGATGTACTTGTTCTCATGGTAGTGGGAGCCCCTGTATGCGGGCAGACACGCAGACACACACTGATATCACTTATTATTACTTAATAAAGGTAAAATTCATGTGTGTGTATGTGTGTTACTGTTACCCAATCAGCAGCTCAGCAAGGCCCCTCTTGATGGCACAGTCGGTATATGTGCCCTTGCCAATGTAGTCGATGCCATTGATGTCTTTCTTCAAGGCCTCGCGATCAGTCGCCATGTCACTCAGCTCGCGTACAAGGATGACTTCGTCACTGTAGTGCAGAGCTCCTGAGTTCCACGTCAGAGTGCGGTCACATCGATGGCGCCTGGATAAATATGAATGGGTAAACATTACTACGCAACATGGTATAGACAGGCAGGTATGTAGTGAAACTAAGTACAAATATTATAAAACTACTCGAATACTACGCTAAAGTACATTATTTAGATCACTCCATGTGAGAATTTCCATGTTTTGTGGACTTTATTACACAGCTTCAGTTGCAGATTTCTATTTTGCATATAGAAACAGTGACGAGCCAAATAAAAAATAAAATTAAGATCAACCTAGTAGTAAAAAAAAAAGTATAATGATGAAGTTTAATTAAAAAAAATCTGCAAATGAAAACTTTTATCTTTTATATATTAACATTTGATTGAAAAATACTTCTGTACTATAACTTAATGAGTAACTCAACACCAAGCAGAAACAGTGTTTAATGGTGTACTGATGGGTGGGTGTGGTCATGAAACCACACCCAACAATGATGCCACAGTGTCTCTCCTGTACCACCTAGAGTCCATCTGTGGATCACTGCAGTGGGGTGTGACGTGAAACCACAGGGGGTGTTGAATTACTTTTTAAAGAAGTTACGGAGTATCTTTTCACGTTGCTATTGGAAATTTTTTGATGTGAAGGATCTGATTGGTTCTTCCACCACTGCGGATATGAGAGTGTGTTTGCCTGTGTGTGAGCATGTCTTACATGTTCCTGAGTTCATCTATGAAGCGATTGGTGAAGGCTTTGATCTGGTCGATATAAAAGTTGGGAGGTTTCTGTCTGAGGGCGACACTCTCAGACGTATCCAGTACAAAGAAAAGGTCAACCGGACAATCTGCTCACAGAACAAACAAACACACAAAACACATGATGTCAGCAAACATAATCCATTGAACAATCATAAAACTGCCAACTGATGCATTCAAAGTGAAACCTAGGTGATTATGAACCAGTCACCCCAATGCATTCATGATCAATCATCCATCCATCAGGCAGCTCAGGTGATGTCAGCACAGGTGTCACAAATGCACAAATGCAGCAGCGGAGGCTAAAATGAGAACCCTGCATCACACTGGGTGTCCCTGGGGCTGATCAGATATATCCATCTTTATACAGGTAGATTTATTACAGGTGCAGACCTGGACTCCGCCCATAATATGGCTGTTTGCATATACACCTGTGCTATGTATATACATATATGCACAGCACCTTGGCAGAGAAGCAGGCCTGAGGTGCCATCACCAGCGTTGGCACCTACAGCACAGCTGCATCACAACCGACCCAAGTTTACTATTCGGGCCCATCAACACATCCATTGGACCAAATGAGGGCCTGCTCAAGGTGAGCTAGGCTACTGTAATCTGCAGCTCTTACTTTCACTTGCTGTTTAATCTGTGCTGCTGATTTGCACGGATCCTCACACGTAGGGTAATAAGACAGTGAACATCTGGACTTGCTCTTGCAGCAAAGATCACTTCAGTATCTGATATGTTACATTCAAACACAAAGGGACCACTTTACATGCAACATAATGTGACAAACAACACGACTGATGCATTTTTCTTGAAAAGTTATGCAGATTTTTAGTAAACTTACCCGCAAACTTGTCTCTTTGGTTCTGCGGCTGCGCTCCGGCCAGGAAAACGCACAGCAACGCAAGGAGACTTCTGAGAGTCTCCATGGTTGAACTGCAAATAAAACTAAAAACTCAAAGAATATAACACCCCAGTCCCCGGGAAAACAAACACCGAACCACTTCGGCCCCGAGCCCGGTAGCTTTAAACCGATTCGGCGAACTTTTGGTGATCCAGCGCTCCGCCGCAGCTTGTCCGAGGCGAGACCCAGAGCGCGCAGAGGAGGACCAGAGCGCACGGTGAGGGAGGAGGAGGAGGAGAAGGAGGAGGAAGAGTTCACGCGCTTTCTCAGGAACAGACCAGAACACGCGCGGCCCGAAAGTTTACACAAAATCCCAGATATGCCTGCTTCCTTAAAAGGGGTCCACAGAAACGTGGATACACTGAAATAAACAATAAACGTGCTGACTGTGGAGGAGGCTCCAATACACACTGCTTCTTATGCTTTGCAAACGTGTATGTAGAAACTGATCTTCGGTTGGTTGGTTTTAGTGATTTCAGAACATGAAGCATGAGAAATGAGGGAAACCGTTGCTTTACACCCGTGCAGGTATGGGACCTCTCACAACATGGAATATGAAGAAATGTTAAGAAATGCAGCCTTGAATAGATGCACACTGCTGTAAGTTCATCAAATTTAATGAAAAGCAGCTGACAAACATCTTGGAAGCATTTTCTATTCTCCCTCTGTAAAAACTCTTTCCTTTCTGTGCAGGATGGGTGTGGGTGGAGTTTGGATACATCTGGTTCACTTCGGCGTCCAGACCTGACCTGAACATAAAGTCGGGGGGGACTTTACTCCCCTTTTCCCGGGAAGCAGGAAGAGACACAGTGCCATCTAGTGCTCCTTGTGGGCAGATCCTGGAGAGGACTTTGGAAAGAGTTTCGGGGTGCAGCGAGGCATTTCCGTGGAAGGAGGCAGGGAGGTGTGGGCGTGAAGTGTCCATTTGGCAAGGTGTTGATGGGGGTGGATGTTGCACAGTTGCCGTGGACACGCGTTTGTGTGTGTGCTCAAACTGTGGGACTGCATGGAAGGTCTGGCCTGGACTCAGTTTTTCCACTGAGATCACTGTTTCAGGGAGAAAAAGTTGTGTGGGGAAGCGGGGAGGGAAGGAAAGGAGAGGAAAGGAGGGAGAAAAGAAGGGATGCAGGGGGGACATCTGGTAATGATCTGTGTTTATTAGCAAGCTCTCATAGTAAATCTGTTGGAGTCTTGGCAGCTGTGGGAAGTGTATAAATTGTGATGCATGCATTTCGAGATGTCTCAATACCAGCGTTCATCAGGAATACATTACACCATAAACTTCTTGAAGAATTCATTAACCAAGCAGTTGGGACTGTTTTCAGTTTTCAGGATTACTTGAGCAATACTGTTCAAAAGACAGGCACCGGGTTTTTCCTCTTTTTACAGGCCTGAAACCGGCAGGTGGGATTGAGAAAAGGTTATCTCACTGAGAAGTCACAATCTTTTCCCCAAACCAACTTCATAGGGCATGTCCTCAAAAGGTCGAGATAAAGCTCCACATGTTGAAAGAAATGCAAAACAACACACATGCTTCCTAAAGCGGAGGGGTTCTGCGTTATGTCTTGGGCACAGCTTGGCAGGCAGGATGCAGCATGAGTTTCCACAGGATCCTGATGATCAGTGGAGAAGATCAGAAACATTTCTGAGTCACAGAGAAAAGCAGGAATAGTGCTGAGTAGAGCCAGGGTCTGCAGCCTGACAGCATTCTTCACTTTGCGGTTTAACATCTTGCAGCATTTAACACACCACGACATTCATCTTTGGGGGTTGATCCTTTTGTGAATGGCAAAGATTTTGGCATGTTTGAGGACTGAGCATATGATTGGAGAGCTACCATGCTTGAGTGACCACGGCTGGGGTGAAACACAAGAGTGAAACAAGGGAGAAGCTTTCATGTTTTCGTCTCCGGTGAAAAACATGAAAGTCAGCGCGGCACAGATGGAAGAGATTAGTCGTAATGTGCCTGTTACGATATGACTTAACGACTTCATCTGCCGGAGGTCCAAGTTAGCTTACAAGGTACTGGGAACAGTGGAGGTCCAGATCAAACTTTTACTGTTGGCTAAACTGGGCTCAGGTGGCGCCATAAAAACAGAAGATAAAGTGAGAAATAATCTTGGTCACAGTCTAAACCACTCCCTAAACCACTACACTGTTGGGCAGTATCAGTCAAAACATCAGGAAATTGCTGGATAATCAAGATTTTGGACCTATAAAGTTAATGACAGGAAATGGGCCCAACTAACATCCGCTGCTTTAGTCCCTCATCAATCTCTGGTCTTCTCATACATCCTCTGAACAGTCTCCTGTTGCTTGAGTCTGCAGAAAAGCACATGATCCTTAGTTGTCCTGTCACTAATTTCAGTACCTCTGGTCACCAATGGCCAGCGGTGTCTGGGAAGAGATGGGGTTAATGGTGACCTGCTGCCACCTAGTGTAACATTTCATTGGGATAAAATGTAACTTTCAAGACTGTCGACGCTTTCCTGAGAACTTCCTGAGAACTTGCACACGTTTCACTGTTAAACAACCTGCATCAACCCACACATGGTATAACCAAGGTACTTTAATTTCAAATTCACAAAGTTTTGCAAACCATGGGGGATAGAAAAGGCCTACGGGAACAAAGTCATGTCATGTTGAAATAATGTCATGATTCAACTGAGCGCTCTCATAAACATTTGTCTTTCAGCATATTTACAGAGCCAACATTTTCATTTCTAGCACTTTCCAGGCCTTTTCAAAAATATATTTTCATAAATATTACAGGTTCGGAACAGATAAGCTCTCATCTCATCTCTCAACATCCAAACATGTCCATGCACAGGAAACTGATAAAATAAGCTCAAAGTAGGGAACAAGGAAAAATAACAGACCACTGACTTGTGCTGATGATAAAGGAATGGTTCCACATTTTGTGAAACATGCTAATTCACTTTCTTCCTGAGAGTCAGATAACTAGATGGACACCATTCTCCTATCTTTTCTTGCAATCTGAAGTGCTGCCTGCCATCGGTTAGCATAGCTTAGCATAAAAACTGGGGACAGCTAGCCTAATTCTGGTCCAAAGAGAAACAAAATCCACTAACTAGCACTTTCAAAGTTCAGCAGTTAAGGTTTTGTATCATGTTTGTTTAATCCACAAAAAAAACGAAGTGTAAGGACAACTGGTTTTAATATGTGAGAGACCATCACAGATCAGCCATCACCCCCTGCTTTCAGTCACTGCTAAGCTAAACTAAGCTGTCAAGTCCCAGTTTATTAACAGAAATTAGAGTGGTATCAGTCTTCTCAGCCAATTACTGGCAACAAAGCAAATACATTTAACTTCTAAAATGTCAAACTATTCCTTTAAATGTTCACAATGGCCTTGACAACTGGCAGACGTGACAACATTTACTTTACAATGAAGAGGAAACTGAACTTTTCACCTCAACTTCAGCAGCAACTGTACAACATCATTTTGGTTCCTCTGTGTATTGCTTAGTTTAGTTGGTCCATTGAAATTTAGAGGCCTGATGCCAAACGCAGTGTCTCAGTCTATGTGTACAATTCAAACTTGTGCTCCAGTTTGCCTTGAGGCTGACTCAGTTCATGTTAGAGTGGCTTTTCAGGTGCCTCCTCAGGTGGTTGAGACAGGTGTAGGTCTTTGGACAGATTTGGCAGTGGTACGGTCTCACCCCTGAGTGGTTCAGCATGTGCTGCTTCAGCACACTTCCATCTGAGAAGGCTTTTCCGCACTGAGAGCACACGTACGGCCGCTCTCCTGTATGCACACGCATGTGCACTGTTACCTTGTGTGCCATTGTGAAACCTTTGCCACACACTGTGCACTTGAATGGCCTTTCGCCTGTGTGGGTGAGCCTGTGAGTGCGCATTGCACCCATCTGGGAGAAAGCCTTGCCACAGTCTGGGCAGACGTGCGGCTTCTCTCCGGTGTGAACCCTGGTGTGACTCCTCAGTCCTCCTGCTGTGGAGAAACACTGCGAGCAGTGGGTGCACTGGTAGGGCCGCTCTCCTGTGTGAGTGCGCATGTGCTGCTTCAAATCGTAGCGGTTTCTGAAGCCGCGGCCGCACACCAGACAGCTCTCCGGCCGGTCATCGTTGTGGCGCAGCTCGTGGTTGGCCAGACATTTTTCAGAAAGGAAACACTTGCCACATTCCTGACACTGATAGGGTTTCTCATGGTCAACTCTCTGATGGTACTTCAGCTCACTGATGCCAGGGAAAGTCTCATCACAGTATCTGCACCTGAAGCGATGGTTGGGGCTGTAGGGAAGCTGGTGTTCACTCATCTGGTGGTTCCTCAGCAGGTGGGCCATCTTGAAGGTCTTTCCACAATGGGAACACTCGTACTTTGTCAGCAGCTGGACGCACTGATGTCTGACCCGCTCGTGTAGAGACCTGAAATGACACCCACACTTGGTACAAATGTGGGCAGCGTTTTTACACTTCCTCTTCCTGTGGCCGGACAGGTGAGCCTCTGTGCGGAAGGCTTTACCGCACTGAGAGCATTTGTAAGGCTTCACCGCAGTGTGGAACCTCTGGTGTTCAAGAAATTCAAAGCGATACTTGAAGCTCCTTCCACACAGCGGACAGTTATGTGTGACTCGACCTCGTGGGTAGACATTTTTCACAGATGTTTTCCTTGACGACATCGATGTAGAGGAAGTCCGATGAGCCGTGCCACCCTTCCGATGTTTACCTCCACTCATTAATTTTCCCGTCTCCAGTTCACCAACCTCTTCGTGCCGTTGTTGATGTTTGGCCAGACACTTGGAGGAGATAAAGCTCTTTCCACATTGCTTACACTGATAAGGCTTATCATGATCCACCTGCTGATGATACTTGAGGTCACCGATTCCTGAAAAACCAACGCCACAATGACTACATTTGAAAAGGCGGCTCTGGACGTGAGTTAGCAGGTGTTCCTTTAAGCTGCTAGACTTTTGAAAACTCTTTCCGCAGTGCCCGCAATCGTAGTTACGGCCCCGTTTTGGGCAATGGTGTCTGAATTTGTCCAGTGAGGTCGGAAAACTGTTCCCACATTTAATGCACAGGTAAGCAGCATTTTTGCATTTCCGTAGCCTGTGCCCAGCCAGCAGAGTGGCTGTTCTGAAAGCCCTCCCACACTCGGAGCAGTTGTAAGGCTGCAACCCACTGTGGACCCTCTGGTGCTCAATGAGGACAGAGTGATGCTTGAAACACTTGTCACACTCGGGACATTTATGCATCCCTGACTGCTGTCTCCTGCGAGGAGACGCTGACATGTCAGTCCTTTTTGGCGATTCAGGAAAGTCAGCTGACGTGGACGGGTTGGTAGACAGCTCTTCGTCAAACATGACGATCTGTGGAACGTCATTATTTTCATCATCGCAGGCACTCGGGTGGGAGGCGATGGCCACTTCCAGCGATGGAGGGAGACACAGAGAGGGAATGAGGAGATCATCTGACTGAAAAGGAGCTGCAGGGAAAATATGAAGGAGAAAATGAAAACAACAAAGTGTTAATAAACAGCCCCATTCTTCTTCAACTAATACACCACATGTTGACATGTTTATAGTAAATATAAACTGTGAACACACCAACACTACTCTTAGCCAGTTTTCCATGGCACTGTTTGCTTTGGAGAAGAAATTTAAGGTCCTCGCCGTTTGAGACGCACTGCATGTAGTCCTCTAGGACAGAGGGGGCAGCACTGATCCAGGATGCTGTCTATAAAAGAGGCAGAAAAAACAAAACAAAACAAAAAAATCAAGTTCAAAGTTTTTTGTTAATTTTCTAATCTTTAGAAAATCCTCTGCACCTGTTTGAAATCTGGTATTGGCAGCAGCTCCTCCAGTCTGGTGAAGAATTCACAAACCAGAGTCTCCAGAGCTGTGTCGAAGTCAGGCCCGTACTCCACTGGAAACACGTTCTGTCAGAAGGAAGCATCAGCACATGGCATTATCCTTTACAAACAAACATCATCACGTTTTATTAGGTAAATATGTGAATGCTGGCAAACCATAATACTGACAACACCATATAAAATAAATGCAATATTGGTTTTACCTTGAGGAAGTGTTCTCTGCCATCAGTGTCCTCAATGAGGCCTTGCACCAGCTTCATGAAGTTCGCCTCTGGTGCTTCAATAACAGGATCATTTGTCTGGGTTAGAAAACAGTACACGACAGTAAGATGCTTTTAGGAAAACAAAATATGTTAGTGAATATGATAAAAACATTAAACAACAATGTTTACAACTTAATTATGTTGATTATTTGTATTTATTTATTTGCTTATATTGTCACAAAATAGGGAAGCTTGAACCAGTTAATGTATTTGAGACTTCACAATCAACGATAAATCAGTCATCAAAATAATGAATTAGTTAGCCGGCCAATCACTTCAGTTCTACACCCGACCAATAAAAACACTCACCTCCTCAATGCAAGAAGATCGGATTCGGTTGAGGTGGGTCTCAACAGCCTTGAGATCTTCGGGGTGCTCAGAACGCAACAGTTCAAGTGTCGTCTACAAAACATGGATTTCATGATTTTAATGTTTCCGTGTTACCGTTTCTCTTTGAATAGTTGTCATAAAATACATGACAGACCTACACATTTCGAAACACTTACCCTTGCTCTCAGACCCAGTGAGAGCAGCCTCCCTTCTCTTTTACTCATCAGCTCAGGTACTGCATCTGTTACCATGGACACAAACTCCTCCAGTTTCCCATAGTGCTTTATGTTCCTCTGGCGGACCACTTCCCACATCACTGCCGACATCAGCCGAAGCGGTGGAACAAGGAGTGCCAGCGAAGACAGGGGGACGCTGAATTCTTCAGAGGGGAATTGGATTGGGTCAAACAAACTTCAAAGCAGGATGAGAACCTTGTACACTGCAACGTCTGTTACACATGACCACAGTAATGTTGTATATGCGGACATTAAAGAAGACGTTAGAATGAAATATTGGATCAATGTGGTATGCAAATACTCATGAATACTGTGGGGTGGTAATCACATATTATTTGATGGGTAAAGGGTACTGGAGGGACAGCCACTGAACACAGCATGGTGTGTTCACTGCCCTCAGCTATCCCTTCCTGTGATGCACTGGCTACGTCCCTGTGTGCGGTCCTTATCTACAGCACCAGGCTGATGTTCATACTGCACGTCTAGATCCACACACTCATTGCATGTTTGCAGGTGTAAACAGTGGGATAGTCCCCAGATAGAAAAACAAACCAATTCACTTTTCTGCACTGCACCGCACACTGCGCGGAATAGAGAAGGAGTTAATGTTTCAGTTAGATAGAAGCGAATTTACAGTTAAACGCTGTGTTAGCAAAAAGCTACTTGTTAGCTAAGGTTACCCCCTTTATCTCAAATGAAACTGCGTCTTGATAAGACCCAAACGCTGTGTTGCGTTTGATAAACACGAAAAACGCTTCGGTTTTAAAAACTGTTTAAGAAGACGTTTCGTTCCTGTTTGCGTTCAAGGCAAAGCTTTTGCTAATAGCTAATATTACAAGGCTTAGCCACAAGGCCGCTGATGTTGTCTGATAAAACCGGCTTATTATTGGGAAAAACAATTCTTGTTCCAGGGATTAGTCGAGGCCTGGTGAGCCTTAGCTAATCCCTAGCTGTAGCTATTCGACTAGCCGCAGAATACGCGAAAAATACATAGTCTCTCCGAGCTTCGCATGCTAATACATACCCATGTCGTTCATTGTGGAATTCTTTATTAACGACGGACAGAAAAGTCATTACAGTGGAGTATCTTTCATACTTTTCGGTTAGCGCGCTAGCTAGCCGCATACGGGGCTTCAGGCGCCAACTTCTTCCTGAAACACGTTATTCATTCTGGGGAGCGTTGGCCGGCCAGTGGGAGTTTGGAACAGCGACGTTCGTTTTCGTCTACGGGGCAGCCCGGATGAGCAATTCCTATCCATTTGACTGTCAAAATGAGAAGCACCGCCCCTCCGAATGATCAAAAGACTTTATCTTTAAAACATTTAAACTTGGTAGATTGTATTTCCATGTATTCCGTGTATTTTAATTACATAAAAAACACTAAGATAATTGTATCTTAAAAGTTTTAAACAAATTTCTAAAAACTACACATAAAACTATCAGTAATTTAAAGTATGACAAGTTTTGCCTCGAATAAAGTTTGAAAAAAATGATTAAAAGGAACTTTACTTGTTTTTTCTTCTCTAATTCTCTAGTTCTCTAATTTAATATTATCACCATGTACGTTGTACAAAACCACTGCAGGATGTTTCATGATGATTGCAAGTACAAATTGTGCTGTTGACAGACACAAATATGATACTTAGATGAGAACCCTTGAGCTTTATGGGCATCATTTAGCTGGGCTTTATTGTGTTGTTATCTGTTTACTAAGAGACCCTTTTACATAAGTTTTAATGATTTCAGAGAAAGAAAGACAGACCCAAAACTGCACTTAAAGAATTTTAGAGGACACACTCAGCTCTACATGATAAGACATGATAAGCAATCAGTCAGTAAAAACAGGAACATTTTTTTAAAGTCAGTTCTTAAAAGAGAGGGTGAGTGTGAAACCTATCACACAGTGTAACACCACAATTAGCACACGCTAGTTGCAAAAGTATGATACACGTGTAAAAAATACTATATTTGAACTAATGAATTTAAACAGACTGGTTTTGCCCTGTGCTGTGTGTTTTCAAGTGTCTCTTCAGGTGATTGAGGCATGTGTAAGTCTTTGCACACAGCTGACAAGCGTAGGGTCGCACCCCTGTATGGTTCATGGTGTGCTTTTTTAATTCGCTGCCACGAGAAAAACCCTTCCCACATTCAGAACACACATACGGCCGTTCCCCGGTGTGAACGCGCATGTGAAGTGTCACTTTGCTCGCCATTGTGAATCCTCTGCCACATACAGTGCACTTGTATGGCTTTTCCCCCGTGTGGGTGCGCCTGTGTATCTGCAGCTCGCCAGCCGAAACAAAAGCCTTGCCGCAGTCAGCGCACAGATATGGCTTCTCTCCTGTGTGGGTCCTTATGTGTATGTTCAGGTTTCCCGACACTGAGAAACGCTTCCCACAGTACGTGCACTGAAACGGCCTCTCGCCCGTGTGACTGCGCATGTGAAGATTCAGGTCGTGTTTGTTCTTGAAACCTTTGCCACAACGCACACAGACCTGAGTTCTCTTTTGCCTGTGACGCAGCTCATGGGCTGTTAAACAGGCAACAGAACTGAAAAACTTCCCACACTGCATGCACTGATTGGACAGCTCGGGAGGATGAATCTTCTGGTGGGATCTCAGCTCACTCATACTGGGGTACACTTCCCCGCACTGTCTGCACTTGAAGATACGGTTCTGGGTGTGGGTCAGCTCATGTTTAGCCAGCAAGTGCATTTTCTTGAAGCTTTTACTGCACTGGGAACAGTCAAACTTCTGGACACCATGAATGCACTGGTGTCTAAATCTGTCCTGTATTGACTGAAAGCTATTACCACACTTGATGCAGATATAAGCTGCTTTCATGCACTGTGTCCGCCTGTGAGTCGACAGGTCAGAGGTCCTCCTGAACGCCTTTCCACACTGGGTGCACTTGTATGGGTTTTCTCCCGTGTGCAGCCTCTGATGCTCCAGGAGTTCATAGCGGTAAATGAAGCACTTTCCACACTGGGAGCATTTGTGTGCAACTCTTTGCCGTGGAGGGCCAATCATTGAGCTGGACAACCCAGAGCTCTCAGGAGATGTAGAGGGAGCTCTGCGGGTTTTCTTCGCAATGTGAACGCCGGGAATACCGTCGCTGCATGTCCCTCCTGCTGCTTGTTCTGTGTTGCTCCCGTCCAGAGTGTTTGTTTCCTCTTCTGATGGCCGTCTAGCATCCTGTATCCTTGTATCTCCCTCCTCCTGAGGAGAAATCCCCACAGATTCTCTTTGGTTCTCAAATGTTTGTGTGTTAGATTCCACATCTTTGGTGTTGGTCCCTGCCAGCGAAGGATGGAGAGATAATGATGAGAGAAGCCGCTGCTCTGAGGGAGAAGGCGCTGTTTGAAAAGAGAAATTACGAAAAAGTTAGAATCATTAATTTATATTATTAAGATACTTGTCAAAGTGGTTGTAAATCATCTGCACTGCAATAATTAGTCATTACCAAATAATCTCTCCATTATTTTTTTTTAATTACTTGATGTAACATTTTGCCTATACATTTAAAAAAACTATGAATAATTATATTAACATAATAATAACATTTCTATCAGTTTATAGTTATAAACCTACTTACCATTGGTGTCCATCTTGGCCAATTTAAGGTGGGCTCTGGTTCTGAGGAGTCCTTTGATGTCATCTTCTTTGGATACACACTGCATGTACTCCTCTAGCACAGAGGGTGTATCACTGATCCACACTGCCATCTTCATTAAAACAAACAAAACTGTTTACAGACTGGAACCAGACAACAGATCTCCGGAAATTCATTGTATTGTCATTTTTATGACAAAGGTTGTTCTCTTTACCTGCTTAAAGTCTGGTACATGCAGCAACTCCTCCAGTCTGGTGAAGAACTCACAAACCAGTGTCTCCAGGGCTGCATCAAAGTCCAGCCCATACTCCACAGGAACCACGTTCTGCGAAGCGGAACATTTTCAGCCCAAAACATGGATGCAAAACCTCATCTTATTCACCTCATGTTGCTGCATCATTTGACAGTGATTTCATGTCAAAACTAACAATGGAGGCAAAAGCAGAGGCGCACCTCGAGGAAGTGCTCTCTCCCTTTTGGGTCCTCCAGGAGTCTGTGGACAAGCCTGACAAAGTTGGCCCCAAGAGCATCAGTTCTTGGATGAACCTGTAAAGCAGAGATACACAAATATACACATCTAAAATAAGCAACACACTTTAAAATAAAAAAAAAGAAGAAAATTCATAATTTAAAAAGTTACCCACTTGTTTTGAGCTGGACGACAGGAAGCTGTTAAGGTGTGTTTTAACTTCGCTGAGATCATCCAGCTGTTCAGAGCTTAACATGTGCAGTGTGATCTGCAAAAGCCAGAAAACAAGAGTCACTGACAAGTGAGAAAAGTAAAGAACCCCAACCACAGTGGAGGCTGCAAATAGAAAAATGCAACTGCAGGCTCTTTCCTCTTCTCGTTAGTTTGTACTTTCATACTGAATTGCACTTACTGTCTACAAACATTACAGAAACAATTCCACAAAAGAAATATATCAACAATACAAAGTAGCTTTGGCACGATACAAATATTACTTTTTAAAGCTAATATCTTCAAATGTAACAACAGAATGCTGGTATATAACACATCTGAAGCTCCTACCTTTGCTCTCAAGCCCAGAGTGAGCAGCCTTATCTGTCTGCCTGTCAGGATGTCTGGGATGATGTCAGTGACCAGCGACACAAACTCCTCCACCTTCCCATAATGCTCGATGTTTCTCAGACGAACCACTTTCCACATCACAGCCGACATCACCCGCAGAGGTGGAACCAGGAGCCTCAGCGAGGACAGGGGCAGGAGACCCTCTGTAAGGAGGAGGAGTTTAATGTAACGTTATTATTTTTACAATAATAATGCACTGTTACATCAGGAACAAAGCAAAACTGTAAAACACGGTCTCCAGATTACAGGCAGGAAGTTGCACTGAGATAGCATGTGATGAATCCACAGGGTCCCTTCAGCTGAAAGGTCATGGAATCATCAACGAAGCAGGTTGATAACATTTGTGCACACATGCTGCACATGCGACAAGATCGGGCAGACTAATCATATGCACAACATCAATTGCAAGGCCTGAATGTATTTTACTGTGATATATTGAGTGTAATATATGAGTTTTCTTAGCCTGTTGTTGTGGGTTTTAATGCCTCCTTCTGGGCTTGTTCTTTAGTGAAAAAGAGATTTTCACCTCAGTGTGACTTTTGGGTTCTTTGGGTGCACAGAAAGCAGTGTTTTGATTACTTTTTCATTCCAATGTGACTATTTGAGGCTTGTGGATGTCTAAAATATGACCGTAGCTATAACATGTTAAAATGCCACTCTGTCTCATTTGATGCATTCTCTATAAATATGACATTCATTCATTTCATTAGTTTAATAAGCTGGGCGAACGTGCAGCACAGATGTACAACATCAACAGTTTCTCAACGACTTGGAAAACGTAATTAGTCAGTATTATGACTAAAAAAATGAATGCGGTATAAATTTCTTCTCCCCTACATTTAAAGCATCTGCAACGCTTTCAGCAACAATTAAGGCTATCATCAGTTCCACAGGTCAAGGCTGAGAAGTTGCTGTTTGCAGATAGGCTAACAGCAAAACAAACCGACACGACTCCCAGCAAAACATAAAACGTTACCCATTTCATTCCCCCCGAAGAGCTATGACAGCTGAATCGACACAGAGAAGTATGTCCTAATTAAACTGTCTCCCTGCTGCAGGAACTAGCTGTGAAAATTAGCTTCTAGTCCAGCACCTCGCAGCCTCTCTATCGCTGTCATATGCAGCTAAACACAACTTCCGGATGCTTCTTCTTCGTCTTGTGTATTTCGGTTGATACCCTGTAGCTTTACCGCCACCTACCGTCGGCTAAAAGCAAAAACAGCTCACTCCCATCGACCAAATACAGCTGTGATATTTCAGGATGGACACATTTCATATTTTTTTTAATCATAGCGTTCAATAAATCTGACTATAATTCTTACTTTATACTTTATAAAAGTAAATCAAAGACACAGTATAGGGAAAACAAAACGTATCATGAATGTAATGGTAATGTAACAGAAATGTGCGCATACATAGTCTTAAATCTACCTCTTTCCAGACCTCTGTGAGAATCACTGAACTACACGTGCACGTATAAACACATTGCAGCCAACACCTGTTACTTGTGAGACTGACAGAAAAGCTGTGAACTGAAACTTAAACTACACAGACACATCTTTACTACATGTTCTGCAGTATGACATGAGTATTTCATATTGTTGGCCTGTCTGTTGTCCCCTACTGACTCTCCACATTTACAGACAGCAGTCACAGTATCACCTGGAACATCTGTAGGTGCATCTACATCTAGTCATTCTTCACACTGATGGGTAGATGCATTTACCCCCTGGCGGTGACACTGAAGGTTTTTAAGTGAGGGCCTCATAAGTAGAAAAAGAGAACCATGGGAAAAGTAATTAGATAGTGCCTCATCAGACCATCTGGGCGGCGTTAGCCACCATGACACCAAATAAATCCCTGCAGTGCACGGTGACTGACAGACGGGCACTCGTGTACCTAAAAGGCCATTTCCTTTCCTTTTGTTATTATTTCTTCAGTATATTTTTCTTTTTGAATCCTTTGAAGAGTTGATTTAAAGGACTTTCAAGTTGTTGAGAAAATACATTTTTGGCCAAGAAGTAAAGCAGCAGTTTATTGTATGCTGCAGCTTTAAATGTCATTGCTGCAAATCTAATAACATAAGCAAAAATTTGACTGACTACAAAGGTTAAAGCAAAATTTTATAACAATGGATCATCACTAGTATAGTGGAGCAGCTAAAATGTCAGATATTTCCCTCAGGAGTTAGCGGAGATCAAGAAAAGAGTATGTTGGAATGACATTTGCACGTGAGTGAAAACAAATTCTAATGTTAATGTTGCTGTGTATTTGGAGGAATTTAACAGGCAAGAGGTTTGACTTTTAACTTGACTACTCGACTAAAAGTCAAGTTGTAAGTCAAAATAATAATGAGTCAAAAGTTTGACTTTTTATTGTTTTGTTTATTTTTATCACCGTTCATGTCCTTTAGGGGGTTTTGTTTCTTGGCAGAAATGGGCTTCCATAAAAAACACAAATCTCAGGAAGAGAGACACCTGTTTTCTCTTAAGACACTGCAAAGTAGTTTAGTGTTTACTTGTAATTTACTGTAAAATGTAAACTAACTGAAATAATAACCCAATCTATTGTGACTTTGAGTACTTCATACATTTCACTCTGGCAACAGACAGATTTAAAGACACATATAATATCATGTTGAAAAATTAATTACATTCCCTCTGACCCCTTTGACCGATGACGAGACTGACAATGTGATCCACGACCTTCGTTTAACTAAATGTCATTTGGTGAAATGGCACACATAGAAAATGCATTTCATTAAATGTCTTTTGTATTAGAGTTTAGGATGTCCGCATTCTATGTAGATGTTTTGTAATGCATTATGTTGACATTGCTGTGTTTTACTGTGTGCTGGTGCGTTTTGTAATTAGACATAGTGCCTTTTTAATCTTTTTAAAAATGTTTGCTCTCTCTGATGAAGCTTTAATCTCCGCCACATGTCCAAACGCTTAAAAATCAGATCAATTACCAAGTCACATTCAGTCAAGTCACATTTTTCTGGCACTTCACGAACAAACCAAAATTAAATTCGAAGGAAGCATCTGTCTGTTATGAGGTTGGATGGCAAAAGTATAGTGTGTGTGTTGTGTTATGTATGTAGGTCTACATGTGTACTGTATGTATGTGTGTGAAAGAGAAAAAGAGAGAGAGTGCGTGCATTTGTGTGTCTGTGAGTGTGTAATTAAAACAAGTGATTTTTTTCTCTTTTTTTTTTACACACAGATTATCCCTCCATCCCAGCTGGTCGGAGTTGGATTTGACCACCCCGACAACCAGCGAGAGGAAATCTCTTTGGGGATAAATCCAAATTGGCACCCTTGATGATTTTTTTTTTCCAAACTGAAAATGTGGCTTTTCAACTTTAACTCAAATCTAAAAACAACAAAACATTTTTACAACATCTTGAAGGATGAACTTTGAGCTAGAGATGGAAAATACACGCAAATGCCAAAAAAATATTGCAGTTTAATATTTTTTATGGCTGTGCACTGTGTACTATTGGATTTTTCCACGACTACAGAAGATTTATTGGTGGTTAATCATGCAGCAGCATTACTGTGGAGTATTTTTTTGTGTGCATGATCCTACTCTTGAACATACCTCAATAAATAGATGAAGTCATTAATCACCACAGACCATTTCGGCTACATTGTTTAGGGGTTTATGTGACTGTACTGCATTTGTGGAGGCATTATAAACAAATTCAAGCTTTAAAGGGCAATACACTCACCGGGACAGACAGCCATGGAGATGCAGAGGTTTGCACATCTGTCCTGGTTTTTTTTTTTTTTTCATACACATGGACTCAGAGAGAGAGAGAGATTTAACAGCGCTGTGCCTTGTAATGAGGTCAAATCAGCTAACTGGTTCCTCATGTGAAAATGAAGAGACACTGCTCGGTTTAAAATTTTACTTTTGTTTTTCACTGCAGCAAGGTATGTTCAAATCTATACCCAGAAACGTAAAAACAATTAAAGGGCAATGTGTTTAAAAAAGACAAAAACGTGTGTCATCTAGCTATTTAAATATTGGCTACTGAGAGTTGCAAAACCCCACAGATATGGAAAAGAGTTTTATTTCCATTAAAGATATCAATCCATAAAATTATCAACCTAAATGCAGAACATATAGCCAGGTTCTCAGGGGAAGTCTTTTATATAAAAATGAACACAGTATATATAACTTCCTCATATCATGTTATGGCCATCATGAGAGTCACTGAAATGGTCTTTCAATATAAATACATTACAAAAAATAGGTAAAAATTAGCTTTACATACATTACACAGCCTCAAAGTTCTTTACACAGTTAATTACAAAACTAGCTTTCAGTGCATTCATGCTCTTCCAATCGACATCCATCAGGTCAAATTCAATGGTCTAGAGATATTCTGAGACATGTGCGGACAACAATAAAGATCAGGCACATAATTCAGGGATCATTAGTACACCCAGCCCTTCTTTGTGATCAATAAATCAATACAAGTTAGACTTGTCATAAAATAATAAGATATTCTAAATTTATTTAAACTTATGTCTCTTATGTCGTCTATTTTTTTCATATTAGCATTGGTAAAGATGGAATAGGATAACAAATAATGATGCTTTTCCTCATGTTTTTGTGTCACAACCTGAATACACATGATGATGATATTTCAACCAGGGGCAATAGCTCTAATATAACATACAGTATAAAGCAACTTCAGTCACTTTAATCAAAGTGCATAACAAGGAATAATTTAATTTAATTTGAATCATAAATGAAATAAAATCCCCCAAATTAGAAAAGTTATTAATTTATTGTTTTGGCCTACAACTATTGTTGTAAAATGTAAAGTGGGAAATTTTGAGAGCTAGTTTTAGTTTTGTACATTTTAAGGTGTTAATAACAGTCATGCTAGAGCTCTATTGCAAATTGCATATGAATGTATATCAGTTGCAACTCAATGCATCATTAGTTGAGAATATAGCTTGCAAGCTTACTAGGAAACATGTGTGCTGTTCAGTATTCTCATCTAATTTTAGTTTTGTCATTCTGCTGTTTTACAAGCACAATGGCTACAAACCAGACACACATCTGAGCACACTTACTGTATATGTGAACAATATAGGTATGTAATCTGTTCAACCAATCAATATTAACATATCTGGTCATGTGTACAATAAAAGCAAAAAATGTGCACAACACACAAATATATTTTTTTCATAAATAAATTTCTGTAACAAACACAGATTGGTAATTAAAATCCCTCTCGAATGTTGCTTGAAAATGGTGCTAATGTTAAGCTAAATTCATTTTACATTAGCTTATTTATTTGTTAGCTACTTTTGCTAATGAAAACTATTTTTTTTGTCCCTTTAGTGTCTCTTCCATTGTCAGACTTGATGTGATGTTAAGGTGAACTCATTCAAGATACAAATTTCACCAAGTACTGCAGAGTTTTTAGGACAAAAATATATGAAACGTCAACTTTAGTAAAATCATGAATGTAGCTTACTTGCGTGCCTGCTAGCTAGCTATTGAGCCAATAACATCTAACAGCATTTCTAGTGGTGGCAAAATGACTGGACTCAAAAACCATAGATAAAAGAAAACAACTTGTGCCATTTGGCCTTGTTGCACCGTTGTATCACGTCTGAACATTTTTAACTTAATGAAAATTTTACATGAGAACTAAACATTTCTGTTAAAGCTGATGTTCAGAATGGTAAAAATTGGGAAGGTTCGGTTTTGACATGGTGTGAGGTGTGAATTTTAACTTCTTATTTTCTCCATGGAGGTCGTGACTGTGTTACAGAAGTTACTTCTAGGTTGTTCAATTTAAACAGAGGCTACAAGTTCCTGAAAAATATATTGCATATTTTCTCGGCATCAGCTGAAATATAAAAAAAAGTTAATTTCTTAGACCACAAGTTATTTTCAGCTATATTTTCTCCTGTAAACAAAATAGACAAAAACCACATAAACACTCTCCACCAGATTGAGTCTCAAAGAAATGTTTCCTCGTAGTTTTCACCAGGCTCACAAAGTTCAGAGTCTCTGGATATCGATCTGGCAACCCCAGAGAGGTCACTGACTGCCCTGGTCACGCTTTCATATGATGGTGGTGAGGACATTTCAGTATCCTGTGTTGTCTCAATGACCTCCATCCCCATAGGTCCATAGTGCTGTATCATGGAGGCTATCAGGCCCTCTGTTTCTGGAGCATTCTCCACATCCACTACAGTCTCGTAATTTATCTGTCTGTAGAGGTAGGATGCCTGCTTCATCTGCCGGCGCACCAGATGCCTTCTGTAACACCTCTGGATAATGATCGCAGAAACCTCCTCCATTTTGCGGCGCAGTGTGGAAGTTATGGGCTCATGGGAAATCTTGGAAGGGTTGGTCATCATAAACTTCTCCTCCATTTGCTGCTTTAGGGCATCCATCTCACCTGATTCTCCCAGGACACGTTTTGTGAAGGCAAAAAGGATATCCAGGCAGTGGATCCTATCCCCACTGACCATGGGAAGGTCCATGGAGATCAGCTTGATTCTGTTGGGCTTAGCTATGCGCAGTGGCTCTGACAAAGTGTCCGCAAAGATTGACAACATGGAAAACTCAATGAACTGTGTGGCCTCAGAATCAAACTTCTCCCAAACCTCATAAAACATCTCGAAGTCGTCCTCGCTCAGTGGCTCTGTACTCTCCTCGGTGGCAACGCTAAAGTTCTCCAGGATGATTGCTATGTACATATTTACCACAATGAGGAAAGAAATAATAATGTAACTAACAAAGAAAGCTATGCCCACTGAAGGGCTGCCACAGTTTCCCCGGGTGTTTGTGCCAGTATTGACAAAGTTAACGTCGCACTCTTCTGGTGAGCTGGACATAATCGGACTCAGGAGGTTGTCCCATCCTGCTGAGGTGCTGATCTGAAAAAGGCAGATCATACTATTCCCAAAGGTCTCAAAGTTAAACATGTCATCAATCCCATCTTGTTTTTTCACGTAGGCAAAGTTTGCCATACCAAAGATGGCATAGATGAACATGACAAGGAAAAGCAGGAGGCCAATGTTGAACAGTGCTGGCATGGACATCATTAAGGCAAACAGTAGAGTCCTTATTCCTTTGGCTGCACGTATAAGTCGAAGTACACGTCCTATCCTTGCCAGTCTGATGACTCGAAACAGGGTTGGAGAAACAAAGTACTTCTCAATGATGTCTGCAAGAACGATCCCTGAGAAGCCAGAGAAAGACAAAGAGTCAGTTAAAACCTTTCACCTGACTCTGCAGTTCCACTCATGCTCTGCTAACTAAATATGTAGCAATTACATCTATCTATCTATCTATCTATCTATCTATCTATCTATCTATCTATCTATCTATCTATCTATCTATCTATCTATCTATCCTTTAGTGAAGGTAATAGCTCATAAAGTATATCTTTTTGTCAGTTTGACTCCACTTACCCACAATAGAGAGAATTATAACCACAAAGTCAAAGATATTCCATGCAACGGTGAAGAAATAACAGCGGAGGGCAATGATCTTGATCAGACATTCAGTGGTGAAGATCACAATGAAGACCAGGTTGATTTTGTTGAGGATGGATTCCATGCGCTCTGACTGCTCATCTGTTTCCACCATCATGGTCACCATGTTGACAATGATGAGCATCATGATCATGATGTCAAAGGCTTGCTTGGACACAAGATCGAAGAAGAAGGCTTGGAGAATGTTCTAGGATTAGGAAATACAACCGGCAAGTCAAGTCAGTCAATATAAGATTGTTAGTGCAGTTTAATTAAGACTTTTGGCAGGACACTATGCAGATTAGAGGTTATTGAAAATCTGTTTCTATAGGAATGGATATTTGTGAAATATTTGTCTAAAAAATATTGTTTTACCGCCGGCCTTGGTATTGGCTTTTGAGGTTTTTTAGATCCCAACTTCTTCATAGCGTTATAGTATTTTTTTTGTTCTTCAGTCATGAAGATATCCTGTCCACCTAAGTACATGCAAAAAGAACAACATTATTTTTACAGAAAAATGTTAAAAAAATACATTTTAAAAAATCTTTAGTAAGGCATTTCAATGAAATTAGAATCAGTTAGTGTTTTCACAGACTTCCTCATATTTGTTCTTTTTTCCTTAAAAAACTGCATCCATCTTATTCATTCACGGAATTACTGCTGAATACCAAGTGGCCCGTGTCTGACATCAGCGTTGTCAATACTCATCTTTCTTTTCTGCTGGTTAAAGTTGTCAATGATGACACCAATGAAGAGATTGAGGGTGAAGAAGGAGCCAAATATGATGAAGACAACAAAGTAAAGGTACATGTAGAGGTTGATTTCTCTGATGGGTTGCTCCTCCACCTGAAAACAAAGAGTTAAAAAATTAGCTGGTTACTGTGACATGGTTATGATGTAGACTCTGTACATGGATAGATATACTTACTCCTCTTGAATCAACAGCTGCATGCATTATTTCCATCCACCCTTTAAATGTAGCCTATAATACACAATAACATTTAACAACATTATTATCTGACTGCTGCATTTGATTGTGAACTAAGGCTTTAGCCATAGGAAACTAATATTAATCCTTAATTAACTAAAATAAATTCATCACAGTAATTCAAAATCTCTAAAGGTAAACTGTTTTTGGCTGATCTGACAGAAAAAGCTTACCACTTGCAGAAGAGACAGGTAGCCAAGTCCAACATTGTCAAAATTGACCTTCACTTTTGTCCAGTAGAACTGAGTGTCATTCATAGCGAGACACTCTGATTTGTTGTTGACCACAGACACACTGTGGATGAAGCCTGTTCTGTTTACACACTTCCCAAACTTGCCAGCAAACAGGTTGACTCCCATGATGCTGAAGATGAGCCAGAAGATAAGACACACGAGCAGCACATTCATAATGGAGGGGATGGCTCCTATGAGAGCGTTTACAACCACCTGATGAGCAACAGATAGGACAGGGGTTAGTTAGAACTGAACTGAAGTTCTGCACTATAGCTTTAAGCTGACAGGAAACATCTGTGTATGTTTAAGCTGAAATTTAACATTTGTTATGTTTCCTAGCCTGCTAAATAAATCATCTATATTTTAACGGTAAATCTAATTAAGTGGAAACATGCCTGTATCATTTGAAGTTAAGCCATTCTCATATGTTTCATAGTCATGACCAAAGTGACCATGACCAAGTCCATGCCTGTAGCTCTGACAGCTATGGTAAAGTGCTTATAGTGGACAACGAACACAAGAAAAACAAAATAGAAAACCACACTGGACGAAGGTGAGAATGATATTTTCCTGGAACTATAGCTCAGGTATATATTTTTTTCCTCACCCTCATGCCTTCAAATCTGGACAAAGCTCTGAGAGGTCTCAGCGCCCGCAGGGTCCTCAGGGACTTGATTGCAGCAAAGTCAGAATATCCTAGTGAATTTGCTACCAGGCTTATCAGTGACACCTATATGGAGTAGACAAAGAAAGACATGTATACTGTGAGAGACATAATATAAATGTATAAAATAATTTATATCCATATTTAATCCTTTGTGGGAGAAGTAACAATATATATATATATATATGTTTATATATTTACAGTACAAAAGGGAGATCCACCAAACATTGTGAAAGGCACTGGATTAAAGCAATATCACATACATTATTTTACCTATTAGTCTAGGGACATTTTCTGAGCAAATAACTTCTAGTTAGTTAATTAAGAAAAAACATCATAAAAGTCATGAGATATAGGTAGAAAACATTTCAAGAGCCATAATTTAGAGTTTTTGTGTATTTTGGGACATTCCACAGTTAGGAACACGATTGCAAAAGTTTGAGGTATAGATTTAGTTTGGTTGTTGTATCATCTTTTAGCAAATTTAGACTTCCACTCTATTCTACATCCAAAACAAAACAAAATGGTATTCCGCTGTCGAATGACCCTTGGATGACAGTTATGAATGAAAATGGCATGACAGAAAAATGAAGGAAAACTCATGTCATGACTGATGATGACAAAACACAGACAAGTATGCACACATGGACAAAATGTGCCCATGCATGCATACTCAGCTATATATGCATATAAAATATGTATATATATCAAATAGAGTGAGTTTTATAAAGAATTTATATCCATCTTTGCCAAATTTGTTTCCCAATTTGCATCCAATTGATCCAATAAGTCCATTAACAACAATTTAGGACCAATAAGGCCCCAATGGTCTGTATTTCTTTATAAAAGTCTATTTACACATGTGTTTGTCCAATATATCTAAAGAAGATACTCAAACAAATTTATTCTGGGGACAAGAGAAGTTTTGGCTCCAAGAAAGTACAGTCAGAAAAATATATATATATATATAAAAAAAAAACAGTAAAAGAAAGTCAGGTGGTACTTTTCATCGAGAGAAACAAAAGGTTGTTGCATTGCTCAACAGGTATTGTCTGTTCCTCCACACAGACATAACAAATAACACTCCATACGTGAATTAGACACAGTAGTTCAGACAAGAACTCAACCTCTGCACTGGTAAATGAACAATAATGATAATAATAATGTAATGTTGTTGTTTTTTGGTACAAAGAACACCAGATCTTCTGTAGATAAACCTTAGAGTACATGGCACTGCATTTGTTTTTGATATAAAAGCCAAGGTCCTGAAGTCACTAATTTAAAGGATTGTTGTGTAGTTTTACAGCGCAACAATGTTTTTAACACATTTCATAAGAAGTGCATTTGTTTGGAATCAAGACGGTGGCTTTTGATATCTCAACAGAAAGCACTTACGAGTGAAGAAACACAGAAGCATTTGTGATGCAGATGCAAGTTTCCAGTCTCAGAGCCCATACTCACCTGGGACCTGCTAACTACAACTTACCCTAACAATAGAGCGGTCTGTGGCAATCTGTGTAACAGCAGGTGAAATCAGAGGAGGTCAAGTCAGGCCTCAGGCTGCAAGCCTCGGGCACTTCGGATGACTACACACTACAGAGCCACATCCATTTTACCCAGCAGTTTACATGAGGACACTCAAGGTGACAAAGTGTAAAATGATTCATGTCACTAGAGCACTTCTTGCTATGTGTCTGGCATAAAAGCAAATGTGTAAAGTTTGTTTTGAATAGTAAAACTAATTACAGTACAATTTCAGTAAAGCTTGTGGTCACTTGTCGTGAAGAAAAATGAACTGTCAAGTGCTTTCCTTTGTATAATATGACACTTACCAAGCTGTAAACCCCACAAATACGAAAAGGTACATTCACAGTTCAACCTGTATTCTCAATGTGGGATCATTATGTCCCAACGTCTTTCATATAGTGAGAAAAGCATATTCAGGTTAGGGTTATCAAAATGTTGACTTACATCCACGATAAGAAAGTCAAGCCAGCACCAGTAGTTGGTGAAATATTTCTTAAAGCCGTATGCAATCCACTTGAGGAACATCTCCAGCACAAAGATGTAGGAAAAGACCTTGTCGGCAGACTCCAGCACCACCTTTACAACTTTTCTCTTCTCAATGTAGATATCTTCAAATGCCTGCAGCAGAAGACAGACAGCAGAGTCAACACCACCACACCAAAACTGTGTATTGCTATTGTTCAAGTTGGCAAGTTAGATAAGAAGGAGACTTTAATGAAATAGTTTTTGGTTTTTTAAGATAGGTTGGATGAAGTACCTGTCTATAGTCAGTGTTTTATCTACAGTGGATGGTGGCCAACACACTCAGTTTAGAGAAGCTGCACAAACAAACAATATTATATATAACATCACTGCTCTTGTCAAAAGAACCTGGTGGATAGGTGGCATCATCATGACACCAACAAATACAGAGCATATGAATATCCATCCATTTTCTGTAAGTGCTTTATCCCGTTTGGGGTCACGGGGGTGTTGGAGCCTATCCCAGCAGTCATTAGGTGGGAGGCAGGGTACACCCAGCACAGGTCACCAGTCTGTCACTGGGCCAATCATATAATATAAACTGCTCCTTTTTGTTTTTAGATTTTCCTCTCAAATAAGAACACTGTGTAGTCAATATACAAAACAGAATCAATGCAATTATTTTACAGGTACTATTATAAAAGAGCAACCTGTTATTTTAGATTTTTGCATTAAATTTTTTTCAAGCAGCTCTACATCCCAGCCTGAAAAAACTTTCACTTAGTAAATTACTTTATTTGTAAGACTTTTCATTGTTAGTGAATTTAAATTGAATTTCTATCTACACTTGCAGCAAATTGCACATATTCAACCAGATGTTACAGTTTGTTATTTTATCTCTATCTTTGCGTAAGTGTCACTATTAGCCGTTTCCTCTCCTACAGCTGTATTAATGCAACATTTGCTCCTTCTGCTACTTTAATTAGATGCGATTATAGAACACAGCAGGCGTTTGTTTGGCTGCACTATAAACACATGCAGCAGGTGATTTTCTGTTGTATTTCTGACAAAGTGGCTGCTCAGTGAGTGCCTTCAGAATTCTGACAACTTTAGTATTAAACCACACTTGCTGCTATCAACCAACAGGATTCTCCAAAACAAGCAGGACTGCAGGTTTTATGTTTAAAAATCTACTTTGGATTCATTTAAAAATAGTGTAGAATTATATTATATTCCTGGTAGCACCTAGAAATCATACCAGAGCCCCACTGCTGAGCAGGATCATGAAGATGATGAAAGTCTCAAACCAGCTGTGTTCCACGATCTGATAGCAGGTCTTCCTCAGCCTCCACCAGGCCTGACCAAGACCACGGCTGGTATCGATTTCACAGCAGTGACAGTGCCTTGAGCAGACTGAGTAAGATGGCAAGAACAAACCAGAACAGATTACAGCAACTAGTCATAAAAAGAGTAATAAGAATCTATAAAATCATACAGTTTCCAAACAGTTTTATCAGGATCACAACTCTCAATTCCTAATTCTCACATTCTGGGAAGCATTCCTCTGGCTCCATACTCTCTTCTGCGATGTCTGACAAGTTGTCCATATCATCTCCAGGCTTCCTTAAATCCACCGTGCTGCCCTCTGACAGGCTGATCTCCTCCTGGGTAGCGAGAGGACACACCATTACCAATTAAGTTCTCCCACAGTGAATGTAGGAGTTGTGATTAGTTTTATGTTCTTGACTTCTTCTGGCTCCATACTCTCCATAGATAGTACTTGACTGGTCAAGTACATAGTTGGTATACACATGTTAAGCACAGAATATAGACCTTGACAAAGATCAATAACTATAATAAATAACAGCTGTCACAGGATACACATCTGGTGTCACATCAATGATTTTGGTGTGGCCATACATGCAAAATGTATATGTACAGTAAGTATCAGAGCATAGTCAGTAGCCCTGCGCTCTGTGTGGATTCATCCCATCAAAGCTGGTTCACCTAGAAGCGCTGCCGTGCCTTTCAATTTCGTCTGAGCCTTAATACAACGTTGATGAGATTTTCATGCGTTCTAACAGAAACATATTTAACTTGCTTTATAGGAGAAAGGGTGCAGCTTCAATCCTATAAACCGGTACGAAGTGTAATCCAGCATTAAAGAGGCAACCACAGGACCTGGAGACCAGATTATCAGCACCTGCCCTAAGACAGAGCGGGGAGAATGTGCACTGATGGCTAGATTCAACATTGTATATGACAGGATCAGTGCGTTGTGTGTGCAGGTGTGATACATGTGCATGTGTATAGGCTGATTGCTGTTTTTCCTTTAAAGTGACCTCCTTTTAAAAACATTCTGATGTGACAGAGTAACAATTAATTTATAATTGACTTCTTAAAAATCACAATCTCACCTTCGTGTGTGTGTATGTGTATTTAAATTTCTACAAATGTAACATGTATCCTTCTTTACTGCTGAGCAGCTGCTGATGCCCAGTTAAGCTGATGGAGGGCTGCAGGAGGTTTTTTTTTTTTTTTTTTTCATTTCCATTTTCCCTGATGCCTAATTCTGCTGTGGTGTGGTGTGGAGCGGAGCACGGCAGGGAAAGAGAAAGAGCGAGCGCCAGACTGCAGCCTGCTCAGCTCAGCCTGGCCCTGCCTGGCTCTGCTCAGCTGTGTCAGTATAATCTGCTCTGCAGGGCCTGGCTCCACATCTGGCCTGCTGCTGTCCACCTGCCAGAAAGGACAGCAGAGACACACCCCCAACAAACACCCACAGCGCACAAAGTAACAGAGGAAATCCAGGAGGAACAGGAAAGGTAAATGAGAGGGATTCAAGAGGAAATCAGCCCCAACCAACCACAGATTCTGCCATTATCAGGACAGCCAATCAAATGTGGTGATAATGATACTAATTTGGTTATATTTAAGGAGCCAGTCACAGTGGTTTTAAAGGAAAAGTTTAACATTTTGGAGAATACAAATATAAAATTTCTTGCTGAACTTTAGGTCAGAGGATTGATACCACTCTCATGTCTGTAGTTAATTTTTGAAGCTCAGACCTGCGGCTGACTATCTTAGCTTAGCACAAACAGCTAGCCTGGCTAAAACCCACCCACCTGTTCCCCTAAAACCCAATTACTGACACAATATATCTGTAAATTCATGCAAAAACCAAAAATGTTACTTCACAGTCACAACAAGACTTAATGCAACCATGACCATAAAATTAAAATATGTTGTTTCTGCTCTTCAGATTGAACAAACAAGATTTAACATGTTAAGTAATGAGCTGCACAGGTGATGGCAGGTGGATTGTGCTTCCTGTCATCAGAGTCACGTTCGTTGTTCCCAGGCTTTATATTGTAAGTGCAGACATGAGATGCATATATAGCTTCAAATCTTACTTTTGGCAAGAAAGTGAATGTCTGTTTTCCCAGAAGGTCAAATTATATCTTTAATCAGGCAATGACTACATGTAAGAAAGTCATCTAATAATACAAATAACAGTGCTACTGCTAGTTTAGCTTTCTCTGTCAGACTTATGGTCCTTAGTGTGCTTGGTATAGTGGTTAACAGGGTGCAAAAGTGGTTAAAGCTCCTACATATCTACTTTCCTCCTACACTGGAGTTATTAATTATCATTTATACCCAATTAGACCCTTTTTGACAAGAGTGTGGGGCAGTATCAACTCTGCGTAACTGCTTTATCCCTCACTTTCCTGTTAGTCTTCTAATCAGTTGCCAGTCTTTATCACAGCAGACAGTAAGTCCCAGTAAGTGATGACAATGTTACAGCAAGGATAAAACCAGAAGCCAGAAACTAAAGCAGCTAAATGGAATCCAGCCATCATTGTTGTTATTACTCACGCCTGTGTTTTGTGCCATGTTAAACTGCCTTTAGGGAGAAGTCTTGTTGTTTTTAATTCTTAGTGGACATTTATCTCTGATCCACATGCTTCTCCGACTCTCTGATCGAGGTTAGGACTGAGTCAGCCAAGCAGCACCTTATTGTGGCATTCACAAAAAGGCTAATACTAATATTGTATCAGCATCAGAATGTGATTATATTGTGCAGTGGCTAAAATCCTATATGAATGTAGTCCTTCACTGACAGTGAAAGAAACAAAGATGAACAGACTAATAGATCAACTGTCCTGCATCATCTTCTCTAGGAGCTGGTAATAAAATATGCTCTCAATCATTTGTCAAGTTTGTATTATTGGTTGTGTCTGATTGGTTTATGAAAAAGCTTTTTGAGGAGACTTTGCCAGATGTTCTGCTGCATGACGTTAACTCTTAGCAACTCAGTGGGTCAAACTGAAATAAAACATCTGGATTCCCAAGTTATATTCGTCTCAGCGTGGCACTAGTCTCCGTCAGAGTTCACCTTGTCTGCCTGACAGATTAACAGATTATGTGTCCGCTTGGGTCTGGAAAGCCTCCACATTGCCATCCCCTTCGCAGCCCACCCCCTACTACTACTTCTGCCTAGCTCAGCCCTCCAACCACATTGTGCTCTCACTTCTGACTGACATGTACAGCAACAAATTGGAACTTAATTGCAAATAAATTCATTTCTGAGATTTGATGGATGAATCTGTTCAAAAGACGCTACGAAATAACTCATTTGAACTGTAAATAGTATGATGACAATTTAAATGAAGTATACAAACAAGACCAAAAACACTGTTTTCAAGTAAAGATAAAACAAATTAAAAGTACATTGTAATTTGTTACTGTTTGGAAAAATAGAGAGAGTGTTCAGTTTGTTTAATATATTTCCAATAATTAAACTGGAATTCATTTCTAGTCTAGAGTCACTCAACAACAGGGCAGCTGCACCTGCAACTATTAAAACATCTCCGCAGGCACTCAGTTAAAGGAAAAGTCTATTTTCCCTATAATAAGCCCAAAATTACTGCAAGGAAATATTTTCAGGAATCCATATAGGAAATAATTAGGAATTTACACTAAAGCCCCATAATGTGAAGCATGAGCCATATATTTTTTAGTATCGCATGTCTAATAAAGAGAGCAATATAAGGCTGCTAGCTGCAGGAACCATGAAAGCAAACTCAATAAGCGTGTTTAGTGTCTGAAATCCACTGAAACCAACATAAAACTCAACAGGGGTATAAAAAATAAAATAAAATGCAAAAGTGGAGTTATCTTGAATTCTTCTTGCTTTGATAGCGTTGACTTTGATGTGAGTCCCTCATGGCTTTACTCGAAGCAGGGATGTAACAGTGGCAGTAGTAGTTTGCATCCGGAGTCAAAAGCAAGACACTGGCTTTGACTGGAGTGCAACCCCTGGATTGTTTTTTTTCAAACTCACAGAGAGCAAAAGTTGCATGTAATTAGTATTATTTTATCCCTTAAATTTAGTAAATATAGTTACTGGAGTAGAAAAGCCATATTTACCATTTATTTAAAATTATCTTGGAAAATTACAACATCAAATGACAACTACAACTGTAAACCATGAGACTGCAGGTCCATTCTGAAGCTGAGAAACTTACCGGTTTGTTGTCTTCATCCTCTGATGACTCAGAAATCTCCTCCTCCTCCAGAAACTCTACGTCTGACTCTCCGGGCGCGATGGGAACAATGACAGTCAAGTTTGGGTTGGTCATGTAGCTGTCCTCCTCTGGTATGATGTACTTCTCTCCATAGCGTCCAAAAATTCCCCCATTGCTTTCCACATGATTCCCAGCCAGCTTAATGGCCTGACTGGTTTCTTTGGTCTTCTGTTTTCGACGCTTCACACCGCGGTTGAAGAGATCCCCCATGCTTGTGGCGAACCAGGAGATGCCGGCATTGATGCGGGCGATGGCGATCTGGATGTTGTTTAAATCGCCATCTTCGTCTGGAGCAGAGAGGTTGTCGGAGCTGAAGGAGCTGAGCAGCAGGGCCAGAAAAAGATTTAACACCTGTTGACAACAGAGAAATGCTATGTTACATCACAGCTGATTTGGAAAAATCATCAGTACACTGTTATCATTTTAAAGCCATTCAGCCTGAAAACGGCAGAAATGCTGCATTTACATTGTGCTTATGTCAACAGTTGTCTTTCTTTACAAACCAGACTATAGTTTAGCCTAGTTTAGCTAAGGAATAAGTGCACCTAATGCATGGTATGATATCCCACATGTTATGTCAACACATGCAAATCCTGCATTGTATATTCAGGAGGCTATTCTAACCAGATATGCTCAGACACATGGCTTTGGATGATTTCAGCTCCGCTGAAGTCAAGTTTCCAAACATCTAACTCCCAAGTAATCTGTCTGCTAGCTTATAGAGCAGCTACACATATTTGCACAGTAGCGTGTGTGTGTGTGTGTGTGTGTGTGTGTGAGAGAGAGAGAGTGAGAGACAGAGAAAGAGAGAGAAAGAGAGAGAGAAAGGGAGAGAGAGAGAGTACTGCCCATGTGCATGTGTGATATGCACAGTTGGTAAGGATCATCTTTAGCCACTGAGCCAGTCAGAGATGGGGAGCATGAGCAGATGATTAGTGATGAATGCCCTCCGACCTTCTCGCCCCTAAGCATCCTGGATAATCCCTTGGATAAACAGCTTTCCCATGATTCATGTGCAGAGGAGGTTTCTGTCCATTAAACTCTATAAGGAGCACTGTTGTGATCGGGTCTTTGCCCTGACGAGTCACTGAAGATGTGTGTATCCAGCAATTATAAAACAAGGGAAGCAGCGATGTGCTCTTTAAGTCTTCTCACCACTCATCTTTGTCAGTGCTGCTGAAAGCGCAGAGCTGCAGGAGTATTTAAAGTGATACAAGTCAGAATCGAGTCAGATGAGATGATATAATGGTTCAGGGCATAAAGCCGACAGGTGATTTTGCTATTGATCATTTGCTAAACCCAGTCTTAGTTACTGTTGCTATTCCTGTCAGGCTTTGTGTTCTGGCACACATGGTTACAACAATAACCATGGCAGATTTGACACATAAAATAAAGAATCTTTCATTTTACACAGATAGTTCAGAAACCAGACTTTTCAGTTCTACTTCTTCACCAGGGATTTTGTTGGATGTAACCAGCTGATTTAATCACCTAGCTAGCATAAGCTGATGGTAAAACAATGATTTGTTTGAAAACCCTCCAGATGACTTTGTAAGGTTTCAAACTGATTTATTTTGAAACATTGAAGCTAGTTAAAGTATTATATAAAAATATTATTCATAAAAATGTAGGCCAATATAAATGCTTCAATTTTGCAAAATTGTATGAGAAGTAGTTTGAGTTTGAGCGTGCATCGTCATCCAGGAGAAGACCAACAAATGCTTTAGAGTTAACCAGGTGGGAGGTTTCTGACAGACAGATACATTTCAGAGCATAGGATTAAAATGTGGAACAAACTAGCATTTAATGGCAGAGGGAACAGAGGGCATGCTGGGAACAGGTGTTTAAACCAACTCCACACTCAAAGCTCTATTTTTTTAAAAGCTTGCTAGAGACAGAACTGAACTGATTGTAGTGCATGATGATTTCAATGTATAATACCATTCTAATATTTGCTTAGTGTGAAACGATACAGCCACATGCTGTTGGCATATTGGTTTCTTGCTTGGACTTGAAAGATACATGTCGCTTGCTAATTTATCAGGTCAGGTTCATGATTATAATAAAAACAAAATTGAAATTATATTTAGTTCTTTCAGAGATTTTCAGGCTTGCAACACGGCAACATGTGATTTCATTTAGAAAATGACGTTACCCTGACGTGGTGACCGTAAATAAATGCCGCGCTTCCGGGACTTTTTTTTTTTTTTTTTTAATCTGTTCTCATTAACGTTAGATTACAGAACACAGCTGGACAGCAAATCACCATATGGGCGGACCGACAAATATACGTGTCCGCGCTATGGCATCGTGTGACAGCAGCTGTATGCAAGCAGAGCTGTCACACAGATGCATTTCTATCAAAGCAGCTGCATGCAGGGATGTGCATACGTTGTTTTATCCTGTGTGAAACTCAGTACCTGTTGAAAAGTCTGGAACGACAGTAGAAACATTCTGCGGCTTTGACTGATCCTTTGTACAGTCCTTAGGTCACAATTTCACCCATAAGGCTTAGTTCATTAACAGGGGATAAAACATTCAGCACTGCTGGTCATGAGGCAGTGGCAAAGCTGCTACTAGCGAGGGAGTGTCTGTTGTGGCTACAGTTTGCACGACAGCATGTGCAGATAATACATATATTACTTAGGAGGGGCAACAGATGGTTTATACGTATGTCGTCCAGACATGATCTGTTTTGAAGTCTGGTAATGCTAATCTTTAAGACAGTTAGCATGATGCTGTGACACAACCACTTTCTCAATGACTAGCACGTGTCAAAGAGCGGCAAAAAAACACACAGACCACTGGAGCTACACACATCTGAATTTGCAAAATGTGGAAAACAACTGCTCAAAGATGCACCATCCTTGTAGGTGGTGGAGTCACCATTGGTGCAACGTAATCCCTGATTACACATGACATCCTCATTTGGATTGACAGCAGTTACAGTTGCTCGCACTGTGCAACTGAATTTCTCTCGTCAGACTTCCTGTTGTCATAGTGTTAAAGGATAAAGCTGACAGTATTCTGTATGAATGTTATTGTCAGCAACTACAATAAAAAGACCAAGAAACAATAATGTGTTCAGTTTATCCTTTAGTACTCTCTGACATCTCCAACCTGTCTTTGGCTCTGGTTCCTACTAAAGATGGAAGTAGACATTAATATAAACTTTAATTTAAAAAAAGATTAAATAAACTCCTTAATCCGAACTGTTTGTGACACCTTACTCTAACAAATATTGTATTGTATTGACAGATTTTGTGTGCTAGCAAGTTTTGATGTTATCAGTCTTTTTGTTTTTTAGTTTTTACTGATAGTAGTGCAACACTGTAGCTCACCTATACATATTTAAAAGTTTCTGGATTCTCAATGTAGCTCTGTGACACACACATTTACATACACACACAATTGTTATGTGCAGGCTTTGGCAACACAGTCAATACATTCTAATTCAGTTTTGGTTTGATACTCACCACCAAGTTCCCTATGACCATGACCAACATGAACACCAGGATGCAGAGAGGCTGCCCGGCCACTTCCATACAATCCCACATTGTTTCAATCCATTCGCCACACAGCACCCGGAACACAATCAAAAAGGAGTGGAAGAAGTCTTTCATGTGCCAGCGAGGCAGCTGACAGTCGATGGAGATCTTGCATACGCAGTCCTGGTAGTTCTTCCCAAACAGCTGCATGCCCACCACAGCGAAGATGAAGACGATGATGGCCAACACCAGCGTCAGGTTTCCCAGGGCGCCCACTGAGTTGCCAATGATTTTGATTAAAGTGTTCAGAGTGGGCCAGGATTTTGCCAGTTTGAAGACCCGTAACTGGTGAAAAGAACAAAGTCAAGAACTTTGATGTTGGACTGTAAAATGTAATCAAATCTGTCTAATCTATTGGTAATGTTTAAGCCGGTTTTAGGTTCCCAGATGAGTGTTTTCTCAGTTTGTTAGAACTAAATGAGTTGCTGATGAACCCTCACTCCAAACAATAAGATTAGATTGTTTGTTTATATTGCAAAAGCAAAAGGAAACAGAAAAATGTTAACCTGCATTTCACATATAAAGTTTATATAGTATTAATTTAAGTTAACCCGTAATATTAAAATGTGTATTTTATCAATCGGTAGCCTTATTTGTCAGTTGCCTTCAAGTTGTTTAGAGGAATAAAAAGGCAAATGGCAAAAAATGAACATGAAAGAGAGCACATTTCTGTTACCAGTCTGAAAGATCTCAGGACTGACAGCCCCTCTACATTGGAGAGACCCAACTCCATTAGACTGAGGCAAACAATGATGCCGTCAAAGATATTCCAGCCCTGTTGGAAGTAGTAGTAGGGATCCATGGCAATCAGCTTCAGGACCATCTCAGCTGTAAAGATCCCTGTGAACACCTAGAACCCAGGCAGGAGGACAGAAAAAAGGTGAGAGGTGGAGAAGGTGCCAAAGTTTTCTACTCAAGTTTTCTACTCATGTTTGCTAGCAGGTTTCATGTAACAACTTGACATTGAGATTACTGAGGTAAAGTAAAAAACAATTGAAAGGACTTTCTTGGATTCTGTTGTGTGACTCTTTTAAGACGTAAATAGTTAAAATATGAAGAGCATTCAAAAATCTTCTTGTTAATGTTAAATAACAAATTTTGAATAACTGCTGTGTTTGCACCATAAATGTATTACTTGTTCACTGAGATATCTTAACTAACAAAAACACAGAACACAAAAATAAGCATTGCTTCCACTTTGTCTTCTTTTAGGTAGGTTTTCAAACTTGAAGACAGTGGCAGACTCTATAATAAACCAGTAGGGGGAGATGGCGAAATACAAATGAGGGAATCAGTCCCACCTCCTGCTAAAAATACTCCCTCTTACCCAGGATAATCACAAATAGTCTAAAGCAGAACCTTTGACAAAGGATCAACATGGCCCTATTTGACCTTAAGTCCTGCACAGCACTGGCTATAAAAAACCAAGCTGTCTGATATAGAAAGACATTATCTGAATGAATGTCCCACGTTTTCCTCTTCACTTTCTCCTCAGCGGGGCTTTCAGTCCTCTCCACTGCTCACCCAACAGCACTTAGGAGAAAGTGTGTCGAATGCTGGAAATCTGCCCGCCCCTATCATTAAAACCCCCTTACCAGATTGCCCACTGAAAGCATCGTGTTGAACTCATCCGTCATGGGATAATGCTCCAGGGCCATGAAGAGGGTGTTCAGCACAATACATATGGTGATGCCCAGATCCAGGAAAGGATCCATCACCATGTACTTCACCCACTCCTTCATCTGCAGCCACCAAGGGCAGCAGTCCCATATCAGGTACTTTTTGGCAAATGTGTACCAGCAGGGATGACACTTCTGCCTCGACTCCTCCAACTCTGCAAAGAAACACCATGGTGAACTATGCTCAACATGACAGTGGTATTATCTTCTCGTGGACTCATTACATTATTTGACAAGATGTCAAACTTATACTTTTGTATTTAAAAGGACTAACCATCCATGGCATCGCTAAGGAAGCTGACAGAGCTCAGTCCTCTCTTCCTCTGTACCGGAGGAGGCTCAGCCACAGTTGGAGAAGGCTGGAGGAGAGGTCTGGGAGCTGTGTCCTCCATACTGGTGGGCTTCTGAAAATCAGAAAACACCCACATATTTACATAAGGCTTTCCTTTCCTGTTATCATTTATGAACATTTATTAAAATGGATCACTTCAAATTGTGTGAGGACTTATTTAATTACACAAATGCTTCTGTCACTCACTGCGTCCTCCCTGACCCTCTCCATGCTGTGAGCAGGCATGGAGGTGGGAGTATGTAGGCCCAGAGTGGTGACTCCGTTCTGATCTAGGGAGATGTTGAGGCGGCCATTGACGTTGAGGCTGGGGGTGAAGATCTGGGAGCAGTGACTCCGCACACTGCCTGTCCTTCTCTTCCATGGTGTTGCTGTTGAACTGGTGCGACTCCTGAACGCGTCTCCATGAATGCTGTATTCATCATCCCCGAAGTCGGCCTCCGAGTTATTGCGTGCCCGGAAAGAACTGAAGATGCTGATCTGGCTTCCTCTCCTGGTGCTGAGGGGGTGAGCGGAGAGCGTGGCCAGCAGAGGGTGGACTGGAAGGGGAGACAGAGGAGGCTGCAGAAACACAGGACATTAGCTTATACTGAGAAGATCAAAGACTGGGAGACACATTGAGACTGAGATTGCCGGGCGACGTACCATTGGCTCATCCAGTGGTTCTGACTTCTCTTCAGCTGCTTCCTCTGCTGTTTCCTCTGACAACGTCCTGTGCGATCTTCTTCTTCTGCTGCTGCTTCGACGTATGCTGCCAGTCTTCAAACAAAATGGAGACAGCTCCGGGGACAACACTGAGTCTGTATCCTGTGCTTGTCGTTTTGCCGCCAACTTGACACAGACAGAAATGATGTGACAGCATGTTACTTTTTGTTTGTTGTTGAAAGCATATATGAAATTATGAAAATCCTTGCACTTCACCTACTCTTTGCTCTCTTCGAAGGTGCTCCATAGCCAGCTGAAACTCCCTCTCCTTCTGCCAGGCCTCAGCGATGGTTGCCTGATTCTGTTCCTCATAGGCCATGGCCACAACAGCCAGGATAAGGTTGACCAGGTAGAAGGAGCCCAGGAAGATGACCAGCACAAAGAACACCATGTAGGTCTTCCCTGCTGAGCGCAGCGTCTGGGAGAGTCAGTGCAATCAAATTCATAAGTTAAAGGAAAATTACTTTTGTAGTTTTTGTGTAATGTGTAATGGAAAGCATTTTATTTAATACCAATACAGAGTAATCCAGGACAGGAAGCAACAGAGTGGACAACAATCTCAGGACTGAGGTAAACAAATCTTCAGTTTTCATTTGAATCCAATATTTAGACTAAAAAATTCATAAAGACCCTTTGGTCTTCATATCTCCCCAGTCAGCCATTTAAAAATGCATTAATTAAATTTTAGGGCACCTGCACGTGGTGGGTGGTGGAACAAGCTATAAAGACAACAATGGACAGCCTTACTGAGATATTAGCTATATATGGCTAATGAGTTATTATATATTTAAATTTAATATCTAGCATACAAGAGAAAACATTAGCATCCCTTTAGAATTGCATTTTTGGCAACCAGATAATTCAGAGATAAGTCCAATAAGAACTCTCCTTTCAGCTCTTTAGCTGCCAAATGCTCTACTGTGTTCACCTGGTTGTCACTTTGTCTGTCTCCTTGGTGCTGGGCATGTACTATACAGAGTTTAATCTGTCATGTCTACAGCTGTGCTGCTGTCTCTCCCCCTAACCAATCTCCATCAGCAGAAACAACACAATAAACCTGTTAACCTTCATCCGCCACCTAGTCTGTGTTCTGCAAGTGGACCAAACAATAAAAATTGTAGGCCACAAAATCAAATGAGGTAAAAGTAGCTGAAACTCCAGTAGAGCTGAAGGAAACTGCAGAGTGCAGTGAAGATTCTCAGTCTGTGTTATTACCACAGCTTCAACCCTTTGTTTACAGTAAGGTAAGTAAAAAGTAAAAATTGTCCTTATGTTGAGTCTCTGCATCCAATAATTAACCATGTAAATAAAATAGAATTGTAACCAATAGAATTGAAATATAAATAGGCATTACATCCGAAGATGTGAACAAACTTAAGTGTCTATTATTTGATGTTTAATTGAATAAAACTATTGTATTCTCACATGTATTTGTGGATCAGCTGAAACTGAACATCAAATCTAATCACAGAACACTGGCAGACTGAGAATGAGATTCAGAAATTGCACCTGGTGAAACAGTTTTTCCCAGTAGTCTTGTGTCATGAGTCGAAAGAGGGCCAGAAAAGCCCAGCCGAAGGTATCAAAGCTGGTGTAGCCATAGTTTGGATTCCTTCCTACTTTTAGGCAGTCAAATCCATCTGGACACTTCCTGTAATGCACAAACAGTTGAGAGGCAGTAGACAGATGACTATGGGACAACACTGATAAACAAAGGCTGTGCACAATTAAATCACAGGCAGCTGGGACAGATATAGCTGCGGTAGCGTGCAGGCTGCTTTACCAGAGTAAAAACATCTCCAGTATCTACATGTAGCCCCATGGCCTTTGACTCCACAGGGTAGAGAAGCGGATGAGTCAGTAAGTACATACACTGCTATCAACATCATTATTTCAACTGAAGAGGCCTCTTGAAATTTGTACCAGGCAGGAGCACTAAAATGCACTGCAGCAAAAGGGATTAGGCTGAGCCAGATGGATATCAAATTGCAGTTCAAAAAATTTTCAGCTCCATGCCTCCATCTCTGATCTTCATTGTTAGCATAGTGGCATTACAGCAAATATTTAAGTCCAGCAGCTGAGAACAAGCTGGACTGCCATGTCAATCTGAGTGCAGAATAATTTCATAATGGCTGGGAAACAGCTGGGCGGCAAAGAGCTGCTGTGAGAACAGCTGTAGATCTCACCCACCTCACTAATATCCAGCAGTGAGGACAGAGGAGGATGCATGAGGCCAGCAACATCTTCCTGTCAGACAGGCTCCTTCCCTCTGCTGCACTGCTCAGCCTGTCACTAGTCTACTCATCTTTTACTCAGTGTGACAGTATCTGCAGGTTCTGTGGATTTACAGAACCTTCCTGATTAATAGAATATTAACAAGCAACTTTATTGATAATTGAGATAATTTTAGTACAGTTTAGTATAAGAATAATGGTAAACATTTGCACTGTTGGTTAGCTACCAGAGCAAAGATATATATAGTATATAGTAACTTTCTTTACTAACTGGATATGGATTTTGCAAATATTTCTTATTTCAAAAAGACTGTGACAGAGGTGTCCTTGCGCATAAGTTTGGCTGCCTAACATGCAATGCACAAAAATGACTCCTACATCTAATGTTGTTGTTGCTCATCTTCTTAATTCTGCTGGCCAATGTTGTCACCCAAATACCCAATGAATGTGAAACATATCTTGCAATTAGATGCTTCTGTAAAAAACAAGGCACCTTCTAGTATAATGCCCCTGAGGTTTCTATAGTAACTGCCCAGGAGACTGCTCTTGCATGGGTTTATCCCGAGTTAGTGCTCCTCAAGGAGAACTGCTGTTCCGCCGTGGGATATGATCTCCCCCCACACATCCACAACATCCACAGCCAGCATGAAGCACTAATGGCTGTATACTGTTTGCACTGGGAAGACAACATTGTGTAGTCACACCAGTGTTTCTCTTTTTCTGTGGAATATTCTTTGTCTAATAATACACTGGACAGCCCCCAGCGTGGTGGAAAAATTAGCATTAATTAGAATTCTCTTAAATTAATGGTTTGAAGTGCAACCTGACTCAGTCCTCCTTTAGAAGTCGTTCTGTGATAAATTAAACAAATTAGCCAAGTTTCATGGGTTGGCTCCTTGTGTTTATACTATACAGAAACAATTAAAATCAGTGGCTTCCTGGAATGTCCTGAAAATGCATTTGACAGTTGAAAATGTACATATTTGAAAATATAGAAATTGAGGTATAAATGATTTATAATTAAGGAACAAAAAATGATTAGTTACCTTTTATTTTATAAATGTCTTCTCATAAACAAACAAATACAGTATACAGGGCGTCATCTTACACTAAGAGGTGTAAGGTGCTCTATGAAGGCTCTAGGTTAACATGTTTGCATCACGTATGTGTAATATTCTTGGGAGTGTACCATCAACTTCCTGCAGTTTTTGTAACATAACAGCAGGGGAACATCTGTCAATTGCAGGAAAGTGTTTTCCTCCGAGGTGGGTGGGGCTGAGGCGGTGGGTTTCAATGCCCCCATCCATTCGGTCAAGGGCAAAAGTTGAAAGTCATAATCCTTGATGCACAGTGGCTTTAAGATGTAAGGGGATAAGCATTTGCCCCCTACTCTACAGTAGGCGCAATGAGAAACAGCTTGGGCCTTTGGGCAAATCATTTATCACAAACTTGTTAACCATCAAGGCTGAAAATATCATTTGAATATGTTTTTGTGTGTGCGTGTGCGGCCACATGTGTCTGTTTGTGTTTGTGTGTCACTGTGTGTGTCATCATAACGTATCCAAAGCTTTAATTTGGAAATCTACTCAGGGATTACTTGTTGGAATACACTCAAAAGATTAAGCATCCTCTATGTTTTACGTCCTCCATCCTGACCTGCTTAATATCTTGTCCATCTCCACAGCCAGCCTCAGAAAGTTCCATCTAAAATGTCATAGAAGTTAAAAGGCTGTCTCAATCATTTTGTCAACACGTGACACAAGAGCTACCTTATGGTAACTGTAACCTATAATGGTGAACCTTTAGTGAACCCGTAGCATTCTGTATTTGATTCAGCATCAATCTATTCACTGAGATAATAGTAAAGTAAATAAATTATAATATATACCATATTTTTAGTGATGAAAGGGCAAAGTTCAATCAAAGGGATGCAGATTTATCCTTCATGTCCTCTTATTGTCCAAAGAGTCATTAATACACCAATTAAACACGAGAAAAAGATTAAAACTGAATGAGACTGGGTGTGGATCACAGTGTGCTGCTCGAGCTCTACAAATGGCAGAAACTCAAACAACAGACCTCATATCAAAATTTAAAAAAAAAAAAAAAGTCTAATTGCAGTGACTTGTAGGTAAACTCTGGGACAGCTGGATAGGTCACATTGGTACTAGTCTTATCTTACTGACCTACTATTTATGGGAGTTTAATGATGTCATTTCCCACTGAATGCCCTCAAATGTATCCTCTTTTCACTCTGACTTGAACACAAATCACTGAATCAGATTTTACTTCTTGGGAGATTAAGTTCCTGTGTTTTTGGAGAAGAGGTTACAGAGTGAGATTAAAAACTAAAAGGTTGGCAGCTCCCTGATGCCAATAAAATTGTGTAACCACCTGCACTGTGTCTTTACTTTTTCCATTAACTCATTACAATACTGTGTTATTATTAATATATGCTCAATCCTATGTACAAAAAAGGTCCAATGCACACTAACAATCTCTTGTTAAAAAAAAAAGGTTCAATGAGTAATACTACAGCACTGTGGCAATTCAGTGTTTCATTTCAACTCTAGTCTTGCACTGTAGCTGGCTGTTTCTTCAGCACGAGTATTTTAACATTAGATACGTGCATGAGTCAAGTATTTGCTAACTTGTCATTTATCAGTTAACATTGGTTAAGGCTAACTGTTAGCTCGCCAGATTCAAGCGTTAGCTTCGTGCCACCAGAAAATTGTAAACTGCATCAACATTTACAATTAAAATAAACTTGGCGGGACATTAAGTATGATCTCTAGGATTGTAGTATACTGAAGAAATTGCAATATTAAGCTTTTAATCTGTTTTCAGAAAAGTAGTTTGGCTAATGATAGTGCTAGCCAACATTCGGTTAGGTGTGGAGCTGAAGGCTATGTGGGTTAGCCCCAATTTTAATAGCATTACATGAGTTATTTTACATTTAATGGGTCCTTGGAGTAAACCATGTACTGGATATTGAAAATAAAATGGTTCAACACAGAACCACTTGTTTTATTGTGTAAGTGTAAGGAAAGAAGAAAACATATCTGCATCAGTTTTCCCCCTTAAAGCTTAATATCATCACCGTTTTTTATTTGCTATCATCCATTATCTTCTATCATTAGCAAGAGCACCTAATGGAAACCATTTGTTGAAGCTGCAGGATTTCAGATTCACACAGATGGGTATTTAGTTCACTATAACCCCTGAACTGGGCCTGGCATGGGCAGAGTCATCCTGTTGTGCTTGTTTCAAAAGCATTTGGATTTATAGGATTATTCAGTGCGTAGGCTGAGTAGCAATATTTGGATGGTTTCACACTGTGCCTTTGATTGGGAACAACGTCCCGCACTCCACAGATAAAATATCATCTATGCATGTCTACATATATACTGATGATTGAAATTAAATCAAAGGTTTTTCTGGAACAAAGACAGAAGCTGAGGTGTTGCTTGAAGACTTAAATACGGTATCTCCTCTCAACAATGACAGAATATCAATCCGAAGTGATCCGGTCCACTCCGGTTAACCTAATCATGTCATAGAGCTTTTGAGATGATGAAATCTGCAAAGACCCCCCCTCTCTCCAGCTGGCAACTCCATGTTTCTCAGTAAAGGGTTCCAGTGGAGCCAGGGTGATTATCCACACCACATGTCGTCTTGTGTACAGCTTCTCTCACGCTACACCCCCTCCAACAGGATCATTAATCTATACATTATGCCTCTACGTCACAGATTTAAATATGAACCCTAAAGACTATCATGTACTGTTTTATCTTTTTTTGTTGCTTTGCGAAAACTATTTGCGCCAAGCCTGGTTCCCAAGCCACTGTATCCAATTATACACATGACATGCATGACATCAAAAGCCATTAGATGCTTTGATATTATGTAACAGCCTGCAGATTATTAGCAAGCAGTAAGCAGGACACTCACTTACCCTGCATCACTTCCGTATCCACATATTAAGGCATCCTTTGCTCCTTCAACTTTGTAAAAATTATCTGTGTAAAGCCAAAAAAGAACGTTGAAGAGACAAAACTGCATTTTCTCTAACTTCTCTAATAACATCGGACAGTATTCAGAGAGTGTTTCATGTGTGAAATGTTTCTCAAAGCCACTATTTTTATATTTTTGCTGGCTGACCTTCGCTGCTGAGGAAGTCCGCCCTGGAGCTCCATGTTCTGTTGTTGCAGATGAAGGATGCATTGGAGCTGTATGAGGAGTTGATGCAGTGCGAGAGGCTGCGGACGCACTTTTGTCGCAGCAGCCCCATGAAAAGCTGCAGGCCGATGAGGGCGAACACGCTGAGGCAGAAGACGGTCAGGATCATCACGTCTGCCAGCTTTTTCACAGACTGGATCAAAGCACCCACGATGGTCTTCAGGCCTTGATGGAGGAGAGGAGACAACAAAACAATTGTTTGGTAAAATACAGAGAAATTGAGTTTCATATTGATAAGAACTAAAGTATACAGACATGATTTCAAACAAGAGAGAACACATACACAAATGCAGCCTGAGGTTTGAGCTGATGGCCATCTTACCTGGGATTACTGAGATGGTTTTCAGTGCTCGTAGTACTCTGAAGGTTCTTAATGCTGAGACATTTCCAAGATCCACAAACTCTGTCACATATCTGGAATTTGATACAAGGAGAGTCAGCTGTTTGATGCTAGGGGAACAAGTATGATGTGCAAAGTGGAAAATCAAAAAAGCGAAATATGAAGTTGAAGTTGAAATATGCTAAACTGCAGAGCTGCAGAGTCAGGTGATCATTTTTTGTGGGTTCATTGCTGCAAGTGATCCCTGTCCCTCACATACAAATAGTCATGTGATTCATTGTTAATATCAAAGCATTGATATTGTCTATCTTTACACTGATATTTTTTTATATATATTTTTAATTTTTGTAAATATGATTCTACCCTGTGTGCACTGTCCTGGCTTTTTCCTGCTGTTGTGGCACTGTAATTTCCCTGGTGTGGGACTAATAAACGAATCTAATCTAATCTAAAAGGAATCTAATAGCCTCCTTAGGGTTAAAAGAATAACATGTGTATAGTATCTGGGAAAATAACAGACAGGTGAATTAGCTGCTTAAAGCATAATTTATCAAAATCAAATTAAGTGCAGAAGATAATGATAGCCCTTTGCGTGTCTGCACCCAGGAAAAAGGGATTTTGTCTTGCTGTTTTCAAACAAAGTAAATGTCCTATCAGGATGATTAGTCTCAGCCAGTGCTGCATCAATGCATCAAGAGGTCACCTGTCTAATCTGCCACCTGCAACATCAGCAGCGAGTCATGGCACACAGATATGTGACCTCCACAATAGGCTTATTGTTCAATCACCACTCAGAATGACTGACTACGGTCACTTTGACATTACTGAAAAACACTGAATTAAGTTGGAGCCGCTGCTAATATAAAGTGAATTTCAGCTGAGATTGATGGTCAGTATGAATGAAATATAAATTATATTTTTACTTACGCCATGACAATGACAGCAAAGTCCAGCCAGTTCCATGGATCTCTCAAGAAGGTGAACGGCACTATACAGAATCCTCTCGCAAATATCTTTATCGCTGACTCAAAGGTGTAAATGGCAGTGAAAGTATACCTGAAAAATATTCAAAACATTCATCTAGGGGATCAGAATGGATTTGTGCATCTTAATAAATCACGATCAGTAACCATAAGGACTGAAAGGCAAGGTATAAAGAATAAAAGAATGAATAATATACAAACACAAATACTTATTATAATATTAATGATGGGGAAGCAATGCCACTGACAAATAGTAACATATAACATGATCAAATTTAAAATAACAAAATGAGCACATATATTATTGTGGTCGACATTAATACATGGTCCACGTATTTATTAAAACGCACAAAGTAAAGCAGACCTCTGCAGTATACACAAGTGATAAATGCATATAAGTTGACTGAACTGAAAAAAGAAACATGATGAAGTCAGTTCATTGACACAGTTTTTTTTGTACTTGCAAACAGTCTTTTTCTCCAGCTGATGTCAGCCACTTGTTAGCTTAGCTTAGCAGAAAAACTGGAAAATAGAAGGCAATAGCTATACTGCATGCAAAATCTGCATACTAACACCTTCGAAGTTCACGGTAACAAGAGGAATTCAAGTTTTGTGATCTTGGACCTGTTTTCAGTCTTTAAGCTAAGCTAAGTTTATTAGCTACAAGGTTGTAGCTTCATATTTAAAATATACATATCTTAATGAACACTCAGACAGAAAGAAACAGCAAAAGAAAGAAAGAGAACCTAAATGTCTTTGTCAGTGCAGATAGCATGCATGCTAAAAATGCCTGTGACGCAGAGATGATGACAGCATCATGCACATTGTAATGTTTCTGATGATTCTTGGTTGTCCATTTCATTCCACACCACATACTTCCCTCGAACATGCCTATGTGGCGTTCTTACTTTAGTGAATATTACATGCATCATATACTCACATGTCAGGTGATTCTTCAATCATCACTGACAAAACAACAGACCCCAGCATAGCTCCACATTAGATCACATGTAGCACCATTGTAATTTCAGTCTGAGACACAAAGTTTATGGTCAGATAAACTGTATTGAGTACTACATGTACAAGTGCTGTGTGTACTTACTCCAGGTACTTGGTCCATGGTGCTGGATCCGACATGGCCATGAAGAAACAGTTCGTCAATATTGTGAACATTATGAACAGGCTAAACAATGTGGAAATGAGGTTAAGGAAAGTGTATTGTGATGTAGTGATTTACAGTTTTACAGCCATATAAGTTTCTGTGTACGCCAGCCATATATCATACAATGCTTCTTGTAATCCTATGGAATAAATCCATTGGGATAAACCATCAATGTGTGTGCCAACAGCATTAGAAGTACACTAAATGCAGATTATGGAAAATGTAAGTAAATTCCATTTAACATTAAATCAGGGGAGTGATATCATTCTCTCTTATGGATAAATGAAACAATAAAGGATCTTTCAACAGCTTAAAAAAGGAATCAATTTCAGGATAAATGACTGCAAAGTAATCAGAATGGTAATCTGTTAACTTCATCTAAATTATTTAATTTTCTTACATTTACAAAAATCTTTTAAAAAGACTAATAGTAGTTCAGCGTATAATGTGAGTTAGAGTTATTCGTGTGATTTGTCAGTAGCAGAGAATCAAATTCATAGATGTTATGTAATAGATGAACTGATCAATAAGCGTTTTGCCATCTATAATACAGAGGAGGTCCAGAGGAAAGATTCTCTCCTGCATGTAAAGTACGAATCGGCTGTCTGAGAACTAATAGGCAGCCGTCACATGATGTGAAATCTCCTTGCTCTTATTTCATTTCAGAGATTAAAAGAGGGATATGAGGGGATTTGGTTTGCGATGCCAGAGAGGACCATTACAAAGCTGTTTCAAAAATGGGACTATGGAAAAATCCAATAGAAACCTACGGGAGGAAATAAGTAAATATTGGAAATTGGCTTATCTGCCAGTATGAGATGCAAGGAGCAGAATCTAGACTTTTTACAGCATCATATTAATGGCCTGGTGGACACTTTTCACAGTGGCCTGTTCCGCCTGGTTCAGTCTAATCTTCATGTTATCACAAATGTGAGACAGGACAGTAACATTAAAACTTTAGGCATTTTTTACCAGAAGGGTGCTCATCCACCAATGGTTTGTGACAAGTTCATTAATATCGCCTTAAAAAACTGACAAGTAATATCTTGACTCACACAATTATATGACTATTTTACAAAGACACTGGATAATCAAAAGGATATGAATGGACTAAAATTTTTATGGCGATTGATCTGAGGAAGTGAAATGGGCTAAATATATAAAGTGCAGATGTGGCACTGAATCTGAAGATGGCCTTCCCTTTGTTAAGTACTATAAAAGTCTGCAAAGAAAACAGAGAAAAACAGAAGTCACAATGTGAAAATCTCATTTTTTAAATCAAATTGAATATTAAATTCTGCAAATTAAATGTACTAACTCATCAAACTGTAAATACATTTCCAAGACAATGTTTTTTTCCAGCTGTGCAGAGAAACTCAACAGCCGCTCTGAGCAGTGGTTCAGCTGTTTTCTTTACGCAGTGGGGATGATAATATACGTAGCTGCTGTGTTGAGGCTACCACTCTGTCTACCATCTGTGTTAACTTCCACCATAAGCACTTCTGCCTCTAAGAAAGCAGTGAGTGCACATACACGCAACGAGTGAGGCCAGTTGACATAATGGAGGCAACTCCAAAGCGGGCTGAACCTTTCCCCAACAGATGTGGCATTTATTTAAATATTTTTTCGTCTTTGGATAATCCTCCCATCCAGCAGCGCATCACATGCCAAAACAAAGAGACCCTGAGAATGACTGCCACGTCCTTTTTCATCTCTCCATAAGCGGCCCATTAATGGGCACCAGCCTGATCTACTCTGCAAATCAAAACTTGCTAATCCTATTTCTGCCTCCAAAAGAGATCTAAAGAGATGTGGTCGCTGTCCTTACATCTCTGCTTGCTGCTCAAAATAACTACCTGGTGAATTCAGCGTAAATCTCAGCTGACCGGGAGGATCAGTGATGTATCATATTCACAAGTACAGATGGGAGTTTTGCTGATACAGTAATTTACCATGTATCAGTATTTAACAGTACAATAAAATGACAGAAACTATCACTGGCACACAACCAGATACATAGAATGACCACACACACACACACACACACACACACACACACACACTGAGAGTTCTCACCCTCTGGTTCCTGTAGTAAAATGGATCAATGTCCTCCAGTGGCAACCCGATAAGCTCTGGAGGGACATCACCATAGATGCGCGGCAGCTGCTTGCCTGCTTCCAGGTCGACCCTGGGTTTGGGAGGCTCCGCGTTCCTTTGAAAATCGTGGCAATCCTTGGCCTTCTTGGCCTGGTCCTCCGCAATCCGCTGCTCCAGCGCAGCCAAGGATTCGCGAGTGAACCGCCGCAAGCCATCAGGACCCGTTGGTAACAGCATGGCTGCCATCTTTTCATCCTGATTCTCCTGTACAAGATATTACTTACAGCTACAGGCAGGAAAGCAGGGAGTGGAGACGTACAAAAAGCACAGATGGAAGAAGGTGAGAGAGAATGAGTAACTGAGTTGCCTCATACAGGAAGACGTAGTTTCTTGGATGTCACACTTCATTCAACACAAAGTTCTGGTCACCTTCCACAATGTAATGTCTTCTTCTATCTGAAGTTAGCACAACAATGTAATATAGTTAATGAAATCTGCCTTGTATGCTGAACCCCTGTGTTTAAAACAGTTGTACCATTCTACCATTTATGTTGTAATGAGTTTGGGTTCACTGTATTAAAAGTTGAGAAAAAGCCCATTAATTAAAATTCTAGCGTAGACATGAGGAGTCCAAACTTCTGGTTATATTAACAAGTTTGTCTGCAGTCAAGGTAGAGAAGTGGATATATACAACATGGCAGGCATTGACATAGCACTATTAACCTGCTGTCATTTCACATGCGGGGTTGAGTCCATTAACTGTTTGAAGAGGTAGTTCATTGCTTCCCCCCCTCTGAGCTTCTCTAGACCAAAGGCCTTGTGTATATCATTCTGGGATACAGACTAGTGTATGTGGAAGCAATGGGACGGCTTGGGTTCAAGTGTTCTTGCTGTTAAGAACCAATTAACCTGCTGTAGTGTGGTCTGTTGCCACTTATTTAGGAATTCCCATTTAGGCATATTATCAGCCTTAAATCTTTAGTCTGTATCTCTAAGTTAACAAATGAGGACAAGACTGTATATAAAAATAATATAAAAAAGAAGGTTGTGACAAAGATTTACCACCCAGCTCTGTACTTCCCTCAACTCCACAAAGTCTTTTAATGCTTTCCAGTTCATAGCTGGTTTTGTTTAGCTGCTCATGGTGAGTCTCACTGTTCTCATTAGTGTAATGTCTCGCCACAAGGTGCAGCTTTTTTCAAAGAAAAACTCCAATAAACCAACACCAAAGAGCTGACGGACAATGTTTCAGCTAGCTGGTGAACATAATGGAGTATTTTGCAGCTTCCTGCAGGAATTGGTGGGGAGCAAAACAAAGTTATTGGACTTATTTTCATCGGGAAGCCAGAAACACAACCGGAAATGAGTGGTAATGTTGTTCCATGTCTGCAGCAAAATGTTGATGTGCCATATCAAAATTTATAGGGCGCTGTCAATATAGCTTTTTCAGCTTGTTGAATTGTTCTAAAATAGACATGAGAAATAGGTTTAAAGTTTCTATATGAGCATCTTTAACATTTCTGCTTCTTGCAATTATTTTGCTTGAAAGGGCAGAAAATAACCTAGAATATCCCAAAAAAATATATTCTACACACAGTGGCTTAAATAACTACTTACAATATAAAAGCTGTTCTGTAAAACATTGTCTCAGTGGTATCATCAAATAACCTAAAGGCTCAGTACAGAAAATACTGCAGTTACTGCTGCAATTAAGCAACAGGAAATCGTGAATCTTCTCTTTTGAAATCGAATTTTTCTTTAATGGATTATGTAGTATTTACCGGCACAAATATGTACTTCTCCATCACTAAAGCCCTCTCTTTTTCAAACATTGTGTAATTGCAGTGTATAAAGGCTTAAGTCAAAAGCTGGATTGCCTCTGATTTTCTGATTGGAAGATGGTACTGAGGGAGGTCCAGAGACACGATATAAATGTTTTACCCTTACTACTGACCACCAGCTTCCTGTTATCCAACGATCTCTCTGTCAAACTAGGGCAGCCATAGTTCTGAGTCAGAGGGATTAAGTCCACAGTCTGTAGCCCTGACCAGGGGTTTTCACCAGCACTGATTTAGGATGGCGTCACTTGTTTGCCTCTGCTGACCTGAAGAAAAACTGCAGGGCCTGGACATCGACCTGCCAGCAACCTAAAACTCCTTCATTGTAACGTCACACCAAGATGCACTGTACTGCTAAAATGTCCTCCTAGCTTTCTCTTAATCATTTCAAGAGAAACTGTGTATGGTGCCTTTTTTATAAAAAAGAAGGTAAGCTGACAAATGTAAGTCAAATGTTGATTTCACTTTCCCATTAGCTCTGTTCTGGCCTCGACCAACTCCTGAGTGAATATTTTGTCTCATTATGCTCTGCTACATTCACCAGCTGTCAGATTGCTGTTGGGCAAGTGACATTTCTATTGAGAAAACAGCTGCCTGCTGCTCCAGGAAATAAGACAGAATCAAAATAGTTAAGTTGTGGGCCGTGAAACCAAAACACTGATCATAAGATGCAAAAACTTTCCACGGATAACTCCAGATCGTCACCAGGACAAAGTCTTTTCTGATCAGCCACGCAGCTTTAAATAAAAGGCAAACCCTGGAAAGGGCTAAAAGTGCAACCAAGCTGATTATATCTGATTAAAACATGAGCAGACAAAACTTATATGTTTAACTGACCTTAAATGTTTCCTTTAAGTTATTTAGATGTTTAATCCTTAAGGGCAGCTTTAAGGGTCCCCTGGTGTTAGTATGTTATGGAATTATTTAAATCTATCCATCTAAGACTTTTGAATTAAGTCAGAAATTGACTTAAGGTTAACTGTACCGCAGATGTTACTGAATAAAGTCTGATTAGCCTGAAACTCTGCCTGAAGTTTTAAGACAGACATTAGCTTTTTTTAAAATTGGGAAACTTTGTTCCCCTGGACTTAAACAAAGCAATAAGACAGTTTGCAGGTGATCTGATCAGAGACCAAAGCCTCTGTCTAAATAAAGACACAAGCAAAGGCCTTACCACTCCCAAAAATTCACCCCCTCATTTTAGTGACGGAGTCTGATATTTTAATAACTGAGAAAGCTTTCCAAAGAGAGGATTACACTTCTATGTTCCCTTTTTGACAGAGAAATACCATTGTATCCTTTTCATATTGACTAAGCTCTGTGAGTTTTCCATCTCCTCCTGTCCTGAAATGCATTGATCCCTTCACACGTCCAGCCAGACGCTAGTTATCTGCTTTCACTTGATCTGCTTATTTGGCCCAGGTTGATCTCAGATCAGCTCGTCTCATACACTGAAGCCAGCACTTTCCCATTTGCTATCAAAATAAATAGGTTAAGGTCCATTTGCAACGTCATAAAGCAGATAAACAGTTTCAAAGCAATGATATTTCTGTCAGGATGTGACAGGATGAGATGAATCGTCCACAGAAACACAGTCTCTGCTTTTCCTCACTAAAAGGTAACAGATGATGCAGAACATTAAGAAGCTATGACAATGACCTCTACTCTGTAGTGTACAGAATCAATAGTCAAATACACAGAGGGAATATATTCCACTGTGCACCGTTTCGCATGCTAGGAAATGGTGCTAAAGAATTAGATAACAGGGAGAGAAAAAAAAGTATTTTAGTTGAATGAAATTTAATTCCCATAACAGCCAGATGTGATATGGTCATCATCACTGCAAATAATTATGATAATTAGACTGAAAGTAGAGCAGAGCCACGGACAGGCACGCATACACACACTCAAGTTGACGACATGTGTTCTGCCATACTACTGTTTAAATTCTCTGAAAGATAAATCAGATGGCATTGGGATAAGAGTTCAGCAGCAGACCTGTAGCCAAAGGGCTGCTGGCTTTAACTATAGCCTCAGTGATACTGAATATTTTAGGTCAATAGTGATATTGATATTCGGGGCTTAAAAAAAACAACTTGTCAGTGCTCTCTGGTGGTCAGCGATGTAATGGTGACACTGTTTCTACATCTGCAACAAGCCAACTTTAGCCAGCACATCTTGACCTGGCATATACAGAAATAATAAATTAGTACTACTCTCTTGTTAGGTCCCACCAATCAGCCCCAGGAGTGTTCACCATCAGCGCAAGTCAGTTAATTAAAATAATGACATGATTACTTAATTTTCAAATGTTCCTCTTATGGTTATGATCTAAAGGTTAAGAGGACACAGCACTAAATACAACATCAGTCTCGTCTGTCTCCTTTGTAACATAGTAACATAATGTCATGGGCCAAAAAAATAATATTTAGAGCAACACATCGACTTATTGTGTCGCAGTTCATTTTGTAAATACCGCACACTGTCAGACAGTATATTGACTCAATGATGTCAGTAAACTGAGACTCTAGAATTGTAAAGCTTTCGTGAAGGTCTATGAACTATCTGTGGGTCGTTGAACAAATCTGCACGACGCCCTCTGCAAGTAAAAATAGTTTTGAAGTTAACCATGAGCTGCAATAACATGAGCAAAGTACGACTTTAAGTAAATCCTGTGCGGTAAATTTGTTTCAGAGTGCAGAGTCTGACGTTGATGTGAAGTTTCTTGAAGCCTTCAGGAGTAAAACTCTTCTTCCAGGCAAGGGATTTTGCAGAATCATGACTCGTTAGACTTGAAACTGCAGGATATTTTACTTATGAACACTTTAAAATAAGAAATACATAAGCTGACAGTTATAATAATAATAATCAGTTAATAAAGATATGAGCAACGATTCCAGAACACATAATTGATGTGTCATTAATAAGAACTTCCCTGATAATTCCTAATAGAGGATTATAAAGCAGATCATGATTAGCCGCTACAGAACAGATTGGGGTAGTGACACATAATACTGAGAAGTTATTGAGTAGTCCCTCACAATTATCTGTATCTATAGTCTAATAACTCATCATTATCTACTATGGTCCTCCATTTGGATTCATAAGCACTTATTAATGAATAATCAGTTAGTCATTCCTGATTTGTTCCTTACTTGAATCTAATTAATCAACTAATCATTAGCTTCTCTATTAAATTTATTTAGAAGTTACTCATTAACTGATTGTTAGCTAGTAGTTAATTCCTTCTTTTCTTTCTCTTCTTTTCATCTTAGGCAACAAGAGCTGTTTAGGTATTAAAATGCTCTGTGCTGACCTATTCTCTCCATAATTTTCTCTCTCATTTCCTCAGGTGCAAAAATTATGACATTATTGTATTATGATAGAAATAATGTTAAAACTATAGATATCTTTACTTGAGTTACCTACTAATGTCCCTAAAAGATGATGATGAAATCAGAAACCATCAAAAATTCAGTTGTATTTCTTGAAAAAAACACGCACAGTAATTCCTCTGGAGTGATTTTATGGAAACTTTCAAATGGAAATATTGTTCTATTTAAAATTGTATGTAGGAATCTCATAGAGTTTAAAAGCTGCGAGGAAATGCATGTGGAAACTGTGACACTAAACCTGAACTACTTAAAGAACAGCGTCACTTTAGCTTCTTTTAGCTTTGTGAGACTTTGTCATTTTGCTGTGAGACGGTGAGTCTGTCTGGCAAAAATCAAACTCAAATGTGTTTTGTCTTACAATCGTCATCTCACTGTAACCATTTAAGAAAGTGGAGAAACTCTGCATATCTTTTTCTGCCAGCTTCTAGTAAGCACATGTGTTTGTGTCTGTTTGATCCATATATTGAAATTAATTTGAGGTTTCAGAATAAATTTTTTCAAAAATCTGTGTGATCAAACATTATGGTCATCAGTTAATATATACTAAAACTTTTGCCAGATATAATACAGGACATTTATGCAAAAAGACAGTTAAATAAAGATTTATGTTGCTAATATATCTTTCATTTTGTGCTTTTTTGTTAACTCTGTAACAGCAGTGTTTGTGTTTCTCTGGATTTAAGGGGCTGAGTCTTTATGAGGGTTGTTTCAGGATAGTAATGTCACACAACAAGTCTTTGTCCACTCAAACTAAGTAAATTTTTCATCTCAAATGAATCCCTTTATTTACATTCTTGCGGCGAGTAACCTGTAAATGAATGGGATTCCAAGTATTTGTATGTTTTAAATGTGAATTTTCTGATCATACCAACATTCTGATGAGAGTTTTTGTGTTTTCTTTCCTGATCAGGACATGTTAACGGCTGTAAAAACGAAATGTTGACAGATGGTTTCCTATCAAATTAAATCCGATGACTTCTGACAACAGACTTTGGGATAATAGAAACTTTCGGAAACAGGTCAGACATAGATATACATAGACATACTGTGCTCTTACTGGGCCATGTTCAGTGCCTGTGCCCTCTCAGAGCTACATACTGTGATCCCAGGTGCGCAGACTGAACTGATGACCTACTTCTTTAGCAGAAACCTTTCAATGTAATTGCACCAGATAGCTTAAACACGTAGGTTACAGAAGGTATAGACCTACAAAATGAGACAGTTGTGAATTTATTATTACAGGGGCACGAGTTGATGATGATCAGTGCTTGTGCTTGTTTGAATTCTGTTCTAAGAACAGTTAAATCTTCAAAGTAATAATCAGTTACATTAGATGAAGAGACGATGAAGGTTTCGGATGTTTCCAAATGAGTTCGCAAATGGATCTAAAATGTGTACCCGCTGCCTCACATATCATTATGTAATGTGTCACCCATCACATTTTAATAAGTAAGCGAGGCCATGGAACACCAGACTGTGCACTAGAAATGTACTGTGTGTCATCCTTGTGTGGGATTTACAGCAGATTTTGTCACAGCGAGAGATCATGAAAGCGAATTACCCTGTAACGTTCAACACTGCACATTCCAAAATTAATAAATGCATTAAATAAATGGATATTTTACAGTATGTATGATCCAAAACATTAGTATTTTAGGATACACTGTACAACATAGGCCATGTTAGTACTTTTAAACTACAGATTAACCCTAAAATCACAGTTTAGTTTTATGGTAATTTTTATTTTGAGGACAATTTCTCCCAGACTTTGTCCCGACTCAAAGCAAAGCAACAAACATTTAATTTATAATGTCAATCATTTACTCTTCTAAATCCAAAAATCCTTACAGGGGTACTTACATGTGAAACTCTGAGATTTACAGCATCATTTCCAGAGTTGAGGTCTTCGGGTTTTAGAAGAAGGAGCTGCCAGACTCTTCGTGCAAAATCCATGTTTTCTTTTTAAGGTGTTTTCTTCATGATGGACCAAAACTCCAATCCAGCAGAGCAGAGGTGCGCGTCTTATCACCAGAATCCAAAGTTTAGCCGTCAAAACTGACTTCTAGACAAATGCCAGTGGTCTAATCACCTTGTGTTGGACATTTTGAAACCTGCACGCAATTGTCCTCTTCTCTTCCATCCGAGTGGCACTTCCTTATTCATCCCACAGAGTAGAAGTCCCGAGCCGCCGAGCGTGGTGAGGATGCTGCGCTGTCTTCAGCAGCTGCGCAGCGGCGGGAGAGGTGCACCTCGATTTGCCCTTGAGCAAGAGCATGAGGGAGGGAGGATGCTGCCGGACCACAGGGGATTATAGCTATAGCTATAGCTGCCCCATGTCACACTCAATTACGACAGAGATATAGTCAAGTCGCAAAACATACAGTATAATGGAGGCACCTGAGGGGGAACTTTAACTTAGTTTGTCCATTGTTGTGTGGGGGAAAGACTTGACCTTCCAGTTACGGGCTGACATAAAATAGGCTGCTTTTATTTATCTTTATGCGCAAGTACTTTTATAGAAGTCCAAACAATATAGGAGTAATGTGCCAGCATTGCCCTTTGAGGATATGAATGGCACTATTTTCTGAAGCTAAATGACTTTTTTGCGGATTGATCACAGAAAATAGCGCCATTTAATGTTGCAGTTACACCCCATTTAATGCAGTTTAGTGGCAGAAACCATATGTCAGCAGGGGCTACAACAACTGACCAAAGATAGGAATTAATCAATGAAATCACGGCTTTGAACTAGACTTTGCAAACCAAACCTGTTGCACTTGAATGAACTCTAAAGGGACATGGTTTAACACAGGCTGACAGTATTTTTAGTGAGTGTTTCAAACGGGCTGAGGGATGATGGCTTTGGATTACCTCTACCCTACAGTGTGGGTGTGTTATTGCGCCCTCCAGTGGCCAACATCGGAATTTCTATCAGCCGGGACATGCAGCGGGCTATGTGCTCTGATGCATGGCAAAGAGCACAAACATATTTTATAACCCGGCCTGTGGTTAACATCGTGAATGCTGGAGTCCTGTCCTGTGGAGTTTTTCTGATGAATAGAATTATTTTAAGGCTGATTCTAGTACTTTTACATCTACATTTACCCAATCCCAATCCCAGCAATGTTTCAACAGCGTATTATTCGTAACTTAAAAAGGTGACCATAATATCACATTTAGACTTTAATGTTGGGGAATAAAAGGGTAACAGTTGATTTTGACTAATGGCCTCAGTATGTCTAAAATCCTGGATATGACCCTGATCACAGTCTGTTTTGAAAATGAGGCACAAGATTATATTAATGAAACTAAACACAGGGTCAGCATTCATATTAAACGTAAAGGTTTTGCCTTTATGTGTAAATATGAATGAGAAGGGTCATAGCGTCACTGCATAGTGAAAGCACTGTGGTGCCACACTTGAAAGCTCTTGCATGAATAGTGCAGCGGTGAATGGGCGGAGCACTGCTGCATCTCTCTCCCAGTCAGGATGACAGAGGCATCACTATTTTGTTGTGTCACTATTTAGCCAACATTTCATATGTTTTTAAGGTTTGGTTTTTATAGTAATTCAATAATCTATTTGAGTACAAGTTATGTTACATTATGCTAGATATACAAGGGCCTGGAACTTTATGTGTAGTTGTGGGTAGTAATAGACTAAGGTTAGTAAGTTAGATAAACTGTGGTAATAGCCTACCCTGACTAATCAACACATAGCCTGTTAGCAGCATTATGCTATATAATCTAGCAGATAGTATAAGTAGATTAACCAATGCTTTTTCTGATGATCAAGTTTATTAAAGCCATTGTGCAGGGCTGTTGACATAGCTATATAATGGCATAGGCTCTGCCATGTTACTGCATTGCTGTAACCTGTTTTGTAGTTGTGTTTGCTCCCCTTTCAACTCTTCAACCAGTCATTGCTGGCTGACATAAAACGCATCACTATCAATGAGCCAGTATGGGAATGTCACACCAGACACCAGATTTAAAAGCTCATACTGGGAAATATAGAGAGATTTATCTGGTGGTGATGGCTAGTAAGCCTTGTAAGCGTATCACACAGCACTGAGTGGACTTGTTTGGCTGGAGTGTAAATAGCCTTATCTTTGTTGCTTCTTAGGTAAGGGTTAGTCTATAGCTTACACATATTAAATATAAATCAGAGGAGGTTTGCAGCTTAATTGTCTAATTTGAATATGGGATATTCCAACAATATTTACTAGCTGTTATTAGCCTCTTCATTCATTGTAATGCAGCCTGGGAATAGTGTTTATTTATCCTAAAATTTTGAAGAGATGTTTCACTAGCGACAATTGTTAAGTTTTAACTTTTCATTTTAATTTGCCCTGTAAATTATAACTATGATTAAATTTGGGTACTATTTGGAGACCAATATCAAATAATCAGATGTGTAATTATTTAGTAAAGTTATCTCTTCATTTAACTCATACAATATAGATATGTTGGAATCCATATGCATCTCCCATAGACTTCAGGAGAACTAACAGCAATATAACATTAGTGTTATGCTGCGATCAGTCCTTCGTTCATAAGCACTTTGACAAAAATTTAAATAGCCAATGCAAATGTTCCAAACTGTAAAAGAAAATTCCACAAATTATCATCTAATATACCCTTGGCCAATCATTAAAGAGTTTAAAGCCTATTTGGTGTTTGCTTGTGTCTTTCTGGGTCAGATTAAACAGCAATTGTGATGTAAGAAAAAGCTGTTTGCACGTTACTTGAGAGGGTATAAATGTGTAGACCCTGACCATGTTGAAAACTAATTAACAGAAAATGGACAAATCCGCGTGTAAAACAAAATTCTTTTCTACAGTGAAACTAGAGGACAGTGTGAAGACCACATTACCCATAAAGCTCGGGTGCATATGTTTTCTTTTTTTCCGGATGTAGCATCACATGAATTGACTGTCAACATGCAAGATGGCCACGCATCACAGGCAAAATGCTGCTGGGCGGAGAAAAGTCCAGGTAAATTATAATAGTTGCATTTTTGCAAAGTGTCTGTCAACGGCAGCATTAGTGTCCTCAGCTTTAAAGGGTGCTCCACGGACACTTGACGGACATCACAAACTGTCTGCAAACGACAGCGTTCCTGTTATGAGTCATGATTCAAGCCGGCTAACAAGGCTAGCTTAGCTTACGTTAGCTAGCTACTAGCGTCTTCTGCTAACGCTGCCGTCTAAACTATTACGTGTTTTTATACGCTGTGGTCATATAAATACATGTTAAATGCGTTATAACGCAGGTGCGTCCCTCTTTGATCCGCACATATGATTCATGGGCTGTCCTCGCAATATTTTTATGTCACGGGGTTAGCGGATAGCTTAGCTGTACTGTATCTGGGCTCGGTCTAATTGCTGGGAAGACGTACGCGTCTCGGTGGTTCTCTAGCACCCTGCCGGTGTTCATTTCTACCAAACCAGAGTACGTCGTAAGTTCTGAATTTGTCCGTCCTTAATATGAATTTATGGGGAAGTCTTACCAATATATGTCATTTGGTCGGACTCACTCATTAGCTCTGCGCGTGCTTACAACGCAGGTGTGTGAAACTTAACCATTAGGCTTCGATATGTGCACGAGGAAGTGGGTGTGTTATGGGGGAAAAAGCAGAGTCGAGATAAGCGTGTGACCTCAGTGCTCGCTCTCCCCTTTGTCTTCCAGGTGTCCTATGTCATTAGAGATGAGGTGGAGAAGTACAATCGAAATGGGGTGAATGCGCTCCAGCTAGACCCTGCACTGAACCGGCTCTTCACTGCTGGAAGGGACTCCATCATCCGGATATGGAGCGTCTACCAGCACAAAGTAGATCTTCTTAGACTCTTTATTTCTCATCTGTATCAAAATATTACACCAGGAATATGATCAGGCAGTGGATTACTCTCAATATATTTTATGTCATTACAGCAGGACCCATACATTGCCTCCATGGAGCATCATACAGATTGGGTTAATGACATAGTTCTATGTTGCAATGGGAAAACATGTGAGTTTGAGCACTGATGGCTGTTTTCTGTAAAGTTTAAGCATTGTTTAGCATCCAGCACTGCATTTTTATTTTATACTTCTGACACATTGATCTGATACACTTCACCGTCTTCCCGTTTCAGTGATATCTGCCTCATCGGATACGACAGTCAAAGTATGGAACGCACATAAAGGGTTCTGTATGTCAACGTTACGAACACACAAGGACTATGTGAAAGCTCTGGCCTATGCTAAGGATAAGGAGCTCGTGGCATCAGCAGGGCTGGACCGCCAGATCTTCCTTTGGGATGTGAACACACTAACAGCACTCACTGCTTCCAACAACACTGTCACGAGTAAGTACTGTTTGATGCTCTGTGTCAACTGTGTCCATTTAGGGGCCATACATGAGTTCAAAACAATTTATGTGCCACTGTTCAGTAGTACTGCTCTTCTGTCGTAGACTCACTGTAATTTGTTTCCAACAGCCTCGTCACTCAGTGGGAACAAGGACTCTATCTACAGTCTGGCTATGAACCAGATGGGCACAGTCATTGTATCTGGATCCACAGAAAAGGTTTGGTTGGTTGAAACACACACACACTCGCATACACATACACTAATACCCTCCTTACACCAACATTAACAAGTACCACAAAATAGGCAATTGACTCTTTACTTTGCCAGTAGACATATTTGACTCTCAGTGTAGCAGTGTATCCAGAAATATTAATTTAATTTGCTTATTACATGCCATGCCGGCAGATCCTCTTTCACTCGGCATTTTCAGTGTCTCGTTGTGTGTTGCGCTGCCTCCTGCACTGCCAGTAATTTCCTCTTTCCCTTTAATCAGGAGAATCTTTCTCTCCTTGTTGTTTTGACAGTGTTGTAGCTTGCTGTTGCAATATAAACAGTAAAAACAATAATGTTTTTAGCTGTTCACACACCAACGTCCTGAACTTAAACGTGCATCTTAATATATCGCATGGGAGAAAAGGCGAAAACTAATGTGCACCAGTCGAGCCTCTAAATACCTGTTAATACCGCAGAACCATTGACTTTTGACTTGATTATTTCTTATATCAGTGTGGTTTTTGTCTTTACTCACAGCTTTTTTTGTGTCTTCTTCAGGTTCTGAGAGTCTGGGATCCACGCACATGCGCAAAACTGATGAAGCTAAAGGGCCACACAGACAACGTCAAGTCGTTGCTGCTGAATCGAGATGGCACACAGGTGAGTTCAGATCTATAAAAGCAAACGAGGCGGTGGCCACTTAAACAGAATCATTTTAAAACGTAAACCTGCTGTCCTTCTCCACAGTGCCTGTCGGGCAGCTCAGACGGGACCATCCGCCTGTGGTCGCTCGGCCAGCAGAGGTGTATCGCCACCTACCGGGTGCACGATGAAGGGGTTTGGGCCCTGCAGGTCAATGAGGCCTTTACACACGTCTACTCTGGAGGCAGAGACAAAAAGATCTACTGCACTGACCTGCGCAACCCAGACATCCGTGTGCTCATCTGCGAGGAGAAGGCCCCAGTGCTCAAAGTAAGAAGCCAGCACACTGAAACCCAGAAGGCATTTTCAGACTCACTACAGCATTTAATGGATACGTTTTAAATGAAATCTAAAAGAAAAATCAATTTTTCCCAAAGTTTTCATTTGAAAGGTTATTATTGTTCTGTTCTTTGTTAGCAGTGTCAGTCTGTTATTAGAAAAGTTCAGTTGTCCTGTTTTACGACAGAGTAAACTAAGTTTACTCAGTTTAGGATAACAACCCCGTTCCCTTTCAGTCGTTCCTGCGCTCATAGCAAAACATTCGGAGTCATTCAACCTTTGGCCATCTTTTCTCTCTTGCTCAGATGGAACTGGACAGATCTGCTGACCCGCCTCCAGCAATCTGGGTCTCCACCACCAAGTCATCCGTTAATAAATGGGTAAGCATGCGTGACACCTCTGAGATCACTGGTCGACCGTCTACGTAATGACTCTGGAATACAGTGTACATAGAGACTCATGCATGTGGCCCGTGTAATGCTATTCAGCAATAATCCGCCCCGTAATGTGGGGACAAAAAGAAATTTGAAACCAGCTTTGTGACGCTGTGGGTGATACACAAAAGATAATTGCATTACATTAATCACAGCTATTGCCGCAAGGAAGAGAGAGGACGTGATTACTAAAATCCAGGATAATCTGTACTGATTGTTTTTCTGCATGTGTGTATACAGTCTCTAAAGGGAATGCACAACTTCAGATCATCGGGGGAGTATGACAATGACTGCACCACCCCTCTGACACCACTGTGTACTCAGCCAGAACAAGTCATCAAGGGTAAACATGTTTATTTGTCTAAAAGTCATTTCTCTATCCTCCTCGCTGGCATTACACAAAGTAGAATTCTGTGCTGTGTTTACGCAGGAGGTGCCAGTATCATCCAGTGCCACATTCTGAATGACAAGAGACACATACTCACCAAAGACACCAACAACAATGTGGCTTTTTGGGACGTCCTGAAGGTTAGTTAAAGTGTGAACGAGTGAGCATCTGCTGTTCTTCTATAATAAATGGAGTGGTTTCACGTTATGTTTGAGCAAATTACGGTGAGTCTGCAGACACTTTGTAGGTTTTGTTGACTTTACGTGTAATTTACCTTCAGGCGTGCAAGGGGGAAGACTTGGGGAAAGTGGAGTTTGATGAAGAGATTAAAAAGCGCTTCAAGATGGTCTACGTGCCAAATTGGTTCTCTGTCGATCTGAAAACCGGGGTGAGTCACAAACCTGGTGATACAAGAGTGATTCATTTGCCTCAGAAGCTGTGACGTTTCCAAACTCAGCCTGTTTAATGGTCTCTAAGTTTGGCCTCTCCATCTATCAACAGATGCTCACCATCACATTGGATGAGAGCGACTGCTTCGCTGCCTGGGTGTCTGCAAAGGACGCTGGGTTTTCAAGCTCTGATGGGTCCGACCCAAAGTGTAAGATATCTGGCCCAGCCGAATTTTATATACAAATAAGAGCCGAGTCATCCCACGACTGACTGCTGACTCTACCTTTCGCCTCTGCAGTGAACCTGGGTGGACTGCTGCTCCAGGCTCTGCTGGAGTTCTGGCCCAGAACTCGCATCAATCCCATGGATGAAGAAGAGAATGAGGTGAACCACGGTAAGACATCCTCCACCAAATCACTTTGAAACAAATCTCTGAATCCATCAGCCATCCTCTCACAGCAATTAAGCCTCCAGTAAACAGCTAACTCGTCATCAGACTAAAGCCAGTGGGTTTCTAAGACTGCAATGACTTTCACCTCTTCTGCGCTCCACTAAGATCGTTAGATCTTAGATTAGAAGATGCAAACGAAGCTCACTCAATCATGATTGGTCAAACTACTTAGACTTACAAACACAACCCTGAATGATTCAGATTCACAATCTCGTGCCTTATGTAAAGATTCTGCAGTCGTATGCCGGCATAATAGAGATTATTATGAAACTGAATCGAGCAAACCTCTGCAGTGATGCTGTGGGATCGTCAGTGTGTGTATTTGCGTCACTCCACACCGTTCCCTGTTGTTTTGAGTGTGGGTGTCCAAAGCATGTGTCTTACAGGCAGGCGTGTGTTCTTGTCCCCTCAGTGAACGGAGAGCAGGAGAACAGGGTCCAGAAGGGAAATGGCTATTTCCAAGTGCCACCACACACGCCAGTCATCTTTGGGGAAGCAGGAGGCAGAACTCTGTTTAGGTAATGATTCAGTAACATCCCTGTCGACGCAGGTTAAATGCAAATTTAAAACACTGACACTTTTTAATGTCATGTCTTTATGATCGTCACAATCAGAAATGTTAATATTGAACTTATTTACTGTACCTCTGGACTGCCTCTGATGTCCTGTGTTCTGTGCTGCAGGTTGCTATGTAGAGATTCAGGTGGAGAGACTGAGTCCATGTTGCTGAATGAGACAGTTCCACAGTGGGTTATTGATATTACTGTAGATGTGAGTATAATTCTGTTTTTACCTTAATTTTACATTTAAATCAACTGAGATCAAGTCAGTGTGATTACAGGCTAAGTAGACTTTAAATTCAAATTTAGATGATCATGTGAGATTGGTTGTATTGAACTGTATTTGTTAGTTTATTTCTATATCTTAAGCATTCTATATCGATATCTGAAGCCAGGAAACACATTTTGTCAGTAGGATAGTGGTGGTTCCAACCCCAGCCTCGCTCACTTTTGCCCAAACCATCAGTTTGGCAGGTTTTCCTACTGAATATCAGAATTCAGTCATACAGGGCTATATCAGTGTTTATCCTCCCTGAATCTGGGCTAACGGTTCACTCCTGCGATTATCAGTATTTGATTACTTTGGTTCTCTCTTTGACTCGCATGTATTATTAATCTTCTGTTCCAGAAAAATATGCCCAAGTTCAACAAAATCCCATTCTACCTCCAGCCACATTCTTCCTCTGGTGCAAAAACTCTTAAGAAGTGAGTCTCCTCTGAACGTGTATTCCTGTTATTGGCATAATGCAGTGAGCAGAGCACATGTATACAGATGCGGCTGTACGCTGTATGTTTGTGGAGAGCTGAGCGTTACCTGCCGTGTGTTCCGCAGGGACCGTCTGTCGGCCAGCGACATGCTCCAAGTGAGGAAGGTGATGGAGCACGTTTACGAGAAGATCATCAACCTGGACAACGAGTCTCAGACCACCAGCTCCTCGGCCAACGATAAGCCCGGGGAGCAGGAGAAGGAGGAGGACATGGCCATGCTGGCCGAGGAGAAAATTGAACTCATGTGTCAAGACCAGGTGGGCTCGGCGTCTCTGCCTCTACATCTTGTACATCTTCAGTCATTCTTCAGTGTATTAACCGTTTTGTTTTTTTTTAAATCATTCAACAGGTTCTAGATCCCAACATGGACCTGCGAACAGTTAAACATTTTATCTGGAAGAGCGGAGGGGACTTGACGCTTCACTATAGGCAGAAGTCCACGTGAAAGTCCTAATTTTTAAAACAAGAACTCTTCGTCATTTGCCAATCACCACCCACCTCTGACATGTAGTCCCCTAAACCCCATTGTGTGGTCCAGAGTCGCAGTATCAATGAGAACCCAGTCACATTTGTGAGGACGTGGCTCACGGTGTATCATAGGGAACTGACCAGAACAGGCTGGAGCAGCCAAGAGACACCTGGGAGATAAGAGTGGTCCGTAGTCTTTCTCTTCTTCTTCTTTTTTTTTTTCTTTTTTTTTTACAGTTTGACAACAATGGACAGTGTTTTCTCCAGCGCTCACCAGTTTCTTTTCTCTTTTGCTATGTTTGTTCTTTCCTTCGGGTTGGCATTGTTTTTCTTTGAAGCGACCGAAGTTACAATACGCGCTCGTGTCTGAGCGTGCGCGCGCGTGTATGCACATGGATGTAGTAGACTGTTTTGTTTGTTCTAGTACATTCCAGAAACTGTCCTTGTTCTCCAAACACTCCACACCCGTCTCAGCTGTGTCACCAGTCTAGGAGTACACTTGGTCTCTGGGTAGCATCACAGTCCCTCTGTTCAGTTGTCATCTTTAACTTGAACTTAACCTCAGCTTAGACATCTAATTATTGGAGCCTGAACCTCATTGACAGAAGCACTAGTCTTTGTCATTTCTTTTTAGCTGTGCTGTTCTCAATGGACTGAATGTTCTTTTTTTTGTAAATATATGTACAACATTTTTGATTTAAGTGACTTTTTGTTCTTTTGGTTTTGCAGCAGTTTTATTGTGTTGTACAGTTTACTTCAAATCAGCTGTTTCTCCGAATCCCTAGAGCACATTCATGATCATGAAGGTAATTTGACTTGGATGTTCGAAATTGCATTTGTGTTCACGACAACCCAGAAATTGCAGTTTACTCTTAAGAATGTTAGTAGTCGTCCAAGTCATCTTAGCAATTGGAAATTATATATATAAGGTATGTATCTTTAACAATAACTCATGCTTACTCGATCTGCGCTTGGGTCATGAGCAGTGACTCTGATGACAGTGACGGCTGATCCTAATGTATATTTCATTTAGATTCTATAGGAGTTCAACGAAACATGAATATAACTTGAAGGGGAAATTTCATCCAAGAGAATATATAAATATTCAACCACTGTGGGAAATTCACCAAAGTGAAATAAATGGTAAAACCCATTTTCTCTCTTGGTGTGTCACCAAGCAGAACAGATCTTTTCATTGTAAACTTTCTGCGGTTAATTTTGCCATGAGTGTGTGTTAACGCCATGGGGGGGGGTGCATCGAGTGAGCTCTAATTGGCCAAAAACACGATGGGTACCATAATTAGGCCATAACACTGCAGTATCCCTTGTTGTAATAATTTGTGAAATATGTATATTTTAGGCATTGAAAGAAATAAATTGGAATGGTTTAACAATGACAGATTTATGGGAATTATAAATGGATGTTTCTTGAGTTGTAATGTGTTCAGCTGATGAGTGGGAAATAAGAAAAAACGAGGGACAATTTCCTTTTTTTTCTTTTTTCTTTTTTTTTAAAGTCAAGTGATATGATTGTTTAACCATCAAAGATTCACCCATTTCACATTCATCAAAAGATTCTGCACTCATTCCTAATAAAACATTACAATTAATTGATAAAATATCTGCAAAAATACTTTTCCTTATTTTACACACTAGCACCTACGTTAACTTTGAAAAACATTAAGAAGCCCCCTACAAAAAAACAGAACAATTACTCAACAGCAGCATCACTGTCAGCAGACTTCTTACATACTCTATATGAAAGGTCTGTCGTCTATTGGATGTACACGTTACCTGCGGAGTCACAGGCAGCACTATTGTTGCATAGGTCACAAAAAGTATGAATAATGTTGAAGGAAGGAGACGAGGGGACATAATTCCAACAATACAAGGAGTAAACAGCGCCCTCGCACAGGACGCAGACTGCACGGCTGAGTACGTCAAATAAAAGACTGTTTTAAAAAAATGCTGACCTCATCGAATCTGACGTGTAAACTCATACTGGCTGGTTTCACACAGTGCAAGTGGACAAATATTTCCCTCAAGCCACGTCAAAAAAAAACATTTTAAAATCCAATACACGGCCGTGGACTACAGTAAAAGTTCCTATCTATAATCAACAATGACAACTAAGCTATATGTGAGAGCTGTAGTGTGACGATCAGCATTTCACATCCTTGAAATGTGTCAATAACTGGTCTAACACTGCACCGCGGGACTGTAACAGCTCCTCTGAACTGCCCACAGTCAGCTAGCTTAAAAAAAAACGTCGATAGTGTTGTGGATGTTAAGGTGCAGCTGTGCTTCGCTGTAGGAAAATGTGTGTGTGTGTTTCATCTTTGGAAGTGTTCAAGTATTCAGCACATTCGCAGACTAAGAGGCTCGTCACCCGTGTATTCGCATTCTGCACCAAACGAGGAAACGTGTCGATAACATCAGACCCTTGTTGGCGCTCAGATGAGCAGTAGCTTTAAAAACAATAAAACACATAAAACAAATAGGGTGCTCCTACAGTGCCTCTGAGTGTTTTCCTACTTAAATGATAATGCTTCAGCTGGTGTCTCTGTGTGAGTGTCACTAACCTGATGGAGGATGCATACACTCATTTCAGCCTGTCCCTCAGTCTGTCCTGTATTCCCTATAGTGTTTGTTTAAAAAGCCCCAGTGATTGTCAACTTCATTTTGTACTTTTTGTGTGGCCTGACATCAGCTTACTCAAGAGGCGGCTCTTCGGGTTCCTCCTCAACACTCTCGTCGCTGCAGTGGTGAGAGGAGACTACATCCTCCGCTGGACCTGCTGCATCCTCCATAGCCTGTGCCAGAGAACTATCTGCCATCGACTCAATCACAGCAGAGGATTGGAGGAGGTCCACAGGAGATGGGCAGGGAGGGTCTTCAGCTGGGACAGAGGATTCAGCGGGAGGCACAAGGGACTCTACAGGGACAGACAGTGTACCCATAGGTGGACTCGGACTACCTCTAGACTCAGAGAGAGAGACAGGTAGGTCTGTGGACTCGGGGTGAGAGGGTTCAGCTGGTGAGATGCCTGAATCTGACAAAGTGTCATTGGAGGCAAGAGCAGAAGTGAGGTCCATGGCTGCCTGGGAGCTCAGCTCCTGTGGATCAGTCTCGTTGTCTGCTGATGATGAAAGCAGCACGCTGTCCTCCAGCTCCTCTGCACAACAGGAAATAGAAACATGGTCTTTACTTGTGTTTCTAAACATAGACATTATAGGACGCTGGTACAAAGTGCTGCTGTCCTCACTCACCAATACCAGAGATTTCACCATCCTTCTCATCGTGCATAGCCAGTGAAGTGTTGGTCATGTCGATGGACGACATGGACAGATCCAGTCTGTCCACCAAATCTGCAGCATCAGGGCTTGCCACTGTAACATCGGAGTCTGAGAAACCTGGAAAATCAAACATAGGAAACCTGTTTTTATACACATACTGGGATGCTAAAGAGGCTCATGTGGTACATATCATCCTCTCAAACCACTGCATGTGTGATCTGACCTGGGTCCATGACTCTCTGGATGGGTGGAGGGAGAGGAGCTTCCTGCAGGTCGACATGCTCCAGGTCTAACACATCATCACTTTGGCTTGAAGGGGCCATCAGAGGCGCCTGGAAACAAACAGAATAAGCTGCTGCTAGAGGAGTTTGAAAAACATTTTTTGTAATCAGTCAGTGATTTCAATTATTAATCAATCAAACATGGCAAACATTTGAGTTCAGTGTTCAACTTTTGACATTTCAGAGAAAAAATATTAAGCACCTTGCTGAAGTAAACACTGGGCTAAGTGCAGTAAATGTGGATTCAGATTTACCTCTGTGAATCCGTGGGTTGGCAGCTTCGGAGGGGGTTCCTGCTCAGGGGCAGGGGTGGGAGGTTTTGCCGTTGATACATCAGGAAGTGCTGGGATTCGGTGCAAGTAGCCATAACCAATTCCACAACCCAAACTAAGAGCAACAGTTTCAAAGAGGAACAGTTAAGCATGCTTCAAGACCATATAAAACACCATTAAACAAAAGACACAGTGTAACATAGAATGATGCTGTGCAATCTGAAAAATCGATCTGCATTCCCAGTGAAGTGAAGAAAACTGTATGCATCTGTGCCCTGTCACATACCAGCCCTCTCCACCCCACGCGCCATTTGGTGTGACCACCACCTCCCTGCAGGCATCTGTTTGTGTGTTGTACACCAGCAGCTTCAGGGGCTTCCCTTCATGGGCCTCAATCAGCGAGAAGAAGTCTTCTGACTGGAAATCAGCAGCTCTGAGTTAACCACAACTCATCTCTCATGTTTATTAAGACACACGGGTTTCAGATAAATATATTAGAGCCAGATGTTGCAGATAAAGCATTCCGTCTTACATCTTGTAAGACTTGATCTGCTCCAACGATGTAGTCGCTGTGTGGCTGAAGCCCTGCCAGTGCAGCAGGTGAACTGGCCTCCACATCCTGTGGGAACGGAGGCCGGTTAGCAAACAAAAGATGACGCTCTAATGGGGGCGATGAGAAGAGTCGTTCTGATCACAGTTAAGTGAATCGGTTTGTTTTGAAGGAGCTCACCAGAACGTGCCAGACATTCTCATTAGCTCCCTGGTAGCTGCAGAAGCGAACACTGGCACCTAGCAGGCCCTGTCCTCCCCACATGTTACTGGGCACCACCTCCAGTTCACGAACCCTCGTGGTTTTGGTGCTGTACACCTCCATCTTCACGGATCTCTCCATGTTGGCTTTGAGAAGCTCCTTCAGCTGGTCATTTTCCTCATTCTGGAAGAGCAGCAGTAATAGGAGGAATCACAAAAGGAGGATGAGAAGGAGGTAATATTACTCTACCGCTTTCCTTTGTGCACGTGCACGTTTTGTTTACGACCCACCTGCAGTCAAACTACTCAATAAACTTACAAGTCTTATGTTGTCCAGAGACAGAATGAAGTCAAAGAAGGGCTGCAGTCCAGCGTTCTCTGCAGGGGAACCCGGCTGCACCTGTGAAGAACAACAGAATCATTTTAAGCACATTTAAACATTCAGCATTTTAAACAAAATCACGCTATAATAATAATAATAATAATAATAATAACATAATTTGGAATACATATCCTGGGCACATCTGCAATCCACAGCATCTAAATCACAGCACCTTTTACCTATTGCAATAGTCAACAAATCTGCTAACTACAGTTACCAGAGCCAAATAGCGAATACTACTATCATGGACTTATGTGTAAATGTTAATTCTTACTCAATCGATCGTTAAGTTTCAGGATGCAGGTGGTAAAAGTTGCTGTTCTTTGTCAGACAATGAGCCAACAATTCAAAAACAGCCAATTTACGGTGACAGCAAACCTTCCAATTTGAGACAATGAGTGTTTGGCATTTTCGCTTGATCGATCGATTTATCAGTCAATCGAGTTAAGCGTTTAAGCGCTGATATAATTTGATTATCAATCATTTTATCCAGCATGAAAAGCTTTAAATCAGTTAATCGCAGATTACATAAAACATCTCTTATTTAATTTGCACCTACAATGAACACCATTATATCAGTCAAAACATTAGCTACGGGTGCTAATATTGTATTTAACCATAGGCTCGGGTGATAATTAACTATATTAAGGACTTTAAACGTATAGTGGCTTTAGGGCTGTTCGAAGACTTTCTATGAGACAAGTTGCAAGACCGCATTCAAGCTTTATTTTATTTGGTTGAGTCAAACTTTCTGTGGCGTTGTGTCAACTTGAAATACCCGGTAAACAGTGCCACCTCATCATATTTTAACCGCGGGTCCGCACCAACTACTTAGCCAGCTAACTGTTAGCATACAGTAGCATCTCACGATAAGCTCCTGTACGCGCTGTTCCAAATCCAAAGGAAGCGGGATGATTTCTTACGCCATGCACGTGGTATCCGTAAGTTCCTCCATCGGATACTTCTGAACTCTGTGATAAACCCATTTCTACCAGGAGCCTTCAATTCTCGGCTAATATCAACAGAAAACAGCAAGTGTGTCAGAATTAACACGGTTGACAGTCCGCGGCCATCTTGTCTGCAGTCCAAAACAATCGAACATCGCCGGTATCGAACGCGGGCGATACGAGCACGAGCGCCGACATATACTTGGCGCATGCGCACACAGCATGCCTTAATTTATTATCATTTTTAATAGCATCAGAGCTGTGTGTGTTGGCTTAGAGTAACACTTAATGGAACTGAGTCTTCCTGAGTGCAGTTTAAAGAGCTTATCAAGCAATTTGCACACCCTTGGAATATAGAGGACATTGTAGTGAATCAATTATTCATTATATGATGATATGGTGATAATGATAGTAATAGTATGGATTTACCAATACACAAATATGTAAACGAATAAACATCAGTGTCAATATATTATTGCTCCAATAACACAATATTTGGTCTGTTCAGTCTCAGTTTCCTCAAATATACTAGGGCTGAAAAGAAAAAAACACCATTAATGAAATAACTTTGAAGACAGTGAGTAAATAAATAAAAATGTTTTATTTTTTTTTACTCCAGTACAGAAATATTCTCAACATATTGTTACCATACATGAGATAATCCATGATTAACCAGGCAGTTATTAAGGAATAATTCACAGTCCGAATGTTGCAGATGGAAGAGTGTTAATTTAGTTATTACTGCATGCATCAAAGTGGATTATCCTGCTTATACCAGCACCAGCTGCCGTCAAAATATGGACATTCTTGTGATATCTGAGGCGATGCTTTTTGAAATAGAAACCCTTTATCGCCTGTATCTTTGTGACCGTTGTAATTATTATTACGGTTAACAACTACAGGAGAAACTGTAGTCAGGCAGGCATCTCAGCTACAGCTTTCAACTTTCAATGAGTATTGATGATCCTGAGTCACTGAAAATAATAAATGTCCTCCTTCCAAAAAAGATTTTCAATGTGGCCATGGTATAAAACATTAAACAACATGTCAGAGTTTATTTTGTAGGTTCAGGTAATTTAAAAAAACAAAAAACAACAACAAACAAGACATATATTAATTACTTAAGAAACAAAGGCAAAATAATTTTTAGGCAATAGAAAAAATATACAGCTGGGAAAAATATTTTATCAATCATTCTTTCTACATTGAAATATTCATAAAATTCATAAAAAGCAGTGTTTTATACATTAAAATCTTGAATTCAGTTTCTTGGATGTTACTAGAGTGCCATAAATCAGCTATAAAAGCTGAGTATCACTGACTGCACAACCCTGCTCTGTGCTTGGCTCAGTCAGGCCGATCAGAGACTCCAGGAGGTAGGTGCTCGACTCGTACTGTGGCAAATTTACAGAGCTAAACAGCTGTAAGTGGCAAAAGCTCTCTGAGTGCCTGTGTAGTTTTAAAGAGCTGTGCAGAGTTCCAGAGGGGTAGTCGCTGTCAAAGAACTCCAGGTCCGAGTCAGAGGAGAGACTCAGGTCCATGTACCTGCCTGAGGAGTAGTCCACAGTGGGCGAGGGAGTGTTGGGAAAGTCCTCCAGAGAGTCGTTGTCAAAGAAGTCTCTGGCTTGGTTTGCATTCTCATCGAGGTAATCCGTCAGTGAGGTCCTGCTCATATTGTCTGTGAATGTGTTGGCCGTCAGTGGTCCCGTACTGTCAGCAGGCGTGCTGTGTGTGGCAGTGTTGCTGCTGTGCTGCGTCAGTGGTTCTCCTGTGTGCCTCAGTTGGCTGCATGTAGAGTAGTCATTGCTGTCGCAGATGCTGAGGGCATGTGACAACCCTCCGTCAACTTCAGGGAGATTCTCAATCCCATTAAGGCATCCTCCAGCATCAGAGTCAGAGGACGAGCAGGAGGATTCGGTCATGTCACTGCTGCAGCTGTTCTCCTCCATGACCACTCGGTCTGGCATGAAGTGAAAGGAAGGAGTGGCGGGCATGGTGAGAGGAAGATCGTCTTCCTCCATGGTGAACCCAAAGGGGCAGCTCTTGTCCTGCGCACTCTGTGCTACATGGGCCTCATCCTGGTCCACACTCTCCTGAAGGTCCTCTGGAGGTCCTGTCTGGTCCTCCTGGCTCAGTGTTTTATCTTGCAGTCGCCTCTCCAGTTCAAGTCTCATGGCAGTGTGGATGTAATGAGTCTGCACGCGCCTGGAGTTGAACTCGACGCGCCCCTGAGTGTTTCCACAGCCGTCCTTAGTGCAGCCACATGGAAAGTTGAAGCGATCCACCTGTGTGTAAAAGACAGCATGAAGTCAGTGCTGAAACAATACAGAGCGGTGACACGAGGGTCTGAAATGAACAGAAACTGAGAAACAAGCAAAGGGCTGCAGGTCTAACACACCTCTACACGATGAAGGGAAAATAGAAAAAAGTATATCATCTCACACTTTAAAGTGTCAAACCTCCCGCCTTGTGGCACCGAACACATGTTCTCATAACCCTATACAACCCAATTGCCACCATTTTACTTTTTTGACCAGCTCAAATTGGTCCTCATTTCAGATGTACTGTATAAATGTAACCCATGTCCCATTCACAACGCAGGATAACGTGTGCCAGTGCACAGTGTCCATAATCAGCTCCTATGTTGAGGTTTAGGTACTTCTTGCTGGTGTGTAAGTGTCGTACCTGACACTTGATTCCTGCCAGACTGCATGCACAGGTCTCTGGCTCACAAAAGCCTCGGCAGTCACATCCGCAGGCCTCCCTGGAGAGACGCAGGGAATGGAGCTGCCTCTTCTCCTCCCTGTCTATGCGCTTCACTCCCGCTGCCTGGAGGAGAGCCTGCCGCTGTCTGGAGGAGTACGGCTGAAGGAAACCTCCATCCTCCAGTTCAGCATCACTGATGTGGATGTCAGTGTCTTCATCTGTGATTTGATCCACAGTGAGCCCGTCTGCTTCCCTCTGGTCAATGGCCCCACTGGTGATTAACTGGAATCAGGACAAATGGTTAGTTAAGAAGACTATTGTGCAAATGAAAAATGAAAACTGACGCAGAAATTCAGTGTACTTACCTTATGTTTCAGTGCCGCCAACTTCTCTTGTCTCTTTCTGTCTCTGAGCCTCTCTCTGCGCCTGTGCCGTTGCTCCAGTGCATGCTCTGCCACCGTGTACCTTCGCAGGGTGCTGTGCCTTCGTGTCATGCCCAGGGTGGCACCTCCATGGCTGGGCACACTGGTGAAGCCCTGGCAGCGTGGGAAACTGAACACTGTCACTTGGTCAAAGTGCACGTTGTTCCGTGCACCTGCGAGCTTGGGCCTCTTCAGGATGGACTGAACTGATGCTGTTAGAAGAAGAGACAATGAAAACATCAGAAAAAGTGAAGCAGGTCCAGTTTTACAGAGTTCATCTTTAGGAGGAAAGATCATTTGGAAAGCTTAATGACAACTGGCTGATGCTGTTTTGATAAAAACCAAATCATATTTGTGGTTTAAAGCATTTACAGTTTATCTGAACACAATGCTCAGTTTAATCAAACCAGGTGTAACCTAATGCTAGGTTCTAGGATTTTACTTGTACTTTACTTGTTATGTATTTCAAAAAAATATATATAAATATTTGGGCGCTAGTTTCAGATAATTGTGGTTTCCTTACAAATATCCATTAAGTAAATGATTCTGACACAAAGTTGGACTACTGTGACATTTTACCACTGTTTGATTCAGAAAACAAATTCAGCATGTCATGGTAAAATCCAACCTTCATAAATACCTGTTGAGTCCTACTCTGACCAAGTCTGAGTGTTGTACAGCTAATTTAACTTTAGAAACAGCTTCTTGACACTTGATAAATACAGGCCCTGAACTTTGATCCACGCCTTCTCTAATGTAGGTCTCTGAGTGACCACTAGGTGACACACTGCAGGTGCTTTACTGCGGTTGCACTTGTGTCAGTAGCTTAACATACATGTGGACAGGAAATACCAAGCACCAAGTGTCCATGGCAACAATGGACATATCAACAGTAAAGAGAGCCGTGAAGTAAACCAGATACTAACTGTTGTTCGTTGGAGGTTTACCAGAACATGGTCAGACTCTTTCTGCCAGTTTTCAGTATCCATCAATGTTCCTGTTTGGTTTAACAGTTTGGCAACAAATTATCTAACCTTAACACGTAACTGTGGCTGAACTCCAGCTCCTAAAGTCAGTAAACAACCGAGACCAGCTGACTAAGCTCATCTCAGCTGCTGTCTGTCTATAGAGCTCCACACAGGGGCACTGTTTGCACCGTGACTCTACTGTGACTTACACAAGCTCAGAATGACGAGCCTGAAACAGTTACATGTAAGGTTTGAATGCGTTACTGCAGGAAACTTTCTCAATGCAATGCCTCTGTGCATCTCTGTGATATCTTAATAAGGCCATTTGATATGACATGTTTAAAGGGACCTTGCTATTCAAATTGATTCCACAACATCCTATTGCTCAGGCAAATGATCTTCCACCCAGCTGCGCAGCCAGAGCAGTGGCGAGTCATTTACTGTGCATTATCTAGAACCGCCCTAAGGTTAGCGTTTTCATAGCAGTGCTGCTGCAGGCTGATAAGAGACACTCCTATTAAACATTGATGGGAAAACGGCCAGATAAAGAGGAGGTTTGCATTATTTGAAAGAAAGGGGGAAATAACACAGTGGTCATGGGTTTGGAGACTTACTGGGTAAACTGGTGGGTGAAGAAGGGCTGTGTGGTGTGAAGTCATGACTGTCACAGGAGCTGCTCTCCCCATCGGACTCCCACTCAGAGGAGGCAGGGGAGGAGAGGGAGGATGGAGGGGAGGAGGAGGAGTAGCAGGGACTGTCATCTACCTCTGCAAACTTTCTCTTAAGGATGCCTCTCATTGTTTGGCTGTGGCGGTGGACATACATTCTGCGTAAACACAGAGAAAAAAGGGACACCGGTTTAAATATTTATCATACTGTGGTAATAAATGCACAGATCACTACACTAAGAGGCAGAAAAACAAGTCATGCAATGTGCGGCTTTATCCAAACAGCAACACTCCTTTCAGCACGAGGCATTATGTAAATCTATGAATAAATAATAGGACAACAATTCTGTAACACAGCAACGATGTGTTTCCTTTCTTGTTTGACAAAGCATATGTACACAATCAAATGTTACGTCTGACAGCTGGAGGAATGAGAGGTCTTTGCCTTTGAGAGCTGCAGCTCTGCTGGTCGAGCCGGTTTTTGGGGCACAAGTTTGTTTAGGTTAATTACATCTTGATAGCGATTATCTGACAAACTGACGTCTCATAAGTGTACAAATATGAGCTGGAATCTGTCGTTCGCTTACGACCAGCTGAGCACTTGAGAGAGTGAAAAAAAAAAAAAAAAATCAACAGCTCTTTTTCTTTTCCCCGCAGAGTAATTAACATTCCAATGATTCCTCAAGTTTTTTTTTTTTTTTTGTGAAGAATACGTGGAAACGGACCGTCCAATGGCTGTGTGCTAAAGACTGGGGGGTGTAATGGTTCAAGTGGCTGCTATTTTTGGATGTGAACATGGAAAAGAAATCCAAACATGAGTAATTTCAGGGTTACAATCCTTAGCAGGGCGGCTGGGTGAAAAAGAACATCTAAACAGAGTGTGCTGTAAAAGAGAGTGGGGGTGGGAAAGAAAAGCTGTTATCAGGCCAGTTTAACACAATCTGTTATACACGTGTGTATGTAGAGGCTGTTCATTCATACTTGGAGACAATGGGAACCTGTATAACCTCTTGGATGTCAGGTTAACAGATATTGTTTGGCTCGTGGCTGCAAAAAAACAGTTTATTTTACATAGATGCATCATCAGGCATCACATGTCGTGTTAATTTTCGGCAGATTGAAGTGAAGTCGACTAATTGCTGCAGCTCTGGTGTGGTTTATATGTCTTTATTCCAAGTGATATGGACAGGAAAGAGTCAACTATGCCTGCTCTTATTATTTAATGTCCTCAAACTGTATCATAAGACAAAAAAAACTTTTCTCTTCTGACTCCAAACAATTAAACCTGTTTGACCTTAAGATCCCTCATGATCCAAAAAGTGACAGTAAGACAAGCAGCTGACTGGGATTTAGACTGACCTCCCCTCAAGTCCCATAGGGAAGGGGAGGAACACCAGCCAATAAAAACAGTACAATATGTGCGCTTTCTGAAATACACCAAATAAAAAAAAGTGACATTATAAACCACTGGGTACCCTAACACGGATGACTCCTCCCATTGCCTCACACTTATACAAACTCATACTGGATCCACAAGAAAAGACGCTTCTGAATGTCTTTAGTAAGCAAATAGTTAAACTGGTGAGCCTGTGTGTGTGTGTGTGTGTGTGTGTGTGTGTGTGTGCACTTGGAGTGAGAAACTTCCTGGATCCATCAGCAAACCGTGCCATTACACGGTTTAACACTGTGGAACTCTGCTGCATGGGCAGTTATTTGAAAAAGTGATTCATCTCTGCTGAGGATCACCTGCACGGCTCTTCAGTATTCCTAAATATAAAATAAAACCCGTCTAATTGTCGCTGCACTGTAAGATCACTGCATGATAGCGGCCTCTTCTCCCAGTTCTCATTTATTACATTTAGTATCTGTCAGAGTGCAAAGACTTTACTGTACATGTGGGTATCCGCTGAGACCACATCAATAATTTAAAGGTTCAAAGCAGCAGAGGCACATAGTGCACGTGCGCGTTCACGTGAAACCGGAGGGGGGGCTATACTGTATTAATGTACTGAGGTGGATAAAAATAGGCTGCAGGACATTTTTATGGTGTGTGTATTGGGGAATAAAGCTACCATTACACAGACAAACGCACTATACGTCTCTCAAGGAATGTCATACCAGGTTTTTATTGGAGGAGTGCAGGAGTCGCTTCCTGTTTGGCAGAACAACAGTCATTAGGCTGCTGACCTCTTCACCCCTCGCGGAGACACACGGCGATCATGTCAGCTACAATGACAACACTGTCCCCCCCCCTGTCCGTCCGCTCTTTTTACAGCAGACACACTGGCAGCCACTGTCTCATTTAAACCAGCGCAAACTTCCTCCGCTGCCTTAGACCAACACAACACACACACTGACGGGAGTCTGTGTCGTTGTCATGGGAAGTTTGTTGAAACATTAGGACTAATTTTAGGTCTTAATGAAACATATTAGTTACAGTAAAAATGAACTGTAACGGTCCGACAATTGCCCACATTACACAGAATTACGCTCTACGTCATTCTTGATAAACGTAATACGAAGTGATAAAGATAAAATACGATAAGGTTACAATACAAACCACGGGAATAACGACCCATATAAAAGTACTACTGTGGTTTTTCGTTAGTTACTCACCACGAAGTAAAATGCAGCATAATAACGAAGAAGGCTGAAATGGACACGAAGTTATGGCTCTTGTCCGCGGTCCAGCCAGCTGAGCATTGTGTGTCCCTCTGTGTTTATGTGAAGCTTCACAGTAGTACCAGTGTGAACATGAGAGGACTGGCTGGGAGCTTCCAAAGAGACCACATTTAGCAACAAGATAGTGAAGTCTCCTCAGACTTCGCGCATGCGCACAACTTGTTGCGATGGCTAGCGTTCCTATGCGGTTATTTAGGTAGGGAAAAGTGTTGATATTTGCTTCTGAACGGTACATGGTTATCACGAAACAACGGTAACAACTAATTCTAATGATTAAAACACAAAACATCGCTGTCATTAAACCTAGTTACAAACTGATATATATCTAATTAGTTATCTTAAATCAGTTGAGTGTCGGCCAGTTCAAGACAACGTACTTGATACACGTCAGTTTCACAAATGAAGTCAATTTTTGACTTTTTACTCCATAAATAAATATAAATATATGAATATAGCTAACATTTACCCATGTAAATCTTATAGTTATCAGGCAAAATCCAGTGCTTTTCTAAACACCGAAACCGGAAGTGTCTAGGAGTGGTAGCCATCTCGCATCACATAAATCCTCTCTGTCACTCCCCTGACTTTTCTTGACGCAGACGGTGACACACGCAGCGGCAGGAGACACTCTGTGACTCCTGCCCACAGATCCCTGTCTGTCGTGTTCACACTGTGCTGTATCAGCCAGTGACGTGGTGCTAAATAAGTAACTTTTAACCCTCCATCTGGTGATTATCAGAGGGCAATCAGCTAGTATTATAAACGAGTTAGAACACGTGTTATCATTTAGCTTGAAGTAACATGTTGCTTTGATGTTCCTTTATTATTTGTATCTGATAAAACAATAACTGATATTAAGGGCGGACAAAATAATGGAGATATCTTACAGTACAACAGACTGACTTCATATTCTCATCAGATTTGCCGAGACTGTCAGTTGCTGATTTAACCTGATGGTTATTATTTATTTATTTATTTAGTTTTTTGATGGTTATTTTTGAGGCTGTACTGTTGCTGGCCAACAGGTAACATTATATGTAGTGATTCAGCAATCCAGGAAGCAAAAACAGGCAGCAACTATTTTAAGTTTGTACGGAACTATTACCACAAACTGTGTATTTTACCCTGACAAGTTGAACATGGCACTGGATTTGTATAATTAAAATATTTTACTTTGAAAACCATCTATGTGAACTCATGCTGTTTAAGTTCCCTTCTTTCAAATCTTAAAAAGGTAATTTAAATAACAATAATAATATTAATGACAGGATTTTATTTTCTGCCTCACATATATCATCAATTCTATCACTACTGTAAATATTCGGTTGTGGTTTCATTTCTCTGTCAGGTATTCAGTTTCTTATAAGAGAGAAATCTTCACGGCCTTCTGTTGCTTACATAAGACCGGCCCTTTGTGTCTGTATAAACGGCAATCAAACCTCTTGTAAAGGTGACACTCACTGCCAGGTATTCATCTTACATTTCTCTTACATGACTCACTAGTGCACTGCCGGTGTTTTAAGTCAGGCACTTCTGAACTCCAGGAAACTCCCCGGAGTGGAGAGGAGTTGCAGATGGGCAGGGTTATGGATCTGGGTTTAAAGCCTCTGTCTGTAATGTTCCAGGAAATATCTTCCTCCAAACTGTTAACTCAGTGTTTTGTTTTAACAAATGACTGTGTGAATGAGTGAGTGCTGATGAGCAGGATGAGAGGGGGGAAAATGAAGCTCACAGACAAACAGAGCGACAGCTTAACAGATGGACAGACAGATGAACGGAAAGACAGACAAGTCCAAAGTACTCTTGAGCTCTGACCCCGTGTTGATACACATCAGCGCTTCAGTTTGAAGAAAAAAAAAAACAAAACTGTGCTAATACCTAAATACCTGTTGGTCCAAATATTCTGGCCAGAAGAGATCCTGCTCGTCCCAACCTCAGCACTCAAGTGTGTTATGAGAGTGTGACCCACTTTAGCTGGGATCACTCCAGTGCATGTGTGTGTTTCTATTCCACTGACCTGCGTGGGGAGTAAACACCAGGCAGACAGTGCAGCAGGAGCGCAGGGAATCACTGATCTTACTGAAAAACACATAAGTAACCAAAATATTAGACCCTTTGTAAATAAGTGTGATGATCCTCATTAAAACATTTGATGTAGGACAGACTTTGCTGCTTGAGGGTCTGTGTACCCTCTCTGAGATCTTGCGTGTGACTTGCTAATAACACATGATCAAAGTGCTACGTGAGGCTCTATGGCTATTTATAGTACAATCACACTGCCTGACCAAAAATACATTTGTGCAATTCAGTTGGAGTTTCCTGTTCCCGTTTCTGGATGTTACCACACACAGTGTGACTTTGTTGTATGCTTAAATTAGTCAGGAGGTGGATCTATATTTTTCTCAGACCAGGCTGGTGCAGCACTAACGGAGATGGAATCATGAGTCATGGAGGAAAATTAATATTTCACTTGAACAGCACTGAATGTGCAGTAGATATACGGCCATTCTGTCACAATTTACTTGATTTATTCACATGCAACCATCAAATTCTGTCTGACCCAGATTCCTAACCTGGTTTATTTGCATTTCATTCAGATTGAATTCTATTCAAATGTCATGTAAATAAATAAATGAGAATAACAATAAAGAAGCAGCATATTGCATCACACTCCATTCATTTATGTCATTATATCAGAGCTGCTTCCCTGAGCATTGTCATCCACTCATATTCTGTGTTTGACAGATGATCCCATCTCATATCTGCTCATACAGAGAACAGTGAGTGTAAACCATTACTGTGCTCTCAGTCCAGAGTCCATGTTACATAACTTATAGTTAACCTACATTCTGGCAGCCTCTCAGGTTGCTGCCACTGGCTCTTGTGGCCCTGTTTCCTCAGTCAAGCTGTGCCAGCGATGGCCCACATACAGCGATATACTGACGGAGTTTGACAAAGCTTCAGGCATGTGAAACTATGGCCCAGTTCCTCCTTCCTTTCTGTGGATACTATCACATGAATCTGCCACCCTTTTAAAGATCACTATCAGTTTTCCTGGATATAACAGGAAGTATCAGGTAGTGTTGGACTACATGCTACATGCTTTCCAGTCAGGCAATACTGCAAGGTGCCAAACGGAGCCACATGCTGCCCAGATATTGTTTTGTTTTTCTGAAGAATACTTCCTGGACACCAGATTTAGATTAATAGACAGGCAAAAATGAACATGATCAATTCTCTCTCACTCTCTCTCTCATGTGTTGAGTTCTTGCTCCTGCGCCTCTTGTTAAAATGTCACATGCACACATGAGTTGGCTCCTTTTTACATAGGCTCTGATGTCATATTTTGACAGTCATCACCATGGTCACAAGGGCAAATATAACCCAGCCATTTCTATTTTAGAGCACGGAAAGACAGTGAATCATGATTGCCTTCACCGCCATCATTATCATCAACAATGCCAACCTCTTCGTAGTCATTATTGACATCATTTTGTACGTCAGTGGTGTTCTTGGCTTTTTTACATGATCCTTTCATTCTGACCTTCGGTTTGCTTGGAAGACTTTGGTGCGCATGTCTCAGTCAATGACATCAGTTAGCAACTTTTAAAGAAGCTAAAATGCAGATATTTAACAGATTTAACATTTAAGTTCCTGAAAACATGGCCTCAAAACTTTGGTATTTCTCTGCAACACAGAGAAATAAAATAAAGCAAATAAATTAAATTCATGAATAAACGAGAAGCAAGCAAAGTTAAATTTTTTTTGTTAAAGTTTTTTGATGGGGTCACGGCCTGTGCAGTTTGCAGAATGATGCATGGAACATGAAAGTTCACAAGGATGAAAATAAAAACTTTTTTTTGCTTTCAGAAACACGTGCAAACAAACTGATCTCTCATCTTGCTCGTCAGCACTCACTCATTCACACAGACATTCGTACAGTGGTGAGCTTCCATGCAAAAGTACCATCACAAGGTGATGATCACCATGGGAGTTCATTACCTTGGAGATGAAGGAAGCCAGGAATCATGTTGTTAGTCTTCAGAGTCGTGAGAACCCTGTGCCTCTGTGCCACAGCAGTAGGTCACACCACGGCAAGCACGAGTGAAACAACAGCGAAGAAAGAGCTGTGAATTGTACAGGATGTCAGTGGAAACACATTAAATAGACTAACACACTCCGCTACATCAACTAGATAAAAAGAATCATATCAATTTGCATTTGGGTTTTTTTTTTCCTCCTATGCAGGAGTCACACCTGACCGTGACTTTTGTGTACCCTTACACCCAGAAAAACAAACAAACAAATAAACAAAAAACCTTAGATGACAAGCTTCATCAGAACGTTTTGGAAGGGTTTGATCAGTTTGATTCAGGCGATTTGATAAATATCTAGATCGCAGTATCTGATCCAATACAACAACAGTAAAGACACAATTTTGATGGGACATTTTAATTCAAAGACGTTTTGATATGATTCAGCTGGGATTAGGATTTAATCAATTTGATTAAAATAAGACAATTATTTCCTATTTCACCATTTATTACTAATACTTTATCAGGAATGCCCTTAGTTCTGTATTTGGTATTTTAATAACAAAGTATGGGCACATAAATATTAGCATTTGGCTTCAGTAACCCTTATAAGACAAGGCTAGTTGGAAGTAGCATTAGCTGCTAACACTAGCATCACTTGCCTCGTGCTGACAGCTCATCTCAGTTAACTTTGCTGTCGGTGGACACATGGTCAGTCATTTCTTATAGTAAAACTACAGTGAAAGGTGATTGACAAAACAAGTTTTCAGCCCCTTTAAATTCAACTGCGTGCTGAACCTTCTCTCTCAGAGACAGCAATCTCACTTTCTCCACACGGAAAATGCCATCAGATAAAGACACTGGGTAAAATTTCACAACAGTGACACCTTAAGTGATGTGTCAACTGCCATCCTTTTGTCTGCGCAGTGGTATCAGTTCAGGTGGTGATACCAGAGAACTTCCTGTGACACCCTAATGGCAGGCCCTGGCCTTGTGCCAAGTGCACTGCTGCCTAATCCTGAGGCCTGTCCAGGGGTGATATTGTATCTCTGTAGCATGGCCTCTTGGGCTGCAACATCCTGGTGCCCAAATGCTCTCTGTTGAATCTATAGGCTGGAAATTTGATATTAAGAGATCTGTGCTTTAAAGGAGGGTATCCTGCACGCATGGACTGAGATGAACTGCAATGTATAATTCAAATGCCCTCACTTAGCAGCCTTGTCTTTGCTAAGCACAATCAGGTTCAAAGCTGCTATGCTAATGTAATATTTTAAGACAACATACAGTAAATATGTCCTTTTATTAAGTTTGCTCATTGTATCCCTACAAATCATTCATGTAGGATCACTTTGAGAGCATTGTAGCGCAAGTCAAGCTGCAGCCCAGGGAGCAAAGTAGGTTACACAACTACGATTTTCACCAGAAGTGATCTTATCTGTCGCTGCATGTGAGCAGTGCAAGCCGTAACAGCCAAGCAGCTGTGTGATTGGGTTTGACATTCCCCCTTCAACAATGAACCTCTTGTCAACATGAGCTAGAGAGCTGTGGTGACCTTTCTTACAAACTTACAAACTGGCCTGTGTGATGAAATGTAAACACAAAAGGCGTTTTCCTTGAAGGAATGCAGTGAGGACATATTTCTCTTTAAGTTAATTCCCTGTGCATTCACCAGCGCACAACGCCAAAATTGTGTGGAAGAAGTGTGTGCTTCTGTTCTCATCTCGCCACTGATTGCGTCTGGCTGTCAGCCCTGCAGTGGAGGCTCCCGTGCTCTCCGAGTTCCAGCAGAGTGTATTGTGCTGTTGGTGTTGGCTGTCACATGTGGCTCCATGTGAGGCTTTTGCAGGAGCACACAGCAGCAGCGGCGGCAGGAAGGAGACCCACTCTGTTCTCAGCTGTTCAGGCCAGTACTGACTGTTCTGTGGAGCTGTGTGGGTGAGACTGTCTGACTCCCCCCTCCCGCCCCTACATGCTCAATCCCTCACTGATTGCCTCTCTCTTCTTCCATTGCAGCTGGCAAAACACATGCATTACAGGCTGACAACACAACAGTTCTTCTCTCACTCAAGTCCACTGTTACTTGTCATAGATTTGTGTGTTTGCACAAAGCATTAAAGTAAACTGTGACTCTATAGGTACATTAGATGTGTGTGAACAAAGGCAGTTCAACGATCCTTTGGTTTTGCATATACAAGCCTCATACAGTGCACACGTGCACTCACCTGTCTAACCAATAAATATAACAACAAATGTTCCACCAGTAAGCCAGCGCTGCCCTTTAACCACGGTTGCTGTGGTGGGGGAGGGGTGTTGCTCTGGTGCCATCTTCTGGCTGTTAAATAATATTAAGGCAAAGAAACATCAGTGGTTTTTCTCCATGAAGGAGTGTTTGAACCATTTTCTCCACTGGAGGTCAACATGGTAAATGCTCGTGACTAGTTGAGTCTTCCAAAGAAAGAAATACGATCATTCTGAGTTGAGTACAGGCATGATAGTGTGCAAAACATTAACTAGACAGACAAACACGAACAAATGAACACCTTCCATAGCATTTAAAGTCATGTTTCTGTCCACCTAAAAAATGTAAATATATTAAATATATATACAATTATATATACATTTTAAGTAAGTAAGTAAATTAATTAAAATTATTAATAAAATTAAATTAAAATTATTAATAGATTCATTTATATTTACAGTTCGCACATTTACATACAAGCCAAGCTTCAGTGCAAGGCATCAGTCTGACCATTGGGAGCAATCTGGGGGTTAATCGGGACACAATGACATGAGGAGAGGAGGAGCTGGAGATTGAACAATATGCAATAGAACAACCTGTTCTGCTTATTGAGCCACAGCCGTTATTGCAGTTGCTGAATGTTGTTCAGTGTTCATTAGCTTGTTCCTAACTTTGTCTGCCTGCTGTTTGGTACTCGCCAGGTCGGGTAAAGTTGGTTTATGGAGTTTTTTTTCCATTTAAAACTGAACACTGAACCATGACAGTGCCTTTTTGGGCTGGAATGCAACAGTGATGAGCTTAACCCTTTAACTGCCTGCTCAACCATATGGTAGAGCACATTTTGAGTCTGTACCATACAATAAGAAATTGATCTAATTTAATTCTTTTAAACCTCAACACAGATGAGGTGAAGATGAAAAAGTTAGAAATGCAATCTTTCATTTTTTTGCAGTATTTTCTCTTGCTGTAATGAAAACTAGCAACGTTTTGTAGCATATTGCCAGAAATAAAGTGGCTCCATTACCCCCAAAATACATTGTTTTTGTTTATTTCTTCATAAATTAGATTATATTTGATTTTTTTTCTGCCATTTCTGGTGTTTGTATGAATTTCGGCACAATCTTGACCGTTTGGTAAAGGCTTATATTTTAAAAACCCTGGGGTCTGTTAAAAAAAAAAAGATTATCTTTATTAGTGAGCTAAGAGAATAAGAAAAGCAAACAAACTTTTTCCTTGGTTTTTTTCTTCTTGTTGTATGATACAGACTCAAAATGTGCTCTACCATGCAGTCGAGCAGGCAGTTAAAGGGTTAAAGATGCTGTAGAGTTGTGAAAACTTGCATTCAGCAATGCTGTCATTACACCCACCCATCAATCAACCTTCAGCTTCTCAGCACAGAGATTCTTTTAGCCAGCAAGAAGCCGCACGCTAATGTAAATGTGGATCACATAAATAAAAATCAAACGCGCATAACACGCAACAAAGCTATCGGGGGGGAGTCTTTGTTTAGCTAACACATTTTTTGCAATACTTCTGCAATAAAGATAAACATAAAAAGCACTCAGCTCATTTACATAGCAGCTGCTTCCGGTGAGACCAGTTTTTCATCGTCTTAGAGGTGTCACATAACATTTTCAATCATCCATGTGTGAAGTCCAAGTTAAGCTAACTTAAGTCTGGCATGACAGTGGGGGCAGGGTGTATGTGCATTTTAGGACAACACATAAAAAATAATCATCAGGTCTCAAACCATTCTTTAACTTTCCTGATTATAGTTGGAGGTTTGTCAGATTCTCACAGATCAAGGTGGAGTGAATGCATCATGAAATGCTCACAAGTGAATGTTAATGGTAGTTCATGATCACTTCAGAAAAGTAATCCATTAAGTTCTCCCTGGTTTATTTGTGTATAAAATTCACGTGCCAACATTTTGTTAGGACTCCACCCGCTGAGCGCCAGCAGACCGCGGATGTGATCATCAAGAGGAATGAGCACTACATAGATTTACATGCAGTGTCAGCTTTTTCTGTTCTCCGGAAAAGTCCCGCACTGGCACAACAGCAGTGGCCACTTAACACATTAATGTCTATTTAAGCACATTGAGGAATAACGGTGTGTGTGAGGTGAATGAATGTCACTCCTGCTGCAGCAATAAAGTGACTATGATAAGCATGTGGCGTGGAGATAAAATGCTGCTGCTCTGAGTTTTGGCATGAGATACAGTAACAGAGAGGCTGTGCCAGGCATTACAACACTGACATCAGACTGGAGCAGCTGTCATAGTGCACACAGGTCTGCTCTCCGGTTTCACTGTGTTTTTTAATGCATAGCACTGTCATCACTGTCATTAGTATTAAAATACCAAACTGATTATAAGATAAATCAGACATTTATTGAGTCCTTTGCAGATCTAATGATCTATCAAAGAAATTTTTCAGGTGATGTTATGATCACAAATCTCACTCCCGGAAGACACGAATCACAAGGTGTTAAAGGACTTTGGCCACTGGAAATTGCTGTGTCTTGTGAGAGATACTCCCAAACCACAAGTCAGCCACAAAGACAGAGATGCATAGGTGACTTCTGCCTCTTCTCTTCAGGTACGGGGTTAAATATGTTTCTGATTTTGCACACAGAGCAGCATAATCTTATGTGCAATGACAATATTGTAACTGCATTATGTATTGCTGTGTATGGAAGTCTTTACCTGCATTAGTTTACAGACAAGATAACTTTACATACCGTTTTCTGCTCAAACTTTAGCTCCTTGAAACATTTCTCTTTTTTTAATGCTCAAGAACGTGTTTCAGCCACAATATACTAATATATTGACTGTTCAGCAGCGTGTAGTGACACTCTCAGGCGTAAATTGGGTTCACTTTCAGAGTTCATGAACATTAACAGAGTCATATGACTGTCAGTGTGACAATTTGTTATATAATAACTCAGCAGAAGTTAAAGCTGAGCCGTATGCTTTGATTTGTTGTAACAACGTTGAATGATGATGTATGGATTTCTTCTTTTCTGTGATAAATATGGCACTTATCCCTATGATCTGTAACCAGTTAATTCAATTCATTCAACATTTACAATCTTTTTTTCTTTTTTTTTTTTAACAAATTCTTTGTAAGCATTAACTCATATTATGCCATTTGAAGTTACTGACATATTATTTCTTCAATATATCCTCTATGTAATGTGTTATTTTAGCTGCCGTTTGAGGGACAACAATGGAGGCGTTTGGCCTGAGGCGGACCCAGTCCCTGAGGAGTCTCTCAGGTGTTCAGGAGAAGTCCTGGGTCATGCCATCTTACACCCACTGGGACAGGAAATCTGTGTCTCAGCTGGTGCAGCAGTAAGTTCTGCACACTATACTTGCATATTGAAACTAATTTAAACATGCAGTGTTAAATGGTGTTCAAAGCAAAGTTAATTGAGCATGCTTAAGCTTTTCCTGCCTCACCCTCTTTTGGTTTGAGAAATTGAAGTTAAGCATTAGTGCTTTGCTCAAGGGCACATCTCATAATGTTATTCTCTTGTCCCAGTGGTTGGATTTAAATCTTAAGGGCCATTGTGTACAAATTTGTCTATAAATTTGTTCAAACAGTTACCAAAGCTGTGCAGACTTGCGAAGCACTGAAAAAGAGGAGTATAAACTCCAGGTAGAACATCTTTTCCTCTTTTATCATCAGTAATAAAAAGGACAACCTTTGAAACAACAGCACTGCCAAAACACACTTAAACGCTGCTTTCAGGTGTCAGAAAAATATGTGGACGGTCAGAGTGGAAAGCTGGAGAGCAGGGAGAACGTGGCCCTCTGGGGATCTGGAAGAAGCTCAAATCTGTTCAGGAGTCGCTCCATGGACTTCCTCCCTCACAGGGAGTCTACAGGCACCAAAGCTCTTTGTGCCCTGTTTGAGTCTAAGGCCACCCTGCAGCAAGGCTTCAGCAGCAGCCCTCGGCTGAACTCAGCAGCTGCTGCTGGCAGCAAGGCAGGGAGAGACTGCCCTCTGCAGGACTGGAGAAGTCACAACACTCCTTTAAAGGACACAACCATGCAGGTGTGTGAGCTCACTGCCTGTGTTATTGTTTTATGCACAATTCACCTACCAGATTTTACTGCATTGACTGTGCTCAGTGATCAGGAGTTTACACATCCAATAGCCTACTTTTCAATCATTGCAGTCAACAGTATGTGGATAAAGACAATGACACATACACAGGCACAGACATGGCACAGGCCTCAGAAACACAACATCTGCACCTCCAGACTAAAATACAGGCTCTTATAGAATCTGTAGCCACACGTGTTTTCAGAGGAAACATTTTGGTAAACTGACTTATTCGACCTCTTGCTGAGACAGAAATGTAAAAATCAAAACTAAAATACTTGATATAAAGCTAGTGCCGGCAGATGGTTAGCTTAGCATTAAGGCTGGGCGCAATGTGGGATCAAAGACAACAAAATCCACCTACCAACAGATCTAAAGGTCATCTATTAATATGTAGTTGCATGCTTTGGTTTAATTAATGGAGGCAGTCAGAATTTTTAGAACTTTGTATAGAGCCAGGGTAGCAGTCTTTATGCTAAGGTAAGTTAACCAGATGATGCCTGCAGTTTCAGTTTTACCAAACAAACATTAGATTTATTTCTTTACAATGTTACGATCATTCTTTAAATCTCCCTTGACCACTTTCCCAAACCAGGCAATCAAAAGGATACATATTGAAGGATACATACATACTGTGACACTTAAAAGAACAGAAAATAAACTGTCTTGTAACTTTCTTTGACACTATATGTTGTTTCTCCACAGAAAACTGCCCAGGTGGAGGGAGGAAAGGCAACAAATGGGCTCCCAGAGTCTTACTACAGAGTATCCAGACACTCATACGGTGAGCGGTGGTGCTGGATTTCATGTTTATAGTCACTGAGATCTGATAGGGCAGATGGGATTGGTGCCAGCGTCCCTTCAAAGGCATGAGATCACTGTTGTATTTGGGTGCCACAGCTCACAATCAGATGTCCTCACTTTATAGGACTATTGAAAGCTTCACAAAAATGAAGACCCCTGTCACTGATGTTTGAGCATGAAATGTTTGTGTCCTGCTGGATCATTGAAACATGTTTGCAGGCTGACACATTCATCCGCCTGTGTCAAAAAACAATGCTGAGTTATCCCCACACATCCAGAATATGATCTAGATGAAGGTAAGATGAAATAAAAATGTCAGGGTCTGTGATTTAAAGTGTCACTGTCAACATCATGACAGAGTTGGCGAAGCGCTAACCCTTTGGCCCTGGGAGTCTTAGGGAAACAGCTAAATAAAGACAAGGATGTAGCAGTGTAAATGCATAACTATGCGTTTGGCACACATGCTTAAGATAGGATTGAGGCTGTGGCTGACGGCTCTGACCGTGACGCAGACCTTGGCCTTGTGAGCCATGCTCCTCAGTGTCCTGGAACTGATTTTGCGCCGGCGTATCGTTGTTGACGCTTTGACCCTGTGATGTGTGTGAGTAAGACACAGCCAAGAATGCGAGTGGACATCCATGGTGGGGATTACTGAAAAAAATCATATAAAAATAAAAAATAACCATACAGCTTCAGCTTTAAAGCAATAGAAAATCATATTAGTGTCTATAAGCAGACCATATGTAACAATATGAAATATTTGGTTAGCAGCCTTATCAGTGTAAAGCTTTACCAAAATAGGACCTTAAATAGGTGGGAGTTTTTTTTATTATTATGTTGCCCACCAACCACCCACTAACACACATTCTGCAGGTCCCACCCAGTGCCTGTTATAGTGGGTGACAATGTAGCGATGGGAATGGGAGGTGGAGGGGTGCCCCAGTCCCTCAGTGACTAACAGAGGTGATTGACTCAGGCGAGTAGCAGCAGCCGCCAGCCCACCCTCCCAAAATAGCCAAAGTCTTCCACGGGGGCAGCGGACTCTGATAAAAATCAGCTGTCACCGAGGCCACAGGACTAGAAAGAGTTCAGTCGCAGTGAACTGAGAAGCAGAGAGGAGCACTAAGAGAGGAGACAGGCTGCATCACACATCACAGGGGCCTTAAGAGTCAGCCATCAAACACAGCAGAGATACTCAAGAAGGAGACAGAGAACAGCGCCGGAGGGTATTTTAGTGAGTATTATGACCATTAATCTCATTTGAATAGAGAAAATGTATGTAAATGTACAACTAACGTAAAACAAAATACAAATACCAATGCAGTTACTAAGAAAGCTACTTAAATCCATACATGGTTTTATATTACAGTACTATTCTGTTCGATGTGATTTCAGACTTTAAGTGGAGTGAATGCGTTGTGGACTGGATGCTCTTTACTTTTTTCTCAGAAGACATTATCAGGTTTATAAGTTAGGTTAAAAGGATGGAAGCCTAGAATAAATGATTAATTTACTAAAAAAAGAAAAAGAAAGAAACTAAGAAACTAAGATGATACTGTCCATTTTGGTCTTATTTATGGCTTTTTTTCTTAGGGATTCTTAGATTCTTGACATTGAGTGATATCAGAGCTCAACAAGGTCACAAAGTGTTGCAACTCTGCTGCTGCCATCTTCATTACGTCTTAAGTGGCTATCAATTTTCAGCCCTTTATCCTTAGAGATGTCTGGAATGGGAGGTCAAACAAGACGAACACTTGGTCATGAGCTTTCCCTCTTTCTGTCATCTATCAGACTGATGATGAACCATGAAATAAGATAACATAAAACATAAAAACAGTGAGGAAAATCTGATAGAACTTCTTTTGACTGGTGCAACGCACACAAGTGTGATGTGCTGTTTGCGGGTCTGAGGCCCCTCGGTGTGAGCAGCCTTTTGGAATGCTGGTTTTCATTACAGTCTGTGAATGTGGCTACAATCGCCAACAGCTGATGGTGGTGAAGGTGGTGGTGGTGGTGAAGAACAAATACCAACCGCATTTCACCACCATTTGTACAGCTGCCAGCGACCCAAAAAGCTCCCCCACATTACTGCGCCACTAATAGCTCCTCTTCATTCCTGGAGAATTAACCCAGATCAAAGAGATGTTAGCAGAAATGTACTTTAATGTGTGGGGAATCACAGAGGAAAGCATCAAAAGTCGATGATGCTTAATCTCTCTGAGTCACTTTTACTTTGGTAACAACCGCATTTTACAGATCAGTGTTACACACCGTTATCGATACCTGCATGTGTGAGTGTAGGGGTGCTGATAAGTGATGAGTTTGACCTCTTAGTTTAGTGGTTGAGGACTTCAGCGGGACACACATGGCACTCGGTTGCCTCATTCTGTCTGCTCACCCATCTATGAAAATGCTTTAAGTCCGGGCTCGTGAGAGGCGCCAGCTTGCTGGTCCATCCTTTTGTGCTGCGAGGGCTTAGTGTGTGAAAAGGGGAGGTGTGTTCAAATCTGACCATTAGTTACAGCTGGATGGCAACACACTGGGCTGTTGACCTCTTACCATATTGTTCACAGAGCTGTTGTTGAAATAGTCTCTAAATCTATCACATCCATATATACTGACAGATTGAACTGTTTTTCCTGTACAGTTATGGGGGAAAACAGCTTCAGGTGAGGTAATGCTCGCTGAGCTTAGATCATTTCCAAATTGTTCATAGGGGCAGACAGTCACATTCCTTTGGTCAGGTGTTGATGGTTTGATGGCAGAGAGCTCTCGCAAACAATGTGCAAACAATCTGTGTCACTCCAGCTGAGCTAGCAGTTGCTGTTTTTTTTTTTTTTTTTTCTTCTTGGGTGTCATGGTCAGACCATGGCATGCGGTTTGGTGAGGGTCCCGGGAAGCAAGCAGCATGTGTGGGCCTATTTGTTTTGTCAGCTACTGGGATCAAAGCCTTCTAAAACTGACCTATAATGTTTGTCTAGATTAAATCATACAGAGGTTATTGAAATAATAATTACCCTGAGCTACTCAAAATCCCTGTGTGTGATACAGTAAGTGTAGGCCTGGTTGCAGATGAAATAGTTTCCATAAGTTAACAGGGAGCTACAACGATGATAACAAAGTTTCCAACATCACTATAAATACACACAGCCTGAACATAACTATAAATACACACACACACACACACACACACACGCACGCACACACATTGTGTTATCATTATACTCATTGCCAGCACTACTCACATTCTGCTTTCCTTATTTTGGGATACATCTGAGTCCTACTTTTACAAGTATGTGTAAACAAGCAATGCCATCTGAATATTATTTTAGCTAAGTTATTTTTATCTTATTGAGCGAATTGTTTACCAAAAGTTTACCTTGATATGACACTGGATTCATTTTGTTGTTTCTGTTACAGATGACAAATATAGCACAGCAGTGACTAAGGGGGGCGACCCAACAAGACAAACCAGAGACAGGATATCTACTTCCTCCACAGTGAGAGACAGATCAGCTCTCTATCTGTCAAGAGCAGCAGCTATCGACTCCACGGGAGGCTCAACACAGCCAGTGAGTTCCTGAAATGCTTCTCATTCCTCTCTACACACTGAGGTCAAGGATTTCAGTGTGGAATGACCAGTACACTCTGTCACAATTGGAGCGACTCTACATTTTACAATAAATCTATTGTGTTCTTTAATGCAGCAAAAGTGCTGATATATGCTTATGTAGGAAATATTGTAACTTGCACATGATGCAAGGGAACTAAATCAAACATTATTTTTCTGTTGTTCAACAGGAAATCATCACTACCCCGAGAACGAGGGCTAAAAACAGTAAGGTACTGTATAGTTCCATTAGCATCCTTTGCTACAGTCTGTGGGTGCTGTGAGTGTGTGTGCTGTGTAACATTTATTTTGCTTGAAGTTGAATTTGACCTAGTACTTAAAAAGCACCACTATAAAAACGTAAGACATTCTCATTTAGACACAAGACCTTCAAAACAATTAAACTGCTTTCTGTTCAGTGCCACATTATTTCTCCACAGCATTTCAATAAACACAACACTACAACTGACAACTACTGATCAATTTTAGGTTTAATGCCACTGTCATATTAAATCTGAACAATAAGACGACGGTAATTCTGGAAATAGTAAAGTACAAAGTCACCAGCAGGATCAGGGTTTTCAACTGTTTTTGTAACACCCAAGGCCACTATAGCTTTCTTAAAACACAAAACTGAAAATCTCAATAGTCTTAATATATACATTTAAACAATAAGAGGGTTAGTCACATCATTGTCATCAGTGTTGTTTTAGACAACAGGCAGTTGTTTCCAGAATAAAACCCGTTGTGTTGAACAAAGCACTGCAACCTCTATAGCAACTTAAGAGCAAGATATTTCCCACAATGGTTGGTGGGGACCAAAAACAGAGCTAAAAGAAAAGTGAATGTTAAACTTTATTAGGTCTCCAGACTTCAAAAGACTGAAATTCTGCTCCATGTCTGCTGAATCAGTCACTGTTTTATAATAGTTTCACCATTTTAATTTTGGTTTTGGCTTGTTTCTGCCCTAAAGAGAACAAAAAATAAGCTGGTAATGAAGATTTAGATGCCAAGATGTTTCTATTCTTATAAAAAAGAGAAGCAGAACTGTAGTTATAAATACAACTCGTAGACTAGTATAGACTTAGTCTATGTGTTATTACTAACAGCCATGAAGTGTTTTGTTAACCCTGGTGTGACAAGGAATGGTTTGCTGTGAAAAACATCGAAGGAGCGTGGAGAAAGGTAGAGTATGGCTTTACTTACTAAAATGCATGTCATTCTAATACTTGCATATACCTAACTAATATGGTTTTTGATTACTGGAACCTGACAATATTACTCCCATCTGTCTTTCATTTAAAGATGGCTGAACCAGCCAGGAAAATCCAAGTTTCACAATCATCTCATGATGAAGATGACCTGCCTCTCCCACCACCTCCTCCCATACCACCTAGACCCCTCAACTATGAAGGGCCCTCAGAATTAAGTAGCCTCCCTGTGCCTCCACCTAAAGAAACCTTTTCCACATTCTACCAACAACGGCAGAAGAGTGAACTGAAGAGGCTCTTTAAGCATATCCATCCAGACCTAAGGGCAAGTCTTGATGATGCAGTGGATGATGAGATAATACAGGCAGTCCAGTCAGAAAACACTCAGGCAGGGGACACAGCCTATCAGGGTGAAGTGCAGTCAATGAGATGGATCTTTGAGAACTGGACTTTGGACAATATTGGGGATCCTCATGCAACCAAAAAAATGATGTATGATGAGGAGTTGAAAGGTGGAGATGTCAGAGGAACTACCTCTATGTTTGAGCATATTGACAGCACCCAACAAATGTCTGCAAAAAGACAGACTTCTGTCAGAGGGGATGTAAGAACATCAATGTGGCTATTTGAGACCCAGCCGTTAGATTCTTTAAATCAATCAAAAATTGAAGAAGGTGAACTGGTTGAAGCAGTGCTGAAAGAACCCATCCCACCAGGTGATGTGAGAGGAACTCGGCTGCTTTTTGAGTCTAAACCATTGAGTGACTTGGGACGCTGCAACTCCATAGAAGACCATACGTTCCTCAAACTGCGATCTGAGCTTCAGGAGCAGAAAGGTGACATCCAGAAAACTGTAAAACTCTTCCAAGCAGAACCCTGCTGTGCCATTAGGGACAAGAGTGGCAATATCCATGAAATAAAATCCATCTGCAGGGAGGAGATCAACAGCAGCAATATCAGCACAGCCCGTTGGCTTTTTGAAACCCAGCCTCTGGACCTGATTAATAAGGGAACTGATGGTTTGAAAATAATTCGTGGTATATCTCTAGAAGAGGGGCACAGAGGAGGAGTTGACCAAAAGAGGTGGATGTTTGAAACTCAGTCGTTTGACACAATACAAGAGGTTGTAGGAGTGGACAAGTTTGAAGGAATGCCGGCTGAATGTGCAGGAGAAGCCGATGTCGTCAACAAAAGGAAACTCTTTGAAATGCAACCATTGGCAGAATTAAAAGGAGACTCTGAAGAAAAGCCTTTAGAAAAGGAAGAAATTATTGGGGGGGACGTCAAGACTTCTCTATGGTTATTTGAAACTCAACCCATGGAGACCCTTCAAGATAGCTATGAAGTTGGGCGTTTGAAGAAAATTACTCTTTCAGCTGATGAACGAGGAGAAGTAAAAGGCAAAAAACAAATATTTGAGAGTTGCACTATGCAAAAGAACACCTCAATCAAGGAACAAGAATTTGAAAAAGGTGATGTTAAGGGATTCAAACATCTTTTTGAAACAATTCCTTTGAGCAAAATTGCTCATTCTGATGAGATTTATGAGAAGGAAAAAGCTATTGCAGCAGGAAACGTGAAAGGTAACAAAGCACTGTTTGAGACAACTCCTTTATATGCAATAAAGGACAGCTCTGGAAACCTCCACAAGGTCACAACAGTCAGCCGAGAAGAACTAATCAAAGGGAAAGTCCAAAACTATAAGTGGATGTTTGAGACCAAGCCTTTAGATGAGCTTGCAGAAGGAAAAGGAAATGTTGAGGTAATCAAAGGAATCACCAGGCAGGAGGATAAAATGGGTGATGTCAAGATGGCAAAGTGGCTTTTTGAAACCCAGACAATAGATGGGATCCATTCCAAGTTCAACCAGACAGAGCAGAATACCTCTATAGAAAATGAGCCTCATAAAGGTGATGTCAAGACCTGTAAATGGTTGTTTGAGACACAACCAATGGACATTTTGTATAAAAAAGCAGAAAAAGTAAATGACAAAGAAGCCATGGACAATGCCAATGTCAAGTCCATTACCTGGCTTTTTGAATCACAGCCCCTAGACAGCATCAAAGATGGTGAAGAGTACAATTTGAAGCTTTGCAGCACTATACAAGATTCTGTCAAATCGGAAATTGGTGTCCAAACAGTCAAACATCTTTTTGAAACAGAAACCTTGGATAGAATAAGAAAGGATGGAAATTCTGAACATGATGTGAGACGTGTCAGCCAGGTCAACTTTCAGTCAGGAGATGTCTCTCGAGTCAAAGAACTTTTTGAATCCCAGTCCCTTGATGAAATAGGATCAGAAATGGTGACAACAACATCTGATGAACAGAAACAAGATGAACACATTGAAAAAGGTTCAGTACATACATTTACTTGGATGTTTGAGAACTGTCCCATGAGCTTGATCAACAAGGACAATGAAAATGCAAACATTCAGAGAGTCAGTGGTGCAGAGAGTGGTGATGTACAGAAAAAGAAGTTCATATTTGAAACCTCCTCACTGGACAAAATCCATGAGGAAACTTTTGAGCAGAAGACAGACTCTGTGGAACAGCCTGTGAGCAACGTTGATGTAAAGTCAAGCACCATGCTGTTTGAGTCTCTTCCACTATATGCCATCAGAGACAAAGAGGGCCAGTATCATGAAGTCACAACGGTGAAAAAAGAGGAAGTAATGAGTGGTGATGTAAGAGGAGCAAGGTGGATGTTTGAGACAAAACCCCTTGACACCATCAAGGCAGAAAATGAAGTTTATGTTATCCGGGCTGTCACCCAAGAAGACATGAAAAAAGGTGATGTCAAATCAGCCAGATGGAAGTTTGAGACACAACCTTTGGACTCCCTTACCATCAGAGATGAACCCTCTGTCAGGGTCATTGAAGAGTTAGGAAGTAGTAATGTGCAGCTCAATAAACAGATATTTGAATCTGAGCAGCCTTTCAACAAGTTTGTGCGAATGGTTAGTGTCACTGATGTTCAGCATGGTGATGTGAGGACCTCCACCTGGCTCTTTGAGAATCAAAGCATTGACAGCCTAAAAGGGGAACCTCAGGAGCAGGTTCCAGTAAAAACAGTTCACAGAGAAGATAGCCAGAAAGGAGATGTGAAACGATGCACTTGGTTATTTGAATCACAGCCACTGGACAAAATCAAAGAGTCTGAAGACACCTCAGTGCAAGGTCCTGAGGAGGAGATACCCAAAGCTGATGTGAAGTGCACTACCTGGCTCTTTGAAACCACTCCACTTGACAAAATCACTGTCAACAGTGTTGTTGACACCCTCTCCTACCTGTGTCAGATGAATTTTGTTTACTCAAGTGGCATCATAATTGAAGCAAATGAGAGTAGAAATGTTAATTTGGCAAAATATCTGTTTGACGTCAACAAAGGTGTGCAGATTCAGAAAGAAGAGGTTGCTGGAGGTAACATCAGAAACATCATGTTACAACTCTTACAAAAACCAACTTTAAAGCCCCAAGTTAGCCTTCTCCGGGAAGTGGAGAAAGGTAAAGTGAATACTGCTGTTGTAGAACTCCCAGTCTACCAGTCAGCCACAACAACAAACCTTGAGAGGGATCAAAGGGTACAAAACATTGTCCAGATGATCGATGACTTGCTCGTTCAAGATAAGGATTTGAAAAAGGGGATCATAATGCAAGAGACTGCAGGAGGACAAGCTGAGATGTCAGTTTATTCTCTCATTAGCAATAATGAAACCAAAATGGAGAGTCATGTGAAAGAAAAGGGAGATGTTAAGTCCACTATTGGAAATTTGTTAGCAACTGCAACTAGTCAGAGGACTGCATCATCGTGCAGAGTGGATGAAAACGAAAAGGGAAATGTGAATTTGTATAAACAATGCATTGAGAAAGGAGACCTGCACTATCTGAAAAGTCTTCACCGTGAGGCATCAGGAGATGAAGTTGATCACAGTTTTCTGGCTGTGGGGCATCTTGATATTGTTCAAGGGGATGTCAAGGAAGCAAAGAGAAGTCTCTGTCAGCAAAAAGAGCAGGTAGAGAGAACCATTTCTGATGTTTTGCCAGGGGATGTAAAGAACACCAAAAAAGTTTTTTCGTCTGAGTGCTCTTTCAGTGTTGACAACTGTGTTCCAAAGGAAGAAATAATCCCTGGCGATATCTTGTCGGCAAAGCAACAGCTTGCAGTACAGCCACCCATCATGGTAGAAAAAGAGGACATTGTAGCTGGAGACATCAAAGCAACAATGCAGTCTTTAGAACGCGCAAAGCAACAAAGTATGTATGTGGAGCGGGAGATCATAAAGCCTGGAACTATCTATGACATGGACTTGTCAGCTCAAGCTCCTGAAGTAGAAGGAAGCCAATCACAAAAAGAGGTCATTATATCTGGAGATGTGAAAGCTGCTAAGAAGTCCCTTGAAATGGCTAAGCAGCAAAGCATGCACGTGGAGCGTGAAATCATTATCCCTGGAAAAATATACAACCTGAATGTTGCAGCACAAGATGAAGCAATGACACAATCTACATGTTCATCTTCCTCCAGATGCCAGCAAATCAAGGCTTTTCCAAAGGTCAGTGATGCAGAGAAAGATCAGGAAAGCCATGTCTCCTTTGAGGCTTGTCAACAAAGTGCAGTTATAGTCAGTAATTGTACACCAGAATCACTGCCACCTTTTGTAAGCTGTGAGTGTAATGGTCAGACAACAGAGGACGAGACAGACAAAGTTATCAGAGGAGATGTGAAGGCAGCTATTAGATCTCTGCAGAATGCAGCTACAGAGCAGAGGCTCTTAGATAAAGAGGATATTGTAAGAGGTAATGTCCAGTTGGCTCTGCAATCTCTTGAGAAGTCTAGTGTAAATATATCCAAAGGAGACTATAAAGCTGCAATGATATACAGAAATTCAGGAAAGGCTTGTTCAGGAAGGAGCAAGACTGTTCACAAGCAGAGTGTTGTGGTGTCTATGCCTCCATCTGACACAAAATTGTCTCCTTCAATTTCAGTAACCTGTGAAGGACACCCATCCATTGCAGCACTGAATTCAACACCCAACCTTGTAGCAAATGGAGACTCTAAATCATCCACCTCTGAGATTGTAACTCCACCTCCACTCCCTCAAAAGACAAGTGAGAAACACCCGAATCAGAAGCCAACCTTACTGCCAAAGCCACAGTGGACAAAATCAGTAGTTGTGGAGGAACAGAACGTTTCAACAACTTTTTTTCCTGAAGTCGCTTTTCCCATTGAAGGAAATTTAACAAGTGCAAAGCAAGCCACACAGTTTCCCACACCCTCTACAGATAAACTACAACAACCTCCAAAAAAGGGAAAAATAAGTGAAGAGACTATGCATGAAACATGCCAACAAAACTATGCTGATGGAGTATTGCACTACTCAAATAAAACAACTGGAGATCTATCAATAGACTCAAAGGCTGAGGAAATTAACAAAAAGAAGAAAATGGCACCACTTACAGGGACTAATTTAGACTCCCACGTAATTATGTCAAACAACCATGAAGCGGAAACTGAGAAAGACGTAATGCAGAAAATCAATGCAGCTGAGGAGATAAAAATGTGCATGAAGTATTATGCAGAAGAAGGTAAACATGAAATGAACACCAACTTGCAGGCTGCTCTACAGAACTTTGAAAAAAAGGAAAGTGAGACTCTAGACAAAAGAACCCCTTTGTTGTCCAAGAAGGTAAAAGTAATAAATGATGATGTTAGTGAGCATAAACAAACCAACAAAACCACTGCTCAACAACACAGAACACATCCCAGAAAACAACACAACAATGATGACAAACAGCAAACATCAAAAACCAAAAGTCTGATTGATGCATTCCATATACAGCAGACTGATGCCAATGAAAATCAACCAAAAATTGAGGATAAAGTTGTTTTAAGAGAGAAGAAAGTAAAGGAGACAGATGATGAAAGACGACAAAGACTTTCTGTCCACAAGGAAGAGATCATGAAAGGAAATGTGAAAGCTGCAACAGAAATCTTTGAAAATTTGAGAAAACGAGAGGAACTCAAAGGAATCCTGTCTCAAGTGCAAGAAATAGAGGGAGAGAGCAGCAGTGCAGACGTTAGCTCCTTGAGGACATTATATGACAATGTCCCTGCTTGGATGGTTACCCCAAGTAGAAACACAAAGCAAAGTAAGACGGAGGAAAAGAAAGTTGAAGTAGAGACACAGGACGATGATCTAGAAAGCAGCTCCTCAGTTGAGACAGCATTTGAAGATCTGGAAAAGGCAAGCAAGGAAATCATGAATCTGAAGGAACAAACGTTAGCAAAACTTCTCGACATTGAAGAGGCAATTAAAAAGGCTCTGTACTCTGTCTCCAATCTGAAGTCTGAGGCTGACATTGCAGGGTTGTCAGGACTATTTGATGAATCTTTGAAATCTGAGCAAAACTTTCAACCTGCCAACAACATCAGAAAAATAAGTATTGTGTCAAGCAAGGCCAAATCTGGTCAAATTAAAGAGACATGTGATGTGAATAAGCAAACAGTTTCAGATTCAAGTCCTAAACCAGAAGCGTCCAAACCAGTGCCAACAAAACCACTCATCAGACAGTCCTCTTCCCAGTCTTCCCCATCATTTATCTCAATTCATTCAGCAGCAAGAAGGCCCACCGATCAACCAAAGTCACCCATGTCAACATTTAAACCAAAAGCAGAAGGTAATTCTCAAAATTGCGGTGATGCAAATGGTGATATGGGACATGAGCACATTGCTGCTGAGTCCTCAAAAAACTGTCACAGTCCTGCACAACACAAGGTCAGTTTGCTGGAGGTGAAAACTGTTCCAGAGCAACCCGCAGGAATAATTGGCACAAAGACTGTCAGTGAAACATACGAAGAAACTGATGGCTTTGGTAATGTATTTGTTTCTTCTGTGACCTCAACATTTGTCACCAAACAGTCAGACAGTACATCCTCTGCACTGTTTGGAGTAGCTGGGAGTCCAACCACATATGAAGTCATGACATCCCCATTAATTCGAAGATCTGTTCGCACTTTTGAAGATAAAGTGCCAAGCAATGCCAAGGTGGAAGGGTCGGTGTTTGTAACGTTTAGCCAACCAAAGGACAAGTACTAAATAAGACACAAAGTGTGTTTCCCACTGCTTTGAAATCATGAAAATGTTGAATTTTAATTGAAAAAAAAATGTCTTATAGATTTTATACTGTAACCAAATGATAAAGTGTTCAGTTCTTTTAATAAAGCTAAGCATATGGTTGATATCGTATGTTGTTTTGAGAAAATTGTCAAATAAATAACAATTTAAAAATGTGATTGTAAAATACGATTCATGCTCCTTGTACAGGTTCCTTATTATTTCACAGCTTTTAAAACTTATTGTGCGTCAGTTATTGAAGATTACCACAAAACAAGCGTATGAATGTCAACAAACATTACTGCTTATAAGTGCGCTATATGCAGGTTTGTTTATATATATCATGGTGATTAATGATGAATCTAGCAGTAGCAATAAGTAACTATGCTTATTGCTGGAAATACATTTATACACCTTCTGACAGACAGATGATACTACTGCTGGTTGCTGGCTTATATCTAGTGCTAAAGAGAGAGAATCTAGACAGTAATGTATATACCAAAATATTGAAAAATCCCTTTAAGTTATCAAAGGAAATCTTCTTAAAATGTGTGATTCAAAGGTGTAACATTCACCAAAGTACCTTAAACTTAATTTGTTTTATTATTGTAGTTCCTGTCACCTGCCAAGGAAATGTGTTCTGCCTGTTTGACGCCTGTCTACCCAATGGAAAAAATTGTGGCCAATAAACTTATCCTGCACAACAACTGTTTCTGCTGCAAGCACTGTCAGAAAAAGCTCAGGTGAGATATTTTTAAAAGTGTGGTATAATACCTCAAATCAACAATTAATTAATATATAACCCTAATTAGTTCTATGATGTTTTAAAAAGAAAACTATAATATCTGCAACGATGAGCAAAAATAAAGCTGGAAAGAATTATAGACTTTATGATCACTGCAAATCTCAAATTATTTGAAATCATTCACAGCATCTGATTTTGCACAAATAACCAGTCATTATGGCAATTGAAACAATATATTTCATACATGCAATAATTATTTTTTGTTACTATATTGCAGCATGCACAACTACTCATCTCTGTATGGAGAGTTCTATTGCATTTCTCACTACCAACAGCTTTTTAAAAGAAAAGGAAACTATGATGAAGGATTTGGGCACAAGCAACATAAAGATCAGTGGCTTCAGAAAAAAAAAGGCAAAGATGAGTCAGATGCTGTGACCACTCCCAAAATACCAAAAAGCAACTTAAACAAGTCTGACAGCTCCAGAGAGTCCTCTGCTGGTGTATTTCTTACAAAGTCATCTGCAAAAGAGCTGGGATTCAAGAGTGGTGTGGATATGAAGGGCAAACTTAACATGACCTGGCCACCAGAAAAGAAGAGTACAGCACAGCAAACATATGTAATAAATAAGATATCTGACATTAGCAAAGCATTTACTTCAGACAATAACCACATAAAGATCAATCATAGTGGTGAAATAAAGAAAGATAAAGTGAAAATATTGTCGAGTTCCTTCACTTCAGAGGTGAAGGAACAATCTAAGACAACATGTTATAATTCAGCTGAGATGGTGTTTTCACAGGAAACAAAATCCAGGAGTGACCCAACAAATTCAGCAGGGCATTTCCCAGACAGCACCTCTCCAAGAGCATGTAACTTTTCTGGGCTCACCCTAGAAAAGGGAATTACTGTCTCAAACCAAAAAACAGAGCAGAATAATTTGGCACCCACCTCAAAAACAAGCTACAATCCAGCATCTAAAAGTCTTAATGCTCATCAGAACAAAGCTAAGAAGGCTGTACGCTTTGCACAAAATGTTGATGCCGCTCAGTATGACCTATCCCCACAACTGTCCACTGGAGCCACTGCTAAAGACAACTTGGGCTCCTGTATTCAAGACCAAACTGAACAGAGTGCAGTAAATCAATCCAAGGATTTAAAAGATGCCAAGGAAAAAAGCAACTCTGAACATATGTCATTTGAGTTCAGCAAAGAACAGGGCAAAAGTGAGGTGTATCTTGAAATCCCTGAATATAAATGCCTTGGAAAAACAAACAAGATGTCCAACCTAGAGTCTGATGTTAAAGTGGAGAGCAGTCAAGATATCCCACAGACTGATATGACAATTCTGCATAGAGGTGTAGACAAGGTTGAGAAATCACTCGATACTCAGAGTTTCACTGAGAACTGTAACTCAACTGAAGAAACAGTGAAACACCAGGAGCCACTGGAGGTATCGCACAAAATTCCACAAGATTCTGTCAACCCATGTGAATCAGAAAATACTGCTCCACACTGTCCAGCAGAACATCTGAGCACAGAGGAGGTCAGTCTTGACAGGAAGAAGAATCAATTTGAAGAGACTGACTTAGCCAACGGTCATGAAAACGATGGTAATCAGAAGAAGCCCGTTGCAAGAACAACTTCTCTGAAGGGATCTACAAAACAGGCTGAGAAGACAAAAGCCAAACCTGGATCCTGGTCCAAAGGAAAAAGCCCTCTGTCAAAACTCTTTACTTCAGGTGGAAATGACAAAACAAACAAAACTGAACCAAAAGACACCAAGAAACCAGATGTCAAACCCGGTGGTGGACTCTTGGGAAGACTGTTTCAGTCATCCTCAGAGAAAGCTGAAGACACCATGAAACTGGCTGCAAAAGATGAAAGAAATGACAAAACACCTGCTGATGACACAACAGCAGAGGATGTAAAAGACACCATCATGAAGGAGATGAAAAAGGAAGGCAACATGTTTCATGTTCTACCCCAGGAACAAGAAGTTGGGGAGCAAACAGAGGAAAAATCTGCTGATCCCAACACACCAGATAGCAACAAAAAACAGGCTGTAAGCAAATCCACAGAACCATCCGACCTGCTCAAGTCTTTAACAACTGAAACACAAGATGACCATTCAACCCTGGAACAAACTAATGCAAATCCAACCAGTGAGCAGGAATCAAATTTGCAAAGCACTGAGGCCACAGTCCCATCTGTTACTGATCCTCTCACTGCTGTGCAATCAGTTAGCTTCGCATCTGAGGAACCAATCACTCTCTTAGCAGAGAAAAGAGATGATGAGGTTTTGAAAGCTCAATTTAATGATGATATTTTTGAAAACAGTTTCTGTTCTGCTCCTGTTGACGCTTTGGCCATTCAGATAAATCCTGACAAATCTGTTCAAAAGCAAAATGAACTGCTTGATGTCCCAAATGTAGACGGTAGAGACCTGTGTGGTGGAGAACTTTCTGATGTCAACCATGTGAACACCTCCAGTGACATATTTTCATCTTCTTTGAGTGACACAGCTTTATCTGCAGCTCCTTCGGCTGATACCTTTAACCTGCTTGACACTCATCCAATACCGACTGAGAATGATGTGATGCCTGGCATGACAGATCAGCTTATTGTACCCAATTCAGCATCCATAAACCAAGTTGGGGATCAAACCTCAAGCCCTTTTGGTACAAGCAGCCAGACAAGAGAGCAGGGTACCAACTTTGACATATTCAGCTCAAATGATGTTCTGTTCACTCAGTCAACTACTGTCAACTTATCTGATCAAAGGGAAGCTGATGCTTCCACAAACCAGCCATCTGCCTTTTCTGATGACATCTTTGGAGACATGTCAAACAGTACAGATATGTTTGCAGTGCTGCCATCCACCTCAGGCACTTCTAACTCCCTGAATGATTTCCTTGGTTCAAATACATCTTCTACTGCTGCTCTTTCAGCTCAGGTAGATCTTTTTGCCGAAGACATTTTTGCATCAGAACCACAGTCGCTGCCAGTGTCAGAGCCAAGTGACGTAAATTTATTTGTGGATAGTCTCTTAGTGTCTGACTACAGCACTGAGCAAACAGCAGCAAACACTGTCACAGCTAGCAGCTGGATGGATGATTTACTTGGGTAACAGCAAGACTGTGATTGCACCATATTAATACACAAAGCTGGAACGTACAATGAATAAAGATGCCATAAAAAGATGTCTTTGAAAAGCATTTAAATTGACATGCTGTGACACTTAACATTTAATTACCTAACAAAAACACAATATGATTTTCTTTTACAATTGGAATTTATTTAGAAATTTGTATCAAACACAATCTGTAAAATTAATGTAATTTCAAATTCCGTTTAAAATGTGTGTGTGATAAATACAGTATGTAAATCACAATATAGCAACAAAGGAATGTATTTACACACGCTATACACAAATTTGTTTCAAAGTTGAAATATGGAGAAAAAGATGCTGAATTGCTGAATAACTGTATATTTTAAGTAATTTGCATGAATAAATAGTTAAGAGTCAAGAGTAATAATTAGTAGATCATTTAACTGTGAAATGTCTATGTATAGTTTAGATATTAAAATGAAAAATTCTGATATTAAATGTTTGCAGTCTTTCCAAATGTTCTGATTAATAATTAAGGTATAATAAAATTAAAACTTTGTGCAATGAATGTTTTGTTTTAAGAACCCTATAAGGTTTAAATTTTAATGCCACACAGTATCTTAAACAGTTCATACTGATCTCCAGTTACTGTTAACAAACAGGCAAGACTGTTTCCTTGGACCAATGAACACATCATTTTGTTATAGTTATAATAGTTTATTTCCTTTTGGGCTATGAAATATTGTAGTAAACTAATACATATGTAATTTTAAGGAACACTCAAGTTTAATGTAGGTGTGAGGTCTTATGATAGGCTGGCTTTTTGTGTTACTTTGAAATTATTTGGTATTATAAGCAACTTTTAAAAGAAATGTTCAGACTTTTTTTCAGAAATGTCAGAACTTTTTAAGTGATTTTAAATATTTTCATTCATGATTTCATTGTTGACATTATATTTAATCACGTTCTTATGCAAAGTTTGCCCTACTCAGAATAAACAAAATATCTAAACAAAAAAACATATTGAAGTCATATTTATAACAACTCAGACATCTCTGCCCCTAAAACAGGGTAAGGCATGGTTTCATCTCTCAGGATCTGTATCGCATCTGTCTCATGGATTCAGCCTGTTTTTTTTCTCTTGGAAGATGGAGACTACCCTTTACCTTGAGCTACCAATTACACTACTCACAATAAGTTAGGGATATTGTTATTTACATGAGTGCTTTTCCTATTTGGTCTGAATTTTAATGAAATAAGTAAAAGTTCCCTTTGATATTACTAATAATGAATGAGAAGAAACACCATTTTCATTAGTTTAATATTTTTTACCCCAAAAATTTAGACAATAACAAGGATAGCCCCAAATAACAAAAATTGACAATGTCAGTAGCGGGTGTTTCCACCATTTGCCGCAATGACAGCTTGACAGCGACGTCTCATGCTCCTCACTAGCCTCATGATGTTGTTCTGAGGCAATGCGTTCCACTCTTCCACAAGTGCTACACGCAGTTCTGCCAGGTCACGTGGGGGTGGGGTACGATCATCCAGTCTCTGCTTCAGCTGGTCCCAGATGTGCTCTATGGGGTTCAGGTCAGGGGACATTGCTGGCCATACCATATAAGGCACTCCGACTTCCTGAAGTCGAGCTGTGACAATTCTGGCACGATGTGGTGGAGCATTATCATCCATGAACAGAAAGTTGGGGGTGTGCTGGCGGAATTGGGGGATGATGATGGGTTCTATGATGTTCCTGAGGTAAGAACGTGCAGTGACTGAGCCATCTACAATAACCAAATCTGTTTTGCGCTGACTGGTGATGCCTGCCCAGACTGTTGCACCTCCTCCACCAAAGCGAACCCTGGGGACCATGTTGACCTCGGCGTATCGCTCACCTCGCCTTCTCCAGCAACGCTGACGACCATCATTTCTGTGCAAGGTGACCTGACATTCATCAGTGAACAGGACGGTAGACCACTGCTGCATTGTCCAGGTCACATGGTCTTGTGCCCACTGCAAACGTTCACGGCGGTGTCTTGGTGTCAGTGGAGTCACCTGCAACGGTCGTCTGGCATTCAAGCCAAAGCGCTGGAGTCGGTTGCGAATGGTTTGTCTGGAAACCCTAGTACCCCCCACATCTCGTAAACGGGCCTGCAGCTGTGTGGCAGTTGCATAATGATGTCTGAGTGCATAGGTCCTTAGGTACTGGTCATCGTTGCGGTCTGTCACTCGTGGGGCTCCACTCCTGGGTCTGTCACGAACTCTGCCAGTAGTTCTGTGTCTATCACCCCAATACAATTGCCTCCCTATCCCAAAAATCTCTGAAGTGAAACAAACACCGTATGTATGACATCCACTGAGTCTCTCACAATATCCCTAACTTATTGTGAGTAGTGTATAACTATAATCCCATTCAAACACTCTTTGCAAGGGCACTTTTAGAAGCAGCATGCCAGGGGCTGTTTAACCATTGACAGTGACGACATTTATTATCTCACGTTTTTGAACTGTCAGCAAATATCTTGTATTTCAGAAAATATGAGCAAAAACAACGAATTTAGTGAGACAAATAGGTTTGATTTCTCTCTTCACACTTTTCTAAGGACACAATGGGAATCCCAACACCAATCAGACACAAGTCTACAATTTGGTTGCTTCTAGATATGGAACACTTTTTCTTTCTGTTGAGGTTTTTCTGAAAGACAAGGGACATTTGAGATATCACGGAGCAAATGGTGAAATGTAAAAGATAACATTTGTCAAATTGCATATAATGATAAAACATATTTGCCATAGTCACCTGGTGGTTTTGTTCTCTTCGTATGAGTCAGGAAGGTCTTTTCTTCTGGTCTCGGGGAGCAGGAAGCTGAGAGCTGCACTGGCCAGTGTAAAGCTACTGAAGACTACAGTGGGGATCACCCAGTGGTAGGTGGCCAAGACGTTGAGCAGGGGAGCTACCAATCCACCTGCTCTTCCTGACATAGCTCCTAAAGCTGTGGCTGTTTGTCTGACAGTCATGGGTTATAACATATAAGTCAAAAATATCACATGACCTAACTTTGAGTTGATTTAAACTTGGTAAAAAATACACTAAATAGACTTTGAAAGTAAGTAAAAGCAGTTTTCGTAACCTCTCTGTGCTTGCTGTTTAGTGTATCTAGATTAATAATAAAGAAATCTCATATCACATCACCTACCTTACAGATGTTGGAAACAACTCCTGCACAAATACACTACATATGGAAGCAGCCCAGATCAGGAAAAAACGTGCTGTGACAACTAAACATAAAAGCGCAATGGTATATCCTGAAAGCAAAATACTACAATTAGACTTGATAACCAGAACAAAAACAAGGAATCACCATTTTGCTGACCAAACCAAATGGTTTACCTTGGGAAACAGCTAGAGTGAGTATGCAAACAAGTCCGCCAGTGAGAAGGGTTGATATGAATAATTTTCTCCTTCCAAAGACCTCCAACAGCCACATGGAGAGTAAAATTGCTGGTATTTCAATAGCACCAAACAAGAACTGTATCACAAAGATGTTAAAGTAAAGGTTTCCCATATTCAAGTACAGGCAGTAGTAGGACAGATTTATTGAAAACCTGCAAAACAAGAAGAAAACATATTACATCCAGAAGACATGCACATACATTTATGAACATTTGCTTAAAGACTTGTGATTGATGTCAGACAGGTGAGTGTGTTGCAGCAAGAAGAGGTTAATGAGGCTAACTTTATGATAGTGCTGAGTATGCATATAACCTTACAGGCATGCAGACAGAAGTAAAATGACAGCCCTACAGTCAGGTTTTGAAAGTAACTATACAAAGGAACAACAACAATCTAACACCTGACAGAGGAGAGGAGGTTTGTTTATGTGCTGCAGGGCTGACGAGGAAATTACTTAGAGGTGGGGAAATGGACATGAAGCCCAGGTGAGGTGAATGAGGTGATTGGAGGACAGCTGGTGGACAAGTAGATAATAATTATAACCACATCTACAAATGAGGGAATGTGGAGGGAAGGACAGAAATGTGCAGCATCACATTACCACCAAACTAACCAGCTTACCTATTGATCATTAGCAATACAAGGTAATGAAGTTCTGCCTTTGCTCAAGTGCCATAAATGCTGCACAATAACCATAAATCACAGGGTATAATAGTAATGTTCAGAATTAACACAGAGCTAAAAATTTTTCAAGGTTTAGCTTATTCTTTTAATAACTTAAGTTGACTTTTCAACTTACCATGCCAGTAATACAATGAAGAAATATCTGGTCAGTGCAGGGGATCTGAAAATAATCTGAATGCCTCCTTTTTTCACAGTGTCTTTTGGTGCAATCTGTGGCAGAAACATAATTAATTGTTACGCTGAAAAATGGGTCCACAACACGCAGGCATACACCCATCCATATACCATATACTCAATATCAAATTCATAAAATCTGGAAAGCTGGTTGACTACACAAAACTAGACTGGTCGTGAATATATTAACAAAAGAGACAGCTAAAATGATGAATAATGAATCAATAACAAACTAAAAAAAAGAGAAAAAACCCTCTCTCCCTAAATTAATTAATGAAAACCAATGACATAAACAAATAACATATGACAAAATTAAAAATAGAGATGAGTCTCGAACATAAAAGGTTGAAAAACCTTTAAACAGAGGCTAATCACCAAGAGGTGATTGAATTTATGGAATATCTGAGCATAACTTAACAGTACTTTTACTGTTGTTTTTGTCTTATTTACATCAATCATCATAATCAATTAAACCATAAATGACCCTGACCCCATACTTAGGCCCACAGGCAAGCAATACTGTTATCCTAAAATAAACATAACTTAAAAATTTTAAGTTAAAATAAATAAAAGAGTTGCAGTGAAAGAAATGATGAGTTGCTTTCTGTTTTAGAGATCACAGAGAAAATGGAGAGGTGAGTGGGGTATTTTAACAGGGATCTCAGTTTTTTCAGATATTCTGCATGTGGGGCAGGAAACCTGGTAGAAAACTCATGTTTAAAATGCTAGTTTTAGATTTCAGTACATTTTCCAACAGTGAGTCTGGGACAGTGCGTTTGTTGATTGCTGCTGCTTTGACAATCAGCTGTTTAGCCTCTTCTATCCGCTCTCTATTCATCAACCATCTAGCTGACTCTGGAATAAACCTGGTAGAAACAAGGAAAGCAATGGTTGAAATAGTAAGGAATATACAAATAAAACAATAAAGTGCAATAAAAAGGAACTGTGCATACCATATGTAGATAACGGCCAATGCAACTGGAGCTGCTGCAATCAGTTGGGCCACTCTCCAGTCACGGACAGCATAGATCACACCAGCCAGGACGCATTGTCCAACTGCACCAAACAGCTGAGTCACACATGCTCCCCATGACCTTTTGGAAACCCCGATCCATTCAGTGGCTGCAATATAAAAATAGAAATTATAGAATTTGTCATCCATCATATTAAAAGAGCTACATGAGTTAAACAAGTACTGTAAAAGAATAAAGGTTTTGATTAGGGCATAAAGTACAACAAACTTCCACAGCAGCCTACTTGTTGCTACTCTACTTATGTATGACTTCCATGGGTCACTTTACATTATGTCCAACTTTACATTTTTTGAAGTCATGTAACAATTTGTCATTTTTTGTATGATGAAATCTCTGGTTTAAATGAACAACAAACTCTCTAAATTTTGCTACACGTTTCTGAAACAAGGGATTCTTGATTTGATTTGATTCCTTGAGTTTTTTGCATCTGGTTAGCAACAGTTAGCTAGCAAGTTAATTAAGCTAATGCATCAGTTGGTCTGAGTTTTAAAGATAAGATAAGATAACTTGATAAGAACTATCAACTCTCAACACGTCTAACAGGAAACTGGTATCCAGGCCAAGAGATAATTGTTTAGAATTATCATTGGTGTTTTATGTCCAGACAGCATTTTAGCTAATATCTATAAACTGCATGATTGCAGATTCATTTCATAAAAGTTAATAAGCTAAGTCGTGGTCAGACAGTTGCTGAGGGGGTACCAAGATGTCATTTCAATAACCTATTATTTAGACTACAGAAACCAGAATGTCTCCTGGGAATTGGAGGCATAATTATAATGCATTAATTTCTTATGATTAAGTTTCTAATAGCATTAAATGGCAGCCTATGTTTTGTCACAGCTAAGGCTTATAGACTGCATTTGATTTGATATTCTGATAATATTAAAGAACTATTATTAGCCACGACAGATATTGGTTTATCAGGAACTGAAAATATAAGGGTACTTCACGAGCACCTTTTTTTTTTTTTTTAATTTGCCATGGTGAACATTTAAAATTGACTCGCCCACGAGACCTGTTAAGTGTGACCATGACCATCTTTGGATATTATTTGAGACCAACAAGTAAAAAATGTGTTCATCTGGGGGAAAAAAACAGTCTTCTCTGAAACTTATTCATTCATACGATAGAGGCATCTATTTACCAAAGATCATACAGCGTACATGCTGGTTTTTAGTGTGCTTTAACTTGCTTAGAGTAGAGCATTACAATGTTATGATGTATTGACCCTTATTTCATTGGTAATTTCCTTGGTCAGTGCCCCCTAAACTTTGACAACATCCAGGCTACTGCACGGTGAACATGTTACTCATGAAAGTTTGATATTAATACTTCATACTTCATACTTCATATTTAGCCCTCAGCCGGACATGCTAAAGTTAGAATCTTAAATCAGTGCAGAGGCACACAGTTCAACCTATTCCCTACACACGAGCAAAAGGGTGTGCATATTTTTTTAAGCAGATTGTTGGTCAATTGAAACAATTTCAAGACATCAACGTGACCTTTAGGAAACTGCACTGGAGATTTTACATAATTAACATTCAATAAACCAGATATTGAGAATATAAACAGCAGATAATGATGAGGAAAAATCTGATTGGTACTACATTATAAATAGAAACTCAGTATGCATACACAGTACAATGCAGTTGACTCGATATCCTCCAGATGCAAATCCCACCAAGAACTGGGATACTAGATATAAGTACACATTGGGGCATAGCGCTGTTGTTACAAGAAATATGAAAACCAAAACTGTAGGAACTTGAGTTGCTCGTTTGCGACCAAACCTGCAAGAGAAAAGGAAGAAAATTACACAGTATAGTATAGAATAGATAGACAGTATGAAACGAGAATAAAGTGATAAAGACTTAAAATTAAGAGCTGTTACTAATGAGAGTGCTAATAAAAACAACAAATTTTAGTTTCTGTAACATGTCAGCACTCATCATGTCTATGGTCTGTCTATGTCTATGTGTATGCTCCTATAACCTAATACTACATACCATTCTCTTCACTCTCAAAATAGCAGGCTGGATGCTGAATGTTGGATTGATGTGAAGTCTCCTGACATGAATGGCAATCTAAATATAATTTACTTGATTTGAGTTGTAATACATAAAATAAACTTACGATTCAGCAAAAGGTCCAAATATTAGGGAGCCAACAAGAATACCAGCCAAGAGCACTGTTTGTGTCACTGCCACCAGGTTAGCCCTGTCACAAACTAGATCAAACTGTTAAAAAATAGCACCGTTAATGAAATGTTTCACAGAGGTAACTGAATAAACAACGTCCACACATCTGCACTCTTTACTTACATCAGTGACTATGGTGGCTTCATACAGAGTATTGCTGTACACCCATCCATTCTGGCACACTGTGGTCTCATTCAGTCCGTACTCCCTGATGGCACTGATGTTCCAGTCCACAGGGACAAACATCCGACACCTGCTGAAGGTCCCATCCTCCTCCCGGGGCAGAGTCAGGTTCAGCTGCTCATCTGTGGTCAGGTTAGGATCAGCTCTGAGGATCCAGTCTGTAATGCAGTGTCTCTCTGGGTCTGACTGGATAAAAAGAAGGCTTGCTAAGGCAAAAGACTGAATTATATTTGGAAAGGAGACTGCAATCAGAGTGAGCTGCTGGAATAATCCAAATTCTCCAATGGTCTTAAGGATCTCTCCAAAATCAGCCATGCTGATGTCAGTTATCTGCCTTTGCGTATGGTTTGCTCTGATTTCTTCATAGGTTGACGTTCAGCCTAAATTTAATCTTGGCCCACAGATTAATGATTGATGTTGGACTGGTGCCACCTGGAGAGGACAAAAAACACATTTACAGTGGCTTGCAAAAGTATTCTACTCTATAGAAAGCTATCAGATTTATTACCAGCCATATTATTTTCACTTGGAGTACTTTGGTGTTTACATGTCTGTCTGTTTGCCTCTCTGTCTATCAGGAACAAAAGTAAAAAATTTGTCAACACAATAGCGTCACAACTGTCTAAGATACAGTCACAAAATTTTACAGGTGCGTAACTGAGATGCACACAAAGGCTGAGTAAAGAGATGGGTATAAAACAAAAAAATGTCATATCACTCCAGCATTGCTTTGCCACGTGCTTTTGGCCATTGCTCCACTGAAAGCTGGACTTTACCCTTGTGTCAGTTTGTGAGGAGACTGAAGCAGATTCTCTCCCAACATCTTTCTGCATTTTGCTCAATCCACCCTTCCAACAATTCTAACAAGACGCCCATTCCCTGCTGAGCAAAAGCATCCCAACAGCATAATGTTACCACCAACATACTTCACTGTTTGGAAGGTAGGATGGTGTAAGGCAAGGGCAGCGTTAAGTTTGTGCCCACATACAGCTTTGAATTTGATCAATGTGTTTTTTCTTTCATTTTGACTTCATTCTAGTCGCCCTCCCAACCACACCAGTTTTATACAGACCTCTTGACACGGTCTACCGGTGCAACTTCACTCCACTCTCAGTTCCTAAACTCTGTAGAAAATAATGTATTTGTTGGATTGCTGGTAGCCTCCCTTACAACGTCTTTCAGATGGTGACTTTTGAGTGAGAGGCTTGTGTAAGCTGAGCTTGGGTGGTATGATGCATGTATGTTGCCACACTGTTGATAAGATACTGTCACTTAGGGGGTTATTTTAATGTGTCACAGATGGAAGCCAGAAGGTGTTAAATACTTCCTGAGAATCACTTTATATTTGCCACTGTACAAGAGATGTTTCTCCAATTACTGTAATTTCTTTCTGGGATATTTTAGATTACATATACAAACTAATCAAAGTTAGTATAATGAAATGTAAATAATTGGAAAGATAATCGGGTTCCTATAGCTCAGCTTTAGGAACCCAATTATTAATAATAAGCAAGCAATAATGCTACTTAATTAGGAAGCTAGAAGGCTAAACAGTTGCTACAGTGGTTGATAGCAGACAAGATGGTGGCTTACAGCAAGTCAACATGAGCTCCATAAAAGTTTAATGTGTTACAGGTTTATTTTACTGTATTGCAATATGTAACTTATTATATTCACTGTAAACTACTATGCATTTTATGAAAATGTTTTAGTCAATTTAAGTTTTATAATTCATGTAGATTACCACAGGGTCAAATGTGCTGGAGGAGAAAACTCAGCAGTTAGAGCATGAGCCATAGATATAAGGTGAAAAATAAAATAAGAATATCTTAATGAAAATGGAGTGAGGTAAACGCTACAGATATCAAAAAGACGATTTGCGTCTAAAAATAAAAGTGTGTGAGTAAGTATTGCAGATTGGGTATGCATCAGTCCTCTTACAATAGCAGCGGTAATGACTGACTGTCGCAAGCAGGAGCCAGTGATGTTTTGTGATGCTACCGCTGTCTGTCACGATTTACATCTGTCCTGTCATAGAGCAGCCAGCGACCTCTCTTTACCACGGTGTCCACATGGAGTGTCCATGAGCGGTCTTGTGATGTGGGCACCAAGGACCTTGAAGCTGCTGACCTTTTCAACCTCAGCTTCATCAATGTGGATGGGGAGTCCTCCTACTAGAGAGTACAGCAGGGGGCTGAGCACACAGCCCTGTGGTGCACCCATTTTGAGGATTAACAAGGAGGAAATGTGATGCCACCCGTAGCCTGCCAGTTAAGTCAAATAGAGGTTGTAGAGGCTGCAGATGGAGATCCGAGATCAACAAGCTTATATACAGGTATTGAAGGGATGCTGGGATTGACTACAGAGCTTAAATCAATGAAGAGCACTACAGAGCTTAAATCAATGAAGAGGACACAAGTTTCAACAAGTTGAAAACACGAGTGGGTGAGTGCAGTGCGTGCTACCAAGTACATGGTGTCATCGGTGGTCATCAGGTCCAAGGTAGCAGTAGCAAATGTAGGTTTTGACTTGTGGTTAGATACACTTGAGGACGATTAATGTCAGTCCAGGCCAGTAGCCATTTAAACAGGAGGCTGCTGGTTTCTTGTGGAAAGTAACAATGGTGGACACCTTGAAGCGATTGAGGACAGTCTTCCTTCATTAGTCACACACTAATTATGCTGAATTTGATGCTACAAATATAAAAAGTCAGGACAGGAGCAACAGAAGTCTGTGGGATGAATGAAATGCTCAGACAACACCTGTTCACATTCATCTGGTATTACACAGGTTAATTGGTTAGAGATCGTAATTGGACGATTGTTTATCATCCTCAAAAGGCTCATTCACAAGCAAGGATGACGCATGGTTTATTACTTTGTACTTTGTTGTAAAACTCAGGGGGCCAATAGTTAATTTGCAATATATGATCCCACTAACAAATCCCGATCATCTGGAGAACAGGGAAAGGCTGACAAGCCAACACTGAAAGACATTCGATCTCTTAAGCAGCACTGCATTAAAAAGTGACATGATTATGTAGGATATGGTGTGACTACTGAGACTCTCAATTCTACTCTACTCTTTTAAAAACAGTATTCCTATTGAATAAAGTCATATCCTTCACTTCAATAACAGCAAATAATTTGCTCAAGATGAGCACCCTCATTATCTGTGAATAGAGATGAATCCTGTTTGATATTTGGATTAAAAATGATATTTGAGAAAACTGTGATTTTCCAAAGGCATATTCAGAGAAATGCACTGACACCATCAGTTTGAACATTGTTTATTGAGAAATATCATGTTTAAGTGGAAAGTGGATCTCAGGAAATGCCTAACAGTAAACAGGGTATTTTAAATCTTATTTCGAGATTAAAAAAAATGGCAGATTGAAAATACAACATTTGTCCTGAGGGTGGCACAAAAGGGAAAGCCATAATGTCACTGAAGGGACAAGGGTTTGTCACCTTGTGAGCATGAATGCTGACAGTTACCTCTAGCTACCAGCTAATAAGGTTTTGGGATATTGTGAAACTGACACTTGGTTTGAGGCTTGTAAGAAAACAAAAGTTTATCCAACATAGACAGAAGGGGGAGGGAAGTTCTAGTAAGTGTGATGGTAATTCAACATTTCTTTATAGAGGCAGAAAATAGGTGGATCTGGGCGAATGCTCAGTGAAGTTACCAAAATATTAGTTTTTATTCTGAAGAAAATGAATATCAACATCAACTCTCATGCTCGTGTATAAGTTGTTTGGGCATTTACATTAAAAGGAAGTCATACAAGTTTCCAGACTACAGTTTGGTGGATTTGCTTTGTGCGTTCTTGTTTGCTTTACATCGGTTCTTCAGGGTGGTCTTATTTCTGTGGGAAAAGAGAATCCAAAGGAGTGAATGTTAGTTCAATAGCGTCCCAGTGTGGGGCGATAGTTGTTGTAAAATGTATTTTGTTCTCTTTTTTTTTTAAATTGAAAAAAATAGAGCTGCTTGGAAGTCCTTCTTCATCATCCTCCAAAACAGAAAACAGTGTAGGATTCGTGTTTTCATACTGATGACACGTAGCACTTTGCAGTCTGATTACAAGTAGCTAGTATTGAACAATGTTTCAAAAATAAAACTGAATTTACGAGCCTTGAAATGTGAACTGATTCACTTCTCCCTTGGCTGCAGAGAGTTATTCATTAACAACTTGCTATGTTAGATTCCATTTGTCTGCCCTGATTCCTTGTGTGTTCTTTGAGATTTTGGATTTCTGTCTCTTTTTGGATTTTTGGTTTTTGGATTATTGAGTACCATGTCATGTTTGGACTGATTACCTGGATTTCGACCCTGCCTGCCTTGACCACTCGTAAGCCTAAGCTCTTGAATAAACTATTAAAATATCTTTTGCCCCTTGTCCCTGTCTGCATTTGGGTCCTGCTCTCTCCTCGTGACTAAGTCCTGACACAACAGCCACACTGTGAGCCTTTGAAGGAACAATCCAGATTACTGCTACTAGAGAGGAGCAAAAGTGTTATTAGTCATAAGCAGTTATGAAATAAGAAGCAGACTTTTGAAAAGCGAGCATTTTGAGTTACAATTATAATTGTTATTATATATATATATATATATATATATATATATAATATTATATATTATTATATATCATTTATGTATTTTCCACAATGTATTCAATTAGCTAGCTAATAATTGTTTATTTATTTATTCAATATTGACCTTTTTAGTTATTGTGCATATTTTCAGTGGCATGTGTTTATAATGGTTGTCACCTGACTTTAGCAGAAAGCACAAGAGAGTAGTGTGGAGCTTGATAGGAATGGTATCAGTTTTGCAGGTATTTAATAATAAACCCAATTATTTGGTAAACCTAACATTAGCCTAATGATGGCGCTAGATGAAAAGTCAGGAGATTGTCAAAGTTGCCACCAAAAATGAAGTCGATAAACCTGATTCTGGTGCAAAAGGCATCAATGTGCTTCAAATAAAGTGCTTGTCAGTTTGCCGAAAATGTCGAACAATTTCAGTAACTTTCAAAAACTGACAGTCTGATGAAAATGAATTGTTTACAATGGAGAAAATCACCTGTAAGTATGCACTGTTCTCCCACAGACTGAATACAGATGGACAACAAAAGGGCCCTTTGTGTTTGGAAACACTTGCCAAAGAACATGTCAAATAAAAATGTTCTGTCATTTTAGCTCCTATCATGCTGATGCACAATGAAGTGTTAATTGTTCTGATTAGTTTGGTTTTAATTAGTTCCTAAATAACACGAAAAGGTTACAACAAGGAGACGTTACAACAGCTTGTGTGGGCTCACGACTGAGCTGTCAACTCAACTGCGCCGACTCTGGTTCAAAATGCATCACCAGCACCAAACGGCAGCGCTGGATATTTTGTTTTCAGAGGAAGTGGCGACACATCATCCATCTCCGTGTTAACCATGTGTCTTACAGGCAGAAAAGCTCTAATACAGACCTTGTGCATATGCACTGGTATTTGACCAGTAGCGATAAGAAAAGAAGCCCAAAAGCAGTGCACTGACAAACACCACCTGAGAGTGCTTTACCTTGAGGAACAGCTAGGATTAATATACACAAGAATCCTCCAATCAGCAGTGTTGCCATCAGTGACACTTTTCTCCCCAGCGCCTCTAACAGCCAGATGCAAAGCATATGAGCCGGAAGTTCAGTCAGACCAAACATGAGCTGTCCAAGCCAAAATTTCCCACATTGAATGAAAGGCAGTAGTAAGTAACATTCAACGAGAACCTGATGATTTCAAAAAGAAAACAAACATTAGTCATATGAAGAAAAAAGCAACAGATTATTCAATATAAAAGATATAACATGTATAATTACATGAAAATCTCAATGCATTATTTATGTATAGTCTTAGTTTTTATGTGTATCATAAAATGTAACTTACCATGCGAATATTATGGTAAAGAAATACTTCCTAAGCACAGATGATTGGATAAGAATTATTACGCCTCCCTTTTTCTCAGTTTCTTTCTCAACAATCTGTAATGCACAGAGGGTGGACACAATATCATGCTAACGTTGCTTATGTTAGCACATCATGTAACCCAACACGCTGTGTCAGAGAGGTGAAGAAGTATTAAAATGGAAACGCTGCCTGCACAATAAGCTGTTCCACGCTAAATAACTCACTGCAATCCTGTACTGACTGTAGTGTTTGCAGGCTCTCTCTCACACGCAGTGCTGTGAGTAGCTGAGGTTCTAACAAGGCTATGTTACTGGACTACATTATGCTGTACTGGTATTGATATTTTAGACATTTTAAGATACTTTACTTTTGATAACGAATAGTTTTTTCACTATAAATATGCACAGTTATCTATTATTGTCATGTTCCATTTAATGCTCGACACAAAGATGTTTTTTGTGAAGGCTAAGTACCTTTTCCAGCAGAGACTCTGGAATAGTGCATATGTTGATGGCTGCCACTTTGGTAATCAGCTGTTTAGCCTCCTCTGTCCGGCCTCTATCCAACAACTATCTAGCTGACTCTGGAATAAACCTGTCAGAAACAAGGACAGCGACACTCATCAGCAAACTGCAATTTACCTTTAAAACACACGAGGTTCATAAGGAGAGGTAATGCATACCATATGTAAACAGCGATCACTGCATGCAGAGCTGCTATGACTAGCTGAGCCAGTCTCCAGTCTCTGATGAAGTAGATCAAACCAGCCAGGAAGCACTGTCCCACCGCACCAAACGGCTGAGTCACACATGCTCCCCATGATCTTCTGGACACCCCGATCCATTCAGTGGCTACAAACAGGAAGTCAGTGTGAGTTGAGTTCAGTATCCTACCATCCCCACTCCTGTAGAGCCTCAAAACTGACTGAAGTAAGGAAAGGTTTCTCAGACAAGTTAAAAAAAAAAAAGAAAAATTATTTTAGTTGAATAGCTAAACCAGAGTTTGAAAAGAAATATAATGAAATTATACCTTTGCTTTAAACTCCAACCAGATAAAGAAAAACAACAAATCTGTTGATGAACTGAATGGAAAAAGGCATGAGTTGAATAAAGTTAATATAGAAAGGCAGCTGAAAAAGGTTTCTGTGCATTTAGCTAGCTAGCGAGCCAAGCCGTGCTAGCCACATCCCCCTGGCTGTTTAGCTGTGGTGTGGAAATGGAACTGTGGCAGCTGAGAAGATAAATGAAAGTAAAATAGATTAAGGGAAAAAACAAAAATTATAACATAATTTTGAATATTAAATTACATTTCTGCCAGGAAATCCACCTAAAAGCTACACTCTGGGCCTTTAATTCACTGATTTTACAGACAGCTTTAAGTATTTCTTATTGTCTTATTGTTGTATTCATTTTTATTTTTAAGTTGTCCAATGACCTTTTACTACATTTTGTCAGTTTTGAGGCTCCAGAAAGAACCCCTCTGTTGTAGGTATACTAAAAGTCCTTATTATCTTGACTGAGGCCAAAATTGGATAGTTTACAAACAAATGGCTTTACAAAAACTGGTAAAACATTGAGTGTAAGATGATTTAATATACCGTACCCAATATGACGCAGTTCAGTCGATAACCTCCTTAGCCAATTCCCACGATGAACTGGGAGGCCAAATATAAATAAAAGTTGGGACATAATCCAGTTGTTACGGTAAATACAAGCATCAAAATGACGGGAATCTGAGCTGCTCGTTTACGGCCAAACCTGGAACACATCAAATGTAGCAGGTTTTTTTTATGTGTAGGTGACTTTTGTGATGGATTTTCACTGAACAAGATGATACCAGACACACTTGCGATTCAGCAAAAGGTCCAAATAAGAGACAACCAATTAGAATGCCAGCCAACACTGCCTGTGCCACTTCAAACAAATTTGCATGGTCACAAACAAGATCAAACTGAAGAAACATCAAACCAAATGGTTAGGATTTGACATTTGTATTAAGATATTTTAATATTTGTACTACAGGCATTGATTCAGACCTACTACTTACAACAGTGACTATAGTAGCTTCATACAGCGTGTTGCTGTACACCCATCCATTCTGGCACACTGTGGTCTCATTCAGTCCGTACTCCCTGATGGCGCTGATGTCCCAGTCCACAGGGACAAACATCCGACACCTGCTGAAGGTCCCATCCTCCTCCCGGGGCAGAGTCAGGTTCAGCTGCTCATCTGTGGTCAGGTCAGGATCAGCTCTGAGGATCCAGTCTGTGTTGCAGTGTCGCTCTGGGTCTGACTGCGTAAAAAATACACTGGCAAAGTGAAAAGGCAGAATAACATTTGGGAAGCAAAGAGCAAAAAGGGTGACCTTCTGAAATAATCCAAACTCTCCGATATTCTGGAGGATCTCTCCAAAATCAGCCATGTTCAGGGAGCTTTCAGTTTAGAGATGCTGCCAATGAGGATGACCTTTAAACAATGCCCATTAATGTTTAAACCCTGGACTGTGTATGTCAGGAAGGGTGAGACAGCATTTACATTTATATTTCAGTTTGCAGAAAGAACCATTCTTGTGATTATTTACTCAGTCATGCCACTCTTACACCTGTCTCTCTGTGTCTCTGCAACATCTTCATAATGTCTACGTGCTCTGGCCTGAAGCCCAGAGTTAAATTCAACTCGATATTCATTGATCAACAACTTTCAAAAACTTAAATTACATAACACAAAGAATCAAACACAAACAAACACAAGTTTTTAAATGTTAGCGTTTCTCATCTGCTATTGCCAGCACAGCTGCCGAAGCAGACAGCGTGCTATACGTTTGCTTATCTCTCACAGAGGGCTCTGATAATCTTTCACTTACTTTTACAATTTGCTGACTCATGAAAGGTAATCATGTTATATAATATGGGATGTATTGTAACTTTAGTGAAGTAATTACATAGTATTATGGGTCGCTGTAAAGCTATATTTGGTAACACTTTATTTGAAGGTGCTTGCGTAATGACAAGGCATAACAACTAGAGGAAGGTCAGATGGCCAAGGGGGTAAAAAGCTGCTTTGGATGATTTAAAGTTCAGTGAGCGTCCACAGAATCAAGTGATTGCCGGTGATTTCGGATGCTTTCTTTCTGTTTGACTGTAAAAGAGGATGTGATGACTGGGTGATGGCAATGTAGAGCAGAGCATGAAGTTAATGTTTGAGCCAGTGCTTTTTTTAAGATGTTTGAGTAAAGTCAGCGATGGCGATGGGTTCTCCACTGATATGTGTGGGTATACTGGGAGGCTGTATCGTTTCCCAAGTTAACAATGTGTTACTGGGTTTCTGCTGTGGTAAATGGGAGGTCACTGGCATGTCGATGTGGCTTCGTTCTTTTGGGAGATGAGGAACTTTGTGCTACGATGAGAAGAACCAGGGTGGTGACAACATAGCCTTGAGGAGCTCCTCAAGGAGGGTTTAAGGTTCTGTTACACTGCCCTGCCCTTTTCGTCTGGTTTGTGTTTAACATGGGTGTTTTTTTTGTCACCTGTCACGTCCTCAAGTGTTCCCATGTTGATCTAGGGTTACCGGATGGGAATTGTTGCTGCCACTGTTGCATAGCCGCACGCAACTTATATTTGACTGCTCTGCCCGGATCCCTGGCCCAGGTCCTGCTTTCTCAATGGATTTAAAGAATGATTTAAGCAACTTTGTCTTCTGTTTTGGCCTGACATATTCCAAACAATATTTATATCAGATTAGGAGAAGACAGTATGGGTTATGCTGTTTACTTTTTTTTTTTCTTTTTTTTTTGCCCATGGAGCATCTGTCACAGCTCTCGACAACCTTGGTTCCTCTACAAGAGAGCGAAATGTGAGTCTTTTTTCACTTTAAATACAATACGGTTACTGCTAGGCCTATCAAAATATGCAGATCAAACACTGTGTGAGGGGTAAATCACTGCTTACAAGCATACACTCTATGAGAAAGGTTCACAGGTGCAAAGTGCTCTGTACTAAGGTGAAAAAAAAAGGTTTGGGAATGACTACAGATTAGATATTATGGAGCTGTGGCTTTACTCAGAGGTCTTGGATTGAAAAACAAAGTATATAGCATTCAGGTATAATTCCTGGTATAATCAGGCTCATGTCTGCTCAGTGTGAGGCTCAACAGCAGGTAAGGCCACATGTAAATTTGTAACTTCCACAGCGAAAAATCAAGGCAGGACCGTCTGACAGCCAATCATAAAGCAATACCAGCTTGTTTGCAAACTGATAAGAGGTTGTTAAAGGGCAGCTGGAGGTCATGTGTACTTAAACACTATATGTGTGCAAGCTTGTCAAATGCAGTTGCTTTTGTTTGGCTGTTGAGCGGATTATGGGGTTTGTAATTTGCTTTCGGCATCCCACTTTCGCATCAAGCAGCTGACCAACTTCTGTCTTGTGCCCTCTCATCCCAGCCACGTGTGCTGTGGTGCCTCACTGCTGAAGCCATTTTTCTCGCCATTAATACCTGAATTAGTAAGATACGAACACCTGGTTGCAAAAACAAGTGAATTCTTGATTTTTTTTTAGTAACTAGTACAACTCTATTTTACAGCAGTGACACTTATAAAATTATCCTGTCTCCTGTCTCTCTTCAGATCATGTCCAGGGCTGACCTTACCCCTGTTCTTACGTCCACACTATCTTGTAGTGAACCTCTCACTGTTGTAGAGACATTTTGGTGTTCCATCTCCCAACCTCTGTTGAATATCACACAATGGATAGATGAACCTTAAACTGTTTTTTATATTTAGTCACTGATTTCTTAACCATTGTTCAGTAAAACTACAACAAACGACGATCCTCACTCCGTGCTGCTCTTAACAATGATGACCAATGATGATTGTATTGCTATATTAGGCGTAGTGCAAAATGTAAGATGAAAAAATACAGACTTTTCTTCCAGGTTTTTAGATTTTTTTTTTCCTGTTTTGGCTCTGAAATGTGAATGCAGGGTGGTTCACATCAGCTTGTGAAGAAATAAGCATCAATAACCAACATGTTTGACATGTTTTGGCCAGAACAGGACACAACTAACCACAAACTATTTCTCAACTCATTAATGAGAACAATCTGACCTGTAGTAGGTTTATTTTACAATTTATCAATGAATTATGCATAAACAGAGGTCATTCAAAATGGTTTACTTTTTTTGGTGCTGTGCATTAGCTCTGATTGTAGTTTCACAGGGAGCAAAAGCCAGATGTTGTTTTGACATTTGTTCCGTCTTCACACAAGCAAGTCAGCAGAAAATTCTCTATCAATGTTTTATTCTTCCCGGTGATGAGAGCAGATACAGGACACAAGTAAACACACCGGGTGACTCAGCAACATCGAGGGTGCAAGACTGTCTAAATGGAAATATTCTGCTCAACAGCACAGGTCATGTTTCACACACAACAAAAACATGAAAAATACAGTTTTACCACTAGAGTCTGGTGGATTTGTTGCTGCTGCTGTGTTCAACCATGTTAGACTCACTTCCTGTCTTCTTGGTGATCATATTCCTATAATGAAAAGAAACATTTACATTATATAACCCTGACCTTTACCGACTTAACGCTACCTGTTGTTTCCTGTACAAGTAGTGTCATTAGTTAGTGATTTTTCCCAGGCAGAAAGGGAAAGTCAAACAGATTCAGTTTCATTTCTTTACTTTTGTACTTCTATAATGTACTTTGCACTTTTATAAATGTGTACCTTTGATTATAGTGCATTCATTTCCATTTACACATTATATATATATATATAAAGTATATATATATATATATATAGAGAGAGAGACAGAGAGAGAGAGAGAGAGAGAGAGAGAGAGAGAAAGAGAGAGAGGTGTGTGTGTGTGTGTGTGTGTGTGCGCGCATTATAAGATATTTAAGTGTTTTTATTAATCCTGTTTAATCCTATGCATTTGTATTGACCTTGGTGACAGGCAGGTTGTCAGGACCGAATGAACTGAATTGAATATTGATACGTGAAAGGATAATGAGTCAGTACGGCACTTTTGATCACAGAAAGAACACCGTCAACTGCATTGCCTCCATTTTTTTCCCAGTACTGTTGGCTTTAAATAAATGTGAGTTTTATTAACAGAGCACTTGCAGCTTTTTAGCCAAATGAATTTTAACATTCAAGCAAAACAACTGGCGTAAATGGAAAACCCTGGCCCTGTTTAACAATTATAAAATGCACATACCAGCACTACCAATGCTCAAAAATGCATGCAGATGCATGTAGGTGGCTGTTATTACCTTTGGCAAGAGCAGGTAGTTGTTTCTGGTCTATATGCCAATTTAAGCTAAGCTAACCATGTCCTGGCTACAGTCTTCTCATCGCTTTTGTAGCTTTTGCACTACAAAACTCAGGTTTTCACAAGTGTACCACTTCAGGATAGGGTCAGTCCACAGACGACAAGTGTGTCACTGACTTTTTATAGAACTAAACTAATAAGATCTGTAACTGACCCCTGACAAATGTCAATATTCCCACATTTCCTCGGTAAATCACGTGTTACCTGTTGCCCTCAGCCTCGGTGGTTGAATCGGGAAGCTCTTCTTGGCTGGTCTCAGGAAGCAGGAAGACAAGAGCTCCACTGGCCAGCACAAGGCTGCTGAACACTATGATAGGTATGGACCAGTGGTACACAGCCAACATGTTGAGCAACGGGGACAGCAAGCCCGCTACTCTAAAGGCCATGGAGCCCAAACCAACAGCTGTTTGCCTGAGAGTAAAGTTCACTTTCAGATATGCGATTTTATATGTTGAGTATATTATTGTTTTATTACTTTTATATGTTTCATCTTGCGTACCTGACAGAGGTGGGAAACAGCTCCTGAATGTAGACCATACACACCGTCCCGGCCCAGTTCAGAAAGAACTTTCCAGTGGTTACGAGTGCTGTGATGACAACAGCGCTGTCTGGAAATCAAATTAAAAACGTTAATGTACGGCACATTAAAACCACCCACTGCTGTATTTGTGGTTACGAACTGAATTCACCTTGAGGGAAAGCCAGGGTTAAAAGGCAAACAGCACCGCCTGCCATCAGGGTTGATACCAGGGACTTTTTTCTCCCAGTCAACTCCAGAAGCCAGATGCAGAGGAGATGTCCCGGTATCTCAGAGACCCCAAACAGGAACTGAACCAGGAAGATGTTCAGACCAAACTTACCCACATTCAGGGCAAGGCAGAAGTAGCCAAGATTTAAAGAAAACCTTCAAACCACAAAACGACAAACAAGATGCAAAAATTAAATCCAATTTAAAAAAAAAATTAAAATTAAAATGTGCCTAACTCACCAGGCAAAGGATATAATACAGAAATGTTTCATCAGGACTGGTGAGGTAAAAATCGTTTTGAATCCTCCACTTTGGACTTTTTGTTCTGCAGTTACCTGAAAGACAAATGTTGTATCACATGGGATAAAAAAAAACCTGGCTGCTGACTTTGCCGTTTAAATGTAGTTACTGTGCTATGGGTTAGGCAGAAATAGCGTTTAATCTGAAGAGTCCACAAAACATTTGAAATTATTTTAAACTGGATGTATTTTCACATCATCGATTATATGAATCAGTACTTTCATACAATTAAACAAATGTTAAGGTCAGTTTGGTCAAGTATACCTTTTTACAGCACACACACCATTTATCCAATCATTGACAACTATTTTAATTGTTTTCATTTTTAGCTCTTTATTTCACATTTAAGACTGTCCAACATGTTTGGCTATTCCAACCAGTTAAAGCCATAAGCGGTAGTAATTAAACAATCGTTGTCGACGCGCCACAGAGAGCCCATTTGGGTGCTGATACAGTGAATATTTGAGCTGGATTTTGCACCAATTCAATACTAATATGATGAAGCAAAACTACTCAGAAGGAAGTTTTCCTAAAAAATAGCTTATTAAAGGATATACTTTAGTTAAATATTGTTTAATTCTGCAGTGACTCCAATACACTGTATACTGTATTACCACAGGCATTTTTCTACATTAAACCATAAAAAAATGCACGTTCAGAACTAATAAGATATCCGTGTGTCCTTGATACTTTAAACATATCCATAACTATTTATCCATTACCTTTTTCAAAGAACCTGCATAACACTGTGCTGTGCTCTATCATAATTTCTCCAGTACTTCACTTTATGACCAAAACTGATCCCACTGCCACAGGGTTCAGTGCTAGTCAGCGAATGTTAGCATGCATGTGTTAAACTAAGACCTCCTGAAAATCAACACGCAACAGCGTTTTCACTGTGCACATGTTGGCATGCTGACATTACCATTTACTTGTTTCCAAGGCAACTTTAGCATCGTTTTATCATTATTTTTATGTCATTTAAGCTGAATCCGACAAACCTCCTGCAGCAGATTATCTGGGATTTTCTCTTTATTCATTGCTGCAACTCTGCGTATGAATTTATTCGCCTCTTCAATTCTTCCCTGCCCAAGCAACCACCTAGCAGATTCAGGGATCCACCTGAAAAGATTACAAACAATCTTTTTAGGTCAAGTAAGGCACTAGAGCTATGACGCAAAACAAACACAAACTGGATTTAGCCAGGTAGCTATGACGAGGAAGTGTTAATGTCTAAACACAGTTCTGTGAAAGAATCATTTGGCATACAATACACACCATATGTACAAGAAAACGATGGCCTGCCCTCCTGCCATGATGTACTGTGCTACTCTCCAGTCTCGTATGACATAGACCAGGCCAGCCATCATACACTGTCCAAAGGCTGCAAACACCTGACTCAAGCAGGAGGCGAAGGACCTTTTGGAGACTCCAATCCATTCTGTAGCTACAAACAGAGTTTTCAACGTCACTGCAGAGTGTTTACTTAAAATTAAAGAATCCTGGTTGGATACATGAAATTCATACCTAATACAACAGAGTTAATTCTATATCCTCCTGATGCAGCTCCGATGATGAACTGCGTCACCAAATAAACATAGAAATTTGGAGAGACGCCAGCAACTATGAGAAATATTAGCAAAATGACAACAGGTAGCTGGGTGGTTCTCCTGCGGCCGTACCTAGATTTAATAAAAAGTGCATTAAAGTCAAAGGAAGTGTTTGAAACACATGAAATAGTGGATCTTTATCAAATCACTTACGATTCAGCTAATGGTCCAAACATGAATGAACCAAATAGTGAGCCAGCCAGGAACACCGTCTGCACAACCTCAACCATGTTGGACTTGTCGCAGACGAGATCAAACTGTAAAATAACATGGTTACGATCAGTAGAGCAGCCAGCACAGGTGCTTCCAAAGATGACAAGCCAGATCATTGTACTGAGCTTACATCAGTGACTATGGTGGCTTCATACAGCGTGTTGCTGTACACCCATCCATTCTGGCACACTGTGGTCTCATTCAGTCCGTACTCCCTGATGGCGCTGATGTACCAGTCCACAGGGACAAACATCCGACACCTGCTGAAGGTCCCATCCTCCTCCCGGGGCAGAGTCAGGTTCAGCTGCTCATCTGTGGTCAGGTTAGGATCAGCTCTGAGGATCCAGTCTGTAATGCAGTGTCGCTCTGGGTCTGACTGAATAAAAAGAAAACTACAAAAGTAAACAGGAAGTAGAAAATTTGAAGAGGCCAACCCAAAAATGAGAAGTTTCTGGAAGAAACCAAAGTCTCCGATGGTTTTCAGAATGTCTGAGAACTCTGCCATTTTCACACACGTGTCCTGCGTCCTACTCAGGCACTCAGGCACATTGTATTATTAAGTCTGGAATGATGGTCAGAATAAATGTTTAACCATCTGACTTCAGTCAGTAACTAAATGTCTGGTGAGCACATTTCAGGGCCAAACGTAAACCTTGGTAATGGCTGACCTGTTAAAGTAAAAAAAACAACAAAACATCAACAACAAAAAGACATCACAAATCCATCAAACACTGTCCTCACTCTTTAAGTTCCATCATGTGACTTTATTCAGCTACTAAAAATCATCTCCATGTGTTGACATTTTCCAATAATCTATATATGTCAAGGAATCTCTTCTTTTGTATGTTATCACAAACATTCCACTTCAAATTATGCATCTGTTGATGTACACGTTTTATAATTAATCATATTTTAAAAATATATGTAATGATTTGTAAAAAAAAAAAAAAAAAAAAAAAATTTGGTTTAAAAAAGAAAAACATACTTGCCAATTAAATGATTTAATACTAATCATTCAGTGACCCCATAAAGAGGCAGAATGAATGGGTTTCTGACGAGCAAACAACAACGGGATGAAATTTAGAAAATCTAAACGACGTCGAGCTCAAAGCCTTTGATGATCCGTCACTCTCACACGTACAGACACACACATGCGCCCGCAAACACACACACACGCACAGGGAGAGAGAAGTGTAACCTGCGCTGTCCCGTCTTATTGAAATAACATTTTATCCATTAACCTTGGACAGGTGTCAGTGAGAAGAGAAAAAAATGCATATCGTGACATCAAAGCACAGAGCGTGTGATTACAAGCCCCCAGGTAATCCCAACAATACACGTTAACAGATCAATAAGGTGCCAATTGAACAAATAATGTGTGCATGATTAGTGATGCTCCAACAAAGGCCAACAGTGGGAAAACACTACAAAACAAAACGAAACTGTCTACTGGACATGATGAGCCTCAATCTTGTTTGCCTTAATCGATATTTACAAGTAAAATGTTCCTTTTATCTGACACGTACACTTAAAGCAGTCAATGCATCTACATCGTTACGTACAAACCTCGTGGTGTTTGTGTGACAGTGCACGGAGTTGCCATCATACGTACATTTACAACATCTTTACATACACCATTTACATCGGTACCTGAACGAGGAGCTATTTCGCAGCCCTTTGCACGTGGTACAAAAACCATACAGCTACACTGGGAGTGATGACAGTGACTTGTTGGTGTGTGTTTATGAAGCAAACGGACTTACAGTACTGTCAAATAACATAAGTCGCCTGATGACATAAAACTAAAGTAATGAACTGGACTCTTCGTTAGTTTAAAGGGTCACTTCACCGATCGTATGGGAGATTCTCCTACGGTCGTATCCCGACATGTAGGAAGTTTCTGTGTTTCAGTGGGCGTCTCAGGATTCCTCAAAGCAATGGAACAGGTAGGTATTTCATCATATACTTAAAGTCCAACCCAGTGCTTGGCGCCAAAATCCAAAGTCCGTTAGATGATGTGAATGTGTACATCACATTTCATGGCTCTCAATAGGTTTTGAGTTATTTCAGTCTGAATTAAAGTGGTGGACCGTACACCTCCACTGTTTTCAGCTGGAGGCAGAAATTTCTGAAACACACATTTCAAATGAGACCAAAACTATCTGCGCGGCAAGTGACGCGAGCTTTTTTGATGAAGTGCCCCTGTAAACTTTATTCCAGTAACATGTTTGGTTTTTGAGCGCGCACACCTCGCCGCGGGAGTTCATCGCGAGCAGCAGCCAGTGCGACTCACTGCCAGCATTCAGGATTCTTCCCAGCTGTTAAATCAACAATGGTAAACAGGCAAAATGACTTCTCACAAAGGGACGAGGAAACCAGCAATTACTACCCGTGTCGGCCTGTCGGTGTGTTGAGTTTTCACTCTGCTCGTGAAAATGAACGTAAACACTTGCAGGTTCTCAGAGCTGCCTGTTTGGTTGACATGATGAGCTCCTGGCGAGGTGCAAGCTGACAAAGTGTCTCAATTCAGCCCACGAGAAATATGATCAGCGACCAGCGGTCACATACGGTGAAAAGAAAATACCTTATTGCATAGTATAAGAATATTAGGCAGGTCTCAATCTGTGAAAAACAATCCTGTCTTTGAATACCTCGGGAAAATGCCATCTGACAAAGTGTTGACTTGTTTCTGTCTGAGTGGTTTCAGCAGTGCAGTCCGAGCTCAAACTCTTTGGTCCTGTTCTGACAAAACCATCACACCACTCGCCGTGGGCTGCCTTCTGATGGGAGTCTGGGAGTTCTCTTAGATTTTTAGTAAAATTCAGTCCCAATTTACAGGATGACAAAACTAAAACTACGCTACAATGTGTTCCTACGTTACTTGTCTCAGTGTTATAGGAGATTTTTCTTATATTTTGAGGACAGGCGTACGCGGAATACACCTTCTGATCACAGATAGTCAATTTTTCACCAAATGCACTGTAAAATCTAAAGTTTGACTAAGGCTAAATTTACACTTTTCAATTTCAGTGTAGTATAAAGTGCCAAATAAAGGTGGCATGACACTCTTGAGTTTGTGGCACAGTTGATTTAAAGAAAGAAAAAAAAAAAAAAAGGCAATCACTTCCAGTACTGGCAGGAGATGGTTTGGATTGTGCTTATGTTATGAAGAGGAAGGAAAAAAGAAAGAAAGAAAGGAAATTGGGTGTCGATATAGTTGATTGCATCTCTTCTCCCATTTACTGTATAAGCGCACTGTAAACGTTTCAAGTGAGATTCCTGTGATGAACTGAGCCTCTTCTCAACGTGGTCCTCATGCATCCTGCAGTAGTGTCACACCCCTGCCAGCCTCATGTCTCCTCCTCCTCCTCATATTCCTCCTCCCCCTGCTCCTCTCTTTGGCAGTAGTGGTTTCTTGGAATTGACTACAATGCAGCTGTGCAATACCATTTGTTTCTGTCCTTTGTTGCAGGCTCCTCTCTGACTTAACTGATGCTGAGCTGCGCAAATCCAATGAGTTTAACATCATCAGGAATTTCAGACTCCTCCACGCCAGACGCCTGCAAGAGAGGGACCAGCGTCATAAAGCGGTACTGACAGCCTTTTAGATTTAATGCAGTAGCTTTTTTACACACACACACACACACACACACACACACAGATCCCTACTCTATGCACTTACCAGTTTAAAAGTCACATTTTTGTTATTGAGAGGATCGTCGACAATCTTTTGCAAATTGGCAGCAACTGGACAGAAGACAGAAGAAAGTGAGACTGTTAGAGGACCGGCTGATTTAAGAACAGATGACAAGGCGTTTTTTCCATCATGATCAGTGGTGACGTAAGCAAATGACTGGTTTTGGATCCGTGCAAACACAAATCATAAAATCATGGTCATGAAAACATGTGAAGCTTTTTGTTTGAGGTGATTAATATTCACAGCATCTCCAGCAAGTATCAAGTGAACTGACCCTATCAGATAATCCAACACTGGTAATATCGTGTCACACACAGCCATAGTATAACTCATACTTACCAATGACTAAGTCCCTCCCATCAACCAGACCAGCTGAGACCAACTCCTGAGAAACTCCATCAGCAGAATCTGAGCAGAGACACAGAGAGCAGTTAGACAGAGTCTCACAGAGCACAACAAAAGAGAAATAGTCAGCTGAAGCATCCCAACCTCTGCCAGACATGAACTCAAATCGGATGTCATTGAGCTCCTTCTTGGGATTCCTCAGTCTCAGGACGAGGCTGATGGGAACACTGGTGCTGTCTGCAGCTGGATCCTGCAACGGCAGGACAGTAAAGTCATTACCGACTGGCACTTCTGGTGATAATCCACCACAGAAGCAGCCTTTAGAAATAAACCCCTGCTTGCCAAAGCACCATATGTGGAAGAACTGCACATATGGTGAAGGTGCTCAGGGGTGTTAGGACCACCTGTGGTGCTGAGGAGCCGCGTTTTTAGGAGTGGATCGCTATTTTGTTTGTAATGGCACATGCATGAGGACGCATGAGTCACTTCCTGCTGAAGTTCTTTGTCATTTCACTGATCAACAGTTGGTGGAGGCAACACACGAAGAAACATTAATGTGCCAACAGGGCAATATTTTCATTGGTGGAAAAATTATAATTACCAGGAAAACTCCACAGGGCACACTAACAAACCTATTTAATACTTAAGAAGATGCTACGCTTACAACATTTCCTGTAAATGCTGCAAAAACATTTGCAAAAGAACTCAAAAATGTTCAGCCGTGCCATCAATCAATCTCAAAGTTAGCAGTTAGTTTATGTTTTAAGTCTTTACCTGAGCAGTGGGTGCATGTGAAGGGCTCGCTGCTGCAGGAGCCTGCGGTGGAACGTCCTCTCCTGCGAGGCCCACGCTCGGAGGGTTCTCGTGCGCTGCAGCAGAGGGCTGCAGATGTCCTGTGGAGCCATCTGCTGGTGGGAAAAGCTAAGAGGCACAAATATAAAAGTAAATCAGCGGGTGTGTTGAGATTTAAATGAATGGAGGGAGAGCGCAAACAAAAAGAAGACACACATAGGACAGTCATGCAGATTGCTTAAACAGGGCATTAAACTGAATTTGCTCTGGTCATGTCCACTATAAATGGACTCACCTCAATATTCTGGGACCCGTCCTTCACTCTGGGAGACTGCAGAATGGACATGACAGATTGTCAGGATTAAAAAAAAAAAACAAAACAAACACATGCGATTCTCCTTTTATCCCCCGGTACATGAAACGATGGAATATTGTAGGATTGAAGGAATTTGACACAAGGTGACTTTAAACACAGGGCTGAACTGACATCACAGTGAAGATAACAGAAGGCAAAATACCACACCAAGACACGAAGTGAGTGTGAACACACATCGGCGAGAATAATTAGAACCAGTGATCTGAGCAGGTGTCTGTCCTGAGAAAATGTTTCTACTACTCCATATCCTATCCCTGTGAAGGGGATAAACCTAACAGAGCAGCATGAAGTATCCTCAGACTGAGGCAATGCCACCTCCCCCAAGATGGAGCTTGTAATGCAGCAAAGCTGTTCCTAGGCTACATAAAACAGTTCATGACGTAAAGATATATTGTTGGAACTTGACATTCAGGCAGGAGGCCTCAGCAAAAGCAAACTCCTGCTTGGATTAGAGATACTCAGTCCAACATCGCCATCTGCTGGCCATAAAGGGGCAGCGTGCAGTTAGAGATCCACTGTGGAGGCCTTAGAAATTCAACCGTTTGCAGACGCAGACATGCAGAGTCTCACCCGCAGAGCTGCCACAGCAGCTTTGCCCTCCTCGCTCTCCTCATCCAGCTCGTCGTCGCTCCACTCCCAGCCGCCGTCCTCCGTCTTGTGGAGGCGGCCGCTCGAGCCGGGCACACGGCGAACCTTCGCAACACATTGAAAGGATTATATTGGCTCATTAATCGCCTGCTTTCTGGTAAATCCTTTTCAGAGTTTCAAAGCATGTATCCCAGCATGCATTACGCAGCGTATTGATAAAGATGCTGAAACCTTTTTGGATCGCTCTGTTATTGACGGGCCTTTATATAGGAGCTTCTCCTGCAAGTACTCGTTGTTCTGCAACAGAAAGACAACTGTTTCTTACAGGATCAAAGAAAGACAATAATGTTTTGGTTTCTTTTAATCACAGGAATGTAAGGCTCACTTTGGCTTTTGTGAAGAATTTATGCTTCAACAACTCGGCTGCAGTTGGCCTAAATAGGAAAAGAGACAGAAGGCTCTTTATTAGATTCAACCTGAGGAATCCAATGGAAAGAGAAACAGGCAGGACTTTAATCTGGGGTTAGATAACGGGGGATTAACTGACCTTTTTTCTGGATCTTTCTGTAAACACAGCGAGATCATCTTCCTGAAGGACTTGCCGTACTTCTTCACCATTTCCTTGTCTGGGATGCCCGTCTCCAGGCAGGGAGGGTCGTTCTGCAAAGTCAGCATCAGCACCTACAGACATGCGGCTTCAGTCAGTCAGCCGATATAAAACTGATTGATGATTCAAATCTGAGGGAGCCTTTAACAAGCGAGTCTGTGACTGGCCAGACAGAAAGAAATGGGTTCTAAAAGATAAAAGGACACATGATTTGAGTTAATCAAGCAGACAGCAGGAGCTCGATGCCTAGGCGTCTTCCTGATGCAGACCAGAGAACCAATAAGCGCCCACACGGTTACCTTCATCGGTGGGTATTTGTGATACGGTGCAGCCCCAGTGGCCAGTTCGATGGCTGTTATCCCAAAACTCCAGATGTCGGCTTTGAAGTCGTAGCCGCGGACCTTGCGGATTAAAAAAAAAAAAAACACAACCAAGTGAACAAGGTGCATCCTTTCATCACTGAGTTATGAGGCACTGCAGAGAGAAAACAGAGGGAAGGGGAGAAACACGCCTCGCACCTGCTCCATAACCTCAGGGGCCATCCAGCACGGTGTTCCCACAAATGTCTTCCGAACCTTGTTCCTGGTCATGTCTCCGCCTGCTGCTAGAAAGGCACTCACACCAAAGTCTGGGGAGTGAGGGAGAGAGAGAGCAATTAAATTATTTACATATATAGCCAAACTGATCTCACAGCCATTATTTAACTCAGAATTAGACATACACCGTCTGCAGAGAGACATAAAACAACTGCAAATATGCAGAAACTTAATGCAAATGATGCAGAGAAAATAGAAACACCGTACCAGCAATTTGCACCGAGCCATCTTCCCCAAGAAGAATATTCCCAGCCTTTAGATCCCTGTGTGTGAGGGAGGAGGAGGATTTCATCACGACAAACAATTAAGAAGTCACAATAGATTGTGGCAACAGAGCGAGTGAGTGGTTGGGCTGCAAATACTGATTCTGCAAACGAACAAAGACTCTCGACTCTTGTGCACAAACAAGTTAAAGCTGCACCTTTGATCTGCCTCATTTTAATCCAGCCTGATTTCTGTTTGCATACAGAGTGCAAACTATGCACAAAGAGCAGAAGTGGATTAACCTGGCCTCAACCACTCTCCCTCTGTCCCTCCCTCCCTTCATTTTCCTTATTAGGTATAAGTGAGTTAGCCTCAGCGTCTGAGCTCAATCAGCAGCTGCTCCCCGTGTCTCCTGAAAACACTGACCACTCAGGCTCAAACTGTAACATCACATACGTTTACGATTCTACTGACGAATCCAGTGAAATGAATGATGAGTAAAGCAGAGCACAACAGAAATAAACCACCACTCAACTTCTTTAAAATCCTAATGAGCGAGTAACCTGTTTGTTAGAGGCCCGAGCCTGCTCATTTCAAGCTGTTCCACTTGTCAAACAACGAGGCACAGAGGCTCACAGAGGCCTTTCTTCTCGCCGGTGGTTCACTGTGTTCCTGCGAGGAACTTTTATGTAAAACAAACCTCCTCAATTATGCATTTTCCCCAGATTAAATATTGAAGGAGTGAGGTCCGGCTCAAACCACGCGCTCATATGCAGAGATGAACAGCTCCGTGCCAGTGCGAGCTGAGACGGGAGTGCATGATGGGACGTATGACTGCAGCGTTAATGATAAGGAGGCGTTGCTCTGCGGCCCGGTGAAACTACGTCCGAACTCACCGGTGAATCTGCCCGTTTTTGTGAAGGTATTCCAGCCCCTCCAGGACTTCCTTGAGGATGGTGGCGATGCTGGCCTCGTCCAACACGCCAGTCTTGTGCTCGCCACGAGAGATGATGTGCTTGATGATGTCCAACACGGAGCCTGAGAGAGAGAAGCAGAGGCTCGTCACAGCATGTGGAGGAAAGCTCCAGCTCCGGTGGAGTTGACCTGACTGTACTGGAAACAAAACTCACAGCTGTGCCCTGCTTTCTGACACATCAACAGGAAAAGTGCACCCGAACTCACCACACGTACACCATCATAATGCTTTTATGCCGATTTCTGTCATTAGCTCTGAAATGTTCATCAGAAATACAATAAAATAACAGCAGTGGTTATGAAACACGCTTCATATGATGGAAGCATTTTCACATGACTGTAAATTAAACCTCTGTCAAATATCATGCGGCCTCAAAAGGCCTCCTTTGAGCCCCACTGAGGAAGTGTTGTTAGTCAGAGGAACTTGGCTTTACACTCACTTTTCACCCAGAAACACACATTTCACAAAAAGAATGCTTTAAAGTCATATGGGATCAGTGATCCCATGTGTAGAATAGCCTCCTTCCACTGTAGTTTCCTTGTTTTTTGGTGAAATTCACGATTCACAGGAAATTATGGCTTTATGTAGTTCGGGATACAGAGATACACCAGTCTCACAGTACATCAGGATATGAAAATTAATAATCACCTTCCTGTTTGCATGTGCTCGTCTAAGCCTGACTTAATTATCCATTTCTATTTTGTATCAGGTTTCATGTTGATGCATTATGATGTGCAAGATTGTTTTGTTCCTTTGCGGGTCATTGTAACCTATGATAAAACACTAATAACTGGTTGAAACTGTGACACATCTTGTGCATGCAATCCCACATCATATCTGATATATGCAATGTTGCACATGTAATCCAGCATTACTGTTTATTTCTTATTGCATCTCATAATATCAGCCTGTTTACTGTTTGATGGTCTGCATTGTAAACACATAAACCAGCAGCTCTTGTGTTGTACTTCTGACAGAGTAGCTCCTCAGCGAGTATTTGCTGTAATACACACAAATGCTGACCCAGAATTGCCTGGTGTAAAGTCAATGACCGCAACAACAACAAAAATAACAACACAAACTACTACTGGGGTAGAATGTGCAAGCTGGCTCCTCAACAACGTTCTATTCAAGCATTGCAAAGAAAGTCAAATCAAAGTCAAGGTGAAGATAAGAGTTGCCGACGACACGTCAGAAGCAAAGTTTCTTTTTTTACAGCACTTACCACCGCTGAGCAGCTTCATCACCAGCCACAGTTCATCCTTCACCACAAAGGAGGTATAATAAGACACAATGTTCGGGTGGTGGCACTGGCTCATAGCCTGGATCTCTTTCTGCACGGACAAGAAAATATGGGACAGAAGGTCACACAAGGAGCAGAAACGCTGTGGTGCAAAGCAAAGTGCTGACTAAATATTTAGATTAGACTTTCAGTGACAAACTGGAGCTCGGCCATACTGCATCTTAAGTAGGATTTCATCTTTTGATGTGGATTTATCTGATAAAATTTTATTGTAAGTGTGCTTTGACTGAGACAGGCCAGTCCCTGCTGTCACTCTTTCCTCACAGTCAACCTGTTCTGTCAAAGTAGACCAATCGCAAACAAGCAGTGCACAGTGCCGCCGGCTCCAGGCAGTGGAGTAACCTGGGTTACATCACCACTGAGCCACCAAGCCAAGACATTTTTAACCCTGGTGGCAGACACAGGTGAATTCAGGACCTTGATACATTACATAAAGGCAGGTGAGGTGGAAGCCCCGAAAGACGGGCCAGTGTCATGAAATATTCACATCAGATAGCACACATTGCTACGTCGATACTGAAAAGCAATCTTAGTGCTAGTGGGAGGAGTACATGACTGATGCAGAGTGATCTCTCTCGCATTCAAACTTAAGTTTTGTTTCTATGTCATTTATTATTGCTGCTGCACAGCGGGAAAAATACATTTGTAAGAGAAGTATGGCAGGATTGGCAGATGAGACAAATACATAAATCCCATGAGGAGATAAGCAATATTACAGTTTATACATAATAAGAAGAAGAAGAAGAAGAAGAAGAGGAAGGAAGAAAAAGAAGAGATTCTACAAAAGCTATAATATTGACCTGTGTGGAGGAAAAAGTTTATGAAAACATTAAACTGACAGGATTTTTGCATCGATGTGACAACTAGCTTGATTTGTCTGGTATTTGACTTGCTCTGGTCTGGTCATTCTGTCTAAAAAGTTTCTTCCATTGGTCAAAACTATTTTTACACCAACTTCAGCTGGACTCAGACTCTGTTGGGTAAGACATGTGTCCAGTGTGTGATTATGACACCTAACTTCAGCCTGGTGTCTGTCTGAGCTGCTGGTAACACTATTAATTGTGACCAGTTCTCCAGACTTTGCAATGCGTGGCTCAAATCATTGGCTAAAACGCTAACGTACAGTGTCATCGATTAAACAATCACCCGCTGAAGTGCTGATGACTACGTGTGCTGTAATTTGACTTCACCCTCATTTGAGAGTAGCAGTGCAGTTGTGTCACATATGAAATTCAACATTAAAAAGTGAGGAAAACTTTATTATTTCAGTGCTAGTGAGGAAAACCATTATTGCACAGGAACATATTATTCATTGACATTTAAGTTGTTAAGATTAGTTTCACCCAGCTCTAGTACTCAGTGGTTGTGGTGGTATCAAGCGCTTGATCTGTCCTTGACTGATCTGACCCAACCAACCCAGACCACTCCCAGCAGACGCACACAAAGAACATCTGGATTCCATATTGCTAAAGTTTCTTACCAGGAGCTCATCCATGCTAGTTTGACACTTTTCCAGGTTAATGCGTTTGATGGCCACCTTCTCTTTTCGTGGCTTGCAGTACGCTGCCTGGACAACTGCAGTGGCTCCGCTCCCTGAGGAAAACATTGAGAGTGAGACCAGCACGCTATAGGAGCAGAGGAGCCTCTAACCTGTGCGGACAGCAGGCACAATCTAAAAGATCGACTCAAACTTTTGCTGCACAAAAAGTGAGAAGGTGCAAAATTTGAATAGTTACTAGTTTCTAAGACAACTGAGGTCATTGTCAGTAGTGCACAGCGCAGATTCAGTCCAAATTTAATTGGATTACAAAAAATGCAGCTAGACACCACATCAAAGCAATTGTTTAGTTCAGAGTCATCAGTCACGTTACCAAGACTTGACTCAAGCATGTCTCACTATAATCCGTGTCATACCTTAAGGAAAAGAGCACCACCCTCTCCTACAACTGACGAATGTTCACGCACTGTAGGCTAACCTACGCTAGCTAGCCATTTAGCTTCATGCTGGCAAGCTAATGGGCCATGTCACATTAGCTTGCCAACTAGCAGATACCGTTAATTAATTTGGCCTAACCAGAGGGAAACTCGGCAAAGCTGTTAACCCTGCTGCCATGTAGCTACATGCTGCAACTGGCCTCCTGCCTCCTGTTAGCTACAGCTATGCAACGCTAGTTTGCTAGTAGCAGTTGGCAGCCGACACCGCTGTAGAGAGAGGGGAGGCTAACTTGCTAACTTTAGCAAGCTAAGCTACTCACCTATCACCTCGTTGAGTTCGTAGTCATCCCTGTCGATTGACCAAGGCTGAGAGGACTGGTCTTCTGCCATGGTGTCGTTGTTTGAACTATGTAAACAAAGCTTCTAAATAAAAACAGAGACGCTGTCTGGAATAATATCTTTGTGATTACTCCATTCGGCTCCGGTGATGCTGGCGGGGGCTGCTGCTGCTGCTGCTGTTCCGCTGACAACTCCTAACGTTACCGCTCCTGTCAACACAACTTTACGCGCGACTGACGCATCGTGTTACGTACGCAGCCGGGAAGAGGCACAGAGATGTCGCCATCTTGAGTGTGGCAAAGTCTGCCAAATGTTTGTAAAAGCGAAAACCACAGAGGAAACAGAACACATAAGGAGGTGGACAACAGCGTAATGTTATAGTTAACAGCCTAATGCATGCTGGTTAATTTAAATATATACATCTCGTGACTAAAAACTATATGCTGACAGGCTGCACCTGTAAACATGTGCGCAGTAGCCCCAACAGAGGGCGCTAATGCCTCGACCAAGTTTAGGCCTGGTGTACTTCTTCTTTGCTTGCATATTTTTACTCAGTCGTGTACTGAAAAAAAAAATGATTGTCGTCTATAGAGAAGTTTGACTGGAATAACAACAGCGTGTATTTAAAATGTTCCCAAAGTAACAAAAGTAGAAGTAGTATTCACTGAGAATGGTTCCTGTACTGTGTTGACTTGATTTTAATCATAACACATTGGTCTAAAAGCAGTACTTTGGTTTTGTAGCTTGTTGAGTTGGCTGACTATAACTGATTTACATAATCCTACTCCTACTACTTTTACACATTTATTTTATCTTGTATGTAAAATCGTAAGGTATAGTAATTATAAATACTGTGTTATATGACAAAGTAGCAAGAGAAGTAAAAGTACTTTCAAACTGTGGTTTGGAACAGTACTTGAGTACCTGCATTTAGATTATTACCATAGCTGAACTGCAGACGGGCTACAGTATGTTTTGGGTTTATTTGCAGGCTACTTTAATCTCTCAGTCTCCGTGCTGGAATTTGAAACTTGCCAAGAAGTTTCATGAAAAGCAGATGGGCCATGTGTGCGGTGCTTAAAAAACTAACCAGACTGCAGTATTCATAACCGTGAAACAGCGCCCTGAGACATGAGGATGTTTTGGGGGAGAGCAGTAAAACTATGGATGGTATCAGTGGTATGTGATAAAACAGAGGGGCCTGTTCTTTCTTGTTCAACAGGCACAAGCAGCGGGCAAAGACACAGACTTGTCAGCAAGAGAAGTCACTTTCTGTTTTCTGCTTTCGAAGTGAAGAGATGTTTCATGTAAAGCATTCCAGTGCTGTCCGCTTTCACCAAGTTCCCCGATTTAAGCAGAGTCACAGCTCGCTGGTTGGTTTCGTGGTTTTACAAACACACAAAGCCTTGCTATGAAAGGACTGCACTCATTTTACCCTCCACAAACACACAACAAACATGACATGAGTAGTTTGGCAATGCAGCTGGCCAGGACATGTCGAATGTCAAATGTTTTTTCCACCTTAAAGATTAGGAGTTCTGTTAAAATAAATTGGGTATACTTGAGTAAAAGTGTTACTTCTCCAAATAAAGTCACCCACAGCTTGATTTTATGCAATCCAAAAGGCTTGGGATGAGGAAACAAAAGTGTAGTAACCACATTTGTCACTTTAGTATCATGGAAACAAATCAACTTTTATAACTGATAATGTCCTTTTTGGTTAAATTGGATACTTTGAGACAATCAAACAGTTAAGAAGGGACAAAAAAAAAAAAAGAAAAAAAAAAAAGCTGACCAGAGGAAGTAAACACTCTTTCCTGCCTGGTCAAAGATGCACTTGAGCAAGGCACATGAGCCTACATGGCCGTATTCGGATGTAGGTATATGAAATGTGAAATCAATATAAAATGCATGTTTTCTTGAATTAAGTTAATACAAATCCTTATGCATTCAAGAAGACCAACTCCTGTTCTCAAACACACATCCAGAGACATGGCACTAATCTAAAGACAATGCCGCTCTCTGTTTTCCTGTGTGCTTCCCTGAACCTCGTGGATTTTGGAAGTGGTCAGGCCCTTGCCCGGAAGCTCTCCCCCCTGCTGCTGCATTAAAGCTCACTCATCCTGATGCTGACAGTGCGCTGAGGGTAAGCCAGGTCTGAAAGGGAAGTGCTGATAGCCACAAGAGGCCCAACGCACCAGTGATTGCAGTGCTATTATCCTGCCAAGGCTAAGCTGCACATGAAAAGGAAAGAAAAAAACTTCATCTGTCCCATTCAGTGTAACCAATATGCTCAAGCTCACTGTCAACTATGTGGACAGGCAGAGAGCCAACTCTGCTATTCAGTCCATTTGATCATGTTTACCTTGTGTTCAAATGAGGAACAGGTGTCCATACAATTGACAAAGACTTTAGACTGAGGCTTTAGAAGTCGGCTGTACACGTGAAAACACTTCCTCACACATAAATATTCCTTATAATACCTGATTACTGTATCTTGAGGCTCATGGTCGCCTTCTCGGGTGAACGACCCCTCCCTGTTCATTCACATCTAGAGTTTCCTCTGGGAGTGTAAAATGGGCCCTTAAGTGTTTTAGAAAACGTGATTATAAAAGGCATGGATTGTAGAAGCATTTTTCATTTTGACTGTAGGTGCAAAGACCAACTCATAATGTGCCACCTTTGAATGCTGGCTGTTCATGCAGACATTATGTTAACCAGTCCCATGCATGAGGGCATAAGCTGGCGTTGAGGTGTAACCTACCCTGTTGTGACATCAGCAGCGCTGCTTGCATGGCAGGCTTGTCAAACCGGTGTTGGAGCCTGCAGGAGTGCTGACACCATTCAGACTACAGGAGAAACCCACCTGTGTCGCCGCCTTTAGGTGCGTTCGGCCTCACACTCCGTTTAAAAGCCCCTTATCCACGTTTTCTTACCTTATTGCGCACATGGAAAGAAGGAGCAACTTTGAATGAAACGGTGCATCAAGTGAAACGAGGAACGACGAGAAGTGACCTGCGCAAAGAAGAGACAAGACTCAGAAGGATGGAAACGAATGGGATCGAACAGAAAAACGGTAAGACGCGGTTTGGATTGTGTTTAATTGTGCAAATAAAGTGAGGTTTGCGTTCGTTGGGAGACATTTTGGTCCACAGCTGCGACACGCTGAATAACCCACAGGCCAAAGTGGCTTGTGTAGTATCTAACTCATTAATCTCATATTTTAGTTGTTGCAGTCAAACTCTTTTCTTTACTAACTATTGGTGTTAATTGTTGAGCGAAAGCGTGTCCGAGGAAGTTCCCCTGTAGACTTTTTAAGATATCTTCGGCCAAAAGGTGTGGCCAGCTCAGTCTCACCTTGCTGCAAACAGAAACAAGTGTTTAGCCAAAACCAAAACAGCGCGCTGTCTCTGGTTACCCAGAGAAGACAAACGAAACCGTACAGCAGCCAGTGTTTCCAGCTGCTAAACAGGCCCATGTCCCTCTCCCTTCAGCGGCCGTATGCTTCGTGAGCTGTTTCTTAGTGTTAAGTATTTTAATAAATGTCAAGTAAGCCCGGTCGTGTTTATTTGAATCACAGCACGTGACAGTGTTCCTAAATGACCGCGAGATGGAGCCCGCGAGGCGACAATTGCACAACACATGACCCACCAGATACAGTCTTTAACGTTATATTACAGCATTGCCTTCATTGTTTTACCCCATTTATTTTTTTTACTTATTTATTTGTATACTTGTTAATTGTTTGTTTTTACCTAGCCACATTTAAATCTGTGTTGTACCCTCTGGCCACACGCCACCTTTTTGAAGCTGTGATTCCTTTGCTAGCTAATTGACGCAGTGTGACATTGCCTTATGAGCTAGTAGCTAACGTAAGCTAAGCTAACTAACAAGAAGTCTTTTTCCAGGTTCACCGACTGGTTATTATCTAAAGTTAACGCCAGGGTTTTCAGAAATAGTACAGCTCCCTTTAAAATCTTTGCCCTCCCCCAAACATCCTCATGAAATTACATAAATAACATTAAACTTGTCATACACCAGACAAAAGTTTCGAGCCGCCTCCTGTTGTGGCGGTAGTTACGTACACAATGCAAGCGTGAGTAGACAAGGAACAGAGATGGCAAGTGAACTTTGAGTGGGACTTGTACACGCCCTCCTACACACACACACACACACACACACACACACTGGACACACTGTTCGGTCCCGACGCCTTGTGAACACAGTCTGGTAGCGTTTCAGCACCGCAGGGCACCATGACATGTCTGCAAAGACAAACCCAACTGAGCAGATCGGAGGAATTACTCCGCCAAGCAAGAAGCCAGAAGGTGATACAAACCAACGTGAGGATTCTGGGTATGCTGCTCTTATTCATTAGACGGTATCATGTAACAGATGCGACCGGGGTCAAACAGCAGCTCCGGTGTCATAGTCTCAGCTTGTTTGTCATGGGTCAAAACTCTGCGTGATAATGGGCTTTTAGCCTTTGGTTCCTTCATGTCTTATGTTTTCTGATATGGATGCAGGTTAAAGAGGAGCCGAAATTGCACCCTCCCTTTCTCTGTTTTCACAGGTATGGAGGGTGATGTGGACCTCCAGTTCCTCCTGAAGGGTGGAGACCTCCTCAAGGTCCGCTCCCCGTCCTGGAAGAAGACCCGCTATTACAAACTCCAGGAGGACTGCAAGACCATGTGGCATGAATCGAAGAAAACCTTCAAGACAAACCAGACCTGTGAGTGCTGTCCCAGCAACCCGCAAGCATGTCTGTGAGACCCGACAGCCAAAACTCTGTCTGGTGTTGTGGTGGAAACACACCTCCAACCTCGTCTTCACTTCTGACCTAGTATTGTTACCTAACATCATCCAGTTTGTTTCTGTTTTAAATTTAACTGTCTACAATATCTTTATTTAGGTCAGACAGATTTCCTCTCAGGGAGACCTTTGTTTTATCATACGGACCTGGGTTGTTCTCGATAGCTGTGTTATGTTATGTGGGTGTGTTTATCAAGATAGTGATTTTTTTATTTTTTTTTATAGTGTGTGCAGGAGTGGTCTGAAGTGGCTCTGGTTGTATTTTCTGTCTTGATTACATCCATAAACTGTTCTCATGTTCTCACGGTCTGATAACTGCAGTATGGTGATGTCTACATTTCTGTCATCATGTGTGTTAACGTGCATCCAACAGCTCTGCACATTAGTGTCAAAACTTAAGTGAAAGGCAGTTGTTTCAATGTGCCGAATTTCATTTTCCTGAAACTCTAATGCCACATCAGTTAACTGCAAACAACAGTTGATACGTTTACAGAGCAGGCTGGTCTGTGATGTCTTTTGGTCTCTTTATGTGATGCTTGAAGTTTTCTAGACAGATGTATACGTGGTTTAAGTCATAACTGACATAAGTCAGTTTCTTTGTTAAATAATAAGTATAAGTAACTATTGTCTTGTCTTTAGTTTCACTTGATGACATCTCAGCGGTGCGAATGGGCCGACAGTCAGAGGGCATGAGGAAGTACACAGAGGAGCAGGTGGAGGGTCGCTGCTTCTCCGTCATGTTCAAAGGCCGCCGCAAGAACCTGGACCTCATCGCCAGCTCAGAGGAGGAGGCCAAGCAGTGGGTCAACAGCCTGCAGAAAATGGTCTCCAACATGAACAACCTCAGCGTCCAGCAGAAGACAGAGCAGTATCCTCATCATGACAGTGAAGGCTTATGCAGTAAACGTTTTAACAAATGTGTGTCTGTGGCTTAGACATATTAATTCTATGCACGTGTTCAGTCCTTACATTGAAAACTTTTCAGCTGGATCTTAAGCTGCCTGAGGAAGGCAGACAAGAACAAAGATGATAAGCTGAGTCAGTCAGAGGTGAAGAACTTCCTGCGACTGATCAACATTGAAGTGGACGACGTCTACGCAGAGATGCTCTTTGAGGTGACGCCATCAGAGCTTTTGCCTGGGTCTTAATGATGAAAGTAAATGGTAGGAATCCCAGAGAGCTCTTAAACAGATGGATCATCCATGGATTGGATCATATTTAATGAAACTGATCCAGAGCGTCAGGCATGCTCAGAAAACATTAAGAAGACAAGTGTGAATGTGATATTGTAAGTCAGAGAAGATTACTTTGCAAAAGTGAATTGATTGAAATTTGACTTTAAAAGAAACGTGTTGTTTTGACCTGTTGTGTATGTATGTGCACATATTTGACTTTTGCCAGGCTGTACTTTATTTCTCTTAAAGTAACATTGTCTCTGATAATAAGTTTAAATTTAAAGTGTGGATCAACCTTCATGTGACATTCCCATCATACAGAAATGTGACAAATCCAAATCTGGATACCTGTCTGGAGAGGAGATCGAACTTTTCTACAACCTGTTGACACGCCGGGAAGAAATCGACGTGATCTACGGAGAGTACGCTAAAACCACGGGTTTCATGAGTCCTGACAACCTGGTCAGCTTCCTGATGAAAGAACAGAGAGAGAAAGCCACGCTGGTCGACGCGCACGCGATTATTGAGAAGTACGAGCCTGATGAAAATGGTCAGTACATTATCTGTCATAAAGTGTTTTTGTCTCTGTGTTGCTTTCGTTATCTAAACAGAGAAATGGCATTGCCAGTATCACTCTGAGGCCACATATCCTCCTTCTCTGATGCATCAATCAGATCCTGTCAATGGAGACACTGCCTGTATTACACTCACACACTCTGTCCTGATAAATGACTTGTTCCCTGCTGTCCCGCCTCCTCTTTTGTGTTCCTACAGCCAAGGAGAAGAAGCTGCTGTCCAAAGATGGCTTCCTCATGTACATGCAACATCCAGATGCCTTGATCCTCAATCCAGATCACAAGGAGGTGTACCAGGACATGAGCCAACCCCTCAGCCACTACTTTATCTCCTCCTCGCACAACACCTATCTGATGGAGGATCAGCTCAAAGGGCCCAGCAGCACAGAGGCTTATGTCAGGTAAACGCTTTCATTCAGCCCGTAACAGTTTTTCTTTGAAGTGTCGAATTCAGCTTCTGGACCTGTAATGTGCTGATAAAAATCACCAATGTCTGCAGATGTTTGCCCAACTTTTGATCTCGGGTTATCTCTCTGTGTCTGTCTGATGTGAGGAGGTTTGCGGCTGCAGGAAGTCTCAGCTTTGTGTCTGTGTGTGAATAGGTTAGCAGCATTGTCTTGTTTTAACCTTGCCTGCAATGATGTTATGTCGTGTTATATTTTCAAGCCTTTTTGTGGTCCCACCATTCAGTCACTAACACTGCTTGTGGCTCAGGGCTCTGCTGAAGGGCTGCCGCTGCGTGGAGCTGGACTGCTGGGACGGGTCAGACAACGAGCCAGAGATCTACCACGGCTACACGCTCACCTCTAGGATCCTCTTCAAAGACGTGATCAAAGCCATCAAGGAGTATGCCTTCAAGGTGCGTTCAGTGTCCGGTAATATCCGGTATCATAGCATATTCATTAGCGCTCTGTGTAAGTTTTCCTCTCTGTGTTTTCCTGTCAGACGTCCGATTACCCGGTCATCCTCTCACTGGAGAACCACTGCAGTGTGGAGCAACAGGCAGTCATGGCCCACCACATGAGCTCCATCCTGGGCAGTGCACTCATCACGTCCCCCCTGGGGGAGGGCATGCCCACAAACTTCCCATCTCCAGAGGTTTGTATCTACACTTAACTAAAGGATATATAAGAGCTATAGAGGGCTATATTCTGTGTGTGTGTGTGTTCACGTACCTCTTAGGCACTAAAGGGAAAGTTCCTGATCAAAGGGAAACGGTTAAACAAACTGGAGGCTTGCTTTGCTCCTGAGGCTGCAGCGGCTTGCAACACAGACGTGACGGAGGAGGAGGAGTCAGATGACAGTGAGGATGAACAGAAGAAGGAGGAGAAAAGCAAGGTGGAGGCCACATCTAGGAAAAATCAATGAATCATCAATTCATCAGACAATCACATCACTTTACAGTGGTGATACATAAAATCTAACAAGATATCCAGTCTCATATCACCATATCAATGCGATATTCATATATTACTCAGCTCTAGCACTAGCACCGTTTTCTTTTGCGCTAACGTCATATCTATTTCATGCGTAGAAGAAAAAGAAGCTGAAACTGGCCAAAGAGCTGTCCGACATGGTGATCTACTGTAAGAGCGTCCACTTCCACGGCTTCGAGGACGCAAGGAAAAACCTGAGCTTCTACGAGATGTCGTCCTTCAAGGAGAGAAAGGCCATAAAGCTGGCCGAGGAGTCGGGTGAGGAAGACGCTGAATTCATTCAGGTGTTCTATTTAAACAAGTTAGCAGTTCAGAAATTTTGTAAAAGACCGACCGGTGCTCCCTTATATCCTGGAAATTACTCATTTGTTCCCTGGCTAAGAAGATAAGTTAAAGAAAGAAGGAAGTTAAAACAGTTGTTTAGAGTGTCTCTATTTATGACAGAGACAAGACAAAGAGGGGTTAGAATCAAACTCTCAGCTCAGCAGATAACTGTGTTCCTCTGTCTTGATGTGTCCTCCACAGCTAATGCCTACGTCCGTCATAATGTGGGCAAGCTAAGCCGCATCTACCCAGCAGGCTTTAGGACCGACTCCTCCAACTACAACCCGGTGCCTCTGTGGAACGCCGGCTGCCAAATTGGTAAAAGGCTGGAATCACAAACTCGCATATGAGCAAACCAGTCTAACAATGTAGCAAGCGGCAACGAAAACATAGCTAATAGAAATTCTTTTCTTGTCACTTCATCTTATTTCATTTCTTCTATCTCATTTCTTCACAGTGGCCTTGAACTTCCAGACAACCTGCGCAGACATGGACTTTAACCAGGGCAGATTCCTGGTCAATGGAAAGAGCGGCTACATCCTGAAGCCAGACTTCATGAGGAGCTCAGACACAGAGTTTGACCCCATCACCCTGACCCGAGGAGAGTGGCTGAAGCACAAGACGCTCCACATCATGGTAGATGGTTTCACTGGGAAGATGCACACTGATGTTACGCCTGTTTCCTGCCTCCAGCTTATGTATGATCATCTTTTCCTATATGACACGACGTTTCCTCCCCCTGTTATCAGGTTATTTCAGCCCAGCAGCTCCCCAAAGTGAACAAGAAGAAGTCCTCCATTGTGGACCCGCAGGTTAAGGTGCAGGTGTATGGCGTGCCGGCTGATGTTGCTGAAAAAGAGACCAATCCTGTTGACAACAATGGTACCGTTCCCTTCAAACACTGTATACATGGCTCTGCTTTGTCATACTTACATTTATTTTATACGTATGGAATGATGTTTCCTAATGATCAGAAATGAAAGTATCAGTGTTTGGTGCAGCTTCAGGTTCATGTACAGCCGCATTAGATCACATCTGTAGCAGTAGAAGCCTCAGTAGACCAGAATGCAATGCGGCCATGACACACATCACATTTTGAGTCACTTGTGAGCCTCTTGTTTACTGGAACCTGCTCTGTATACTCTGTGCATCCACCCTTAACATGGGAAACTCAGCTGTATACATGATCATGCCTTGTGGGGCTTGTCAAAGTGCATTCTGGGAAATGTGAGCAGCCTTTGAAGCACAGCTTCATGAGGCAGGTTAAAAGCTCACCAAATAACCCCTGGAATGCCGCTTAACATCAGAAATGAATGATGCGTAACATCTGCAATGCACCAACGCCATATTTCCTCTGTTCTGTTTCAGGCTTTAACCCAGCGTGGAATGAAAACTTCCAGTTTGACGTATACGTGCCGGAGCTGGCGCTGGTCCGCTTTGTTGTCGAAGACTATGACCCCATATCAGATAATGACTTTGTGGGACAGTACACGCTTCCACTCAACAGCTTAAAAATGGGTACGTTTGGCTAATATTTGGCCCCACTGTTGCCCAAAGGTAGCTTTGTTTTCGTGCTTCATAGATGAACAAAGACAAGATCTCTCCTCTCTGGTGGAGCACAGAGAGCTCAATTCACTCTCTGCTCATACTCTGCTTTTTTCGGATCGCTCACTGCACCATCTTTGTGCTCCCACACAGGATACAGACACGTGCCTCTGCTCAGTAAGAACGGAGACGTTCTCCCCTCATCTAGACTCTTTGTACACATCATGGTCCTCGATGCTGAGTAAGACAACTCCGACTGGCTCTCTGCAGGACACAAGGACCTCCGCTACACAGCCATGTTTTAGCTGGTTTAAATTAGATTTTTGTTCTCTTATTTTGCCTCTGTAGTTTTAGTTCATGATTAACTTATTGGCTTATTTCCAGATGTTGCACAACATTCTTCTCAAGGGACAGCAGACAGTAGTTGTACTGGAACGCAGTAAACACTGGGTTAGCCTGACATTATGATGATTTATACAAGATACAGTGCAGGGACTATCATCCAAACTGTTTGAACTGGTTTGTATGAGTTGCACTAGTGTTTCAATATGTTCAGTTTGCGATGGCATTGAATTTTATTTTATTTTTATTTTTTTTTTAAACTTAAGCTTGTGTCCCTCATTTCAGGTCAGTTAATGTGTTTTGTCTATTTAAATCTTTTTATCCAAATGACCACTTAATGAAATCTGAAGAAATGCAAGTCGGCATATAAAACAACGTTCTGTCTTCATCGGTAATTTTAGTCATCGAGTATGATTATTTTTCATGTGACATCATCACAACTGCTTCTCTTTTTCACAAATCAAGATGAAGATAAAAGTTTTTCTCGAGCACCTGTCTCCGCCTTTTTTTTTTTTTTTAAACTAAACAGTGATTCACTTATCTGAAGGCGCCACGTAGATAAGCTTTCTGTAGCCAGGTCAGTCAAGTATATGGTATGCAATAACCTGGTCACCAGTGAGCAGCACTAAGGTACAGCGCACACAGTAAGAATACCAAGTATCATTTTGAATCACATTTAATGCAATGAAGAAAAGAGGGAAACCTGTTTGGCTCTGAGACACTTTCCACAGAATGAAATCCTTACCTAGTGAACTTTGGATGGACACACCCTTGGTACACAGTGTCAGTCAGTCCAGCAATCAAAAGGAGGTCAGGGAAGGTGATGCTCATTAATGCACAGCTACGCACTGTGGAACGGTATGAAAGTATTTGGTTATTTAATGCCTTAAAGCGGCTGTGATTGACATTTTACATAAACAATAGATCACGTGACTTCTTGTGGTAATAATCACCAACTCTGCAGATCCCATCAGCTCTACAGAGCTCTTAAGCCTCTTTCAGCTGTTTTGAATTTACAGTCTGCAACTTTGTCATAAAAAGTCGTCATTTCCAGACAGCACACACAGTTAGCAGCTACTGTTTGCATCTCGTGGAGTGTACGGCAGCTGCGGTCAGATCATTACCTGAGGAGTGAGTAAAGACAAAAAAAATGATTTAAGTAGGTTGCATACTAGACTTTAAGCTTCTGTACAGAAGTGTGGACAATGTGTGGTTCCAGCATGTTACTGCTGCAATTGAGTGGCCAAAAAAACCATACATTTAAATTAGTCTAAGTAAAACATTGGTTGCCGTGAATCAGCTGACAGAAGACAAGTGACATTCCTCCATAAAAATGTGCTTTTATTGTGACACATTAAAGGAAATTAATGTCAAAATAAACGAATAAGTTTACTGTATAATATGCCAACAGAACACAGTATCTTTCTCTCTCATGACTGTGTTATTAGACTGCATCAGGTACAAAGAGACAGTGGAAACCTCAGTCACACCAAGCTGAAGTGATGATCTTTGGCCTTAAGTCATGTCCCATGTCAGACATTAGAATTAAAAAAACAAAAAAACAAAAAACCATAGACGTGACAAAATTATTTCAATGAAGCATTTTATTATGGAAAGAAAGAAAAAAAAAAAGATGCTCAGGATGACAACATGCTGCCAACACGCAAAGTAAGCCAACAAGAACTGACACGTGTTTAAAAAAAAAAAAAAGTGAATAACCTGAAACAAAAAAAAAGAAGCACAGTGACTTGAACTCAAGTGTTGTAGAACTTTGGTGTTAAATCAATACAAAATGATGATTGTGTGATAATGAGTGAGGTGATACACAAAGAAACACTGTAAGGAAGCACAAGCAGAGATGCCTGTGCACACGCACGCGCACACACACATGCATACACGTCCCCTGATAGGAAAGACGAGACCTGACTGAGAACTCTTACCAAAGGCAAGAGAGGGGGACACTACAGGAAGAAGGAGAAGGAAACAAAGCTGGATACATGGGGAATATGTAACTTTTCAAACCAAATACTGACAAAAGGTAGGTAGAAAAATATCACAATGATACAAACGACGTTTTCAGAGAAAGTTAATCATTGAGAGGTCGAGAAGAGTCGACTAAACGCTTCTTATAAAAAGGACATTGCACTGAAACCACCAACACAAATGCTTATGCAAAAGAAAATATTTCATCACACCTGGAGGAGCAGCAGCCTTTCAACTTGAAAAAAAAAAAAAAAATGTTGGAAATTATGAAGTAGTGTAGGTCTCTTTAATAAACACCATGAGCCATGAGGTTTGTTGGAGCGTACAGTCCTGTGATGGGACCACAGAGCTTCTTTATGCTTCATTGCTTCACTGTATTGTTTCACGCCATTAATTCACCTGACCACATACGGTCTACATACATGGCCAAGCTGTTTCCACACTCCGTATGAAAATACTAATGAGACGACGCTAAAAACGTGTAGATGTAACCTTGGAATTAATGAAGAAACATTGCTTTGTGCCTCCGCGGCAGTAAGGCATCAATGCCATGACGAGGTTCTTCACAGTCCGTTAGCAGTGCCCCGGTATTGTTCCAGTTAGAGCGGGCCCATCACATTAGGGGGCTGTCTGGACTGAGCCCCCGTCTGCAGGTTTGGAAGGCGTCGTTTGTTGTTGTTGTTTTTTTTTTTAAACTGTCTTCCGCAATAAAAGCTGATAACTATGGCAATGTAGTTCACTACACAAGGTTGTTTGGCTGCTGTTGCTGCTGAAATACACTGAGCAACATTCAAGTCGTTTCAGTTAATTCAGGGGGAAGAAAAATCATTTTGATAAACTAATACTTTAAATTTTATTCTAAAATGACTAAATTATGTGAGTATGTCCAGTCTTCTGATCAAATAAAGTAAAAAAAAAAAATAAAAAATCATGTTTGAACACTGAATGTCGTTGTGATAACCAGACCAGTCTTTACTGTCTACTGGCTAGCCATGTCAAGTGCTCTAGACACCCAAACCAAACACTTGGGATGGAAAGTCCCTCAGAAAAGGTTATTGCCATGGTAGCTAATGTTGCAGCATTCGGTTTGTGTGGCTCCTCTCAAAACGTAGGCACTGAGGTGAAGAGCAGTTAAAAAGAGTCTGGGAAGGTAAATACCGCCCGTCATCTCCACCGGTTTGTCACCAGGGCGGGATGAGAGCGGGCCATGGTCGGATGCAAATCAGAAGAGGACTGTCCGATTTGAACGCCGCCCAGACTCGATCCGACACTGAACTATATTCCCTAAAAGACACTATCCTCGTGGAAAAAGAAATAAAAACATGGCACTCGACCCATTTACTGTAAGATCCCAAACCATTTGAAACAACAAAAAGGGATACCTTTGCAACTGTGTTACGATTCTGGAGAAGGATCATCCCCGGAGGGACGAAGCCGCACCACTAATGTGTGCCAAAAAAAAAAAAAAAGAAAGAAAGAAAGAAAAAGAAGTGGGCTAAAAGCTCGCCATATGATAAGCACAGCATGACAAACAAGGACCTCAGAACATTAAAAACATACAAATGTATTTGACAGCTATTTGTCAAAAGAATAAAAACTATAATGCTATACTTACTACTAATGGTTTAACAGTTAGAGCTGAACCCTGTTAAAGATATGAAGCCTCTTAAAAAATAATTTCCTTATTTGGCAAATAATAAAATAAGATGGGGGAGGGGGGAGGGGGTAATTGTGTGAGAGACAGAAAATTAAATGGCACAAGTTTATCTGAGCTTTCAGATCAAACTATCAAACGCAAAGATCTACTGTACTTGCAGGTGGGGCGCAAGGTTCACAATTGCAAACATACTCCTTAACCTAGAACAAATGAACTATTACTACATATAATGAAAGCTGAAAGAAACAAAGTCACATCTATATAATGGCACAAGCATACTGGGAAAAAAAATAAAAGAATACTATGGAGACGTACTAAAGTAAAACTTTTATATCAAGATACTTCTGTGTCCACTTTAAAGCATATTGTGTGTGAAAAGACTGAAGTACTCTGGAAATATGCCATGTACAAAATATCTCCCCATATAAACAACATTCACACAAGGCACTTCATTCAGTAAGAAAAGAGAGTCACAGTCCTTTCTACTACCAGAAACTGCCTGCATAGCAACAATACGAGGACAAAATCTTTTCAGACTTTTGTGTGGTACCACAAAAGAAGGTTCAGAAAAAAAACGTTGTTGGGCCGTTGCGTTTTGTTTTGGTTTTTTTGGTTTTAAAACAAGCACTTCACCGAATAGTAAAACTTTGTTGGCTTGAAAATAAAGACCAGAGTTCGTTCCTCTTAGTATTTGTGCCCAATATTATCAACTTAGGATGCTCTGTACACTTTCTGGTGTGGTTTTTGTCAAACACAGTGCTCCTGGGTTATTTAGTGTTTGTTTTTGTTTTTCTCTGATGGCACTCAGAAGGCAGCCAGTCACCAGGAGTTGAGAGCAGAGACGGGGTTATGTGAAGGTTTCCACAGTGAGACTCCAGGGCGTCCCCTTGGGGCAGAGACAAGAGGGGCACGTGTGGGAGGATCTGCCTGAGTCTGAGAGATGTGGTTGAAAACAGGGACAGAGATTGGACAGAGAGGAGGGTGGAGAGTGCAGGCGGCGCTGTGGTGTGTCCTGCTACCTGCCCCTTAAGTTCTGCAGGACTCCGTAAACCTCCTCTTCTTTGCTGAGTCCCTCAAAGAAAGGCAGCAGGTCCAGGAGCTCTGTGTCATTCATATCGTCAAACCAGGATTGGACCGGGACCTTGGGAGACAGCAAAACCACCCACAGTTAGTTTTTATTTATTTGGAAAAGACATGAGATTGAAATGTTTACCTTATTGACACTGGAACCTGATTGACGGCATTTTAGGTATATTTAGTTAAGATAATGGAGTATATGTTAGGGTGGCAAACAGAGGGAGCTTTAGGCTTAGCAGAAAGGTAAATAATAGAGTTAGCTTCTGACTGGGACGAATATAGAAGTGGTTTAGATACTCACAGCGTTTTCGGGGTGGAAAATGTAAGAGGCGGGTGAATTGTCAACAATGATGACGTTGCTGAGCTCTCGTCCCAGCCGGCTGAGGTCTTTGACATAGTTCCCTCTGTGAAAAACGCAGGATTCTCGAAAGAGTCGTGCTCGAAAGACGCCCCACTGGTCCAGCAGGTCTGCCACAGGATCTGCATACTGTCCGAGTCGAACCCACACAGAAACACGTTAGACTTGTAAAAAATATTAGACATATGCTGAATTTCACAACAACTATAAGAAATGCATATTATCTATTAATCTGCATGCTGAGGTGCGGATCTCTGGGTCTTTGATTACAACGCTAACAAAATGACAAATACTAAACTATTATTCCAAAAAGAAGCAAAGCAGGTCATCCTTCACAGTTGATGCCTCAGGAAATACTACTCTATGATACCACGAAGGCCTAGCTTTAAAGTCAGCATGAGTAGCATCTGACACTACAGGAACACCAGGGCCCCTCAGCACAGTTATTTCTCTGTCTCATTCATCAAACTTACCCATGCAATACTGGCTAAGATGCAAAAGACACAGATGGAGAGGAAAGCAGAGGAAGTGTGAAAAGCTGATGAAAAATAGAGAGCAGAACAAGGAAACAGGGCAGCTTGTATCCAACACACACGTCGGGACAGAACACGTGGAAGGGTCTGAACGCACCTTGGCAAGACTGGCTGTAAAGAGCACACATTCAAAGAGCTCTCCCATCTTCTGAAGAAACTCATCCACGTGGGGTCGTTTCAGCACATACACCTGCGAGACACACCAAAGGTTTTAGGCCAGGTTGGAGAAAAACAACAATCACACAAACACACGATTTAAAATCATGAAAAGTAAGAGGATTACAGTTTACAGTGAACTTTGCAGAGTAACTTACAGGCAGTTGTCGGGGCAATAGGATGTTATGTACAAGAACATGCTTGAGGATTGCTGCAGAAACACTCATGCCACTTATTTCTATTATTTCTTGTTTGATGACCACCTTCACGAAAAGGCATCATCCTCACTCAGGATGCAGGTGCCCTCCACTCTTCGCCCAGCAGCTGCCACCCAGTGCAAGTAATCATGAATAGGCCAACCAGGATATGCACAGCCTATCCTGGATTACTTGAACTGGATCACAGCCATTCTCTTGATGATCTTCACATACGTTCAACTCTTGTGAACATGACCAAAAAAAGGTATATTTCACAAAAAAAGGCCCATTGTGTGCGCGTTCAGAATACCTGATGAACGGTACCATCGATCTCCACTGGAACAATAAAATCAGCATTGCTGATGGGCTGCAAGAAGAAACAACAGCACATCAGTGACATCCAAGATGTTGTAGTACCACAACTGATCAGCAGAGGTCCTGCTATGAGCACTCAACGCTGCAGTTCACAGATTGTCAAATCTCTGGCAGATAATCATTCTCTTTTTTGCCAAAACATATCCCTCCTCGTTGTCCGCCTTCCTTCTGAAACCTCTCTAGTAATCTAACTTGACAGGCAACGAGGTGGTCGTCCTCCAACTTTTGATAACTAACTGGCTGCAAACGTCAGCCGCCCTTCAGACTTTCCTATTACCATCCTGCTTTTATTCTAAGTGCACAGTCATATTGCCCCTGTACTTACTACAGTACATCCTCCACCACCTGCTCCTCTCCTGGCTTTGTTTACACAGTGATCTAATGGATATGTCTTGGATTTGAATTGTCAAATTCACAATATGTATTAATCTCATTACCAGGCATATATACAGAATACTTAACGATGTAGGTTAAAGACAACATTTTCTACTAGGTACAAGTTGCATTTTCAAGCAAAGTGATGGCCGGGATGGACGAGCCAACTGGTGACTGTATCTTTCTAACAAAAGAGGTCTTGGAGCCTGCTCACACTCACATGCTGACAGCTGACAGTTGCACAACATCAATAGAAAACCTCAGACTGAGCTTTGCCTCCTCTTACCTTGAATGAGCTGTGGACAAGCGTTTCGTCCAAGTCAATCACAACACACTTTTTGCCGTAGTCAGATATTATCATCTCTGGTAGGAGGTACTTGGCTGGTGGCTATGGAGGGAGATGAGAAAGATCATGTCAGATACATGGAGAGAGTGTGTGCTTGAGTATTTGATAGATAGAGATAGAGAGAGCGAGAGAACATATATTTTGCATAAATTACAGAGTAAAGCTGAGCAGAAAAGCCAACGCCATGTTAGGAAGAACATCTTAATGGGTGTCAGTGCAGTTGAGATGAAGCCATGGCTGAAATGATGCATTTAATGGACTCATCACTTCATAATAACACCCTATGGTATTTTGGAAATTCCCGTGCTGTGGCCACCTACTCAGAGAAAGTAATGCGGTCTTAAATCCCCTTAGATTTTTGACAAATCTGTGAAGATTAAATACAAATTTTCACACATTCTCAGAGACAGAAGGCCGTGCAAAGGTTAGCAGGCTGCTGCTGTAGAGCAGTGTTAGTGCCACTGAAATCACTCAAAATATAGTTTAAATATGCCAAGAAAACTTAAATTCATGTGCGAACATGACAGAATTAACTCATGTTGGAACTATGCCGAACAGCACTATTAAAATTCCTTCATTTTTGATGGATCATATCAATATATCATAGGAGTTGACCTTCATGCAGTCACTGATGGGTGATTTGACCTGGTATGTTGGTCTGACCACCAAATATGACGATCACATATAATATTCCTTGAATTACTTGAGTGCTGAGATGAATTAGTTTCACCACTTAGTTGGGGAAGCAAACCTGCGGCGCTACTGTGAAGCTTAGCGCTCACTCGTATTCAGCTGTATGGATAAGTAGCACAATAGATGGATTTACTCTTGGCGTGGAAGCAGCTACATAACCGAAACAGTTTTACACTTAACTTGTTAGACAGTTAGTGTCACAGTATTTCTGGGAACATACAAACCACCAAGTGTCACTCATGCAGATCAGGCACTGAGGCACCATTTAAACCCGCAGGTGAATATACACCTTCCACACAGCCAGTGCTACGATCGGTTGAAAATGAACCGCAGCACGATAGCAGAGCAAAAGCTCTCTGAGGAGCACTGGAGCCCACACAGACAGGATGTGCCAGCACCAGCCCACTCAGCCTGCATGCACAGGAAAAGAAAAAAAAAAAAGGCAATACATACACTAGGGACAGGGATGACCTCGACCTGGTCACACTACAATACAAGAGAGATAGACACACACAAAACAGGGTGAGGGGTTGGAAGGAGAACGAAAACAAGACTAAAGAGGGTCCACAAGGATAAGAAAATAACTATTAAATAGATTTGTCTCGTGGAGGGGCAGCCCACCTTGGGAGGCGATCCGTTCTCCTCAACAGGTGGAGGCAGGGAGCTGGTGTTGGTGGTGTTGGTGGCTGGCGGTTCCACATTGTAGTTGCGGAAGCAGCAGAAGAATGTGCTGAAGATGCTCCGGCTCCTCTGCTTCTTTAGGCTGCTGTTTGACTGGGACGCTGTCAAAACAAAAGGAAGGGGAGGGAGAGCGGACGGTGAAAAAGTGGACATGCAAATCTGTCACAAAAATGGAGCAGGCTGGAGCTGGGAAGCATTTACGTTTGGTTATTTGCATGCTGAGCTGTGGATGCAGCTGGAATAACTGGGAACAGGCTGTTATATGTTCGTACAGTTCTCCTAAGTGGCCACAGTGGTGTGAGCAACACTGAATCACAACAATAGGTGAGACCTTGACAGTGTGATTAAATGGCATTAGTGTTGGCTTTGTTGACCCAGCCTGGCAGAACCACTGATCAGAAAATAACTTGGCTGGCTGGGTGACTTCATCAGTCACACATAGCGACAGTTCAGAGCGTGCTCTGCTCTGATTGCAAATCGCCTCTCATTCCAGGACTACGGAGCAGGGCCTAAATCAGACACTGAGCTTTTATTAATAGTGACAAGTTGGGAGCTGCACCCTCCTCCCTCCCCCTTTTTGCCCTGTTGTGGATCCTGTCACCTGATTGGCTTATGAGTCTCCATTTTGAAAGTTTGCTTACGTTTCCCCTCCCATGTTTCAGCTGGCAGGTGAGTGACTGAAGCAGCCTGGACATGCACAAGAGACGAGGGGAGGAGGAGGAGGAGGTGGTGGTAGGCTCTCAGACCCCGCAGAGCCTATACAAGGCTGCATTCCTCTCCACCCATTAGTCCCCCCTGCTCACCCCTCGGCTCACACAACCAGAATGCTTTTGCAACTGAAGACCAGTGAAGAGCAAACAGCATTATGTCATGTCTTTTGGCATCTTGATATTGTGCCACTTTGTGTTCCTGACCTTAAACAAATACCCACCAGACCAGTCTGTCATAAGAAACAGTGTGCCTGAAGAAAATAAATCAAATAATTGTCATAAAACAAGCTGGTGCGCTATGTATTAGTACGGACAACAAACGTTAAACAAGCCCCACGAATGCCAGAACTATTTTTACATCATCCAGCTTTGTGGAGTGTTTTTCCAACAAAACAGCCCTACATACCATGGTATCTTGAGACCACAAAGGCAGCCAAAGCCTCATATCATGTCATGAGAGGGCATAATGTGGAGTTGCCACACTATTGTTTTAAAGAAAATTACTTCAAGCCTATATTCCACAGCTAAAAATACTCCTGAGCACAGGAAAGGTATCAGACACTGACAGAGTAACAGCATGTCACGGCTACATTAAACTCGTTGTGTCTTTCCGATCTCTCTGTCATTTCCCTCCATTACTGGCTCCCAGTCACATTAATTACCGCCTTTCAAGCCGGGGCACGTTGTGCTGCATATTTAGACTATATCTTATCGTTGACACAAGCTCCTTCGTCTCAAGAAAAGTTAAACTATTAATCCATCAACACGGTAGTAACATTAAAGCATTCAGTGACTATTTTAAGTCACTTCAATCCTAAACAAGTAGAATGACTCAGACAAACAATGATGATGGAGTGGTATGACTGATGCTGCAACTCATTACTGATGACAATACCATTGTTGTTTATATGTTATAGTTCATTTAAGTACAATATTTAACAAGATTTTAATTCATTAACTGAACACAGAAAAGACAATGTCTTAAGTTTTGTTTTGATATATTTACACGTTACAAATTCCTTTGTTAATTTATAATAGAGCATAGTAATCTATAAGCACTGAGAGATTTGAAGTTAAGAACAATGAAAGAGGAGACACTCACTGCCCATCACTTTTGTCAGTCTATCTAACAAAGCAAAACAACTCTTTTGGTCTGTTTGTCCTTTGCATATCTAGAGGACAACTAACGCAACACATTCTATGTGAATAAAGTTTGAATAAACTTAGCCAACAACACTCCCTGTGCAGAAAGTGTGGAGGCATGTCATGCCAGATCTGACCTAAAAACATTCCTGAAATTCATGTGTCGCTTGTCAGAAGTATGTGTGAAGTGCACATATTCTTCTTGTATGAACACCAGTTTTTTAAAAAAAAGTGGATGCATGGATTTGAGTGCACTTGCTATTCATACATCTGGCCCCAGGTCTACGCAATTTTCAAGAAAATTTTCTATAAAACCGCAAAACAGAAGTACAGGAGACCAAGCAATCAGCCCATTCTGAACGGGCATGTTTTTGCATTGCAATAATAAAAGGAACGTATTGGAATATCACACTCTGAGTGTTAAAAGGGAAAAGGAAAGAAATTTCTGCTCACTTGCCTAATGTTGCCTAAGTATAACGGCAACCATCTGACCCAACGAGTCCACTGGAAAATAGCCCATGGAGTTGTAACATTAATACCCCTTGGATAACACTGCAACACCAAATATCAAACTGATAAACTGATTAGAAAATGGTAGAAATGTATTTGTCAGAATGTATGGTGACAGGATGCTCTATTTTTTATATATCTGAGACATTTTGAAAGAAACCTACAGGAAAATGAACCAAATTGCTCTCCATGGTCCCCATGCTTTGGTTCAATGTGCTCATATCTGCTATAGTACGCATGGTTTAAAATCTAAAAATAACCTTATCAGTAGCACACGACTTCCTTTCTTTAACTGGACTATGTCTTGTCATTTCAGCTCTGTATTACTATAAAACTGGGACAGTGAGGCAGTTGTCAGCTTCCTGTGACTCATCACTACATCTGGCCAATTCCTGCACAAAGACCCTCAGTAAACAGCCCTGACTACTGAGTCACGCAAAGAGCAGAGCTGGGTTTCAAACACACATCGCTCACCTGGGGTAGATGGAGGCTAGTAATTTACAATGGAGAGGGTAGACACTGTTTAATGAACAGTTAGAGGTCCAGTTCCTTTATTCACATCTTTCCCACAACACATTCCAAGGTTTTATTAAGAATTAAGAAGAACTATTTATTGGAAACAGCAACATGTTCCCTGTGCTATTCCTTTTGGATTATGTCTGCACTGTTTTGTTCTCATTCTAAAATAATGTTTTAAAAACCATCTGCACATGTATTTTAACACCATTCAGAAAGAATCCTGACTAAACACTGTTTGCTTAGCTGCTGATAAGTCTACCAGGACCAAACAGTAATGGCAAAAAGTAAGTTTAACAAATCAACAAAATGGAACCACTACGGTGAGAAACAAGAGAGTATAAGGTGACAATGCCTGTGGAAAACAAGGATCTGGTGGTTGTAGCAAGGGTACATCAGATGCATTATCCATCACTGGAGCCATTGCAATGTGAAAGGGGTGCCAACCCATGGAGGATGGTATAAAAAACACCTGCTTCTTGTTTCCACATGTCACAGCTACAGTTTAATACCAGAGTTTCAAACCAAAACAGGAACAGCAGCCTTTAAAAAGTCGCTGCTTTAGTTGAGTGGAGGTGTGTGTATATATATATATATATATGGGAACATTTAAGCGCATAAAAATGAAAAAGTATTAATGTCAATGTAGGCTTGGTCTTTTGCTTTTCAGTTGGTGTGACGACAACTTTCATTTGGTATCTGACCAAAGAGAAGTGGGGCTTTTTATGTCCTACACTAATGGATGTGTTTGTGATAGATGGCAAATTATATAGCTGTGGCTAAGGGTTAGTCCAACACAGAGAAGCTTAATCACTCACACACTACACACTGTCACAGAATGCAACAATCAAAAAATGATGGAAAGAAGCCTCCCATTAAAGTTAAAAGAGCTTGTGTATTAAGCCATTGGCACAGGACCAAAGGAAAAGTGAATTTCCTCATTTAAAACTACTTGTGACACAGCAAATAAACATGCTGACATGTTCCAGTGTCTCTATCATCATGCTGGGCATCAACAGCAGCGTGAAATTTCTCACACTGTGTAATGTTAGCCGTCATCGCTAACAGGTTTGCTAAGTAACAAGCAGAACTGAAAAGCATGTAAACAAACTGTGGGATTGTTGAGAAAGCTCTGAGTGCTTGAGATGAACTCGTGTACATTTAGATGACCAGTGGGTAAATAGTTGCTGTAATGAGGAATAGAGCAAAATTAACTGAGATGAGGACATCATCAGTGGCAGCAGTAGCCTTCATATGCTGCGTTTAGGAACATCAGTAAATTTGAGCATGTACTGATATCTACATGTAATGCATTTAAGGAACATCTGTCATTAACATGAAAAGAATGGAACTTGCAGTTGTTCCCAGTTAACAGCTCTTTTGATTAATTTACTAACTATAGACAACTTAAATGTTTGACAGGCACATTAATAGAATTTATTAATTCCAGAGTGTACAATTGATTGAAAACAATACACAAACTTAATTGCATTTTTAAGTTGGCTACAGATACATACATCATTTTGGAAATTTCCCAGTTTGGGATTAACAAAGTTTATCTATCTCTCTCTCTCTCTATTTATTCATTAATCTTATACACATGCTTTTCCTTTGCAAGTCAGGAAACTATCCTAGCACACATATGTGGTGAGGTATCCCTCTGACATCTCACATGTCACAAAGGCCTGACACAGACAACCGTTCTCACTCACGTTCACCTGTACAGACACGCTAAAGTAAGTAACCAGTTTACTTAACCTGTTTGTATTTGGAAACCCACACATGAACATAGCGAAAATGCAGACTCAACAAAAAAAAGCCCACAAATGGCCAGTGGATTGAAACTATGCATATTCACATATATATACAAGTGCTGCCCACTCGGCTGGCATCCTAAAAGGTAACACAAGCGTAACAACGTAAATGGCTACTATGGCTGAACTTTGACAAAACCTGTACGGTTGAAATTAAAGTGACAGTCATTAAATAAATACAGTGCACAACACATTCCTCCACACGTTAATCACTCTTCAAAAATATCCTGTAATTCATGAATATAGGGGAAGGAGAATTGATCATTTAATAGTCGCCCATCCATCTCACTAATGCGTTTAGGCCCTACTGCAAAAATCTGAGTTAAGTATCAACTTAGAATACCTGAAACACCTCTTCATCTACACCCCCCAAAATTCCAAGGAGGAAAAAAAGGCCCACTCAGACATTATTAAAATCAAGATGTTGTTTTTTCCAAACTAAAGCCTAGTATTACTGCAAAAATGAAACAAGAAAGACAAAAAAGATTATTGTCATCTTCGCAAGTAGTTGGCCTCGAGGTCAATGGTGCGCTGGCCAACAGGGCAGTGATTCTATATATAGGCAGCAGCCTGGCAGCCAAACCAGTGTGAAAGGCAGGCATATGTCGTAAGGCAGCCAGTAGAGGAACACCAAGAGCAAAGGTGGTCAATTTTTGTCCAGACAGTTTGGAGCCTGTTCAAGCAATGGAAGACTACCTGTCAAATTCTTCTTGGACAGCTGCTGGGACGGGCTATATGTTCAGTGATTTGCAATAGATAGAAGACAGCAAAATCATTGGCTAAGTGCCTAATAAACCAAGCGAATAAAGCTAAGACTACCCCTGTATACTTGAAAAATGCTCTACCTGCTAAATACAATACAAAATACAAATGCAAAACATACATTATACATTATACAAAATAATAATCTAATTCCTATTCATGACAGAGCTAACGGATATGCCTCTCACACTCATACCTCTGTTTTTCAATGTATCCAGAACAAATAAAAGAAAGGACACGGCCAAACTATTATTTTAATGATGGTAATATTTGACTTAGCCCCGAGGAAAGAATTTGGTGTGACTCAGTCTTAAGAAAAAATGAAAGATGTAGGAAACAAACAGCAACAACACTGCTCTACTTTATCCTCTAGCTCTACTGCGTCCTGCAAAGCAAATAGCTAAGGAGACAGTTTACTAAGGCCAACACTTAATTGTTTTAACAGAATATACTTTTTAAAACCATTTCTTGATAACTGACCCAGACTTATGTTAAGATCTACAATGTTTCCTTAACTAGCACCGCATAACAAATCTTGAGCTGAAGAGAATACAAATCTCTCTACTCGCTTGCTTGCCTACTTGTCAAAGAAAACTATCAAACTGTCAGTCTTTCAACTAATAATGTAATCTATAAATAAAGACAAGTCCACATCACAAGCCCAAAATAATTTCTTACATTTGCTCACATTCTCTGACCAACATCCAAAAACACAAAGGAAAAGAAAGTCAATTTAAAAAGGCAAAAAGGAAAGCAAAAGAAAAACTGCTTTTATGAAACCACAGCCTGCGCTGTCTGACATTTTTACTGGAACAGTTACTTAAACCATTCATTCAATTTAATCTTAACCATTAGCAGATGCATTGTCCTATCAACTAACCACTTAATTGACTAATCATTTCAGCACTACTCATACCCAGTGACCCTAAATAACTTTGCCATCACTATATCCCAGATTGGTATGACAGCCTCCAAGAAGCTTGGGAAATGCAAACAAGCTCTCAAAATAGTCCTCTGATATCTTCCGGGCAAAATAAATGTACAATGATAACATTTTACTGAGACATAATAACAAGCTGTTTGTGGGGTGTGCAACATTATTTTGTAATCTGTATATTTCTAATGCTGTACTCATGTTGCATTAGTCAAATTCCAACTTGCAATGATATTCTCCCATAACACCCACATACCTGCAATGATAATCTCACATGACGCACAAATATGTTCATGTCACACAGAATCCATAGGAATCCCATTGTACCCTTAGAGGAGAATCCATTGTTGTGCTTGAAAGACTTAAGTTCTCACATTACTAATGGTCTGACAAGCGAGGTTTGAGATGCGATACTGATACAGGTCCCATTGGCCTGGGTGACCCGGAAAGTGTCTGAGTAGTCCCAGGAATGGGAATGAATGGACCCAAGCCGCTATGGTCTTGAAGGAGGGATGTGACCTCCACTGCAGATCATGCTAAAGAATGAGCGGAGAGAAAATTACTACAATGACAGACTGAGTGTTGAATGAAAGCACTAAGAATCACTTCCCCGCAAAAAAATGGGTGATTATTGACTAAAAACCTACATTTTATTAGAAGATGGGCATTAGCTTTAACTGATGAAAACACCACTTTGTGTGGTAGTGAATTTACCAAGGCTGGACATGAAAACAGAAGACAAATGCAAATAAACGGATAGCAACGACAATCGGCGCATCCTATGAGGTGACCGCAGGAGTGATGACTTTGCCACACCAAAGTTTTGTGTCTGAAGGAAAACGCTGTGCAAATTTACAAGTCATTAAACATACCCCATTACTGACAGCAGACAGTTCTCTGCCCGCATGCTTGCTTCGTCAGACAAAACTTTTTACTAGCCTCCAAACCAAACCACCATGAACCTCTCAGAAGCTTCTTGCGGTCGTGATTCATACAGCGAGTCACCTATCAGATCATTACGTCCGAGTATGAAGCCAAAACACACAAAGAATAGTACAACATACAGATATTACGGCGCGAAGGCTTGGCATCACTATGTCTACCTAGATGAGGACAAGTATTGTTTCACAACAAATGTGTTAAAGTTAATCCTGTCAACATTAACGGGATAAGAACACACGTCTTGACACAGGAGCGCTCCTCATACTGAACACGCAGCAAACACGTTAAGCTGGTTCAATTCCTTATTCGGGACAAGAACCCTCTGGATAGACTTGTTGCTTACAACGAGTTTTAACTAGCGCTAAATACGTTTCCAGGTTTACAAGAACTATAATAAATATACAACCAGTGTCCTTAACTAGTAGAGCGACTAGCAAGCGCGAGCTAAAAGCTAACGTCAGTCGAAAAAGTAGTTAGCCAGCTAGCATTACTTTACACCGTTAAATGACTTTTCCTCACCTTTTTCTTGGTTAAAGGATATAATTTCCTCCTCCTTTGGGTTGGAAACCTGGGTTATTATGGACGTGTGGTCCATTTAGGCGGGTGGTTATTCCTGTTTTGTTTCCCACAATGTTATTCGTACTAACGCGCTTGCTTCGTTTGCTAGCTACTGCTAGCTAGCCGTTTAAGATGAGTGAGTCCAGCCAGCCCACAAAGCCAGGCAACTGTCCGAGGCGAAGTGTTTTGGCAGCAGGGGTAGCCAGCCAGCTAGCACGGTGGTGAATGGTAGCCAGTAAATGGCTGTCATTTATGGCTCTCCGCAAAATATCATCGCTGCAAACAAATATTTTTGCGAGCAACACCGACACTGTGTATGGCTAAAAAAAAAAGAAAAAGAAAACCAGCCAAGGTTGAACTGCTAACTAGCTGAAGTTAGCATGTAGCTTGGGTTAGCGAGTTAGCTGTAAAGCCCCGATCATCCAAACTGCGAGGCCGTGTCTGGAACAGCGCTGAAAACACTCGGAAGCCCGTCGGAAGATTGTTGTTGTCCAAAAACATGTATCAAGTTGTTCAGCGTTAAAGTTAGCTAACACTTTTAGGCAAACAGCTCATATGTACTGGCCCTACATTCCCCGTGCAACATGGAGGCTTTATGTATTTTGAGTTGCATCTGAAGCGGGGGCACTCTGTGTGGGAGGGGGCGGCTTGTTTCTGTGATGGATTCTCTCAGGCAGGCAGCGCAAACTCAGCCGCACTACATTGCTCAACCCATGCAGCTGGCTGGACGCGGCTTTCTCGAGCTCCCTTTCCTCTGTAATTACCTCTGATCTCACACGACAAATTACAGCTCTTTATTATTAGCATACAAAGAAGAAATTCAAGCATAATACACTTTGTGTAACTGAATATGGCGGGACCTAACTATGGCTATGGAGCAAACAACAGCCCGTTTAACAATCCAACCAAATAGTTGACGGTAATCCAAAACCCTACAGTGTTTGCGCTGTCCTTTAATTTTAAAAGACCGAGCGCGCCACCTAGTGTCCAATTTAGGAAACTGCATCGAGGATTCCTGCATTCATAATGACAAAATACAGTACAGTACCTGCATTTGTGATCAATCACATCAGCCGCAATATTGGATTTGGAGGAGCTTTGATGGTTTTTAGCCAAATGCCTTGGTTTGTTGTGTGTGTGTGCGTGTGTGGAGATGGAGAGAGAGGGACCACTTGGCATCTGCCGCACAGGCTGGTAAGATGCTATTTTCTCACAGAGCTACTAACCATTCAGGACTTCCAAACATGTCACTTACATATATGACTGGAAGCTATAGCTATTCGTGAAATTAATCAAATATTTTCGTGATCTCATAATGTTATAATATATTCTGATATCACAGAATAAAGATGACATCCAAAACACACAATCAAAAAACTCTGACATTTCAGTGATTGTTTTTCATGTCTCCTTCTCAGAGCTAATCCCTTTTATTTTTGACTGGAGGTATGTGTCACTCTAATAGTAATGGTCTGGCAGTATCAACCTGCTATTGATTGCGGCTGCTGCTTTCCTCCCCGTGTTTAACCATTCTCCCAGTGTTTTTGCGCTCCAGTAAGATCCCGATGGGCTCGGTGTGGACCACCCCTCACTGCGGTGCAGTAGTGAAAGATAAATATATCCCCCTCCTCCTCCTCCTCCTCCTCCTTTCGTTGAGTCCGCAACATCCTGACTGGCCGAGGCTGGTGATCGCAGGCAGCGGCAGCGGCAAGCCCCCCTTCAAGACGGATGAATTAGAAAACCTGCTGTAACCACCGCCACCCCCTTTTCCTTTTTATTTTATTTTATTTTATATAGTGAAGAGTCGGGCTGCAAACACTGCTGCCCCCACATTGAGTGTGAAGCGGATACAAGGTTAGTAAAAACAACAAATCTCTTTTATTTGTATATGAGTGTAAAAATCTATGCAAAACACAGGCCGTGTGTTACCGGCTCTGTGAGCCCGGAGCGGTGAAACGGAAAACCTCAATTTGTATGCAGGACGCTTTGCTGGGGTCCTGCTTAGCCACGGTTACACTTTGGCATGGACTGGACTTGTTAGTGCAACTTTAACTGCAACTCAAAGTGCGCGACACGATCCATGACACACCCACCCACACACACACACACACACACACACATATATCTAACCAGGTACAGGTGCGTTATTCTCCACTGTAAAGTCTGTGTTCTTACTCCGATGCACCATTCTTGGTCATTCCACTCAGTGCTAAATATTCTGTGAAGTGAGTCCCCAGCGCCTCGCAGATCACATAGCACTGCAGCTGCCCTGCTGCACAGCAGACCAACTGCAAGAGCTATAATAGGAAGGAGAGGTAGGGTTGCGCAGCTGACGATGCTGATTCCGAGGAGCCAGAGCTCTGCAGTACTATTTAAGTCACTGCCCCGTCGATCCTAAAGGCTTATTAGTAAAATGCCACCTCTTTAAAACACCTTGGTCTGTATCTGGCATGAAGAACATGTGCTGATTGGTGTTGGCACAGTGTATATTACTTTACTCACCATAATATGTTTCTATATGTATGCATATGGGGTTTTATAAAGGGATTAAGTTCTTACTGCAATTACTGTTTAAATCACTAAACTGAACAACAATCTACAGTAATGTATGAAAGCTTTAAAACCTTTAATTTGCTGTTGTAATAGGTCACTCCCGGTCTGTCTTATTGGTGCCATTTCTACAGTAGAGTCCACACAGTATTTCAGAGGTATCAAAGGCTGTCACATGAATGTCTCAGAGCTGACTAAAAAAGCATTTTTTTCACAGTGATTAATGACACCCCCAACAAAAAACACTGGTTTAAACACTGGTTTAAACTTAAACCCACAGACTACTTTTTAGATGTGTCAGCTTTTTTCTTTATACTTGTTCTTACAGTCAGGTCTAATATTGTGCGGTTGATTGCTTTCCAACCTGTTAGGCGTCCAGTGTGCAGATTCACCATGGGGATCAAGGCTGCCCTCCCCAGATATGAGCTGTATCTCTACACAGCTGTACTCGGCGTGGCCTTGATATGGGCAGGCAGTTGGATATTTGAAGCTTCTAGCGGTGAGTGTTAAGAGACGTCCAGCGCACACACACACCGTCGATGCCGCTCAGATACTTTGCTTTTACTGAAATTCACTTTTTTTGAGCAGCCCCTCCAGTGACAGAGCATCTCTGTGAATAAAACCAAACAAGCGCATCAGTCAACACACCAATCCAAAGAAATCTCTACAAAAATCAGTTACTAACAATGGCAACATATATATTATCAAAATCCACAAAAGCCCTGCTCTACATGAACTGAAACTGCACAGAACAAAGTTAATTTAGCAGATAAAAACAGACCCCCCCCCACCGGCCTCCCACAGGGAATTCCTCCACGTTCCTATTAATATGAAGACAATTTTCAAGACGCTCTAATTACTTTGGTAATTATTTCCCCAATGGAGCCTAAGACTCCGTTAGGCTCAGCCAAACAGTTCCAAAGCTTTCATCCTGAAATACTGCCATATATTTACATGGATTCATCCAGTAAAATGCTGAAACTGTCCTCTTCACACACTATTCTGAATGGGCTGAGTGTAATCTGGTGAGTGGTACTGTCTGTCACAGTCCGTGCAGTCGGGGCAGAGCTGTTGCTTCTAATTCTTCTTCAGTGATCCTTCTCTGACTCTTGAAATGGTCATTTTTAGCTGCACTCTTTGTAGTCATCTCTGCAGCCCAGGTCTCCATGCTACAGTAGTGCTGCATACTCATAATAGAAGCCTGGCTGTGTTCCCAGAAGTAAGAGGCTTTCCCTGACCGACCCTCACATTCTGATATCCTTTTTCATGCCCATTAGTGTAATCAGTTAAAGCTGTAAGAGCCACCGTGGGGGTGCCTGCCAATCGTGTTTGTTGCTGCATGCTAAACGTTTCGACATCCCTGCCTTGATTCCGACTATTATCACACTCGTCTTTATTGTTATTTTCACCATTTCTGTGTCAGCGTTTTCGTCCGGGTTATGAAGTGAACTAATCTCCTGCACCCAGATTACGACCGTGTGAGTGTAGATGTCAGCCTTAAAAATAGAAAAGCTTCACGAGTGCATTATGTAATAAATGATGTTATCAAATGGACTGAATGTGCTCTCACACCTTAAATTCACTCTGAATAATCCAACAATTGCGCCGAAGCTGCTCACATTTTGACTCCTACGGCATTTTTCTCTCTCCCAATGATTATTTCAGTTCCCGTTGAACCCAAAAATAAAGCTGCCTAAGCACTCCTCTACCTAGAAGCATGACCATATATTGCCAGGAGCTGATATTTGAATCCTTTATTGATTAAACACTATTTTCACAGCACTATTTCCTGTGTCTTTTTTGTTGAAAACCCGTTATGTCACTCTCTTTATTCAGAGAATGCAAACAGGAAGGCCTTCAGAGAAAGTGTGAAACCAGGATGGCATTACTTTGGCAGGAAAATGGCAAGTTTTGCTCATGCATAATCCGTTTATGTGTCCCATTGTGTTGTTTAATTGGATTTATTGATGAAAGCGAGTGGGGGTGTCATGTGTTATTGATGCCTTTGCCACAGGATGTTGCGGACTTCGAATGGATTATGTGGTTCTCTACATTCCGCAATCATATCCTTTTTGCTCTTACTGGTCACGTGATCTTCGCCAAGATATTCACCGTGATAGCTCCAAAGGTGCGTGCATGTCCAGCGCTGGCCAGCACTGAGATCTAATTGCATGCAGATATAATGGCAGGTCTGTTATTATGTGTAGTGTATAGGTATCTATGTATTGTGTATATAGATATGTGTGCGTGTTTGTGCACGTTTGCTCTTGTGAATAACGTCAAGGGATTTTATTGATTTTATGGTGTAAACACATTAAATACAAAGCTGCATTGTGCTAATGAGACCAACAAGACCTTGAGTGTACAAGTAATTTAGTCCAATTCAATGCAGTTCTATTCTATCTCAGTCCACTGGGCGAAACTAATTTGTTATACTGTATAATTGTACCCTAAGGTCTAACACGCTATTGACATGGTGCATGAGCATGAGCCGCATTTTGTGCACCAGTGTTTCTCTCCTGTGACTACGTTGGCATATTTAAAACAGTTCAATATGTTTTAAACATGTTTTCTGTCTTGTTTCATGCGTGCAATGAAGATTGGTGTAGATGGATGTAAGGTAACTTTAATAAACTTGTGAATTTATAACATTTGTCACGCGTTTCATTGAAGCCATCACTCCATGGACAGTAAATTTGTTTTTTTTAAACCACCCTTTGTTTAATCTCTCCATTCTAAAGTATATCCATCCTTTTTGATTATGTCAGTGTTGTTGCACTAACACCACTCATGTGTGTTGCTTTAAATTATGAATAGTAGGAAAATGCTGTCAGTACATCACACTGATGCTGGCCCCTCTTTACCCACAGCACAGATCCTTGATCTTTGGTTTGTACGGTGGTTTGGCAGTCCTGGTCACGATGGGCTGGACCTTCATGGCTCTGGTTCTGTCCCACTGCATCATTCTCTACAGCGTCGCCCTGGTCAAGAGCAAGTGGTTGTGCTTTGCCGCTGGTCTGAGTACGTTGGCTTCCATCAAGCTGGAGCCCTATAACTCGTGGCAGGTGAGTGGGCGTTTCCATGTCTTGGGTGCATAAACACAGAATGCTATTCAGTGTGGGAAGTTCAAGGAGATGTCTGTCTTACGGTCTTTATAGATGATATCGAACAGGTAGGCAGTGGGAACTGAAACATTTTGAGAATTTAACTAATATAATTGGGGGGTTTTGGGGGTGGGGGTATATAGTATCATTATAAAGTAATATAACTGAATGTAATGCAGACAGATATGTAGATACAGATTTCTTCTACTACTCCCAATGCAGTGATAATAGTGACAATAACAGTTATAATAATTTATTTATGCAGGTGCACTGTTTGTCAATGTGCAACAATGAAGTCAATCATTTGTCAGTTCATATGCAAAATTCTGAAGGTTTACTCCTTCTTTAGGAATCCTTGGTGACCGGCTCATTTGACCTGCAAGACATCCTGTTCTATGGAGGCTGTGGCTTCAGCATCATGCGCTGCATCAGCTTCGCACTGGAGAACTGCGAGAAGAAGGAAGGCAACTACACATTCTCTGACCTGCTGAGATACAACTTCTACCTCCCCTTTTTCTTCTTCGGACCGATCATGACCTTCGACAGGTATCACGCCCAGGTGAGGGTTTGATATTTGACTGAATGCAAAGGGCTGATGAGGGGGAAACTGAGCAGCCGTTTGAAATTTGACAGCAGTGATTAAGCCATCACTCACAATGAGCACACACTGGACTAGAAGACTCAGAAGGACTCATGTAACACCCACACAAAATGTGTTTATATAACTCATTTAAAACCAGAGAAAAGTCATAAAACAAAGACTTCAGGCCTCTGAACACTTTCACTGAAAAGGCTTCTCCCACATAGCTATATCAGAGTTTTATAACTAAATACTGATCTTGAATCTGCTGTAAATGTTTTTTAATATAAGAATTTTTTTAGGCTCAATATAATTAAAACTTAATCAGCGCAACCACTGAATGTGTCATTTACTAGACAACATCTTCTGGAATGGTCTTATAATTTTACAAAATGTCAGTGGCTTGTTCACAAAACTGTTTATACTCCTACAGGCAAACAACACCCAGCTGACCCGTAAGGAAAGAGAGATGTGGAACATCACCACCAAAGCTCTGCTGCATCTGGGAGTTATTCTGCTGGTGGACGTCTTCTTCCACTATCTCTACATCCTGACAATCCCCAATGACATCAAGCTGGTCACCAAGCTTTCTGACTGGTGTCTGGGTGAGTTTCCCTTCTGCTCCAAACATGAAAACCTGATGTGAAAATCTGGAAGTTGATGTGTTAAAAGGTGCTCAATAACTAGCGTCAAGACACCTTTAGGAAACCTGCTTTCGATTTGTGTGACTCTTTGCAGCTGGACTGGCTTATTCCAACCTGGTGTACGACTGGGTCAAAGCAGCCATGATGTTCGGTGTCATCAACACTGTGTCTACGCTGGACCACCTGGACCCTCCTCAGCCCCCCAAGTGTATCACCATGCTCTACGTCTTCGCTGAGACGTAAGTGTGACTTGCACCATCATGTGGTATCTTTGCGGACCATCACATACCTCGAAGTGGTATAAAGGTTTACATGGAGGATTTCTGTTTGTTTTAGGCACTTTGACAGAGGCATCAACGACTGGCTGTGCAAGTGAGTGTTTGAGTTTAAAGTCCCAGGTTTTAATGACAGATCATACGGTCTAGTTGTAGAGGACGATTTTGATCCTTCATCTCGTTGAATCTGAACTGGAATTTTGCAGGTACGTTTACGACTACATTGGCGGGGATCACAACAAAATCTTCAAGGAACTCCTGGCTACCTTTTGCACCTTCGCCATCACCACCTTGTGGCTCGGCCCATGCGAAGTGGTTTACATCTGGTCCTTTTTCAACTGCTTTGGCCTCAACTTTGAGCTGTGGGTGGCCAAGTTTTTCTCCCTGCCGCCATTTTCTACCATAGAGGTGAGAGACACTGAAATAAAATGTCCCTTTTAACAAAAAATGGAATCACGCTGAGTGTAATTTTGTGCCATTTCCCTACTGCATCTAGGGTGCGATGGGTGAAGCCATGTCACGCAGGATCCGGGGTGTGTTCAATGCTGCCAACTTCTGGGCCATTGTCCTGTACAACGTTCTCTCCCTGAACAGTTTGGACTTCGCCAAACTGGTGGGAAGACGACTGATTTTCAAAGGTGGGGGAACCACAAGGGTCGATTATATAAAATTCAACTTTGAAGCTTTTCTGTCTGTTCCAGTTAAAGCACAGACAGACATCAAAAGTAACCGAATCTCAGGGGGCGCCATCCCCCAGATATCACATTACTTAACGTCCTCTTTGTTGCTCTATTTCACATAGAATAAAAGAATCTTAACAACAGAGCACCGAGGCTTGTTCACAGGATTATCTCCAGTCGAACATCTACGCAGGGCACTGCACAATAACCGCTGCATTCCTTTAAAGCTGTAAAGCCATGCTTTTCTTTTTTATTCTTCACTTTTTTCATTCGCCTTCACTTCCTTTCTCTTTCCGTCTTTGTTGGGTTTTTTTTTTTCCTCTTCCAGGTTTTCCTCTGTCCACCCTCTCTGTGTTACTCGTCACCTACTGCGGCGTGCAGCTGGTGAAGGAACGGGAGAGACAGCTTGCCCTGCGGGATGACCCGGAGCCGCTGAAGCCGGCAGACGGTGGCAAAGAAAAAGCGGAATAAACGGACAGAAGAGCTGACTTTCACAGACTTCATGGTCAACAGCCCACCCGCCCCCTCACACTGTTCCATCCTCGGCCTTGCGAACGGCACTGAACCAGATTGTAACAGCCAGTCAGCACCTATAATATTCACAAGCCCGTGTTCTTTGCTTGTGTTTGTCAGAAGCAAGGCAATGTTTTGAACTGTGAAATATCCTCAAGTGCACTTGCTGTAGATAATCGTCACGTCCTTTGGCACAAACCCACCGATGGTGCATTTTGTATTTTTATTTTATCTGAACAAGAGATTGCAAACAATAGGCCTGCCAAATATTTTAATACTATACCTAGAAGTATATATAAGGAATACAGTATTGTGAAAGAACTACTACTTTGCTCTATGCTTATGTTCAACTTTGATTTTTCTCTGATTTGGACATCCTTCCTTTTTTTGTTTTAAATCCTCTATATGATTATTTTTAGTCAGATAAGGTCTTCATTTTGCCTTAGACGCCTTATTACCACAATGTTTAACCATACTCATACTTGAAATCAGGGTGCAACGTACGAAGTGCAATGAAGAAAATAAACAAAGGGTGCCGTGGGGGTCCTCCACATGGCTCGCAGCTGATTGTGATGTATATTTGCTCTATTGTCACTAAGCAAAAATACAAGTCACAATGTTTAGGATAGTCTTTTTTGAAATCTGACTCAGAATGTATTAGATCTCTGATAATGTTGAAAGACTGAATGTACTGTAGTTCAGCTGCCCGGAGAACAACAGCTTTACTCCACCACCATATCATCTACAGATTACTGTAAGCGTGACATTTTGGCATGTCTTCCCTCCGCCTTCCTTCACACAATCCAGGCCCCTCAGTCCGCTGTGAAAGGCAACAGGAGCGGCAGGGAATATGGGTCAGTCTTATCCTGCCTGTCACCAAAACCTGCTGTTTATGTTCAGTGCAGCTGGCTCTAAGAGTTAGTGCAGACTGTAGCACCTTTGCTCACTGTAGGGTTTTTATTCGAAGTTTTTCATTTCAAATCGTTTAACTTGAAATAAAGTTTTATTTTCCTCAAAAAGCGACGCAAGCATAGGCTGTGAGTTTTGTTGCAGTATGAAAAACAGATTAAGGTGGATAAATTGTTTGGATGGACGGGCGCAGCCTGCATTAAAACATTATGATCACTTCATTTTGTTTCAATCAATGATTATTTTATTATATAATAAGTTAATAAAGACTGTGTTGGGTTTCATTTGTATGATAGTTAGACGTTGAGACATAGTCATCAGTCACCACAAGATGGCCCAGTTTGACCAAAGCTGATCAGTGACTCACATGCTTGAATTATGAATGACAAGAACAGCAAAAGCCCTGCAAACTCACGCTCCACACACAAACAGGTAGTTTGCCTTTGTCTGTGTGTGAGTGCAGTCTGAGCGCCTCCCTCACTCTCCAGTAGGGAGGATCTGCTAACACATTTACCACAAGCCTTTTCCACAAAAAGACCTGTCGGCATGTCACAGTAAGAAAAGCACGGGTGTAAATTATGAGATGAACAGTGGCCGAATTCCTTGTAGCCGCTTCAGTCTCAGGTTCAGTCCAAGTGTTGCGCTTGCTGACTCATTGTCATGGCTTACTGAGAACAGAGCAAAGCCTTCACTGATGTCACACCTGTTCTTTTCATACTGTGACAAGTCAAAATGTCTGCTGGAATAAAGAGGCCTGCCATCATCGGTGCACAATGTTTGGTGACATCATGTTTTTTCTAGCAACTTCAACCTGAGCAGAAAACTCAGGCGAAGTCTTTTTAATATAAAGTTGAAAGTTGGGCAGATCAGCTTGACGTGTTATTGCATGAAATGCACAGGTAGGTTAATACCATTAAATATGACTTACATTCTGGCTTCTTGACATGGTGCTACTGCCCCAGCTAAACGGTGCTTCTCCTGCTATGGCACATCAGGATCCCTGCTGTGAAAGACCTGAAAGTCCGCCCTGTGTTCGAGACATGTGACCTGACACATGTGTTCCTCACACTATTAATCAACAGGTGACACACACTTTACACGCTCACTACTCCTTCACCAAAAAAGGTTCTCTCACACTCTAAATGGGGTTAGACATAACAACAAAACTGTTTATCATTCTCAAGTTATTTCATGATTAAATCCCAGAATATAGATGTAAATCACTTTGAAATGATATCACCAAATTTATATTATATTTATTGTCTGTAACCCCCTTTTAGTTGAACTATGACCTGAACATCCAATTAACTTCTGCAACCACTGTAATTACTAGCCTTTTACAAAGAGTTTGGCCACAGGTGACAGACTGTATCTCCTCTCCTGAGTCCACTCTCATATTCAGACATTGTTGTTGGCTTTGGTTTTGACATGTCCTTTTAAACATTTGATTGAATCAGTTAGAAAATTATAATTAGAAAATACTTCCAGAGTGAAGGTGGTGGACTTGATTTGTTTTTCATTTCAGATGGAAATAATTGACCCATCATGTTCAGCCAGTAGATGCCAGTGTTGTCTATCTGTTGTATTTCTGGAGTAACTGATAAGTGGTTGAGCATACATAACATGTGTAAGCATAAATCATAACCCTCATTGATTTCATATGTAATTAAGGATCATGATCCATTTTTTATGGACCTGGTGTTTTAATCACATTGAAACAATCAAGCAAAACTCTAACCTGAGGAACATTCATGCTATGAATAAACAGTACATTTAAGAGTAGCCTCTGTGTTTTTGCTCATTTTTGCTGTCAGCTGAGGTTTATTATGTAACATGTAAGGATCTACTGTTGCCTATAGTCAGTAAATACTGGCCTGGACCTTGACTGATGTACATGTAACATTAAAAAATACTATTAGCAATGCCAATTTATTCTCTAGTAAATGCTGGAAAAAAACTTGAAAAAGGTGAAAAGGTCCTAGGAATAAGACCCAGTCAGGTGTCCTGGTGAGATGTTCTGCTGGATTTAACATGCTGTCACCCCCGAGCTTAGTCATTCAGCTGTTTGTGGGGGTGTCTGAGAGTGGATAGGTCCTCTTTCCTGTCCACTAAAATGGATTCCTCAGCTTTGTGAGTGTCCTGTCTATAAATACATCTGACTTACAGGGTGACTGACAGCCACAGACAGCTGCAGGCACCGGCCAACCAACCAGTGGACACTATCTACAGCAATCTGAGCAGCCCCGTGAACGCTGACAGTCCTGCTCTGTTGTTGGGAGTAAGTAGGGTGCCCAGGAAACCCAACCAGGACAAGGAGACCGAACAAAATGGCTGCCCTGACTATTGACCCGGTGGAGCAGCCTCGGATGTACCAACAGACCCTGCTTCAGGATGGACTGTGCGACCTTTTGGAGAATGACAAGTTTGTGGACTGCGTCCTCAAAGTTCAGGACAAGGAGTTCCCCTGCCACCGCTTAGTTTTGGCAGCCAGCAGCCCCTTCTTCAAGGCCATGTTCCTGTCTGACCTGGAGGAAAGCAAGAAGCGTGAGATTGTCCTCAAAGATGTGGAGCCAGGTGTTATGGGAATGATCCTCCGCTACTTATACACCTCTGACATTAATCTGACAGAACAGAACATCCAGGATATCTTCATAGTTGCTAACATGTACCAGATCCCCTCTATCTTCTCCGTATGTGTGACCTACCTCCAAGAGAAGCTGGTTCTGGGGAACTGCTTGGCTATCTTCAGATTAGGGCTGTTGCTTGATTGTCCTAGGCTTGTTCTCACTGCCAGAGAGTTTATCTGTGAACGCTACCAGGTCATCACCAGGGACGAAGACTTCCTGCAGTTGGGTCCAAGTGAACTGGCCATTATCATTACCTCAGACGCCCTCAACGTTGAGCGAGAGGAGCTGGTGTTTGAATCCCTGATGGACTGGGTCAAATATGATGAGAAGAGCCGCATTAAGGACCTGCCAGAGCTGTTGCACTGCATCAGATTCAGGCTTATACCTTTGGATTACTTCAAAGAGAAAGTAGAGCGCCACCAGTACCTTCGTTTTAGCCAGGAGATAAAGAAGAACCTGGAACTTGTCAAGGATGCTCACAAAGGGCGCCTCCCGAAGCCTACTGATTCTAGCAGTAAGGGCGCAAAGGGGGGAGAAGGAAGTGAGGACGAGGATGATGAGGAGGAAGGGTACCTGCCGGGTATACTCAACAACAACCCTCGTTTTGGGATGTTTGAGATGGACTTGATACTTATGATCAATGACACAGGCACTGTGGCCTATGACCCAGTAGGAAATGAATGCTTTGTGGTCTCAGAGTCTACAGAAATTCCAAAGAACCACTGCAGCCTGGTGACCAGTCAGAACCAGGTGTTTGTGGTTGGAGGAATGCTCTACAACGAGGAGGATAAAGATGATCCATTCAGCTCCTACTTCCTACAGGTAGTGTATGAGCCATGGAGACTCTCTTCCTGTTAAAAGCCTTTTAACGCTGCATCCACAACCTGCTTAAATTTTCTACCTCTCACATCTCACACATGATTTTTTTTCCATTCTCAGTTTGACCCAGTAAGTTCAGAGTGGTTAGGGATGCCGTCACAACCCAACCCTCGCTGTCTGTTTGGCCTGACCGAAGCTGAAAACTCCATCTTTGTTGTTGGGGGAAAGGAGCTGAAGGAAGGCGAGCATGCCTTGGATTCAGTCATGATCTATGACAGACAGTAAGTGTGGATATTAAATTTGAAATTGAAATTCACAGATGAATGTCAGTTTTGTCATTCAGATTCTCAGTAATTCCCATTCAGTCCCACAAAGTGTAAAAACATCACATTAAAGGCATCACATACATCTTTCTTTCTATGAATGTGGCTTCTTGAATTTTAGGGATTTTCATCTTTTAAAATCAGAGTTATTCCTACATGAGTCTGTAGATTCCCCCTTATAATGTCCTGCATCACGATAATATATCCTCTTTTGTTTGTACACAGATCATTCAAATGGGGAGAGTGTGACCCTCTGCCTTATGAAGTGTATGGCCATGGAACCGTATCACACAAAGGTCTTGTGTACGTCATTGGAGGAAAGTCAGAAAGCAAGTACGTGGCACTCTAAACATCTTAAACCTGTACGATTTTAATTATTTGTTTACACTGTGGCTCTATCTAGAAAAGAGGCCATTATTTGTTACTCTATTACTCCTTTTGTAACAGCAAGTGTCGCTTTGGATATGACAGAGAATTCGATATTTACAAAGTAAAACAAAGAGTAATCAAAGTAATACTCCAGTGATTGATTATTACACCTCTGTGAAGTTTAGGGACCCACAATGCACAGATGAATAAAACCAAAGAGTAAAAAGCAGAGCAGCAGATATCCTGACTTTTACTCTCTTGTATAAGTCAAGTTCCAAAACAACTGGATCCTAATGCATTTCCTGTAATTCAGCTCAGCCGTATCTTTCATTAGATCCTCTCTCCTTTTAACTCCATAAGCCCAGTTTTTAATGCTCTTTGTAACAATCTTTAAAGTTCAAATCTGAGCCAGCCCTGACAGCCCTTGTGACAAGTTACCTGAACTTGTGTGTTATGCAGGAAATGCATGAGAAGAGTCAGCGTCTACAACCCCACTAAGTTTGAGTGGAAGGACCTGGCTCCCCTGAAGACGGCCCGCTCCCTGTTTGGCATCACTGTCCACAAAGACCAGATCTTCGTGGCGACAGGAGTCACAGATGCAGGGCTCACCTGCTCTGCTGAGGTCTATGACATTGCCACCAACAAGTGAGACATCTGTTTTTTTTATATGATCCACTTTATCTCATGGTTATGAGGTGAAGCATCTGTCCACAGTAGTGAAATGACTCATCGGGCGTGAATGGCAGATCATTAGGTCATAAAATAGCACTTGTTGTCCTGCTGTGGGCATCATGCAGTAATATAACAGCTTATTAAACACCATCATCATCACACCGTGTATGTGTGTGTTATTTTCTTGTGCTCCAGGTGGTCTGAGTTCACAGAGTTCCCACAGGAGCGCAGCTCTCTCAATCTGATCTCCATGGGAGGCTTCCTATATGCTCTGGGGGGCTTTGCCATGATGCCCAGTGAAACCAGTGATGAGCCTGTCCCAACAGAGATGACAGACATCTGGAGGTGAGAGGACCCATCATTCAATCAATCTGCACAATGAGTTGTTTTAATGTTTGTCTGAGTTTAACGAAAGATTATATCTCACAGGTATATTCACACAGTGAATCATTGAGATGTCTGGTTACAATACTTGAAACGAATGAATTTCACAGACATTGCCAAAACAAATTGACATCTTCTTAATCCTACTAACAGAAAAAGCACAAATTTAATTAAAACCTCCTGAGGACAAGTTTGGTGATATTCTGTATACCAACAATTAAATGATATAATTGAAGTATTTCCTGTTGGCAAAATGCTGATCCGGTTTATTCCTCTGTGTTATTGAGCTCCACTAGGGAAGCTCCATTTATGCTCAGCAATGCAGCAAACACATAAGAATCCACAGCTGCAAATACATGCTCTAAAACACTATATATTATCTCATGTTAAAGTAAAGTCTTGTTAAACCTAAAGTGTCCATGGGTTTTAAGAAATTGTTGAATCTTTATAGGAAATAAAACAACATTTTTTTTTAGGGTTGGCATTTTTAGTATTGTATATGGGACTGTGACTGGGCACCACAGATAGTTGGGATTACTGAGAAGTGAGATAGAGTCATGCATTTGTTGGGTTTGGTCAAGAATCTAGAAAAACAACATACTTATTAACATATTATGGTAACTTCAAGTATTGTGAAAGTTGGACCCAGGTCTCCATAACCAACCATGATTATTGCTGTACCTCTCCTGCCCTGATGAATCAAAATAGATGCCATTAAAAGATCTGTTTCTATTCACAGAGTAGTTCATAAGGCTCAGCTATATTATTAATTTAACAATACCAAAATTCCCATTTATGTCAATTCCTAAATGCACAACATTGAGTTTGCATTTGTTATCATTATGGATTTTCTCTAATGGTGTGATAGCCACTAACATATTTGTGTTTCCCACAGATACGATGACTCAGAGAAGTGCTGGAATGGGATTTTGCGAGAGATTAGCTATGCGGAGGGATCGACTGTTCTTCCCGTGCGTCTCAACACTCTGCGTCTCACCAAGTTATAACTAAACTGAACTGTTGGTGCCACAAGGTTAATGATGTTACATTAACACTGAACTCAACACTGTTAACACTGCCTGGCTTGAGGCAGTACCAGAAAATGTAATTTTCCTCTCTGAAGATGAAAAAGTGTTACAAAATCAGCATCAGTGTTTTTCTTATGTTGCACAGCAGGGGGAGACAGATAACTGCTAAGTGACAAGTGAACAAAATGAGACAAATGTATTTTATAAAAAGCCAAAATGTTGATTTGTACGTGTTTTTTTTGTTATATTTCATAAATTTTCTTTACCAGTTTGCTTTATTTAAAGCAGAAATAAAGATATGGGTAGATTGTATTGCCATAAGTGACGAGCTTCACTTTCATTTTGAATGGCACACACACACACACACACACACACACACACACACACACACACACACACGGCCTGTCCACAGTGCAAATGGTTTTATTCATCTTCATCTGACAGTTTGTTCAATAACATCTTTACAGCTGATTCCACATACTGTACAGTACACCATATTTACACCAACTTTACATGGCATCAAATAAGAGACACTTAACAGATATTATGCTAATAGCATATGAGTGAGGAACGTACAGGTTTAAATGTAAACATCAATTTCCAGTTGACACCTGAGCACTAGAAGTCATCAACACAAACCACAGTATAAACCACATTTTTGCCATATTTACAGTTTCACATCATATACACAGTTAGTTTGAGGTACGTTCAGTCAGTTTCAGTTCAGTTTCAGGCTTACACAAACTGGTACAACAAGATGGGGAAGTAAAGTAAACATCAAACTCCATCCTGACTCCCACCTGAAGTGTGACACGGCGACTGCCTGCACTTATTAACGCCTGAAAAAGTCTCTTTTGAGCGACTTATGGCCTAAATAAATGTTTGAAAACATTATTAAACAGACACAGAGACTAACATTTACTTATCATTTAGCTTGTCTTCCTGTTACATCAGGACAGGATGTACCAGGACTAGACTTACCATCTACAGCCAAGCTAGCATCTGAGGCAGTGAGACATTCACAATGTCCACGCTAACATGCTGATGTTTAAAATAGGTTCACTATCTTAGTTTTTTCATGTCAGTATGCTGGCATTTGCTAGTTACCATTAAACACAAAGTACAGCTGAGACTTGTGGCAATGTATTGGACTCATCTAATTTTTAGATGTGCTGGATGAAAAGTTACAATTCAACCAGATTTGGAACATCAATGTCTGAACTACATTTCGTGGCAATTCATCCAGTAGCTGTTAACCTACAATGTCGAGTCAGGGAACCCCAAAGTCATTAAGAGTTATCCTCTGAAGACCATGAATATCTGGACAATAGTTAGTGGCCATCTGTCCAACAGCCATTGCTATGACACTGGCATGGCTGCACAACAGTATAATACAATAACATATTTATATAATCTCTAAATATAGAATAGAATAGAAAAGAGAACTGACAATCAATACAATTAATCAGTGTTACAACATATATATTCGCAATGTTGTGTGCTGTGGACTGCTAACGGAATACATCTGGTCCAAGTAGTAAAAGTGAACATCCATGTCTGTGCACTCAGACAAAACTAAAAGCCTCTGTAGTCTCAGATAAATTTCACAAGCAGGAGCTTTAGTGTCCTCTCTGGAATGTTATCCGGCAGTAACTCAGCAGAGTGTATGCCCCGTATAAAACTGTCATAGACAGGATAAGAATGTCCAGTATGTTGGTTATGCTATAGATTCCTCCTCAGTGACTACTGTTCATGACAGCCTGACAGTATCATTAACGCTGTTACCATTGGTCCCCTAAGCAACACGAGCCATTAGGTTAAGTGCTTGGAGACCTCTTGTGTAACACACCCTTTTAATAAACATCTTGTTTCTTATAGGACGTAGCTCGTCTCAGGCTCTATCAATCTATTGCCTAACATCAGATGGAAAACCCAGGCCAAGAGCTCCATTTCCCTTTAATTCACATAGTGGCTTTGAAGATCTTTCTCCACCCTGCAGTACTCTGTAGTCTGTTACTTATAAAAGACTTAATGTTAATGCTGTCAGTAGCCAGATCAGGTTGACTCATAATGTGAGCTCAGCAAAGCTTCACACTGTAGTAGGAACTCATTTGTTTGCCTATATATCAGAGTGACACTGGCCTTTATGTAAATACAGGTGATTCAGTGGCTTCAACTTCCAGTACATTGGAAGTTTCTCACTGATCAAAGCTACATTAGAGCAATCTGTGAAAATGACATTGTTCTCTCTTGTGTTATTTTTGGGAATGAAGTCTTCACGTTAAGATAGTGATTTTAACCCATTTACTAAACAAGCTGTGTTTCAAAAGGGGTTTCTGTTGCCTTCCCACGCTGGCAAGAAAAACACTGTTCACTTGTCATCTTTGACAGCCGATGGATAAAGTTACTATGAATAAATATTAGCTTCAGTACTAAAAATGTCAGATTGACCTCCAGTAACAAATATCAACTGCATTGCAACAGTGCATGTCAGCCCCATGTTCAGTACATGATGATAAAAACAAAAAGGGGGGTTTACTTTAGCTAGATTTCAGATGGCAGAGAGGTGCTCCTGGCACTCAGATGCCCGGTGTGTTGAAGGGCTGCATTTGGTCAACATGGTGATCTGGGTGCTGAAGTTGTTGCCGTTGCTGCCTATGGAGGGCTGCTGGTACTTAGTGTCAGCACCGAGGAACCTCTGCAGCATCCATCTGCGCCACTTACGCTTAATCTCCGCTTGTACCTGAAGGGGAGGTGAGAAGGTCGACAAACAGGATGAGGAGGGGGCGTTAAGAGGGTATGACACACAGGAGGGGGAGAGAAAATGAGATTTAGTGACATAAAAAGGACAATAAACATCCGAAGAGCTGTTTTTGCTTGAATTTACTTACCTCTCCGTTCAGAAAGCAGTACAAAACTGCAACGACGAAGCCCTGAAAGAGGGAGGAAAGTAGATAAAACGCACAGTCCGACAACAGCTGTTGTTAAAAAGGAATACCAGTGTGATAGTACAGCTGGGGAAACGCTCAAAATGTTTGTGCATGAATAATGATGGTAAGATTATGACCAACTACAGGCTCAGACAGAAGGTTCATCATTTAGATCTCTGGGAAATTTTCCCAGGAGATATCATTCTGAGCTAAAACGGTTATAAATTGAGAATACTTTCCATCGCTAGGTTTCCATCACTGCACTTGGCTCTCAGTGTCCACATTCAATTTAATACTCAGTAAATCAGCAACCTCATTCTTCAAGAAAACATAATTAAACATGTCAGCTAAACAAAACATTGAATTGCTTAATCAGACAAGCTGTCCTCTTATTACCAAGTGGTTTTCATGAAACTTTCACTTCTGTTTTCTATCTGGGGTCATGTTTTGCATCACAAACACAAGATGGAAATCCTGTCGATGTCAAAAGAAGGATTAGGTACATCAAATCCCTTAATTCATCAGTAAGTAGTGCTGCTTCTCTCTGACATTTGAGAAGTTGCAATTTGCCAACAGACCGTCTAACACTTTGCACACTGTCACGGGACCTTACCTGAAATGACCCCAGAATAAGATCAAATACCATCCTCACTTGTGGGTGGATGTGGTCAGGGATGAAGGCAAAAATGATGTAGTTTATGCCAAAGAGAGGTATCAACAGCAGAGTGGATTTAGCCAGTCTCCTAAAAAAAGGCAGAAAAACTTAACTTTGAATTGAACAAAACGGAAGAGAGGGCTTGTGTTCACCCCTGTTAAACCCTTCAAAAGACAGAGTCAAAGCTATTCTTGTAGCCATGCCAGAGCAGACGGAGATTGCAGTGGCAGACAAATAATTGATTCACTGTCACCTGATAAGAAATTACTTTCATGCATGCTATGATAGAGATGTTGACAGTGTGCACTGAACACCTACGAGTACTGATTAGATTCCTTTCTTCCAATGTCGGGGCAATTCATCTTCTGTTGCAAAATCCGGATTATACAGATGAAGAGGAAAAAGTTCACCTGCCGGCGGAGTAAAAGACTGCTTAATGTGACTGCATTATGCAGAGCTGTATATGAATATGGCACTCATGAAGAGGCTCCGTGACTCACAAGTATTGTGACTAAAATGGGTGTTTTGATGATCCACCATGGACTGTCATCGATTATCTCCCAGCATCTGTTAGAAGAGATAAGAGATTAAATGCACAAACTCTCACATAAAACAATTAATGAAGATAAAAACAAACCTTTGAAAAGATTTGAAGTTTGCCAAGCGGATAAGTTGTGATCCTATGAAGGATTACCTTTAATTCTGATACTAAAATCTACCTTTGGACATGAAAGGGGAAAGAAAAACACAACATCTCCAGACAAAATTTATTCCTTCAGCTCTCTTGCCCATTTGAACACTATCAAAAAAGAATCTAAAGTTCCATTTATGTAAACACGAGACTTCAAAGCAGCTCAGAGGCTGCGGCGCTAACTTCCTCTGCTAAGCTAGGCTAGCTCTCTTGTAGCAGGGAGGGTAGCAGATACTTGTGTTTTGTTTTGTTCTTCTCCCTCGCTATGGTGCTTAACTACTGCGTCATCAATGTGGTGCATGATACTAAATTAATGAATGATGCAGAATGACCAAGAGATGCAAACGACAAAAGAGACAGAATTATCACATGCAGGCAAGATAAAACAAAAAAGGGATAGTGAGTTGTCACAAGGAGACATGATCATCATCATATTTCATTCTTTGTCTCTTGATCCCTCCATGTCATTAAGATCAGCTATTATTTATCACTGTAACCTACATACTTGAACGTACAAATGTGCATCTGCATCTTCAAATCCACCCGTTTCACATCAGTTGAACTGATAATTTCCTTTAATCAACTGCTCACCCGGGATCTTTTAAATAAGCCTTTGTAATCACCCACGCTGAGATAAAGATGGTTGGAGCCCCTGCAAACAAGAAACATACACAGAATTTGTTGTAAGTGATTTCGACATTAAAATAATCTCTGCGTCACAGACAGAAACTATTCATTATCTCCACTGTTCAAACAAACAGCACCCCGACTCAACACCACCAAATATGACAGTGAGCTTTGATCGTGTGTACACTGTTAATCTTTTGGATGATTTTATTGCTAAAGTAATATTGCATTTTGGTTTGGCTTATCATTTTTAACCGGACTCATATGTGCTCTGTGCCAATATTGGCTCATCCTGGGTATCTGCAGGAAAGTCGCAGGCTTGTTTCCAGTTTCCAGCTGGCAGACACAACATTTCAGGCCTATTTATAGAGTTGCATTGCCGGTGTGATGGGAAAAAAAACAGAACATCCGAAATTTAGAGGAATGGTTGTTGAATATATGTTTCAAAGGCACGCTGCACTGAGGAGTTTTAGGACCAAAATAAGTGTTTGAGAGATGAAATATGGCCTAAAATATTTTTAAGATGAAAGCTCCTGAGGGCTCTGCCAGTACCTCAGGATGAAAATGTATGTATGTATTCTGATAAGAGCTGCAGAAAGCATACTTGGCGCCAAACGTATGTGTCCATTAAACATTTCAAAACTCTAAATTGTCCTGTCTCTTAGTTTGTGGAGGAATTCCTTTTACTGACACATTACATCTGCCATAGATCCATGAATACTTTTTGCTATAGTTTGCTACAAAGAACATCAAAAGCATCAAAAACAGGACTTTTAGACTCAATTATGACAACTCAAGTGGAGTGGCAGCTGCCTGCTGCTGTTAATCTAAAACTGCCAGCAGGACTCATTCATATGCAGAGGGAAAGGCACAGCGTTTTCCCGTGCATGTATAAAACCCCACTGACAAATTCATTTACATGTGATTGTGTATGTCGTGGTTGTCGAAGTAAAGACAAAACAAACAAACATTCAGGTTGCCTGGTGATTGTGACTTGATGGGCATCTGACGATCTCTAGCTCCCACTTGAAACAAATGGGACGGATCAAATGTCCTTGCAAATGAGCATGTGTGAGCTATCTGTATTCATCAACATATGGTAAAGAGGCTGGCACATACCCCAGCCAATCAGGATGTACCACCAGAAGTACTTCCTCTCAGAGAAGAAGGAAACGGCTAACAGAGTGTGGAGATAGAAGCCCTCCACCAGCAGCCAGAAGTAACTCGCCATGATGCCATACTGGAAGAAGACCACCACGGCCTTGCAGCCCACCTACAGGAGAACCGGGATGTTAGTGGCTTGTTGCTTTGCCAGCGAATGCAGGTAAATGCAGTTCCATTACAGCTCAAGCGATGAAGACAGATTGTGTTGCCAGTGGATGAGGTTACACACAGAACCTTTTAGTAAATGACTCTAAAATTAGTATTGACGGCTGACTTATGAGAAAACAATCTGCTAGACTTGGCAAGTGACTTATCAAAGGCAACAGTAAGGAGACGGTCATTATCACATTAATATGAGCATGATATAATTAGACAAAACTCACGAGGGGTTACCTTATGGTTGTGCTGATTGTACTAATTATGACTGCCACAGTAATTAAATCTGCAATCAAAGTGTACTTGAGATTTATGTTACTTTTATATCTAAAGCCCCTCACAGTACCATGGGAAGATACGGTATTTGGTGGCTCAGAGTTAAATGGAGAACAGCACGCTGATCCACCCCCGCCATGCCTGCTCGGCAACAGTCGCTGAGTAGTCTTAAGAGCCGCTGCGTAACTTTTTATGAACAGTAACCGCTGAGGTGACTCATAAAGCAACATCTAGCTTAATTCTGCTCCCATGACTATTGGTCATACCAGACTCGGTAAGGGTGTATATGTAAAAGGTGTGAGAGTGTACTGCATGTTTAGGTTTTCATCTGTGAGATGACATTTGAGATATTGGTGAGTTTTGCTATGCATAGAGAGTTATGGGACTTGAGAGACAGATATGATATAGAACAGATGTAAAAATCAGGCAGAAGGTTTGTCACTGATGTTGGCCCAACTTCCAAATGCAAATTGCTAATGCAAATTGATACAAAGCTAGAGACATTATAAACTGACGAGGTCCTGATGCAATTAAAGACATTGTAAAAGAGGCAATACCCACTTAAAGCCTGTTCAGTAGAAAAGTCTGTAATGCTGGAGATGACAGGGAAATTACACATATCAAGCCCCCTCCCACCAAAAGCCAATAATATGCTTTATAACAGCCAAACTAGCATAATTGGGCCGTCACACTGATGTTAACAGTTGTGATTCAACTGATTTGGTTGCACAAAGGAGCAGGTGCAGACAGACTGCGACTAAATCAATAAATACCAATCCACCCACTCCACGGAGTTCAACTGGCTGAGTGAAACAAGTTGACGGTTCTGTGTGATATGAGGCAAATGCCCTGACGAGCTGAATGGACTGAGCCGCAGATGAAGCTGGTGTCATAAAACCTTGTGAATGTCAAGTAAAAGTATAATCTGCGGGAAAAAAAGGTGTTTTAAGCCTTATTGTGAAGCAAAGCCAGCAAATCATTTCATATACATCTATACATGCATTCATATTCCACCGGCCATGGAAGTGAAGTTATGGCTCTTTCTTCTTTCCCCCACTTGAATATTAGGACTATAATGCGACACCAACAACAGCCAGTTTGCAGAAAATAAAATACAATTCCCACAGAAAAACAAGTAAAAACTGAAAGTTCTAAATAAAGATATCACCAAGCTGATGATTTTTTTTTTTCCCTCAGTTTTTGACTTTGGCTCAGTATTTTCCCCAGGCTGAGTAGTGTGTGGCGAATGAACTGATCCCAGTGTGTTAAATCAGCGGCGTTTCCCTTTAATGAGCTGCTTTCTACAAGAGTTGTTTTGGGTTTTTTATTTATTTTTATTGCTGAGGTTAGAATCAGTTGAGAGTGAGCAGCTGTGTTTGGACCAGGACTATCTGTGTACCCTGAGGAGGAACTATCTAAACTCGGCCATTGACGATCCGCACTTAGGGAAAGTAAAGCAGGTGATTTACAGTCTGCAGATCTAATCCTCTCTGGTAATAAAGCGGTGGATTCAGCTGGATCACGGTCTGACACACTGACGTTGGTGGCTCGATCAATCAACTAAGAGTAAAATAGCCCTTGTATATAAAACTGTACCAATCTAGTTTTATCTAAGCCCTTATCTTAGCTTATGCACTTAGGAGGATTTCATATCGTTCCTACGATCACGGTGTCGAGACAGTGTGAATAAAGCTTGATACCAAAACTTTGAATGTGATTTATTGACAAAGCTCTCTTTACTTCAGGCTTAATGTTCGGCAAACAGGAACTCTCACAACATCCTGCTGGACAGATGAATGAGGAAACAACGTTGCAGGGGTGGACGGGGCTGGGCAAACACAGCTACACCCAGAGGCACTTGAGCGTTCGTGTGTTAAGTAAACTCTAAAACAAAGCATTAAAGTCAGTTGAGTCTGAGAGAGTAATTAAGCAGATGCAGTTTTCCACAGCTAAGGTCAGAAACTAACTGCTGCTAACTGATCCTGCTCATACATCACATGGATGACTTGACTTAATCTATGACCCAGGACTTAGGTTACACAGGGAAGGAAATCAATAAAAATCGGTTTCTCCGATAAAAGGGACACGCTGGCGAGCGAGAGGCACGAGCCAGTGCAGTGTACTCACTGATGACTGGCAATTGTCTGTCTCCCCGACGTCATACAGGACCACGTCCTTGATGAAAACAGCCACAGCTTTCAGTATAAAAGACACAAACAGATGCATGTGGATGTAGTTTCTCGTGCAGTGCAGCTTCCTGTAAAAAGCAGACAAATAAACTGTTGCATGATTTAAGTCATCAGGAATAATTCGCTTATTGAACCCCCCCACTGATTAAACATCTCAAACAAACTGTTTACTTGACCTATCCCAAAAATCATCTGATAAAGTGTGTGTTTATGGCACCAAAGCATGCAATCTGAATAAATATCAGGAGAATGTTCACCAGAAACTTCACCGACTTAATTTACTGGTGCAAACACAGAAAAACTGTGTATTTTAGCTGAGGAGAGTGGTCATTATAAGCACTTACTGTACATGGCTATTGCCCCGTAATGTACTCCTACTTTGCTGTGCTGTTATCTAAATGTCAAGCCACATATAAAATCTTCAGTTGCCAAGAAACATAATGTATATGTTTCACGCTTTATATGGATGTTGTTTTCCACTGAAACATATATTTATTAGTGAGAAACCGGCATTAACAACCTTGAGCCGACATTCAGCACAGAGGTAAACAAGAACAAATTAGACATTTCGCAGAGAAAAGGTCACTAATGTAAATTCTTTCTTCTGGGTTTCTCAAACAAATGCCTCCCCGGTGAGCTTATGATTGGGGGTGAACTGTGTGAACCCCTCAGACGAGTCATCCCAGCAGGAAGGGTGCGATGACACACAGCATCGACCAGCTGCCTGAACACTGCGTCTGCAGCCGAACGTAAACAGTAAACGCCTTTCACATCCTGTGTCTCGAGAGTCCAAACCATTGGCATTTCATAAGCCGGAGGAGTAAACACATCTCTTGTTGTTTAGCTCATAACACACAAACAGTCCGTGCGCAAACACGCCCAGCTGAACAGATAGCGTTGTTAATCAACAGCCACCTACATTTATTCTAATGATTAGGGCTGTGCCATGCCAACATGCACACACATATGCACACACTCTTTCTCTGCAACCACCAGGACTGAAGGACAGAAGGGAGAGAGCATGCTGTGAACGGCAGCCCATAAATGGTTTGACTTTATGGCTGCTTGCAGTTGACCAGTTTGTTTGAGAAATGTTGCAACAGCAGATAATGTCAAATTTGGACATCTTGTCCCACGAAATCTGGCACGGTCACATTACTGTGTGAAAAACACTGTAAAACCTCTATAAAGTGCAGGAAGCATGGTCTGAAATGAGTGATTGAGGGGGTTTTATCACTCTAAATGATGGAAAAAAGGTGTTTGATTGTCTTAATGCAAGGACATTAAGTAGAATTTTGATGGATCTCCTCACCGAAAGAGACACAGTATGGTGATGGCTATCGTCAGAGAAATGAGCGACACGCTGTGGCCAATGGTGTAGCCCACTTTGATCGCATCGAAGAATTCTCCCTGCAAAGACACATTCGGTTACACTCACTGAAAATAATTCATCTGGCATTGAACATGAGGTCCCAGAAGCAGAAGCATGGAGGAGTTTTGCAACCCTGGTTGCCATACCGACCGTATTATCATCCATGGTGCTGTTGGGATTATATCCACAGTCCATTATGTAGGAGTCTATGCTGATTGAGGTCCAGCCATCTTCAGTGCAGGTCTTTGACAGATTACCTAATGAGTAAAGGGACAGAGGGAATATTGAACATTACTCTTGCAAGAGTACAACTAATTGCTGTGATAGATTCAATGTTTTTTAATCACAAGTAGGGTAGTGTATTATAATACTGTTGTATGTGTGCACTGGGGGAGGGAAGATATATAAGCCTCAAGGCAAAACTTCTCTTACATTTACTCACACTTAATTATGTCATACTAATGTATATATCTCTCTGGAATATTCCCAAATACTAAAAGGAAATGGAAGGAATGACTGAAGGGGATCAGTCGTCCCACTGGCTCAGAGATGCCGGGATGATTCCCATGTGTATTTTCTTCCATCTGTTTCTTAATTACTCTCAGGCTGAACTCGCACACCAGGAGGCCAACAGTCGAGTAGAGAGATATTTTTACTTTGGCCTCCCCATGGGGGTACAAGAGAAAGGTCCAAGTGCTTTAGACTAACCATAAAGAGAGGAGAGGGCATGTTCATCAGAGAGATTAGAGGAGCGAAGCAGAGGTCTGTGCAGTAGAGCTCGTAAGAGTACAGGACAGTGTAGTGCAGAGCTCAGCAGAGTTGAGTAGAATAGAGCTCTCTAAACTTTCAACATAGTGTAAGTAGACAAGAGCTTGGCAAATGAGAGTAGAAAAGAGGACTAGAGTCATGTAGGGTAGAGCTCTGTAAAATGCCACAGAGCAAAATTAAGTACTGCAGGTAAGAGCTCAGTAGTAGTTCTGTAAGGTACAGCACAGTAGAGCAGACTAGTGCTCTACAGAGTAGAGTACAGCAAAGTACAGATCTATAGATTAGAGCAGGGCCCAGTTTTAATAAGGCTCGGTATGCAAGAGATCAGTAGAGTTCTGAAGGGCTCAGACAAGACATGAGACAAGAGTTGAGTAAAGTGACTCTGTTGAGTATGGATAAGCAGTCTGGAGTTTGGTAGAGTAGAGCTCTGAAGAGGAGGGTGAGCCTCAGTGGTGTTCAGATGTCTGTTAGGGTAGATGGCAGTAGAGGAGAGCTCTGAGGCTGGTGGCCATTAGAGTTTTGTAGATATCATGAGCTCAGGGTGGCAAAGAACAAATCTGCAGGGACAATAATGTCTGACTGCCCATATGTCCAGATACTTCTACAAAAAGAAACGATATCGATTTAAAGTTTGTTATTTGATGATTGTCACTTAAGCGAAATCGAACTGATTAATGCACTCTTTAAAACTGGCCAGAGTAATATTCAAAGAGCTATTATGGTAAATGTGCATCACTTAACCCATTTAAATAGACTTGATAAATGGTTGGTAAGAATAAAAAGTGAAGTTCTGAAATGGACTAATGGAGTGCACAAAAGTAATTCACAGTAATCCACTTTGTGCATATAAAAAATCTTTTTACCATTAGATCATATAACCTTCTTTAAAAGCACTACATCTACGAGGGGTGGGCAAAACCTAGAACAGGAATCCAGTGGAACAAGTGGGGAATGCATCAGTTTTCAGAAGGGACATTTATCATTTATTAGATTGAAAACCGCTCTCACACCGTTCATGAGGCATATCTAATCCTGCTAGCGGCAGTGAGAAACACAACCTGACATCCCTGAGATTTTGTTCTTATTGTGTAATACTTATTCGCAGCATTTCCTCATCTCCCTTCCTGTCAATAAAGAAAGGACGCAGTGTGTGTTGGTGACAAAATTAATCCTTGCAATGAATGCTGCTGTAGAAATCTAAATGTAGGACATTCCTCACATTTCCCAACCGTATCGCTCCGCAGCCACTATCAAATCAAGACCAAGTTGGGAAATGACCAACAATCCAAAGTCTTAGAATGTATTTGGCATTAAAATATGGTCAGCTCACAAATACCTGAGTGGCGTATTGCAGAGAAGACGGAGGCTTAGCTTCCTCAAACAACATGACAAGACACAAAGGCGATGATAAGCCCCTGCTGTTTCAGCCCATGCCACCGCTGGATTTGGCTTGTTTGAGGGATTGCCAGAAGAATGCTTTCATCATCCCCCAAAACATGACTGCAAGGATTTTCAGTGTCATGCACAACAAGGAGGAGAGCTCAAACGAGTTAATCATCCTGTCATTGTTTTAATTTCGAGGGTTTTTTTTATTATTTTTCCCCTCATTGTTGTACAGTCAAATTCTTTATCCTTCCTAATTATATCCTGGAGGAAGACTCCTATTAGCATGCAACCATTAGCTTCGGCTCAAGTGAATATTACAGCTTGTAGGTGAAACCATTGACAACCAGGCACTCTGTCAGTCTGAGCTCGCAGAGAGGGTGACTCGTCCGTGTTATTGAAAGAGATGAATGACTGTGTGTTTGTGTTGGGCCTACTAGGTAAAGAGTTCATGAGAATGGCAAACTCTATCTCAACTAAATTTACGACTCGGCCCTGAATCTCTGTGGCGCCATGTTTCGTAATGCTCCTTTTTTTTTTTTTGTTTTGCGTGTGAGGCTTATAAAGTGACTGGCTCAGGATGTGTCAATAACTTCAGCCTTTTGCAATTCACTGACAGCGAATGCATTTGAAAAGAGGTTAGACTGACTTTTTCAGCACTGTAATGCATTCACAAAAAGAGAAGCTTCTCGGAAAAAGGTACTATTTCCCTGACCACTCAGGCCTCTGAAACCTTTTCAAAATAAGATGAGCTCATTGATAAATGCACATGTGGTCAAGCTACACAAACAGGGCTGGTTTTCTTAGTTCCTGTTCCGCTCACATTTGGAGATTAAAGGTTCTCACCCGACTGCAACAGTAATTTACAATGCACAAAATCCCAGACCGTTCATCATCCCTTAATTAAGTCCTCCTTACATGACCTGAGAGCAGAGTGGGTTTAACCAGCAGAGACCTGTACTGATGTACTGTTGTTGATTTACTGCATAACTGATAACACGCACAGGTCACTTACAACTCCCTCTATTTGTCTTAAAGCCTCTTTGTGTCGTCCTCGTCCCTGCACAGTGGTGGCCTGTTGATCCCTGTGAGCCTTGGACATGTCAGTGAAATATACATCCTATGCCTTCAACCCCGCAAATCTGGTGATCCTTCATTTGTCCCGTCTCCTTTCCCCAGAGTGCTCTCCTCTCACAGGTCGCGCTATTTCCCATCTGGGTCACATCACAGCTTCCCAGTAAACCCTTCTTCTCCACGCTGAGCCTTCACTTTCTAATGATAAATCATTGGTTTGAGTCCCTCTCATGGCCTGGATATGATGGGGAAAACATTGGTTAGATTACAGGGGCAGGAACCCCATTATCATGTCTGCAGGGGGCACTCAGGTTTGTAGAAGCACTGCAATCACTGCCAGCTAAAACTGGATAACCTAAAACATGTTAAAATTACAGCACAGGTGAGGGAACATCTATGGGTCGTGTTTGTGAAGATGTTTGTGTGCAGGTGTCATACACACAACCAAAGACAGGTACTGCCTGGCAGACCCGTGGGAGGTTTCACCAGCACAACACGTTGGATTCATTATAGAAGAGATGGGAGTGCCTTTTTAGCGACTTGGAGGCAAAGAAACACACTGAAAACTTTGTTAGAAGTTGTTAAACCTTTTGGCAAACGGCCAGTACGTTTGTGCATCCAGCTAACGCAAAGCAACGTTAGCATCTCTTCTCCTTTTTGCTCTGTTTTGGTCTCCATCACCCACTGTCCAAAAATATCTGATTCTGCATATATTTAACCTTGGTTTGTTGCCAAATAGTGCTGGGCAGGTGGCTTACATTTGATGTATCAAAGCCTTTCTGCCTCATTGTGAAGCAGGGTTGCAGGGGATGCTGTAGATGGGAAAACCAAAACAAGACACTGAAGAAGCAAAAAAAAAAAAAAAAGGCTAAAATGCTAAAAAGCTGAGTGAGGAGGAACATCTGCCAGGTCTGCATAGTTCTCTGTGGATTTGTCACCACAACATAGTACTCTTTATCATCTGTCCACTGTAAAGATAAAAAAAAAATACTGTCCATAGGTATAGCTTATCAAAGAGCAAGCTCATATCAACCTGCTTCATTCCAATAAAGGCTCATCTCTCAAGGCTCCAAGTTGAAATTGAGGCCTCTCTGCTGGCTGCACACAAACAGACAACTTCATGAACTCAACTCATGTTAATTAATGACAAATGGAGATATGGTGGAAATTCTGAGGGGAACTACTGTACAAACATACTGGAAGTCAGCCAATAAATTCTCATGAGAGTGGTTTCCTTTTCCTGCCATAATTAGTATTACTTTCCTGTGAGGCTTCTCGTAGATCAAACAAGAACTAATAAGCAGAATGTTTTCTTTGACGGGCTGGATGGTGCCGGGATGTGCAGTTGTTTATCTTTTTGTGACTCAGCTGTGCCATGTGTCGTGAGGTTTTGCTGTATTCTTTGTGATATATGAGACGGGGTGTCGGGAAAGACAGAAACAACAGGTGATCCTGGACCAGTGTGACATTATGGGTATGAGCCGCCGGTGAGGCTCAGTGTACTTCATAATTCCTATTTCTGGTCTCAAATATGGAGACACAGACACAACAATTGGAAATGTTTGGAACATCATAATTTCCAAATTTCCAAACGGCAGTGGGTTCAACAGATGATCAGGAAGAAGAGTATCAAAATCATTATTGTGATTATTGATTTGTCCATAATTAAGAGAGAAACAGATTCATTAAAAGCTAGAATTACATAGACCACTACAACAATTGATTATCTGTTCACTTGTGGCAATGCAACAAGCTGTAAACACGTAAGGCTGATGTATTAAACTTTAAAGGGTCTGCAAGATCAAAATGGGACAGTGCTTCATGCTTCCTCCACCTGAGAATGTATTTGATCCTGTTTTATCCACCCTATGGGACTTTTGCTGCGTTAACTGCTTTCCTCTCTTCCCAACACACAGACAGAAACATACAAAACCTATTCTATTAATTTGGTTCTTACGTGTAGGAACCTCCCCGGAGAAGTAGAAGAGATATTTGGGGCAGGGGATGGTGACCACCTCTCCAACATCAGCACTGGGCCAGCACGTGATCTTGTCCCACGTCCCACTGCAACCTAACCAGAGCAGAGCAACAGAGACGCAGAGGGAGAGGCCATAAAAGGGTATGTTTGTAATTGTTAAACATGGAAATGTCACATGGATCAAGGCAACAACATAGAACAACTGTTTTCAATGGTATGTGTCTAACTAAAGGTGTGATGTGACTCTTTCCAGTGACAAACAGAAACGCACTTCAGGTGAAGGTTGAGCCCTGGAGTTCCCATGGCAGCCACAACATTGTAGCTCAAGTCAGCTGCTGTTACAGCCCTGGGTCCATAACAGCAGATGACCTGAGTTAACACGCCGCCACCATGACTAATAAAACAGCTCCCTGGCCCTCCGTTACACGCTGTTATTTGAATTCAGCAGGCCGCTGTGACTTGTTTGGTCTCAGGATGCAGAATGAGTTCACAGCTCTTTTAAATCTACACCTGCTCACCTTTTCATCACTATGAAACATCGTTTTTAGCAAGCGATATTTTCATCATCACCCCGAGGATCGGGCAGCGTTTGTTTTTTGTCGGAATCTATACGAAGCAGAATGGTCCCTAAATTAAAAACCTAATGAGTGTTTAATGACTCTCATTGTGTGTGTGCAAACGGAGGCTCGTGATACCTGCAGTTAGGATCAACAAGGTGCGGTGACACACAGAGGTAATAGAAGCAAAATGATCCCTCTGTGGAGCACAATTATGCGCTGCGTGCTGGGAGTATGCAGCACCCCACTTTACAGCACGTGACTCCAGCTTCATCAGCAATAAACTGATGCAACAAATCAGCTAAGTGACTTTCATTACTGTACGATCGCTGTTGTATGTTTTCTTAAAAGGTATCCCGTGTGGGTTTCTTGTAAGCAAGCAAAAGTTCTGTTTACTCACAGAAACCTATTGTGTTACTGCTGCCCGGCGGAATAGTGACCGAATGACTTACAGCAGGAATGTGTATCACGTAGCACACGTGTTCGCGCTCATGTATGCGCATCATTGTGTGTGTACGAGAATGAAAACAAAATGGGAACACTAACAGTAATTAACGCCGCTAGAGGTAAACGAACACACTCGTAAGTACCTGTAAGGAGTAGCATTTAAAGGAAGTAAACGGTAAAATGAGTCGAATTTAAACATTCTCTTTGAAACTGAACCAAGGCACATGTGACAGGGGGCTGGCATCAGGTGGAAAACAGTGTTCAATCACGCAGGGTGTAATGTAAAGCCAGAGGGGAGGTTTGAACGGCTGTTGTTGTCTTAAGAGCTTGTTGTGTCACTTCAGTCAGAACCAACATGTGGATTAAATTAGGTAAAAGCGACGTAAAGAAAGCCAAACACACAATCACCCACGAAAAGGACGTACCTGTTGTTTTGTTCTCAATCTGCGCCTCACACATGTCCCTCTCCTTGTCTATTTCCTTCATCATGTCACACATCTGATTCTGCACACAAACCACCTGTGAAAAGAACATTTTACATATGGTTTCTACATATATTCATAAATCTTTCTTTAGGCCGCACTGACAGTCACAGATCATTTCTCTATTAGTGCAGCTTAGACTGAATGAGTTATACTGTGCTCTCTCATCGGCGCTTCACATCTCAAGGCAAACACATCTATTGTCTCCGCTTCCTGAGATGAGCTGACCTGGGCTCCCATTAATCTCTCCACCCAGCATGCACGGCTGGCGCAAAATCAGTCTGCTGGCTGCGATTCAACCATCATATTCCATGAATTTGCATGCGCGTGTTTTGAAGCCGTGTGGAGGGACTCTTCAGACATTAACTGGTTCAACGTAAAGCTGAGCCCATGAGGGTTTACCACTGGAAAATATAGATACCCTCTGCAGGACCAGAAGATTTATTGCTGTTACTTAGGTGGATGAGACTCCTCTCTGTGGGCATTAATCAGACTCGTAGTATGTGGCTATTGTTAGCCACAAAATGAGCCCGGACTCCAGCCTCTCCCCCCTACACACACACACACACACACACACACAAGGTGACTCCCCTATTTAGCTTATGATTTATGTCACTCCTCAGGCTACGCAGCACGTCCGTGTTACTTCACCCACGGTGCACCTCTGGACTACCACTGGAGTGTATGTTGTCAGTGATGGATCAGCGCTGTCATGGGCAACGTAAGTCAGATTATCAGGAGAAAACTTCCTGCACTCTGTGATCACGATCATGATTATATGATCATGAGCATCACTTTTCCCTTCTCTGCCAGCAAAAACAAAATTCCCATCCTCATCTCCAACACAGAGGCACTGCAACAGTCTGTGAGCATGTGCGACTGCAGATGCAAAAGCCAGCATGCTATTCTGAGGGCTTTGACCTCCAACCAAATTCCAGCATGAATCATACATGCTTCTCTACAGGAGACAGTTGTGCATAAGGACGCTGGAGACCAGAGAATACAGACACACAAAGGAGGCCATTGCCATGGTTTCCTGTTGGGAGACCCATATGCGCGACATAATTTCACCCTAACCTTATAGTCATGAGAAGAGATAGCCAGGACATAAAGACACGTGAATGCACCTGAAAAACAATCACGGTCTGGAACACTGCTCTGCTTTGGTGCCAAATCTCATTTAAAAGCTGCAGGTTTCGCCTGCGGTGCCGGTTGGCCAGAAGGGTGATGACACACAAAGCAGTGTCTGAACCTGGGTGTGAGGAGACTGGTGTGGTAAGAGGAGAGGAGGTCGTTCTTGATTAAAAAAACTTTTTTAGAAATCGGCTGAAGTTGAAATATTATTTTCCTGTAACATTTCAATATCAAAAGACATGATGAATAAAATATTTCCACGCTTCCCTCCTCGCATGTTGGCCAGCTCCTCACCGGGACACTTTGGTGCATCCAAAGCCTGGTTCACCACTGTGCGCATCAGTGTATGTTTGTGGGCAGCACTCAACTTCAGTGATCAGCCTGGTCATCCTTGCTTCGCCAAATTAGGCGAGCAAGTGATGCACACCTGAAAAGGAGCCCGCGTTCAAGTCGTGAGTAAAGTCCTGAGTGTTCTGAATCTACTCACGGGTTGCAGCAACAGGCAGGGGAGGAGGATGAAAATGCACTTTGAAACTCCCACCAACATATCCTTTAAAGTAGTCGCTTCACTCAAAAATAAAGAATAGATTGCAGTAAATGAAAAAAAAAAACCCCCAAAACAAATCAGCAGAGCAGAAAACGTGGTGGTAATCCGCCGCAGCGTTGTGTGGCTTCACTTGCTGACTCTGTGCGTTCTTGCGCTCTGCGTGGAGTGAATCGCTCCGCTCCTGAAATCCTCCTCCTCCCCCTCCTCCTCACCTTGAACAACCAACAAGTAACCAATGAAAGATCATCTGTGAACGTCAGTAGGCGAGGGCGTCAACAGAAGGAAAGGACTGTGTCCGTAAACTCGAATAAAGACACGACTGACCCTTTGTTTCGTTTTGCAGAGGCGATTTGTGATAAGCTTAAAATGTTATCATGTTATAAAAACTCTATTGTAACACCGTGTATTGATTCTGTAACTATGGCTGCAAGGCTGTGTTTTATCATAACTGCAAATTGTTGCATTTACTATTTGTTTACAGAGTATTTCTGCACAAAACAGTCAGTCAGTGGTGGAAAGTAACTAAGTACATTTACTCGTGTACTTAAGAATAACTGACATACTTGAATAATCTTATTCTCTACAGATCTATATAATAATACTTACACTACAGCTGCAAATTTTGTCCATTTTACAGCACTACACCCACCTGACAGCTTTAATTACTTTACAGATTAACAATTTATAAAGAACATACCATAAGTTTACAAAACAACAAATTGTTAAAGTTAAAGCCGGTCATTTCCAGCCGTTTGGCTTCAAGCAGTGTTTAAAGGGGCCCTTCGTGTGTTTCAGATGAGATGTTCCACCCACTCAGTGTTTCAGGTGGTTTCAGTTAAACAACAGTCTAAATGGAACCATCTGAAAACATGTTGGGGCCCAAACAGGTAAAATTACCAATACTTCAAAGGAAAAGCAACGATTGTAATTCAGAATGAAGAATGAATATGAATTTCTCTACTAGAGCTTTCTTTCTTCCTTACTTCCAACTAACGCTGATTCCTTACTGGGAATCACTGGACTATACTACCTTCATGAAGTAATTAAAACTAGACACACCTGGATCAGATACAACAGTACAATGCTACTTATGTAGTGTTAAGAACCAATAATGTCACATATAATGACATGCCAGTCATAGGGGCCATCTTTGCAGTACTTTTACTTTTGCTGATGATGCTTATGCACTTTCACTAAAATAAAACTCTTACTTCAGTATTTTCTCAGGTGCTGTATTGGTACTTTTGCAAATAATAGATCTCAGTACGTCATCCACCACAACTACAGCCAAGCCATATTGCTGTGTAGCTCTCTGTTTGAATAATTAGCCCTGCTTCTACATATTAGGTCACTTCACTGTGACATAACATTCACAGTCTAAGAATGATTAAGATGTCCACTTTATCATTGGTTCAGACCGTATAGATGACCCTGTATGTCAGGCATTCAGTTGTGTGCGTAGTTACATGCAATAAAAATCAGCGTCTCCCAGTTGGTTCCCAGATATGGAGCCAGTCACAGCTGACACACTGCTCTCAGATAAGATAATGCTGCTGTATATGTTCAGAGTGTGATGCAAGGTACACATACTATATGTATATGTGAAGCGACTGGAACAAACCGCGGAGAATGCAGAGTTGCAAAGATCATAATTCATCAAAAAACATGCAGGAAGGCTGATAAACATCTCTGCTCTCTGTGGAGGTTCTGCAACTGGACAATGAGAGTGAATGATATGCAGTGTGTGTGTGTGTCTGGTCAGATGGCTGCTCTGTCATCATGCACGCATGCATCAACGTGTCATAGTGTGAAGAGATGAGGATTATGTCATTTACTTCCCACCACGACCAACACAAGTTGCTGATAACAATACACAGACTCTGTCCTTGTCGTTGCATGCGCTGACCCATGTGGTGGCACCATGTGCTTCACCTTATGTTCTGCCGGTCTGGGTTTAATATCAAGCTTATCAAGGCTTTGATGGATGTCACAAGAACCTTTCTCTGGGATGAAAGTCAAATGTTTTTACTGTTTGAATTCCACTGGATGAATCTGGATGAGGCTGCTTTTCCACCACATGTTCTTCACCATAAACACGCAGCATTTCTGACATCACCGTTAGGTGTCACCACAGCAAACATTTGACACCACCAATGTTTGCTGCTCTCTCAGACCGGTTGGCCCTTGGCGTTTTATTGTCACTGCCTCAAAATTAAGGAGGCAGTTCTCATAAAACCTCTGTCATGCTGCGAAGGAGAATAAACATTTACATTGTTTTCTGTTTGTCATCTTTTAGACCATATTAGCACCGTCTTCCTGTTTTATGTCTTTAAGTGAGCGAAATATGATGCCAGTAAGATGTTGCAGAGTTCTCATAACTGCAATCAAAGCATTAATCACTCAGAACGAATAGGGGATTACTTATTGTTGGTATGTTCTTTAACTCACAAACATACACCTGTGGGGTTCATTGAGACGCTGATGCAAGAGTCTGAATTGATCTCTGAGCTGTCAGTTATCACCCAGGATATCGTAATGGAGGCAATGGTGGTAATTATAAAGGTTCATTAAACCTGTCAAAGTAAAATGATGTTCAGAGAGTGAAATCATCTTCCCAGCAGGGAAACCAAAATCAATGTAAAGATGTTTGTCACTGTGTGTGAGTTTGTGTTCGATCAAATACAATGTGAATGTGGCACGAATGCCTCCAGAACAAATTACATTCCCAAGCACAGCTGTATGTCCTTTTTGGTGCAAATTGGCAAATGTTAGCATGCTAACATGCTAAACCCTATACTGTATGTAAAGATGCATCTCCATTTTCTCCAGCTGTACAAAAATTAAGTCAGCCCTTGAAGCCTTGGTATCAAAGTCAAACATCTTATAATGTCACAAGACAGAACAAGACTTGTTTAAGAAGGAAAGAGGATTTCCGTCTGAGATAACAAGCCTTCCTTTCTTTTTCCTTAACATGCAGACATTTGAATTAACCTTCCATTAGTAATACCACATAATACCAGCTACATTTATAGTTCCCATGCCACCCATTTTCCAAGGTCTTTAAATGAATTTCATAGGGCGGGGAAATACAAAGAGACAAAGAGTTTGGCATAAACATTGAGGTCGGCAGCTCTGAAGCAGTGTGTCTTTTGTCCAGTCTCACTCATCAGTGAGAAGGAGCGCCAAAGGGTGTGTGCATCTTTTAAAAGAAATCTGATAGAGCTGTGAAAGTCAGCAAGAAGGATTCAGGGTTATTCTTTGGTGTAAGAGCAAGAATAACAATTGTTAATTATCTAAAGACCAGACTTTTCATACTATCCTCATATACTGCGCTGTTTTGGATCAACCCATCCGTGAACCCTCTGCATTTCTCCACAAACATGGGAAGTGTTGTCAGTGTCATCAGAGGGGTTTGTTCCATGCAGGCTTGGAAAAGCATAACTAATGCTGCACATTTCTGAGTGAGTGGCGTTCCCACAATAAGGACTGACGTCATTATTTTGAACTAAATGCTTTCAGTGCGCAGTCAAGGCCAGATGACTGAAGAGGAATGAAGCAACACCTCAACAAGGATGAGCAGCACTAAATAAAGACATTGTTTTGTGGCATGTCTCCTTTCTTCTCCTCTCCTCTCTTCTGGAGGCATCAGGTGTTGAATTAAACCGTATTAAAGCTGTGGTGGCACACATGCCCCTGAAGACACATTGCTATTTGAGGAGTTGAATGGACCAACAGAGGAATGTTTTTCCACTATTTGCAGCAGTGCAGATCCATTTTCAATTTCAGAAACTCTTTTTTACAGCCTCACAGTCTGACGGAGAGAAAGGGAGCTGGAGCTTTAAACAACAGTTTTAGATGGCGTCCAAATGACAGGAGAAAATATGGCCACACATTTAAAGCAGGTGTGTATTCACATGCAACACTGTTTGCCAAGAGAAGTACACGGATAGAGAGGCGGAGAAAAAGGAAGCCATCAGAGTCTGTGACGCTTTACTCTATGATGCATGGGTGTATTACGATGGCCAGCGCTGGCAAGTTTCAGTAAAAACATCATCAGAAGATTAGCTGCTGCAGTGGTGAGTGTGCTGAGGTGATGTGGACCTCTACAGGGAAAAATAAAGAAAATAAAGGAATAAATCACGGAGAGAAGCAAAACATCAGACCATATGTGTGACCTTTCTCCCATGCTGTAAAACACTGGATATAGGAAGGTCTTAAGTGACGAAGCCTTGGTGGAACTGCTAATATGCAACATGTAATAAGGAAAGCTAGCATGTCTCCATAAATGCCGCATATCTCAGCCTGCAAATCAACACTGTCATGACCACATCATTTAGACTGGCAACATTAATCAGTATCACACCATGTTAACGGCCAGTAAAGCTGCTGTTTAAAACCGCTGTGAAGCTAAAGAGACATTAAGTTAAGAGACAGACAGCGCATTTGCAGTGGGGGAAGGATTAATGAGATGTCTTACGTAAGTGAAGGTAATGCCACTGAGTAAAAATACTGTGGTACAAGTAAAAGTGCCGCATTCAAGGTATTACTTAACTGAAAATTATTATCAGAAAACTGTACTTTTGGTACTTAAAGTGTCAAAAGTAAAAATACTCTGCACTTTAAAATACTACTACAAAATATAATATGCAGAGTGGACCATGTCATTGTCATATGTTATTGATTTGTAATTACTGGTGCCTTAGTTACCATTTGAAAGTTGCATTATACAGTATTGTTTCTTTATATTTTGGTTAAAATGGCAAATTTTAACAATAGCATGTCAATAACAACATTTCATTGAAGGGCTCCTTTGTGAGTATATGCTCTGTTACATTTTGTTTGGACCCTTTCTGACTTAAACAACTCATCACAGTCAGCCACCATGTAACTAGCCAATCACAGTGACTCTGACTCTAAATCATATTGATTACCACCTGGCTAATGATCCAGAACATTAACCAATGACTCTTGTCTGTACAGAATCACTGTGATTGGCTAGTTACATGCTAGCGAATCATGATTGGTTGTTTGATTCAGACCAGGTCTGTTTTGGGTTTTTTTTTTTTTGTTGTTGTTGTTGTTGCTGTTGGTATTTTTTTTAATGAAACATAAAGTGAATCCCAACGTTAAATGCAATGGTCAAAATTAGTTGTTTCAATTACATTAAAAAATGAAGTTATATTGTTTCATTGCAGCTTTAATATTTTAACAACTGATATTGCTTTGTAGTTTTGACAGTATTGTATTTTATACAGAGATTATAGATCTCTCTTATCTATATGCACAATCTTGTGTTTTCATTCATGTTACCTAATTAGACCTCTTTTCACCAAACTAGAGATCTAATTAGACAAAGTAATTGAAAACACCTGTGTGGGCGTCAAGAGCCTTTCATTTACAAAGTAACCGTATCTTCCAGATGATTGTAATGATGAAAAAAAGTCGAGTATTCTCCTCTCATATGTTGGGCAGTAGAGTTATAATAATAGAGTATTGTGAAAATACTCAAGTGAGGTACACATAGCATAAAAACTGCACTTCAGTGGACTGCACTACACTGAGCTAATGCTGGTTGGATGCCACCACTGTGCATCTGACAGCTTAATACAAAGTGAATGGATTCCTCAATAGAAGATTGATTTTCCCTTCTCAAATAATCAGATTACTTTTGATATTAAGATTTTTTTTTTTAATAAATGATGTGAATTTGTAAAATATGATGCATGGTTACCAGTTGTACCACATAATGCATGTATAAATCTGAAGAAAATGAATGCCACCTTGTCCAACAAAATCAAAATAACACTGGTACGTTAACGGATTGTAAAGACTAAAATGCGTCTTCTTCATTATGAGTAGGCTACTTTGGCTTTCATACAATTACTCAGGTAAAAATTGAATTTTATTTGTCACAGGATCTCTATGGTGTCTCAATGTTACTAATACTTTACTGTCTTTAATTTGGTTTTGAATAACTAACAAAATGCTTCGCTTTCTGTTTAAGCACATTGAACAATGTAAATTGAAGCGTGCAGGAACGTCATAGACGTTGCAACAAGACACTGCTGCCACCTGGTGGTCACATGGTGGAACAGAATCTTCCTATTGGCTAATGAAACGTGACGCAACGTGGGCAGACAAGGAAATGAAAGCAATGTAATTTGCACCTTGTGTTTTCGGTTTATGGGACCAAATTGCACTTGAGCAGACTTTTACCAGGTACGTGAATTACTCTTTACTGTCTTTTCCTCAAAAACACACGATTTACCCCTCCACATTCATGACTACTCAGTGCACAGCAGTTTAATGTGACTTGTTCTGACCTTGTATCGGTTATGAATTCCTGTCAATCAGGTTACAGGTATGAGCGACTTTGCTGTAAACTCGCTGGTTTTGGTCGGTGTCGGCTCCAGCTTCGCCTTCTCGGGCCTGTTCTATCATTTATACCAAGAGAAGAAAAAAGAGCTGATGAAGCTGAAGGCAAGTAAATGTTGCTGATGATTGATTGTGTCCTGAAAGAGAAGTGATACAACTCTACTTTTGTTAAGTTTTTAAAAACTCGTTATCTCAATGCTTCTTGTTTATTTTAGGAAATACCCGTTTTCAAGCCAGATCAGCATTTGGTCAGAGTACTGAAAGCATCTCCCCACAAGCGACTTCAGTATGTTGCTGTAGAAGGTACCTGCATGTCTAGAATTAACATTTTTGTAAATGTAGTTTTGAATAGGTTCAGTCTGAGAGAGAAGTATAATAGGAATTAAAATGTCCTTCATACCTTATTTGTTTCCAGGTCTGGTCCAGGCTGATGGAGAGCCCCTGGCCAGTCAGTTTGTCCCACGATGCTTTGGCGTGATTCAGAAGATAGCAGTGGAGGAGCGGTGGAAGTACTGGAACTCCCTCAGCCAGACGTGGTACATTAAACTGCAGAGTGAAACAAAAGACGTCTCTTTACTCAACTACTCTCCCGTTAATAAGAGTCTGATTACTTTCGCAGGAATTCTCAGACAATAAACAGAAAAGAGACCAACAATGCGGTGCCTTTCAGTCTGGTCAGCCCTGGAGGCTACATCAATGACCTGTATGTGAAGGTTCAAAACCCTCTGGAGGCCGCTGGCTGCTACCTGGAGCAGGTTTATCGTAAAGTAAGACATGCTGAGGAGGGCTTGGTGGACATCATGGTGCAGGGCCTAAGTGGGGCGAAACCTGTGGCGATGGAGGAGAGCGAGGAGCTGCTGCGGGTGGGGAGCACCCTGACTGGGTTTGGTGAGGTGGTTCTGGAGGGGGGGCAGGTGATGAGGCTGCAGGCCCCGCAGGACGGCCGCAAGTATATTCTAATCCCCTCAGACCACAGGAGCTTCATGGACAGGCATGAGAGATCGGCCAGCATGTGGAAGACGCTGACTGCTGTTAGCGGCATCACAGGGGCTTCTCTTCTGGCCGGCGTCATTTACAGCTTGGTGGGGAAACAGGATGACAAATCAAAGTAGGCACAAAGACGTGGAAGATGCTGCTGTAACATATTGAAAAGCGGTGACACGGGTCTTTAGGTGTCCCTGTGCAGCCTCAGGTGTTTCATCTTAGAGTGCACAGCACCATGCTGATACTAAGACTACTAACAATACAAGTAATTAAAAAAGTCAGATTGGATGTAGAAAAATGCACAAATTGGGAAACACAACAAAAGTGCAAGATAACACAACTAAAGCACAAAACGAAAAACACAACTTTTCTAAAGGCACAACAGGGCACTTTACCAAATGGCAAGGCAGCAACAGAAATTTTGTTTGTAATCAAACACAACTGAAGTCAGTTCCAAATTGTGTGTTCCAGTGTTGTTGCTTTATCCAGCATTGCTCTGTTTTACCCCTCCCTCAACTACATCAGAGACTTTTGACAAGAACACCATTAGAAGGGGTTTAACTCTATGAGAGTCTTTCGGGAGGATGAGTGGAGCCTTGCTACAAGATGAATCTCTCACAGCTCTGACAGCGAACACGTAGCGAGCTGCGATGAGAAGAGAATCAGTCAAACCCTGATCGTGTGGCCTGTAAGCTGTCAGAAGAACATGCATGTAGTGTGAGACATCTGACACTGAGACTTCTTTACTCTAGTATCCTAAAAAACGAAGTTGCCTTATCAAGGGAACATTTTATTTTTTATAATGAAATAGTATTTTTGATAATGTAAGATTCTTCTGTGGTTCTTGTGGTCTAAAATCAATCATTTACTTTCTCAACTGTGCAGCTGATCAAAGTTGCATCATCATCGTGAGTCCCAGTTTCCAGTCGCCATGCCCAGACAGGATTGACTTTTAATACCTGATTTTGACTGTACGAATCCAGCTGATCATCCTCTACCTCTTAGATCATGTTTTTACTGTATTGTTTGCTGTCTGTTTGTAGAAAAAGGGAGTTAAACACAGTTGAACACAGTCTTTTTAAAAAGGTGATGGTTTAGTTTTATTTGAATCCTTGTAGCAGGAGTTTTATCATACGTTCTGTGTTGCTGACAATAAATTGAGGCAGATGATAAGTCGACATATTTTCAAGTGGTCCAAGGGTCGTCCTTCTTTATTTGGATATTAACATTCATACACGCACAGCCCTGACATGACATGGCGCTGTGTGTTTGCGTGTCCTGATGGATGTTAGCGGCAGAAAGCTGCTGCAGAGGGTTAAAGCAACTGCCTGAATCCCTTTATTCACACAACAGTTCTCAAGTTTCAGAGTCATCTTTGTCCTTTGATTAGAGCTCTTCATTATTCTCCTTCCTCCTCTGAAGACTCCTCAGCCTCCTCCAACCACTGGATGAACTTCTGAAGCTGTGGGAGAAAAACACATCAGAGCAGGGTTAGTGCTGGGTGCCTGAGAGCTTCAGAAGACAAAATAATTAGATGAGTGAAACAGTAACAGCAAAATATTCAGTTAAATTGAGAAATGTATAAATTGTACAGATTCATTTGTGATGTAAATGATTCAGATGGGAAGTCAGGGAAGTCGGGGATTGTTACACACTGCTGCAAGACCGGTCACAGTGAACAAACCAGATTCTAGTTCATACCAGTCACTGTTCACTCTCAGCAGTGGAAAAGTACTCAGATCATTTACTTGCATGTAAAAGTACTTTACATCACAGGTAAAGGTCTGAAATTCAAAATGTAACTAAAGGTACATATGTACTGTCAGCAAAATGTACTTAAAGCAACATACAGAAAAATAAAGAAAACAAGTGTAAAAAGAATTGAATGTTATAGTTCAGTGTGGAGCAAATTGTATGTAATTTGTTTCCTGGTGTCAAATCAATGTAGTGTAAAAAGCCCAATACTTCCTCTAACAGAAGTGTTGAGTAGGATAAAACGGAAACAGTCCAGTAAAATACAAGCGTGAGTAAATGTACTGCAATGTAGTTACATATCAGTTACAGTGTTAATCCCTTCACAGTTTAGATGTTGTGGAAAAAGGAAAAAAATCATTTCAAAAGCCCTCATTTCATATTTTGAAACTCTGATTTCACTGGTTAGGTGCTCCACGCATATTCCTGCTTTATTACCCTAATAAACCAATAAAGTCCCTCATTAAAAGCAAAACTATGAATATTAACATCCAGCCACAGTGGCAGTGACTCCTCATAATAATCTTAAATAACCGGTTATTATATCAGTATATTCATTTCCTTCTACTCCATTTATCCACATTGACACTGTCTTGAAAGCATTTCTGCATCTTTTATTCCTTATGTTATTAAATTATCACCTCCAGCTAATCAACTCGGTGAAAGGTGTCACATAAATCATTATGCCATAACCACAACGCTTTCCTCTGAGCATTCAAAGACAGGATGAATCATACTGAATGAAAAGCCCAGTAGCATTTATTTATGTTTTGCTTTCGTTGTTCTGGCACTTGTAACGTTCCTGTGTGACCCGGCTCCCATCGTGCTGTACGTACCCCCTGGTTCTTGCGGAGCTGCCTGCTCTTGTCGCTGGTGGCTCCCTTGGAGAACCAGCGCAGGATCATCTCCTCCTCCAGGATCTCCAGCTGGTACATGCTCATCAGGACCTGAGAGGAAAAACGGGACGTTCGATGACCGACATCTTTCCTGGAAACCCGAGCTCAACCTTTGGATGAGTCGGCGTGTAGAGTGTACATAATGGTGACCCTGACCTTGACCATAGCAGCCCAGTGACTGTCCTGCTCCAGGAAGTGTTCCTCAAAGGCAGACAGACAGTCTAGATGGTCCTGTGCTCTCTTCACATAGTTCTTAAACACCGGCGCCCATTTCTTCAGTAACTGAGAGAGGAAAAGAGACGAGTGAAAAGTCAGGATATTTATTTATTTCTCTTATAGCTACACTAACTTAATTGCGCTGTATAAATAAACAAACACAATTACAGGAAGGAGCAGAGCAACGTATTGCGATGTGGTGAGCTGGGGGCCCTGCTGCTGGAAAGGGTACTCCAGCACCACTCTGGTTAAAATCTGCATCACCTCCTTCAGACTGATATTGTAGGCGTACCTGAGGAGAAAGAGTGTGTCGAAGTCAATGTGCAAAAAGCAAAACTTTAAAGAGGGGGGGGGGTCTTTAAGCTCTTCCTTACTTGAGAGAGTTGATCTCAAGCACAAGATTGTCACAGCTGATGTTTTCCTCCAAACCTCTCTGCAGAGTCCCCATCACCTCCATGTGGAACACTACACGTAAACACACCAAAGAATAAGAGTCAGAGCCAGTCTTATGCAGTAAGTGTGTGATGTGGGGAAAAACAACTAGCTCATTATTAAACACAATAACAAATGTCACAGGATTTATCTGTGTATGTTACATGTCTGTAGGGCTCACACTTTGTCTAATTTCCTGATGCTATGTTTGAAATTCACCTGTTTCCCATTGAACCTGTGAGAGTAATCACATGCATCCTCATCATCAGTTGGTATTCCATGTATTAGGTCAGTAGGGGGCAGTCTTACAGTTCCACAGAGGACTGAAATGACCCACTCTCACCTTTGACATCGTCCATCTCGGGGGAGGGGATCACTGGATCGTCTGGACCATCGGGTTCACTGTCCTCACTTTCACTCTCAGGGTCCGGGTTCAAAACCAAACCTGTTGCCCAAGAAACAAAAGCCAGGCTGCTGGGACACATACTGCAGCATGATGGGAAATGCCACTCCTACAGGCTCTATGATAAACGTAACAAGCCATCAAAGCTGCTACTGTACCCCAGAGACACTGCAACAGCTCTTCATCCTCTGTGTCGTCCAGGCTGCTGCTCTTCCAGATGTAGCCCTTGCCCTCTGCTCCGACCTCTGCTGGGTTGAACACTGGAGGGCAGAAGGAAACGCAGCTCATTAGCAGAGACATTCCAGCATTGTGTTCATTCATGTTGAGCACGCCACCAATACACACCTTTCAGTTTGGTTTTGTCTTTACTGTGACCAACCTCAGCGTCGTCACTCAGGAATTCATCGTCATCCTCCTCCTCCTCTTCCTCCGGATGGTGCATGGACACCACGGTGCCCTCAGGGAGCGAGATGTTTGGTCCGATCACCACCTTAAAAACGGTTCACAGCACATGAAGTGATGAGACAGCTGAAGTCATGGATTTAACAAATTGTCAAATACACAGAAAGAAAGATAAAGCACATGAGAATTGTCCAAAAACACAGCGTTACATGACTTTTACAGTCCTAAAACTTGTTCTGTTTGCTTTTTGCATAAACTTTGAAAACATGCAAAGTTCTCATTTGAAGCATAAACATTGAAATAAGTTCCACAAACTATAATATATATTATCGATCTGCTTCTGATTAAAAAAACCTGACAGATAAAAAAAATGTGAACATGTTGAGTTTATTCACATTAGACAGTTTTCATGTTAATTCTTCACTTGTGAGATATGAAGCTGAAGCTTTTACAGAAAGAGGCCGAAGTGTCATTTAAGGGGTTGAACGCATCAGTTGAAGAGGAGACACTGACCGGGGCTGTCGTGTGACGTGTAAGCAATAAAAGTGATTCATAGTACATTAACACTGCAATGTGCTGAAGCCGGAGTGCTGCAAAGAATTAAACTGTTCATTCGTTTAATGGGTTTTTCACTATTGAACTTCCATTTCAGTTAATGCAGGATGGAATAAGTTAGAACGTCAAGTGAAAAGCAAAGTGAAAGTGGCCGCATCGTCAGCAGATGTTAGTCATGAAGTCTGCTCACGAGGAAGAGTTGGTGTGTGCATGCACTATTTCAAAGTGCAAACTGAAATATCAGCTTTTAACTACTAATGACCACTTAATTCATAACTAATCAATAATGTTTTCATAATAAGTTCATGCTGATTAGGATGCATGCATTGCTTACATTATACGCCAGGACACACTGTTTATTCAGCGTCACGCCTGATTTGATCTCGGCTTTGTCGCAGACCACAGACTGGCTGATCACCACGTTGCTGGCAATGTGGACGTTATTCCAGATGTAGGCGTGGTCCAGGTTTACGTTGTCACCTGTGGCAATAGAAAAGGGGGGAATTAGAATTTAATATAATGTACTTTCAATCTCACACAAATGAAGACTCTCAGTATCAAATGGTGTTGGTCAGGGAACTCACCTATGGTGCAATTGTTACCGATGACGCTGTTAGATATGTAGCAGTTGGCGCCGATGCTCGTGTCGCAGCCGATGAGAACGTTTTCCGCCATCTGGCTGCCATGGCCCAGGCTGACTCCGGAGCCTCGGTAGACATTGTGGCGAGAATACGTGCAGCTCCGCCCCTTCTGGTCGACGAAGTTGGCCTCGGGGGTGAGCGGGTAGACCCATCGCCGAACGAGGTCCGATGACACAGAATCGTACATGAGAAGGTTGGACACCCGGACGCCGTAACCATCCTTGGTGACGTGCATGTGAATCTGGTTGCCCAGAATCTAAAAGATACATCATATAAATTAAAACTGAGGCTGCATTAATTGACACTTTAAACGTGAGTTAAATAAAAACGATTTAGTACCTCTTCATTGACCAATATCCCTCGGACAAAGTCATTCCTGGTTTGGTAGTCGAAATTGTCAGTGAAAAGTTCAGCGACCTGAAAAAAAAAGGAAAAACATTGTTACTTGAGTCGGCAATGATGAGTCCAGCAGCTTCCATCTCTGTCTGGAAACTAACCTGTGGGGAGCAGATGCTGATATGACAGTCCAGCAGGTCGTGTCTGATTTCAAACTCGTCACTACCACTGTGGAAAATGTTCTGTGGAACAAACAGTAGCGACTGTCATTCATCAATCAAAGCCGGAGTAAGTTAAAGATAAGGTAATTAAAAGAGTGAATCTCTTACCACTGGGAACTGTAGCCTCTTCAGCCCTCGTGTCTTTTGGTAGTGTAAAATCCGCTGGCTCTTGCTGTCCATAGCAACAATGACATCATCTTCCTCACAGCGGGACCTGTGACCGGGCGATGACTCCTTGAAGATCATCGTCATCACTGAGATGTTTTTGTCGACCTTTCGACGATGCCTGGGCACAAAGGAAATGACAATAAGTATTAAAGCAACACCCAGTTCTGCTTGTTGAACTATTTAAGATTAAAAAGACTCTGACTGTGTCTTACCTGTGCTCCTGCAGTGCCTGACTGATGTCAATGTTGGATACCACATCTCCATAAACCAACACAAAGTCAGAGCGCACAAGAGACTTTGCGTCGACATCCCTGAGCACATCCCCTAAGGAGCGGTACAGTTCTGACGTGATGATGTGGACTGTGTTTGGAGAGGTGGGCCGACACCACTTCGACTTCCTGTCAGACACAGCGACGGGTCGAAATGTTTCATTGAAACCAACATGTGCAGATGTGAAAAATCACACGGTGTTAGTGAAACTCACAGCAGGTGTTCCTTGATTTTACTGGCCATCCAGCAGCAGAAGACAAATGTCTCCTGCACCCCGGTGGAAGTGAGGAACTCCAGGGTGTAGTCGATCATGGCAACGTTACCCAGCGGCAGCAACGCCTGACATCACAGAGAGTATGACAGATGACATGAGTGAGGCAGATGTAACGATACAGACTACTGTTGGAAATTAGATATTGATAAGATATTATTAAAGCATTACAAAAAAAACCAAACACTGCTGCCCAACTGAGGAATTAACTGTTTCACATAGTTTCATCAGTGTGACTGCAGCCCTGTCACTGTTTACAGCATGGACATCAGTTAGCTTCCGTTAGCAGTCCGGTTAGCTTAGCTCGCTGCCTACCCTCGGCTGGTCTTTGGTCACGGGGAAAAACCTCCGGTTGAAGCTGTCAGCGACCAAAACAGCCTGTAGCGGCTGCTCCTCCTCCTCCTGCTCACCCGCTCCCTTTCTACCAGAAAGGCCAGAGCCCGCACGGCTCTGTTTTCCCCCTTTACCGGCCATGTTTGACTCCCGAGTGCTAACTAACTCTGTCGTCAGAAATTTCTACGGCGTATGCGGTGGGACAATCTTCTTGTCGTAGTTGTAGCGAAGTAGGTGTCCGCGTGCAGTTTACTGGGTTCAACGGATTTATTTACTTTGATTGCATGTGATTAAAAATTGAGTTGTAGATGTACGCAGTGAGATTTATTCATTAAATGTATTTATTTATATAAAATCTTGTTTGACAGCTTTCCTCACAATCAAATAAAATGTGAAAAGTTTTAAATGTTTTATTTACTTTTAATTACACATAATGATGCCAAATTTCTGCTAAAAACATTCTAAAATTTAAATGGGAATGGGATTTTATTATTTTGCTTTGTAATATATTTTGCTACTACAAGCAACTATGAATTATTTGATCTATTGTATTTTGTGTGGAATAAAACAAAAAAGGTAAAAGGCTTGTATCCTTAACACAATGAATTAATTATTTCGAGGTGCTTTCTTTGACCACCTCCCCAAAATTACAAGTATAATCCATATTTTTTATTCCTTTAATTACATTTCCTACAGTGAATTGAATTATCAGATATTACACTTTAAATCTAGTTTGTAATATTCTGAAACCAGTTTTCTAAACTCTATATTGTGCACTCGCCAAAAAGACAGGACCAGATACAACAGTTTCTGAGTCTTGACTGGTCTTACATTGCTAAATTCAGAGCAAATATTAAATTACAGACTGCCGACACAAAGTGATATCCAACTACAAAATATTTCAGAACTCTAATTTAAAAAGCAAATAAACATGTCTTCTTTCTCTATTCTAAGAATACTCCTGGCCACTCTGTGGGGGAATGAATATATGAGGTTTATTTCTGTCTTTCCACAATTAATAACACAGATGTTAATACAGCACATCGCACCAGTCACCCACTGACTGTCTACGACTGAGGATATAAATTCAGTACTTTATTATATTTGTTGTCCAATTAATGAGCTTTACCTTCTCTGACTGACGGAGGTTCCAGCGTAGTTCAGCCCAGCTAAACACTTCAGAAAGGATTCTCCACGCCACCTTTCTTAAAAATGACTTTATTGCAGAACGTCTGAACCAACGTGTTTCACTTTAACAGAGACAAAAACATCTGGCTCTTGTCTTCCTACAGTTTAGACAAGAACCTTCATTCACTGCTCTGTGAAAGCTCCACAGCTTTTCATTTTGTTCTCTGCCACCTCAGACTGAAAAACACACAGTAACCCAAAAAGAACTATTGGTGGTGTTTGGTTATCTTCTTGGCATGCTCCAACACGGTCTCATAACGCAGGGTTTTGGACGTCCAGGATGTTGGAATTCCCTCAAGTCCAATCTGTGAGAATTCAAATGGCACATTTAGGTCATCACACACATAATACCAGCCTAATATTAAATATAATGAATGTAATATCAGAACACAGTCATACCTGAGCACCAAGACAGGCTCCAATGAAGGATCCTCTGCTACAGGTGCATCCCCCACAGCTCATGGTATCTCTGACAGCCTGCTCAAAGTGTTTGGCTGTCAGGACTCCATGCAGCGCTGCTTGGAACGCACCTGGCAAACCTGAAGGAACACCAGCACCAGATATGACTTTCATGGAGGGAATAAACTTTTGCTTAGTTTTGTCTGAGTTACAGGTAGCACTAGATTACTGATCTTTGTCCCATTCATGAAAGAGGTGAAAACAAGCTCTGTGTGGATACCTCATGTGTTTGGAAACACAGTGGGGATCAGCTCCTGAGGAGTCTTTGATAAATTCTCCTTCACCTGATGAATGTGCCCTGGAATCAATCAGAGAAGAAGGAAAACACATAGTTACGCAAATATAATAAATACATCATATGTAGATATTCAAAGTTACATCCAACACACATGTTGGATGTTACTTTAGGTTTTAAATTGAGGACTGTAGTAACAGTTTATGCAAACATAGTAACAATTCAGTATAACAAACTTGCACAGAATGAGAAAGGGTGAACTCTTTAATCCCGTGACTCAGTCCCATGGTCTCTGTGTAGTGAGGTAACAATGCTGCAGGCTTCACATACCAATGACCGCTTTGTCCAGATCCTGGGGCTGCTTTCTGTTCGGGTCACTGAGCTGATCGAGCACAGAGTCCAAGGCTTTTGGATCAGGGCCGTTCAGGATGAAATGCTCCAGGAACCTGGAAAATAAGTTAAGGTACAATTAATGCAAATTTGCAAAAATGCAGATGAGTCATGCACATTCTAATATTATGTAACACTTCAAAAGTGCTTATTCCACCATCACTGAGGTCAAGTGTCACCAAATTAAGTATATTTGCATCCTTCTGATGTGAGTGGTCCCACTCAGTTGTTCTTCTTTCGTGCCTTATTAGTGATTCAGAAATAAACCGTACTGTCATCGATAACACAGAGTGGAAACAGCAAATAAAGGTATATGGAAAGCACACTGACCTGGCAGCTGCCAGGGTCTCTGCCACACATTCATCATTGTTCTGTGTGACACGGACAGCCTGCTCGACCTTCTCCAGCATGTCAGGTTGTCCTGCATAAAAAGCCACTATAGGAGCCAGTTTGGCTATTCCATCAATCTGACAGTCGGTCTCACAGCCTGCAGTAAAACACACACATACATTAGTTAGAGCTCTTTATCTTGATTATATCCTACTACTGGATTGAACGTACTGCAGGTTTACCTGTCTCCTCCTTTCCTGCATCCACATTCTTCAGGAAGCTCTTTAAACTCCCATGTCTCCATGGTCCCTCAATGGGCAGCTGAGGCCTTGGCCCTGGTGGACACAAGCACAAACACAACATCCTCAGTGTCTTCACCTTGGTAAATGCAAAGGGGTGAATTCATTCTTCGGCAATGAAATAAAATGGATGGATAGTTTTCCTACCTCCTCGCTCTCTGTAAGGATCGTTAACAGGCGTGTCGTACTCTGACCCAGGCCCAAAGAACTTCAGAGTGCGCTGCTTCAGATCATCAACGTTTAGACCTGGTCAAATGGGTTATTAGGCAAACATGCAAGTCACTACTGATATAATACAGAATACTGCAGAATCCATTGGGCCCTTTATCATTATACCCCCATCAGATAATTACAACCAGCCCAAAAGGCCTGTTTTTATTTTACTTTTATACACCAATTAGTTCTTTTCACTATTTTTAAAGTGAAGGTCTGATGTTTGGGTTGATTCAGGTGTGGTGAGGATGTGTATGCTACATTTCCAAAACAGATGTGGAGCTGATCACCCTGCTAGTGAGCCGTCTGGATGTGCCACAGCTCTAATTATAGTGTCAACAATGATGAGAAGCACACGCTTGATAACAAAAGCTACTGTCAGCTGAGGTGTTATTTCTACCTGAGGGTTGATCAGGTGAAAAACAAGCCTACCGCCATATTCAGACAAGGACTCCAGCAGGACAAATGCCTGGTCGCCGTAGCAGCTCTGTTGGCCCGTCTGCCTCCTGTAGAAAGGGTTCGCCGACTCAGGGCGGAACTCAGGGTTTGGATCCTGAGCCAGGATCCCCTGCAGCTTCTGGAGATTGTACACCCAGTGGAGGGGCTGCGCTGTAGGGGGCGAGTCATCAGGTCATTTTAATTTCTGTTCAGAACCAGAAGCTCTTTAAATAAGTGACAAGAATGTTTAAAATGCTACAACAGGTAAAAGCAGGAAAGTGGTTACTGATGTAGAAAATCACATTTACCCTACTGCATTTTACTGTCAAGATACATGCTAACGCCACAGTGTGAGGAGCGTTTCATTTCAGTACCTGCCGCGTCTGCCACGGCTGATCCCACGATGGCTCCTATCGCTCTGTCGGCCAGAGCTACAGCCATCTGCAAAAACATTCCACATTTAGGAGAAGGGTTATCATTTTAATGTTAATAGCTGTTGGTGTAATCAGATCTGAAACTGTTATCATCAATCAGTCTATCTCACCTTTCTGTCACTCATCTAATGCTCAGTTGTTCCAGCATCTCCTATGTGAGGATTTTGCTGCTTTATCATTTCAAACTAAATATGTTCATGTTTTGGACTGAACAAGACATTTGCAGAAGTTTATGGACAGTGGTCAACGTAATTCATCAAATTATCAAAAGAATAATCAGTAGATGAATATATAACAATAAGAAACACTGATGGATTCTTCTCTCTTGTGATTGTTACAGGTTATTGCTGAAACACTGCTGAAGTGAACCACTTCCTCATTAGACCGCGAATGACTGGGCACTTTGATTTATCCGCTTTCCTCTATTAGTCCAGTAAATTATAATCTGACAGGCTGAGCACACCTTGACTACAAATGGTGTAAGAGATGAATAAATATAACTCGGTGGGAAGTATCTTTTTTTAGTAATAACCACCGTCAGTACAGTATGACCTGAACGCAGCCTTGTTTACCTCTATACAATATTAGCGTTGACCCAGGCTGTTGCAGTTGTGGAGTTAACGGTGCTTATACACTGCTAGCTAATGTGTATGTATGCTAGCTGCTGTTCATTAACGCACCGCTGGTCTGACACTGACAGTTCTTACCTTTCTCCGTGTTAAGTTTACACACTAGCTTGTGTTGAACACCAGCTCGTCCGCAGGTTTGTTTCGTTCCTCCACATCTCCTGTGGGCGGACAATGTCAATTGTACAACATGTTATACAATGGCTTAACTCTTAAGCACCGCCCGCACGGAAGCGAAACTCTAACCCCGCCCCCCTCTGATTACCCCTCTACGGATTGACCCTTAGTAACTGAATGCGTAGCAGGAGTGAGTTAACAACTACAGGAGAACAACATGAACGTGTAGCTGCTTTCCTGTTGAAGGTTGTTATGGCTGCTGGTGCCAGACTGCTGCCACAGACCCTCTGGACCTCAGGGACCACCTGCACCCAGAGGGCGGTACCATGAAGTGGCAATTAAATGGATGTGTCATTTTTATTAATGACCCAAGAAGGAGCCAATACAGAGTACACAAGGCTTAGGCATAGGTAATACACAGGTGGCCTCAAAATTGCATGTACAATGTAAGAAATGAGGACAAAACGCAGAGTAGGCACTTCAGATTCCATCTTAACCCAGGGGCTGATGTTATGTGTAAATGCAGTATCACTCCATCCATCTGACCTCCTCCAAAAACACAGAAAAATTAGTTTCCATGTTGGATGTGTGGTCAACAGATTAATTAGGAATTCATAATGGCCCATTTCTTCGTTAGTCTGAAGGACACCAAGCACAGCATGCCAACAGAGTAAATTAAAATGGTCAGAGATACTGCAGCAAGTGTATGAACAATGATGCTGCCAGAATAATCTGGTAAAGGGGCAAAGTCAAGGCAGATGAACAGTTGTCTTAGAAGAATCATCACAGAAGGTGCAGTTTGTGTCAGCGTTTTACACACATGTATGGAGGTATGGATGACCAAGTTTAAATCAGTTTAGATTTGAGGAAAGGGCGCCAGCTGCTGACCAGCAGACGTAACTACTGCAGACATAAGTGAGGAAATGGATGTTTATGGACAAACCTTCACATAAAGCCTCTTCACCTACTATATAACACAAGTGTGTGGTAATTCATGATTGCATAACAGAGCAAATGAATGACATTAAACAAAATGTTTACTGAGAAACACGTTACATGGGTTAGTAGGAAATCCTTGTTATATACTCACTTGTAATATTTATCCTCTCATTAAGTCTTAGATATAAAATAATATGGACCATTAAGTTAATGTTTGCTGTGCTGAGAAGATAAGATAGGAAGCAGGCACAGATGTCAGGGATTGTCATAAACATATGTGGTTCATAAGTATATTAAAGGAATAATAAAATGTATTTAATCTTATCAGAGCCTCTGTGTTGAGTGGAGTAGATATACAATTGAAGGACCTGGAGACATTACATTACATGCTGCAGGTGGTTTGAGTCACTTCAGAAAGTTTCTTTAATGAGGTTAAGATTCAGTCACAGATTTATGAATACCCCCCCCCCCATCATATTTGATGCAAAAGAAAATGGTTACGAAGGCTGTTACAGAAAACGTGATGTGACTACATGTGATGTAAACCCCCCCCAACCTACCAGTTTGACCCTCTACATTATCTCATATTATATTTTCTTACATGTTTACACACTGAGCCACAGTTTAGCTTAATTTTTTCAGTCACCTACACCATACTTGACTGCATAAAACAGTATCATTAATGCACACACACGCACACGCACACACACACACACACACACAGTCAGTGCATCTTCAGCCTACTAAATTCCTACCAAATCTTTCCGCTTCAACACTCTGTCCTGCTGCAGAGAGACGGGCGTGTCATGTACGTGTGTGTGTGCGGGGAGTCTAAAGGAGTATTACGATACCATGTAGACTGTATTTATTTATAGCCTACCTCTTCCCTTTCAATTTGGAAAGCGATATCACATGCGATCATCTCAAGCATACATGCGCACATTGCACAGGACACACGTGTACTGTATATACAGGTGGTTCAGTCTCAGAAAGAGCCCAGAAAATTGCCTCATGGGCCCCCTGCCACACCCCCCTGTTAAACTCTATGTTTCACTTTCTTCTTGAGTCAGGGCTAAGTGACACCTATGCACTGAATCCTCAGCAGGTGCACCTCCCTCTCCTCTCCTCTCATCTCCTCACTCACTCCATGTCCCTGAGTGACCCAGTGCCACATTCTAGCGCTGCACCGGTGCCAGCAGCAGCAAATTAGACACCAGCACCCCCTCCTGATATGTACTTCTCTGTCCTACATCCATTATTTTTAGCTAGGATCCAAGCCTCCATCTACACTTAATATGGGAAAAGAGTGCCTCATATCCGCAGCCACCTCTAAATCCATCATATCACCCTTTCTTCAAATGGCGGAAGGCAGACGACCTCAACACACACACACACACACACGCACGCACACAACCCATCCTTCTTTGTGTCTTTATTCCCTGCACCTCCATCACTGTCTTCCCCTCTTCACAATCTGGATGGAGAGAGAAAGAGAGAAGGTTCATCCTCATCTCCTCACTCCACCCACTTTGACAGGTCTGCAACACACACATATGCACTCCAACACACACACAAAGCTGTAACCCTAGCAACCAAAGCGGCCCCCGCCTCATCCTCCCCATGCTCGGTAACACCCTCAATCGACAGACACTCACACCTATGTCAAACTTAGCCCAGCCCCTCTTGCACCCTGTGCCCCACTGCCTGTTGCCCATGTGAGGTTTTTAATAAGGTGGATGCAGGAGTTGGTCTTGCTCTCTTCTGGGTGACGCGGATTGGAAGGGGTTCTCCATAGTTTTACCAAACTTTTATATTTTTTGTCCACCCCCCCCTTCGTTTACTTTCTGAAACTACAAATCCATCTACATTATCTTAGAGAGGAGCCATGAAGTGGACCTGGGTGCTTGTGGCAGTCTTGCTGTCCTTTGGGGGGCTATCATTGGGCAAGGAGAGCTTGGACTTCCCAGAGTATGATGGAAAGGACCGTGTCCACGACCTCAACGCCAAGAACTATAAGTCTGTGATGAAGAAGTACGATGTCATGGTGGTGTACTACCATGACCATCCCGGATCCAGCCGCGTCGCCCAGAGACAGTTTGAGATTGAGGAGTTGGCCCTTGAGGTGGGTTGAGATGGGGGCTATGGGCAGATTAAGAAAGACAGTTTACTGATGAGGAAGCAGGATAACTAGAGCTGAATTTAGAGTGCACAGTAAACAGTGTTGTTGCTGTTTGGAGGGCTCTAGTGGAGTTTTGATCTTTGTACAGACTTTAAATTATGCAGGTGTGAAGTGTGTGACAGGAAGCTGCTGATCAAGAAACGTTAATTTGACATATAAAATTAAGATATGAATGAAAAACGTAACAAGGGATTATTATGGTAGACATCATAGTAAAGGAGAGAGAATATTTGTCAAAACCATTTTTATGATGTGAAATGCGAAATTGAACACATCTTGGAAAAGTGATGCTACAAGGTGAAAAATAGCTTTGCTGGATTGAGAAATGCTGATAAGTGAAGTCCCAAAATTGTGTCACAAGCTTGTGGTGTGTCATCAGTGTCGTCCATCCGAGGCAAAGAGCTGAGCTGTGAGGACCCAAGATATCATTCATCCTGGCAAAGGCTGAGCTTGTGTACATTACGCTTGTGTGTGCGTGTGTTTGGGAGTTGATGCACTTACCACACCTCTCTCAGTGTGCCTATCACGCCTCAGGCCTCATGCAGTTTCATCACATTCCTTGCAGAGGCATTACATCATCGTTCAGGACAAAGCCTGCAGGTTTCAGGACCTCGTTGGTTCTCAGTTTTCTTAAGTCACCACATTTTCTAGAAAAAGTTATATTTGTAGTTTTGTGTTTGTCAGTTTGACGCACATATATACGAGCGAGGAGCGAAGGGGAAACATCTTCACACACAGTATAGACCTAACTGGGTCTCAAACAAACACAGGAAAGACTGAAGTAACATCAGTTAGTGAAAGTTGTAGTTCCATTAAAAGGTGATGGGAGTGACAACTGATTCATACACTGGATCATGTGGTAACTATAGTTTACAGCATTTGGCATGGTAACTTCTCAGTGCAGAGGAAGGGCTGCTACCTCAACACCTGATGCATGATTGCATGTTTTGAGGGAAGCTTTCAGGCAGTGCTGGTGGCTCCATTTAGAGTGGACACGCACTTCTGACCAACTTCAAAAACAGATTTAGACAGTTAGTCAGTTTGGGAGTTGATACTGAGAGTAAAGGTATTAATACTCTGAGTAAAAAATTCTTTACAGTTTATTACGAAAGGAATTTTGGTAAAACATTTTGCACAGTAACTTAATCTGTTAATTGATAAATTATGGATCTATCTTATCTTGTAAGGTCAATGAAATAACTGAAAAGGAAGGAGGCAGTCATACAATTGTAGATAATTATAGAAAGGAAAACACCAATAACAGAAACACAGAGAGTGATGCTGCTCTCCTTAACATATCACATCATCTCATCGCTGCCGGTGTCTCTGTATGGGAGCGTTAGGGCTCAGCCTTGGGGGCTGGAGGCCAGCACTGGAAGTTCTGGCACCAGTATTGCCACCTCAGCTCTGCGCTGTGATTGACACTTGCAGTACTGTACTTGTCAGCGGATCCCAGAGCGCTGAGCATCACTGCCATCTCGCCAAAATAGTCCCTGGGCTGGTGTGGCTTCTGGCGCTATATATATATCCCAAGCTGCTTTTGTGGTGGCTCGAGCTCCTTGAGGGCTTGTGTTTCTCCTTCTGAATGTATTATGATTTGCATTTGATGGAGTTTATTAATAGTTACAGACAACAGCAAAAAGGCTCGACATCTCAGAGGTCAAGGCTCCCCAAGGGTTATGCAAGTTATATTGAAGTATGACATGATGAGAGGGAGGAGGCCATAATAAAGTGCCTACCTCGTTTGAATGAAACTGACGTGTTAAAGTGGCCAAATGCTGTGACTGCGGTCTTTGTTTTTTAGGAATTTAATTTAGATCTGATGCTTAAGAACTGCTCACCAACAGATCAAATTACACTTCGTTATGATACGTTTGAATTTTTTGCAAATATGTATGTCTCAGTGAACCACTACAAAATAATAGGATTTTGAAATGAGACATGTTGTATAGTTGGAAAACATTTAGATATCAAGTTATGAAATGCCATCCCACACACCGAGGCTGTTGGTTTAACTTTGCCGTGTAGTTGGGCTGGTTCAGTTTCTCTGAAGAAATGATATCAGTCACATTACTGCAGCTACACATTCTGAATGCCAAGGTCCACAGACAGCTTTGCATGATTTATATTTGGAGTACGAGCAGACGTGAAACTCAGGGAAAGTTTAATATTGCATCTAAAGAAAACAGCATAAAAAGATGCCACTGGGTAAACAGAGAGGAAAACAAATGTATTCTGATGTAAATACATATAGCTACCTGTAATTTATCTCTTCCTTGCAGATTTGTGTCAGTTTTATTAATCTGGTTATACAAGAAAATAGAAAAAAACATCTCAGTCACTTGCCCTTTAAAAGTTTATTTTAGACTGCTTAAATGCCAAAAGGTTGATCTGCAACAAAATATAGCGCAATACAAAAACACTTAAGCCATGCTAAAAACCAAAACAACATACTGAAAATTTGAAATTGCTTTTGTAAAATAGATATATTTCTATTTGTATATGCTTTTACAATATACATAAGTTAAAAATTTGTATTTTTCATATTTCAACCTAAGTGCTGCTAATATACACATGCTAAACTGCTTTGCTGTGCCCCACCCGCCTGCAACTACGATCAAATTAAAAGAAATGCCAAGAATTATCTGCACAACAACCTGCAAGACAGCCTGGTTAGTCAAACTATTTATGCCAGTAAAAGCAGCTGCTCGAGATCTCTGACACCCGCGGGCACATATGCGCGTCTGTGTGTGTGTGAGTGGGTGCGCGTGTGTGTGCTTTTTACCCTACAAACACACTGAGACAACCCTCAAACCACTTCCTCAATGCAGGCAGCCTGTGAATGTGGCACTGCCATTGGTGGAACCAACTGTCAGTCATGAGGTTCAAGTTTCATACAGATTTAGAAAGTGCACAAGCAGCGCTCTGAAAAGCAGGCTTTTATGGTAATGAAGCCACTGAGTGAGACAACTTTGTCAAAAAGGCGTAAATGCACATGAGATATGGACATGAGCACTAATTGTGCTGCACGCTCATACAGGCACGTGTTCTCATGTTTTATAGACTTACACTACAGTGACAAATCATGTCCACGGTTATGTGACAGTATATTTGTTTTACAGCTTGCAGCCCAGGTCCTGGATGAGTTTGATGATGAGGATATCGGAGTCGGCCTCATTGATGCAAAGCAAGACAAGGCTGTTGCAAAGAAATTAGGTAAACGCACAACAGAATACACACAGCTGCACACCCTTGTAACTTAGGTCTTCATGCAAAATGAGAACAGTATGAGCCAAAATAGTAATCTGCAATAGTTGGATAGGGCCTCCTTTATTTAAATGTTTCCTGTTCTTATACAAAATATATGTAACAAATGTGAAAAGCATGAGGCCAAATAGTGTAATTATCAAATATGCTTACTGTGGTCCAGGCTCCAGGCTAAAAACACTTACTGTTTGTCCTCAGGCCTTGAAGAGTCCGACAGCGTCTACATCTTCACAGACGATGAAGTCATAGAATATGATGGCGAGTTCGCAGCTGACACCCTTGTGGAGTTCATCTATGATGTTCGTGAGGATATAATCTCCCAGTTAATAGCCTGCCTTGTTTTAGCCAAAAAGAAAAGAAAACTCCCTGAAACCCAGTATGCTTTTGCCAAAGATGACCCACTGATTCTAACTCTGGCTTCTTCTTCTCCTTGCCACCTCCGACCCTACTGTCTCCGCCCTTTCTCCTCTATGACCCTCTTTTCCTTCACAGGTTCTTGAGGACCCAGTGGAAATTATTGACAATAGTAGGGAACTGAAAGGCTTCGAAAACGTCGAAGAGGACATCAAATTGGTGGGCTACTTTAAGAGTCACAAGTCAGAACGTAAGAATCTGTACTGTGATGGCATGATAACTTGTTGCTTGCTTTTCAAAATATTTGCTCTTTGCTCTTATATCAGGCAAGTGCAACACAGACCAGCCCACAGTGCTTGATATAACATTAAGCTGCAGACTGATTTGATGTTTTTAGGTGATTTTTTAAATCAGCACACTAGAAGCTAAATTAATAAATAAAGCAACAAGTCTGTATCCTTAGACATTTCATACAGGGGCTGATGTACTAAATCAAACTGATGGATGCCTATGAAATTTCAGATTTTGAGGCTTTTGCTGATGCTGCTGAAGAGTTCCATCCTCACATCAAGTTCTTTGCCACTTTCAATCCCAAGGTGAGTACTGATAATTTCTTAACATAAATTTGATCAGACATACTCAGAACACTGTTGTGAGACTTGAAGAATATAAATAAACGTTTGAAATCTTGCGTGGTGGGTCTACATCTACATACTCAAAAAAATTTTTAAAAGCAGGGGGGCAAAAATCGAGCCTTGAGGCACTCCGCAAGGAAGCTTAGACCTCTTTGACATTGAAAATTGTTAAACACAAAATGTGATGTATGAATATGAATTACGCATCTTGCAAAACACTTAAAAAGCATTTTCATGCAATGCATTTCGTGTATTATACATATAATATATACAATACAATATTAAATATTACATTTTGTCATGTCCTGTAGCAGAACCTTTAAACCTAATTCTAATCCTATACACCATGGAAATATCTCTACATATATTAGGTCTTTAGAAACATAATCAGCTGACCTTCACTGTAGCCTTGTGTTAAAATGACAATTTTATAACCCTTAAAGCTGATGTAGCTCTTGATGTGGCCTGTAGTTTGCACTTACCATGTTAACATCCTTATGCTTTGCGGGTCCTTTGTACTGTTTTGCGGGTTCTAATCCTTTGGTTGTGTCTGACAGGTTGCCAAGGCTCTGGAGTTGAAGCTTAATGAGGTGGACTTCTATGAACCCTTTATGGATGATCCAGTCGTCATCCCAGGAAAACCTTACAGTGAGGATGAGCTGGTGAAATTCATTGAAGATAATGACAGGTAAGTATTCCTAAATGACAATGATGCCATCAGGTAAAACCTTAATCTTCCATGGTCAAATGTATAAACTCTTATTTCTCTGTGCTTTTCAAGACCAACCCTGAGGAAGCTGCAACCACACAACATGTATGAGATCTGGGTAAGAATGTGAAAACCTTTAATAAATCACAATAAATGACATATGTTCAACTCTTCTTCCTAAAGTTTCTGAAACTGCAACTTTACTAAGTTCATCCTAGCGAGTTCACTTTGTCTTAATTCTTTCCGCAGGATGACGATGTTGATGGTGAACATATCATTGCTTTTGCAGAGGAGGCTGACCCAGGTAACAGAGCTCTACATTTACTGTAAAATGTTGACAGAAACAAATCAAAAAAATGATGGAATCATCACCAATAGCAAACCAGGACAGTGTTACATGGGGCACCAAAGAGTTGGTGGAGGCTTTTGCATGGTGATGATGGGAGTTCAAGCCAAATTTAGTCAAACTGTCCCAAACAGCTGTAGTCATTTTCCTCTCCAATCCTTAGACGGTTTTGAGTTCCTTGAGATCCTGAAGCAAGTTGCCGAGGATAACACAGACAACCCTGACCTCAGCATTGTCTGGATTGACCCTGATGACTTCCCTCTGGTAAGAAAATAACAGTGCAATATATGCTGAGCTAAACTCTTTGTAAGCTTAATTCTTTATAAATGACACATGAATTTGCCTAACCCTGGCTGGAAACAGAACATATCTTATTGTCTTTATTTCGACTCCAGCTTCTGCCACACTGGGAGAAGACCTTCGGAATTGATCTGTCCCACCCACAGATTGGTGTTGTCGATGCTGATGATGTGAGTAATGTTTTTGGTAGAGTGCGTCACCATTTGTATGTATTGCTGCACTCTGTTAAACATATACAACCCTGCAAAGTAGATGGATTCACGAAACTAAATGAACCATGAATCCATCTTGCCAGAGTTCAGGTTGTGCGTTTGTGGCTGGATCATCATCGTCCTATGAAGAAATACTAGCGGTTACCAATGTGGTTTAAGGTTGATAGTGACAATCAGAAGTAACTATTTTTTTTGAAACAACAATTCCAACAGATCTGATTGGTTGAAGTTAGCCTGCGATAGACAGTGATAGAGAGATGTTTCATCCAATCACCTGCCATGTATTTTATCAAAGTGCCTGCCCTTTTCCAAAGAGTTTCAGAGGGAGCCTTTCTGGATGTTTTTTTTACAGCTGGTCAGGTTGTTATATATATACACAAGTCTGGATTATAAAATGGCAACTCCAACTGGAAGTCCTGTTTGTTTCTGTGGATATTCATTTGTTGTAATTTACATAACCACAACTTTGTTCCAAACCAGAACACACGACTTGAATGTAACAGTTGCAATTATGACAACGATATTTTTGGCTACTTGAAATCTTACCTTGTTAAATCTTTGTTGTGATCGCTTGCAGTTTTCATCTTCACTACCTTTGCAGGTGCATTGCTCAGGTCCTTAACCCCAGCCCGCTGTTGGTCGGAAAAGCACCGTCTATGTGTGTCCTGTGCACAATAAAAACAAAATAACCTGTGGAAATAACTGGTCCATAGAGCGACTAGTAGTGAAGGATTTCACAGGGTACCTTTAAGACAATGAGAGAACCGACTGCTGAATTGCTTTTATGTTTTATTTGTTCTCCTTCACTCCGCAGGCTGACAGTGTGTGGATGGACATGGATGATGGTGAAGACTTGCCAACTGTAGACGAGCTGGAGGACTGGATTGAGGATGCTCTGTCAGGTGAAATCGATCCTGATGATGATGACGATGATGATGATGATGATGACGATGATGACGACGACGACGACGACGATGATGACGATGACGATGACGACGATGATGACGACGATGATGATGATGACGACGATGACGACGATGATGATGATGATGATGATGACGATGACGATGACGACGACGATGACGACGATGATGACGATGATGATGATGACGACGATGACGATGACGACGATGATGATGATGATGATGACGATTATTAAATCATTAAGTCATAAGTTACTCTTTAAGTCTGACCAATGCAGTTTCAAGAGTCATCATCAATAACTCTGTCATATCATCCTCTTTTGTATTTAGTTCTTATTTTGAACTTGTCACACATCTTTTCATCATCCTCTCTCTGCATCGCACCAGAACAATATTCCATGACTCGTTTATCCCTCTCCCCTACACATTCACTAATCCTCCATGTAACAAAAGTACTTTTAAAATCCCACAGTGCATTTATGTAACACTGTCTGGTACAATAAAAAATTAAATTCTCTCAAAATCTTACCATCTACTTCTATTGATTTTCAGATTATTCAATTTTTTTAATTTTCCAAAGAGGGGTTGCAATGTTGTATGCATTATGTCTGAGTCCATCTGTGGAGTCTGTTGTAGTTTGAATGTGTTTTATTTGTTCACTTATTTTCTTGTTTGCCCCTGTATGGAAACAACTGAAGTCAGATCCAAGGGTGCTAGCAGGCTTTTCTGACGGGTCTTAAGTATCACCAGCCTACTCTGTGAAATCAATGTAACGCTGTACACTGAAAGTGCTGTACATCATATGGATGTTTTCTACGATGATGAAATATGACAACAGCCATATTCTATTTTTGTAACAAGAGAAATTTAATTAACTGTAAAGTCTTAAATAAATGACAGCTTGGACAGAAACCCCATTACTGTAGAGTTTTTTAAAAGTGTGTGTGTTGTTTGTGAGAACAAAATAGAAAATAATAAAATAAGTACTAAAAGAAATAGAAAATTTAATGATATAAGTATACCTGTGTATATCCAGGCTACAGTTCTGGACAGAGGACAGTACAAAAAATGCTTGTACACACAAAGTATAGCTTTAAGAGAGACGTTTACCTTTGGTACTCCCTGGTGGTAGTATCAAAGAGTATAAACAGAGCGGACAGCAGTGCATGCTGACATTCAACCAGTTTTCACTGATTTGGCTCTTTTAACCTGCAAAGCCTTACACCGTCAGGATAGTTTTAAAACTATCATGTAATAAAAATAAAAATCTGAATATTGCAGCTTTAAAATAAGGAATAAAGATTACATAATGAATCACAAATGTGTTTTCTGTAAAGCGATGACCAGCTTTCTGCATGTAATTGCAGGGTTTTGACATGAAACCAGAAAGAAGACTTACCAAACAGCTCTACGGTAACAAAAAAGGAGAGCATTTAATGCAAAATGGTGCACAAAGGCACCGCTTCGAGGCAAAAAGAACACAAAAGTGAGCTGCAGTGACAGCTGCTCAGGTTCAGACTGCCATGCATTTCATGCTCATGGTGCCCTTTCTCAAGCAGCATCCAACTGTAGCTGTAGACACATTTTCCCATCAAACTGCACATTAAAAAAAACTGTTTATGTGGAAAATGGCGATCACATCAATCTAACTTTAGGCCTGTGTGTATGGAAGTTTTTACAAGACCAGGCCAGAGGTCTGGCAGCATCCACAACAGCTGGAAGACTTAAAGTCCCAGTGGGAGAAGACACAATTTACAAGCAGTTTATATCATTGTCACATGCATCAAGTTCAATTTCACATTACATTTTTCTGACAGACAAAGTGACCTGCTTCACAGCCTTACTGGAAATTTGTGCAAGAAGCTCTGATCAGTGGAGGGACTGGACCAAAAACAGTATTTTTCTAATAAAAAATCGTATCGGTTTAATCAGCAGGATAAAAAAGGGTAGAAGTCTGAGGTGTGAGGTGACAGCAGCAAAATATTTCTGACAGCAAATCTTCAGAAAAAAAAACATCATCTTTCCCATTTTCTCATCCTCTGGAGACAAAGAGAGTTCCAGTTACTCCCCTAACATAAAAAACATCTGCATGAGGTAAACAATGTGACCTGAGACTTTCACTGGAACAATACTCTAAAGCATCTCATGTGTTGCACTAGCATTAGTGAATGGATGGATGTCTCTGCCACATAGGATCTCATATATATATATATATATATATATATATATATATATATCCTTTAACGCCAGATTAAAACTATGAAAAGCGTAGACTTGAGATATAAAACTGAAAAAACACACACACACACACACACACACACACACACACACACACTCAAGCAGTGGACACCAGACGAGTGGACCCAGGAGGAACCTTCATGGGAGGACAAACCCCTGCATGGGATGTACCACCGACAGATATCAGAAGTGGCTGACATGGAGAAATCCTACCAATGGGGCGGTGAGGCTGGAATGAAAGATACACTGAGGCGCTCATCATGGCAGCACAGAACAGGCCCTGAACACAAGAGCGAGCAGAGGCCCAGATATACCACACCAGGCAAGACCCAAGGTGTAGGCTGTGCAAAGAGGCCCCAGAAACAGTCCAGCACATAACGGCAGGATGTAAGATGCTGGCAGGAAAGCATACATGGAATGCCATAACCAGGTACGCATAGTGTACACAGAAACATCTGTAGAGTTTGGGCTGGAAGTCCCAGATTCAAGTGGAACACTCCAAAGGTGATAGGAGAATGAGCCAAGAAGATCCTATGGGACTTCCAGGTACAGACTGATAAGATGGTAATGGCTAACCAACCGGACATTGTAGTGGTGGACAAGATCCAGAGGAAAGCCGTTGTGGTGGACATCGCAATCCTGCCGATGGTAACATCAGAAGAAGGAACATGAGAAGCTAGAGAATACCAAGGCCTGAAGGAAGAACTGAGAAAGCTCTGCAGGTGCACATCAGTGGTGCTCTGTGGTGATTGGGGCACCTGAGCAGTGGGACCCCAAACTGGCAGTGGCTACAACAGATCCCAGGAAAGACAACAGACATCTCAGCCCAGAAAAGCGCAATACTAGGGACATGTAAGATACTGCGCAGAACCCTCAAGCTCCCAGGCCTCTGGTAGAGGACCCGAGCTTGCAGAGGAGGAACCGCCCGCGGAGGGCGAGATGGGAATTTTTTAAATATATATATATATATATATACACTAATAATGCACGAAAAATGATTTTTCACACTACTTTGCACAAACCCCATTATTTTAAAACAGCAGGGCTGAAAGCTATATGATTCCATAAGCTATATGATATGATGAACTATCTGCAACTGTCCTCAGCAGGCATCTTTTCATCAGGACACTTTAACAGAGTTGAGTTAAACCACATCCAATACCTCCACACAGCTACAGTCACAAATACCTATAGCTGCATTTACAGTTTAATCTCTCCTTTTCTTCTCCTGGTTTCTCTTTCTGGATTATGCATGGGTTAAAAAGCCCTGGCCGAATGCAGACATGACCTGTGCTCTCCTTTGACAGTGTCTGACAGCATTAGGGAAAGGATCCTCTCGGAGATGGACCTTATGTTTTAAAAGTAAGAACCTTTTACTCTTCTTGAAATCAGAAACAGCCATTGTAGCGCTCCATTACAATCCACCAAATTCCAGACAAATAATAATTTTAACACTATACCACACACTTCTTTCAAACCTTACAGAAACAAACTAAAAACTCAACAAAAATGTCTCAGCCCATGTTTCCTCTATTCTAACAACCAACAGCTCTGGTTTGGGCAAAATAATCAGACAAAAGGGAGGAAGCAAAGGAGGGAACAGTGTGTAGAGCAAGAATGTTTTCACATTGGTGAGATAGAGGTTTTACAGTTGGTGATTGTTGGAACAGTGACAAGACTAACGAAGGGGTCTTGGAGTCTTGAGTTTTGAGTCTCTTTCTTCTATTTCTGGTTGAAAAAAGCACATTACTTTAAAAAGTAAACGTATATCATTGTGAGAGCGTTTTTCACAATGATATGACACTTAGAATAACAATCCTGCCTGTCAATCGCAAGAAAGGGCAGTTAGTGAATGTACTTTCACAGATGCAATTGTCCATGAGAATGCATTGCATGCTGATTGCAGCCTGTTTGGCGACTGCCAGCAATGACAAAAACTGCTGTCTGCATCAGTCATCTGGGCAAAAATTTTGAAAAAATATGGTCAAAGTTAAAAACACACATAATGTTTGCCATGATAAGTAATTCCATAGTTTAACTTCCTGTTTTGATATTCAAATTAAAGAGCCCTTATAATGGACAAAACTTTTAATTTTCTTCAAGACTTTTTCTAAAGAACATTTAACAGAAGCACAAAGTGAGCGGGGTAAGGCTTTTAAAAATGAGAGAATTGTTTTTGTTCCCGCCTCTCTCATCTAGTGATGTAAATGGCTGATCCCTCACTGTGTAAGGCGCGCGTGCGCTGACACGAGCCACGCCCCTTCTTTCTGCGAGCCATGTGGCTGTCTTTAGTAAATAAAGGTCTCTGCTAGTTTTTACGCTGAGATCTGCACGGAGCGGCTAAAATGTCGACGGGCGTCGTGAACCTCCAGGCGCAGGTGGAGTCGGTGCTGGGAGCGCTGGTCAAAGCGGCGACCGTGGAGTTAACCAAACTGTTCGAGAGCAGGTACGGGGCGACGACGGCGCTGGAGGTTGATGCGGGCCGCAATGGAAACATAAAGGAAAATGAAACACTAAAGTCACTGGATTGTTCATCAGCCGAGGACACTAAACGCAGCATCGGAGTGCAGGTGGACGGGGACATTTACAGGACGTTGGATCTTTGTGGTGCGTGTCTTTGAAGATTTAAAGGCTGTGACTTCCTGTTTACGTCCACGGCTAGGCTGCAGGGATCCATGCATGAGTAGCCTGCACGATTTAACTGCACGATGAAATAAGAAACACGGTCTGCCATATATTATATGCAGTCAGCACACACTTAGCGTGATGCACACTTCAGCTTATGCACTTGCACTGTGTTCTTCTGTGGTTGTTGCACCGAACTCCTGCAGGGAGTTCTTTATTGCAAACTCACAAACTCAATGGAGGAATGCATGTCTGTCTTGACCCCCCCCCCCTCTCGACAGGTCTCCCTGTCCCTTTAGATGGCGATTGCAAGCGGGAGTGCACAGAGGAGAAGAAGGAAACGGTGGTGGAGGGGCGCCTCTTTCCACCAGAAGATAATGGCCAAGTTGACCCCGAGTGGTCGCCTCCAAAAGAACAGGTCAGGGAGAACATACAAGCGTGTAAATCATGTGGAGGAAGAGGGGTGAAACTGTTATAGGTTGACTGATATTTAAGTGAACAATTAGTTAATTAAGAGGCTATGAAATAAATCCCGAAATAAACAAACAAGGCAATAAATATATTAATGTAAATGTGCAACAGAAATCATACAGTTGTATAAATAAAACTATGCTTTTCAAAGGACTACTCGTATTTATGTCAGGGGACTTTTGTTTCTACGTTTGTTTCCATCGTTTTACATTCAAATGAATGAATGGGGCATGGTTATCTCTAAGGTTCAGGTCAAAGCAACAGCACCAGCACAGAGCAGCACTGAATATATTCAACAATGAAAATCAAGTGGCTTTCTGGTATTCTCCCTTAGAGATTCTCCAGCTGCTCTGCTTCAGCTCTTGGTGATTTATGGACAGATAGCTGCTCAGAACCGTAACGGAACAGTCTAGTTTGAAGACAGGGAAGAGTCAGAAAATAAATGTAGGGAACAAAAGTCCCCTGAAATACATTTTATTAATTTAATTTTAAATCATTTTTTAAATATCCATTTGCATTTATTGCCTCATACATTTATTTCAGGATATACTGCTGCAGACATTCACTTTACGTTTCTGCTTCAATCAGGTCGTGGCGGAGACTGTGGATACGGTGGAGCTGAGCGGGTTTGAAGCGGCGTCTCCATCTGATGGTGAACCTCAAACAGAAGTGGTGTTGCACGGTAAGAGAAACACCACGGCAGCGAGATGAGATGAAACGCTGAAACACACCGAGAAACAAGACAGTCTGCATACCGGAGACAACAGGGGCAATTTAGACTGCAAAAATTTTTAGGAGGAAGTTGCAACTGAAAACAAGATGTAAGAGACTCATGTGACCATTTTCTAACAACTAGTTGTTTGAGGATCAGCCTGCTGTTTGTATTACATGTGTAACATGGTTCATACTTCCAACAAGTATCAGCCGACAAGCCAGTGATACAAATCACCTGAATTCTGTTTGTGTTAAGCTCTTCCACACAAAGAAACATCAACATGACACATGCCGCTCAGAGACTGGCAGGTGTCCCAGTGGCAGTGCCCCAATGCATGCTGGGATAAGCTCCGGTACCACAGTGACCTTGAACAGGAAAAACAAAACATTATTCAGTGTGAACTGTTCAAACAAATGGATGCATTTCTGTCCAGCTTAAAAGCAGATTTTTTGGCTTTTTACTGACACCTAATGGCAGCTGTGGGGAACTACAGCATGGACAAACACATGACCCCTCCACAGTCCCTGACTGTTTACAAAATCCTAACAGGATCCAGGTTTCTGATTGTCTGCCTGCAGGTGTATGTGTAGGTCTCTCACCATCTCAACTGCTCTGTTCCGCGTGTCTGGAAACCAGGATAAAAGTGTTTACATGCCATAACATCCTGGTCTATTCACATTCAGTCAGATTACAAATTAACAAGCATCCCTGAAATAAGAGTTGAGCGAATTCGAAGCTGAATTAGAGAATGACAGTTGAACTGTCATACAGTTAATAAAATGCATCTTAATCTTTTTCAGTCTCTGCAGGGACATGGACAAAGACATTAAATCGTGGATCCACGCAGAGCTCTCCATTGAAACAGAAGCCCCTCGTGATCCAGCCAGATAAACGCAACAATGTCTCAGAGAAGAAAGTTAAGTTTGTTTGCCCATTGATCCTTAAGCCGGAATCTCCAGCTTCTAAACCCGACGGCTCAGAGAAGCCCGCTCAAGCCGAGCCTCAGCAAGCCTGTGTCAGCACCGCGAAGGGCACCGCCTACAGCCCGTCCCCATCCGATGGAGCCGTGACTCCTGCTCAGGTTGGGGTTTGGGAACGGATCCACGCACCAACGGAGATGAAGAACGATCTCCACATGAGACTGAAACTGACCTCGCCAGACAAGAAACTAATGCGTCCCTGTGCGGTGCAGCTGGTGAACGTGCTCACAGTGTCTGAGTCAGACATGAGGCCTCAGGATGAAGCTGCTAAAGACAACAGTGATAGGCACAAATGTGGTTGGCCTCTGCCCAAAGACCTCCGCCCTCATCAGGGTCTTCACACAGGCCACCGCCTCTGCTGCTTCACCCCCTGTGGAAACGGCGTGTGGCGGCTGCACAAGGTGGTCGCGCGAACCCGCGACGGATACGCTTGCAGCATCTGCAGGAAGACGTTCAAGAGGAGGAAGATTCTCCGGCGGCACGAGCGCTTCCACACCGGGGAAAAGCCATACTCGTGTTCGACGTGCTCAAAGACGTTTGCACTGAGGAAAAGTCTCCGACGCCACATGAGGTTCCACACGGGGGAGAGGCCGCACACTTGCACACAGTGCAGCAAAAGCTTCCGCCTGCGGGACAATCTGAAAGCGCACCTGAGGTTTCACACTGGAGAGAAGCCTTTCAGCTGCACCACTTGTGGCAAGATGTTCAGGATTATGAGGAATCTGGAAAAACACAGATGTGGATTCTTTGTTCCCTCATTCAGGACAATTGCGGGCTTGTAGCTGTCGAAACAGTGGCTGGCTGTTGTGGTTGAGCCATTACCTACCTCAAACTGAAAACGCTCCTTTTGTAGAAAACTGTCACGCGGTTTGTGATGATAAAAAAAAGTCAAAGCTCTGTTATGCCAGAAAGTATACATCTATTTTGATGAACATTAAAAAAGGATTACAGTATGGTTTGATATGCTACTTTTTTATACTGCTGATGTTTTGTCTTTTTTTTTTTTTTTTCTTATTTCTTGTTTTTGTTCTTGTCCTTGCCATATTTTATGGACCAATACAGGACCAATATTAAGAGCTGTACAACTACTTGACTCTTTAAAGCATTAAACCTTCTGGGAAACGTGACACATTCTGAAAGGAATTCCATCCACCTTGCTCAGTAAACCAGGTATACTACATACATGCTGAAATACTCCTTCCGCTTCTTGGAAATATGTGTTCCCAACTGTTTATGAGAAAACTGAGTAAAATGTTAATGATTTTCAGGTTACAGATAGATGATAATGTGGTCTTTGTTTGAGGAAATATACAAATCCTCACCTACTAACCTTTCGTCTGTCAGTGTTATATATAAATACTGCAACTAAAGCTTGTTTTTTAATGTTCTTTATATTGTGCTGTTTTGTTACTTTATACTGCTCACCGTTTTACTTTTTTGTCGTTCTTTTCATGACCTAGCGCTCAAGAATCCTCCACTCTGATTGTTCAAGAAATCTGGTTTCAATGTCAAATTGGATTGAACGTACATATGGTCGAACAAAGGCGAACTCATGCTCCGTTTTTGAAATAGTGTTCTGAAAACAGGTACTCTACAGTGACAAACGTCTGTGTTCGTCTTTTAAACGTCTGATGCTTAATAATGTTTTTCTTTTGTATTCATTAAAAAAAGAACAAATAGCGTCATTATCGTGTGTGAATTCACAACACATTCAACATTCGGGATTACGACTTTCTAATGAAGCTCCGGATATGAATTTTAGTTTAATTTAGTTATTCATCACATTAGAACACTCTGAAATGCAGGGTCAGCGTGTTTGCAATCCACAGATATATAAATGTACAGAGGAGTTTCAGTGTTTTTACTACCAATACCTTTTATACTTACAGTCTAAGACAAAAAGTATATTTTTAATCAATCAATCGTTTTATTTCCTTCTCATTCAATATGGAAATATTGAACTGATATTGATTGGGAATAATGTGTTTCCCCGGAGTACCCACCATGTTTTGAGAGATGTTAACAGGAAGTGTGAAGTTGCCATGCAGTTAGTCAGATGCATGGTTGTATAATGAAAACATGAAGGTCCTGTATCACACCCTCGCTATTGTCTAGTAATATAAATATATGATCCATTTACGTTTTTTTTTTAATATTCACATTTTGGTTAGTCTACGCCATTAAAGATGCTAAACTAGCTGTTAGCGGTCCTGTTTAGGCTGTAACCATGGATATGAGCAGGTCCCTGACGACAATCACAGCAAAAACTAACTACGTCACCGTAAGTTTGTCATATATAAAGATGGCGTTTTGCGTTTTGAGGGCATTAATGGACCTTCAGCTTGGTGGACACAGGAGACATCGAAACAATACGCCAAGTGAGTAAGTCAATACGCATTTACATAAATTACGGCTCGAGACAGGAGTTAGGAGGGTTAAATATTTAAATTGTCGACCATGAACAACCTTACACGGCGTTTGCGCGGGCGTGAGATTAAAAAAATAAAGCATTTTATACGTTGTTCACCCCGTAGAAACAGAAATACATTGGTGCATTGCATGACACTACACTGATATATAGTAATATTTAACTGTGACACTGTTACACAGCTTATAGAACACCTTTACATTAATATTAAGGCCAATATGCTTTTTAGTTGTACCACATCAGTCACCATGAACAAGGAGAGGGACTGGGCCGAGACATATTACCATTATTAAGGCATTATTAAAACTTTCATCTGTGGTCTATCCAGCCAAGAAAAAGGTTTAAGGTTTTGGGGTTTTTTTTTATTTCTTTATGAGTAAACTGTGGTAGCTTTAACAATTATTTTCTTATTTTAATCATAATTTTACATCGTTGGATTGAACTTTCCAATTGATATCTTACATTTAGAAGCCGAGTTACTCTGCCCCGCCGCCCCTTAGGCCCCGCCCCCAACAGGAAGTACAACTATTAAGGCAGCAGTGCTTTCACTTTTTGTAATGTGGGTACTGAAGATAGAAGAAACACCGAGGCCTTTACTCAGCTTTGACTTAAAGGTAGGAATCATTTCACCGATCCACCAATGCTCCAGTGATCTTACACTAAGGATGATGGGTTATTCATAACAGACGAAATAGGCAGTGTTTACAGAGGCAGCAGCCCAGTGCTGTCCAGACTCTGCAGTTAACTCTGCCCTGTCTGCTCTTTTCATGCTCCCCGTTTGAAAAAGAGGGCTCAAGAATGGACAGGAGAACAAAGCTTGAGGAGATGCTGACCTGCCCTGTGTGCCAGGACATCTTCACAGATCCTCGGCAGCTGCCGTGTGGACACAGCATATGCATGGCCTGCCTGGAAAACATGATGGATCATTCTTCCGGCATACCATTCCGTTGCCCAGACTGTAGGGGATATTTTGGAGCGATCATTGGGGTACAGAAGAGCTACACGCTGGTCAACATTGCAGAGGAATACAGGCTGAGCAGGAAGAGGAGGGTATGTATGAGCACTTTTTTTTACCTACTGCTGCTTTAATTGTGCCTCTTATAGGTTGTAGACAATAAATAACTAGTTGTGGAATGTAAAAAATAATCCCCAAAGTGGAGTAACGTCTCTTCCACCTCTGAATATCTGATGTTTGTAAGCAGGACGAGTTGACAAAAAGTGTGAACTGTGACTGCTGCCTGGAAAAAACCCCAGCCTTTAAAACTTGCCTGAAGTGTGAGGTGTCACTGTGCAAGCAGCACATCAAGGATCATCTGGAGCTGCCGGCATTCACGGGACACCCCTTGGTGAAGCCTCTGGGTGACCTCCAGGAGAGGAAGTGCCCAGAGCACAAGGATGAGGTGCTGAGGTACTACTGCAAGTCGTCCAGGCGCTACATCTGCAACATGTGCGCTCTGGAGAGCAAGCAGCATGACCTGGCCACTGAGACATCCAATGTCCTGAGGAGACAGCTGACTGTGAGTTTTTAATAACACACTTTAACCCTGTATTACACAGGGAAAATCTTGTTATTATAAAGCAATTAAGTAAGAAAACATTAGGTTGGGCTTATATGAAAAGATGTGATTTCTTGTAAACTGAGCGGGAAGTCCTACTGCTGGGATGAAACCGGTTTTTCTGGTTCTCAGAATCCTATAGTGTGAACCTCACCTGTCCTCGCAAAGTCTTAACTTCCTAACTGTTTAGCCCCGTGGATGAGTCATGCTGTGAGGAATCCCCCTTGGAACTTTATTTGGAATTCTAAAAGGGAGTCACAATTTTTTATAGATAACAAAAACAGTGCAGTCATAAAACACATGGACTTGAGGGTTTTAACAGTGAAACATCACGTAGCTAAGGATGAACTGGAGAGAGCAGGCACAGAATTATACGATGGAACTAGTTTGTACAATAAGTTGAGTTTTCTTCCCCAACAGGAGTACATGGACCAGTGCTTCAAAATGATCAAGGACCAAATGTCAGAATCCAATGACACTGTAAAAAAACTGCAAAAGGAAATCCGAGATGAAGTACGCTTCCTTTACTAAATTCTCAGCATCTCACAGTGTTCCAGCTTTTTTTTACATCTAACATGCATTTTCTTCCCGACAGAAAGAGAGGGCGAAACCTGCCAACTCATCGCTCAACTGTGTCACTGTGCTGCTGCTCTGTCTGTGGTTCATTGTTCTGTATTACGGTAAGAGAACGCCAAGCCCTGGTATCGTCAGTGTTTGTCTTGTATGCGTGAACCTGCGCTCACTGTCTGTCGTCGTTTCTAACCAGCCTACAACTACTCTGTGGAAAACCAGGCACTAACCGTGGCGCTGAACAAGCAGCAGACCCGCGTACATCACATTTACTCCACCATTGCAGGTAAAAGAGCTGGTTTCAGATCCCAGCTGCTGCCAGCTCACATGACCGCAACATAAACAGGGGAATTCAGCAACATGTGATTCAATTAGAACCCATGGTAAGACGTACGCGCACACAGAGTGCTGAGTTCAGCACATGTCGGCTTTCATGAAGTGGGATGTGTGCCAGCGGCAATGTGAATAAGGAGAAGCCTCTCCTGGTTCTGTCTGAGGGTAAATAGGGTATAGGAATGCGGGGACGAGGGGTGTTATAAATTACATTTTAGATGGGAGTAAGAGAAAGAAACAGATGCATTTACAGAGGAAAGTTCACTGAGACCTGAATTTTTGAGCTGGAAAGAAAATAGAGCTTTTCACTGTAGAGGGGCCCCCTCGAGCCCCTAACCCCCACCCCTGTAGGAACTCAGCTAATCTGTACAATTGTTCCATTTCTTCCAATGAAAAATTCTTCCAAATAACCTTTCTTATCATTCCTTCATAGAACTCTTGGTTAAGCATCAAAAGAGAAGCCAGATGCCTTCAGTGCCAGAGGAGAAAGGTACAAAATCATCCGTTGCAACACGGCATCAGAGCGGAAATGAAAGGCTATCAGAGAGAACTTGTGGTGGAGGTGCTGTCAGATTTTAAAGGTGTTTCTCTGTCAACTAAGTTGCCTTAATAGTCACTGGTGAACGCAGTTTGGTGTCCGACTGCTTGGACTCAGCGGCATTTACCACAGATTTAGCTTTACCTGATGTTCAGTGATGAAAGATGAGAGTTTGCATATAAATACTGATTGTTGTCCAGAGTCCCAAATGCACAGAACAGATGTGCCGTGAAGGCCAGCGGCACAGCAATGTACTAAACAAATACTGAGGATCAGGATGTGAAGCGAAACTATGGAACTTTTGCTGAACAGCAACACAAGCGAGAGCTACAGGATTATTGTTAAAACAGGATGCAACAGTGGCAAAAGTACAAGATGAGTCATAAAGTCAACACTCTAGTATTAGCCACCATATCAGCTGGAAAACCCCCCGAGTGCAGAGGGTTTACTGATTCCCACTTCAATTTCTAATAGGCATGCGTTATAAATTGGGGTTGCATCAAAGTTGTGTATTTAAAAAGAAATGATCGATCTATCTGTCTGTCTGTCTGTCAGGAATGCTCATGCTGGATGTGGACACAATCAGCCCTTTCCTTGGAGTCTCTGCTGACCTCCTCACAGTAGAGAGAGTGAAAACCAAGTTAAGCTACCCCAGCAGTAAGAGCCGCTTCGATGAAGCCCCGCAGGTCCTCTCTGCACAGTGCTTCGTCACTGGTACCCACTTCTGGGAGGTGGAGGCTGAGGGATACTGGGACATTGCTGTGTCCTACAAGAGCATCCAGCGGAAGAGCAGGAACAGTGCCTTCGGAAACAACGCAGAGTCCTGGAGCCTCACGCACAATGGCAAGGGCAAGCTGTTTGCCTACCATAACAAAGGAAAAACGATTCTCTCTGGGACCTTGCAGAGCACCCGCATAGCAGTGATGGTCAGTTTTGAGAGAGGCAGCATCACATTCAGCACTGTGGAGCCCAAGGTCAAGCTGCTGCATGAGTTCAAGGCTGAGCTGGCACAGCCACTGTGCCTGGGCTTGGGCCTTTACCGTGTGGATCCACACAGTAAAGCCTCGATTGTGAAAGCTTTATGAATAATCCTGCAGGCTGTCACAATATTCAGCCGAGACTGCATCCAGACAGCCTTAAATGTAGCTGAGATCAAAGAGAACTAAAGATGATTTGCACTAAAACTGAAGTGGAAAGGCCTGAGTGCTATGACCAAGTCGAAGTCAAAGCCAACGCCTACACTGGTCTCAGGAATCTATTTTTGTATTGATAGATGATTTAGTTTATGTACAAAGTCAGAGATTATATTTTTCCTTTTATGGATTTATATGTCCGTATATTATGAACTTGCAATATAAAATATTTTATACAGATGGTTAATAATGGATGATTTAGTGAAAGACTAAAAAGGGCTTTATTGCTCATTTTCAATGTTTTAAACAGATGAAAATGACAAGATACAAATCAGCAGGAGAAATCTGTTGAATGAGCTGAAGGCAACACACAGACTGCACTTTAACACTGTCTCACTTGTCTTTTTGCAAATAAAAACTTGTGTCGTCAGAGCTTGTAAGAAGTTAAATTACACAAACTCTACATGTAAGGATGTGTTTGTTGATTCTTTTCTTGTCTTTTTATGGATCGGACACATTTCGCTTCTTGAGTCAACATTTGGGACTCAATGAGTAATGCCGGTGGTGAGTTCATAGAATTCCAGCTTCTCTTTTTTAGGTCGGAGAAACAAAGGAAGTGAAAACAATCTATAACATTTGCTGAACACCAGATATTCAGGCTGTGTAAAATGTTACTTTACAAAGAAGAGGGGAGGCAAACTGACCCATTAACAGCAGTTACACAGCATCATTATGTTAGCTAACATTAGCCACCACAAGGGTTAAGGTACTGAAGCTTTAGAGCTTCGCTTTAAGAGAAATTGCAAAAAAAAAGAGAAAAAGCACTAAATTAAACAGTTTTGCTAGTTTATAAAGAAAACACTAAAGTCAAACGTCTTTAATGACAATGATCTGAAGAATGTCTTACAAAAACAATAAAGGCAGTGTGAAACCTCGAAGGCCGCTGTAGTACCACAGTACAAAAAACAACATATAGAGAGATACAAACCCTTTCCCCACTCAGACCAATGCATGTTTCAGCCGAGGAATGAAAAACTGGTCTTATTGCGAGAAACAGCAGAACGTTTCAGCGTATGAATTTCCAGGAGCGCTGCACAATCAAATGGTGATCCTCTTTGTCTGAGCGCGCTGAGAAACACTACTCCAACAGTTCACCGTTAGCAAGTACAAAGTGACCTCTGTGCGCTTCGGTAACAAATAAATCTAAGAATACCATTATCATGTTCAACCGCAGTACGTCATTGCGCCGATCTGTTCTCTAGCTGCCTTGAAGTTCCTCGATGCCTGACTAAAAGCCGTGGACATACTCAAACTTAACACTACAGGTGTCTCAGAAATGTCAACACGGAATCGCTGTCCTAATTTAGCTCCGTTTAACAATACTACTTGTTTATTGTCCTGTACAGCAACTGTCATACATACAGTACATGTAAAATACTATGGGGAGGCCTATGACACTGTGGTGAAGTACATTTATACCGTTTCTGCACTGCACCAGTTCTGCATCTGTCCTTCAACCATCAGCACTTGCTCTCCGTGGAAGTGGATGCGACTGGCTGCCGCTTATTTCACCGTTCCCATGGTCTGATTCCTGATCGAGCACCACGCCTTGAAAATGTCTCTGAAAACGAGAAAGCGTGAAAGTTCAGACAAGTTCTCTCGTGAAAACAAAATCTGGAGTCGTGCGTCAAACCTCTACACACCTGCAGTGAGTGGCCACACATTCGTTGCTGCAGTACTCTTTGTCCCAGTCTTGGCTCTCTACGGCCGGGTTGTTGCACCCCGCCCTCACACACACACTCCTCGTAGCTGTGGCGTCACCGGACCCATTCACTTCCATCTCATCCTGAAAAAAGGAAGCCAACATTTGGAAGGTTAAGATTAGGTACAAACTTTTGACAGACTGATCAGGACTTTCTCTTTGTCTTCATGGTGTTTCTGACTAGAATTGACCTCAGGATAAATTTATAAGCCACCTTCTAAGAATTGAAATATCCAAAATGAGGTCCAGCCATCAACAAATAAATCAAACTGTGTTGTTTGTAGATAAACAAGTTCCCAGCATCACGTTAGAAAACTAAAACCTAACAGTGAAATATAAACATGCACCTCTTCTGAAGGCAGCACTTCTGTAACTTCATCCTCGTCTGTGTTGGCTGGCGTGTCAGCAGAGTTCACCAGCTGCACCGACACAATGGGTGCAGACTGGGCAGATGACGTCGTTGTGGATGACACAGGTACTGTATTAGGGACAATAATTGGCAGGGCGTCTTTGCCCTGCAAGGAGGCGGGGACTATTTTAATCTGGAGTGGAGGCGGAGGTGTAGCTGTGATGGACACCGGGAGACCTGGCGTGGTGCTTCCCTCGCGGGGCTTGGCCTGTAAGGGTGGAGGTGCTGGCGCCATTTGCTGGAGCCGCGGCGGAGGCGGCGCGTTCTGCATCTGCTGTAGCGGAGGTGGCTGGCGAGAGGCACCGGACACTACCAGCGTTGGCTGCAGAGCACGGACCCCTCCAGGCAACACGGTCACCACCTGACCCCCCGCCTGCAACATGTGCTTTGGGATTATGATCTTGGTGATGGTCTGAGCCGTGGGTACTGCAGCTGCTGGAGCGGTGGCTTTGTTTGCCCCGGTGCGAGAACGTGTGGTCATCTCCGGGACGTCCAGGATGATGTTGGAGGCACAAATATTGGTGATGGTGTTCTCTTCCAGGTTGTTGCTGTTAGCCTGGCGGATGGCAGAGAGAGGGGCTGTCGGAGTTGGGTTGACCACAGGTGGAGGTGGTGAAGGGGCGGTGTCCATCTCCTCAGAGGCAGGCTGTGATGAAGATTAAAAATATTAGCAAAGCCTGAATGATAAAACCATACAGTAATCAGCTGGTTTGACCCTGGAGAGCAACACGAGCTTACCTGTGACAGCTGGTTGGCTTTATAAGCTGCCAGAGCTTTCAGATACTCCTTTTTGGCTGTTTCTGTCTTTCTCTTGTACACCTGCTCCAAACAAAACAAGTACCACTGTTACAGACATTTGTCTCGACCTTACCAACAACAATCTATTTCCCCCACAACTGACACAGATATAATTTCACTGTATAAACCCGTGATCTACCTGTTTCTGTTCCTCAGCCAGGCTGTCCCACATGGAGGCCACAATCTTTGACACTTCGCCAAAAGAGGCGTTGGGGTTTTGACCCTTAATGGCCGCCTGGGTGTCTCTGAAGAACAGGGCGTATGCTGAAACCGGCTTCTGTGGTTCATTTGGGTCTTTCTTCTTCCTTCCTTTCTTAGCGCCCGCCACTCCGCTCACTGTAGCCATTGTGGCTGGTTTCCCCCCACCCCTCCTGGCTGTAGCCGGGGACATAGAAGATGTAAGAGCTGGGTGGGAGGGTCCATGGGAGAGGGCAGAGGAAGAGGAGAGAGACATGGGGGAGTCGACCAGCACACTCCTCTGTGCATGGATGGAAAAAGAGACCATATATTAGCCGCAGGAATAAAAAAAAGAAACCATGCAATCCAGAACATGATGACGCAATCAGTGACGCAGTCCCTCACCTTGAAGTCATCCATGTCCTCATCCTGCAGGGAGCCAGCTGGAGATGGTGTTGCAGACAGCGGCTGCTCAGGTGTCTCTGAATGATGCCCAATGTTTTCACCCCCGAGACCCATTGCCAGCTCAGACTGGTTAATGGTGGACAGGTGACTGCTTCCCAAAAGACTATGACCAATGTCACCAAGTTGGACATCAATAGTCATCGGGGATGAGCTGCTAAAGTGTGAACCTGTAGAATTTCCCAGCTCCTACAGAGGAGATAAAACACGAAATGTCAGTCACAACTGTTAACTGTGTTTATGAAGAACTGATGCTAAAACACATCTAACAGCATTCAGTGTGAAGGTCCACAGGTGGATCTCTCACCAAAGCAGAAGAGCTCAGCAGGGCCCCTCCTCCAGACTGGCCCATTGTCCCAAGGTTCAGCTGCTCCAGGCCTTGAGATCCGGAATTCACAAACGTGGAAGCGAAGGAGGGGTCATTGGCCTCGACCACCAGGTTGCTGACAAGGCTACGGGTGCCTGAAGGTCCACCGGTGGCGTCTGAGCCATCCGTCAGCTCGAAGTGGGAGACCGCATCGTTGATGCTCAGAGTCGGGTCTGGGTCGAGGGAAATGGGGGGGATCTCGAAAACCTCATCCCCGAGACTGGGAGTGTGGAATGTCTGCTGTAAGTGGGAAAGACGCCGAATAATGGGTCAGAACACGGTGAAGTGAAACACGTGTTTATAGACACATCACAGTACACTGCACTGCCATGTTGGAATGAACTCACCTCAGCGGACAAGAAAGGATGGCCCGCTCCGCTGATGGCGAGATAACTGTCGCTGCCCTCTGAAAACTGAAACACACAGTTAGCATTCAGCACACCAGTGTCCAACCTACACGTCAAAGATAACTTTCCCAATGTAATTCGGGTAAATTTGGGGTTAAATTACCTTATTTTCCCCCGGGTATCCACCATAAGCTTGGGTGTCCAAAAACTCCGAATCAACATTTTGAGCACAACCATCAGACAGGTCCGAGTAAAAATTAAGGTCCATTTTGATGTGATTTCTTCCGACCGAACTATCACACACGCTGGAAACTTTGTCGAAAGTGTGAATTTCTTATTTTCCAACCCATTTACGTCCGCTACTCCTAAATTAACAAAAGCTACGGCTAGCTAGCTCGCTTAGCTAATCACAGTTGGTTAGCATGACGCTGAGGTTGAAGAGATGATGCTAAGCTACGTTAGCTTTGAACCTCAGGAGAAATGGGACAAAGTGGACAGCTGAGGCTGGTAACTAGCTCAAAAATCGCAATGTTGCCAAAATACTACGTTTAAGCTCGTTGGAGGCCAAACACGAACCCATTCATATGCTGATGTGATGCTACCGCCATGTTCAAACGGGACGCAATAGCTGGTGTTGGTTTTACGGACTGTCGGAGATATGCAATCACTGTTTGAAACACCTAGCGGCAGCTTAAGCATCCGTTACTAGAGGTTTCCGACTTAGTGATTTACAAGTGTGCGACGTTTAAGAACCGGATACCATAGCGGGTTTCGTAGCTAACAAAAGCAGACAAAAAATCTGCGGCCATTTATGTATGTTCACCGTTTTGTTTGGCAAATGGAGACAGCGAGTTAAAATGACATGCATCCGCTTTTACGAGCAAACAAAAAGTCCTGAATGCAGCAGTAGTTCCCACTACAATACAGTCTTACATTAGTTTGCCCAGGTTCTCCCAACCTTTATGTGAGAAAACACAGACTTTAATTACAATACTACATGTAGCGATTAGTTTGAATCACCTTTTGCTGAATTTTGAATTGCAGTTGAATTAAACTACTGTTTATTGGGGCAAAGACAAGTCATTTAATGCTGTTGAAAGAACATTTGCCTAAATGCCAATCTGACCAACCTTGTGGTCTGTTATTTAAAGCTACAGGTTACATTGAAAAAACTTATAAAAGATGGGTAGTTTTAAGAGTAGGGTTTTAATGTCTTGACCTAATTGAGACATCACAATAAATACTAAAAAAGTTTAAAACTTTTTCACTTTGTGTGGTACATGCTTCTTTCAAGAGATTAACCAACAATGGTTAATAGTTATGAGTGTGATTCTTTCTGACCTTATTATTTGAAAATGTTTGCGGAGAGTCTGAGGAGCCTTAGTTCCATCACTATCTCAGCAGTGACACAACAGCAGGTGCATGAGTCACATCTGCTGTCTGGTTTCGTCTGAAGTGGCACAGGACTGACTGAATTTAACGCTCCTCTCTGTTTCAGTACAGGAATAAGCACTTCACACGTTGCAGCTACAGCCTGTAGCAGGCGATCAGATTAGACTGAACCAGACTTCCTGATTTTTCAAAGATGAGTCACATATAGTAAAGAAATAATACAACAATACAACTACAGGCACATATTGAGACAACAGCTGAGATGAAGTTGTTTTCTAATAGGGAGTTTGGAAATTCAGTTAAAAGTATGGATGAGTTTTAAACTTTAATGAAAATGTAGTAGTACCGTTCCTATCAAGTCCTTAAATATGTCCTATTAATGTTAATGTGGACATAACTGCCATAACTAATAATTTAATTCCTTTGCATCGTCATCTGCTGTACTCGAGACAATAGTTAAACAGAAATGGACATAATCCGAATTGTACAAACAGTAAACCTCCTTATTGCTTCATCCTGATGAAAGTCACAATAATACACACAAACTTACTTTCACTGTAGATTGCTGTTATTCATTTCACAGATACACTCAGATCATAAAACAAGAATAGTAACTCATTGCCGTCATCTTTGCACCATAGTACACAATTGACCAGCTCTACATTGTACAATACACCCATCCTCCTAGCACTGCTTCAGTAACTAATACGCCACTTCCCCTATCCCTCCCTCTCAACCCCCACCCCTCCCATAGAGTGAAAACAATAACAGTACGTCCACACAATGGATCCCCTTACAGTTCACAGGCTCGTTTGGACACAGAAGATATGACTAAACGAGATCGGGGAGGGGGGAATATGTGGGATCTGGATCTGGGCTCTGCTCAGCACACATGTCCAGTTTCATGTAGCACTAGAGGACCAGCATTGAGGTTCTTAGATAAGAAAAGGGTATCTGTACAGCAGGGGTCCCCTTTTGGTCATGGCTGGGAATGTGATGGGAAAGAAAAGGTCTTGAGGAGGAGGAGGGAGAGTGACAAGTCGTGAAGTAAGAAAGCTCAGCTTCAGAGGTCAGAGAGGAGGGTTGTGGAGACAAAGATGGAACACAATCGTAATGATGAAAAAGAAAAACAGATGGGTGCAAACCTGCTCCTTTCCTGGAAAATCCCTCTATAAAATAAATGAATAAAAGTAGCAACAAAAAACACATTCATCCATAATTTCATACATAATATGGTAAAAATAAATGATAAGGAATAACATGATTCATTGTTGAGAAGGGGACTAAGTCAGATGTGTTCGGAGAGTGGAGTTCAGTCAATCCTCTGAGCTTGATGAGGAGTCAGAGTCCTTCTGTGCTATGATGACATCGTCCAATAGCGCCTCCTGATCTGAGCTGTCATAGTCACCTTGGGAGAGGCTGTCGCCACCCTCTATTTTAACGTCAAAGTCCGGACTGGTGAGGAAGTGGTGGGAGGCCTCCAGGTCCTCCTCATCCATCATGTAGGCTCCATCTGAGACCAGAGTCTCCTCTTCAACTCCGTGCAGGTGGGGGTCTTCTGGGGTGGGATCTGGAGTGTGGTGATGGTGGTGGTGGTGGTGGTGATGGCGACGTCTGCTTTTCTTCGGGATCTCTGTGTGCTCAGTCAGCAGTCGGTGGAAAAGGGTCTCGGGCAGGAAGCCCTGTGAGAAGAATGAAGATTATTAGAATCACTTGATTTCTAATAGAGTTTGTCTTCTGATGCTGTGGTGACGAGTTTAACGGACCATTTCAACGAAACGACAAACTGCGTTTTCTCTAAATGTTAACAATATTTAAAAAGTGTTTTGAAAGTCAGACAGACGCTTTTCTGTGGATAGTGACAGTTAAATGCAGGCTGCCCCTTTTCTACTGGACACAGAGAAAGAATCAGAGATCAGAGACAAAGCAAAGACACATCCTAAACACTGACACAGCAAAGTCTCATGATACGTACAGAGTTCTTAACAGTTTCGGACCAATCGGGCGCTACAGCATTATCAGGATTCTCCTCCAGATATTCCCTCAGGTCTTGCAGCATCGGACAGAAAGCAGCTCCAACCTGTGGCGGAGAAACATTTCGAAGTTTGTGTGTGGTCGAGAAATAACAGACAACTAACACGTTAAGTGTTTGACACCATTTTACTGTCTGTCTCACCTTCTTCCCTGTCCTCATGTTGATGACTTTGACCTTCTCACTGCCTGTCAGGACTTTATCTGCCCTCCTCCTCCTCTTCCTCTTGCTCCTGTTCACAAGAAGCTGAAGAAACAAGACAAGTACAGTTTAGACATTTTGTTTTCGTACCAACCCGACACCACGGTCTTATGATCAGCAGATGAACGTAAACTGACACTTCATGAGCTGCTGATAACCGGTGAGTGTCGTGAGCTTACCTCCAGCATGTCTCCCTCCACCTCATAATCAGGGTTCTCCTTCAACCAGGTGGGAGGGTCCCTGCGTCGAGGAGTACGTTCCAGTGGATCGAGTCCATCTGGGTCAGAAAACTAAAAAAGAGGCAAAAAAAACAAGTTATCAAACAAAATCCAAGTAGTTTTGTTCCGATATCAAACTCTTCCTGCATTTTAGAAGCACATCTAAACCCGAAACATGTACCTCTTGGTCTTTGCGCCTCTTGCGGCCGCTGCTCTCTCCTGCAGACCCATTGGGCATCAGGGCCTGCTTAGAGAAGGTTAGCTTCAGCCCCTCCTCCTGACGGGGTGAGAGAAAAGAGGCTAATTAACAACCCATCACAGCTGCAGCTTGGAGTGTCAGTGAATGACTTTACTTTGACAGACATAGAATTAGAGCAGTGACTGAGAGCAGCTGTCCAAAAACACAGGCTGCCAGCTTGAGGGCAGTGTACTTACGCCAGCCTGCCCTGCTACTTCCCAGACTCTGGTGGCATATTGCTGAGCTTATCAGGTAACATATGACTGTATGATCATATTAAGTTTTTTAATTTCAGCTGATATTTAAAGTCAACAGCTTCTCTGTGAGCAAAGTTACATAAACTAAATTGGGATGTGTAATGCTGCAGAGTTCTGCTTTCTGACCAGTTTATCTAATGGTAATTATATGATTTATTACTGTGTTATTACATATTGGTCCTTTAAAACCTTTTTTTTGCATACTTACTTTTAACTTGAACATTTGTATTCTCACCTTGAGGAGTTTTACAGTGAACTCTCCATCTTCTCCTTCTGCCCCAGGGACTCCGGGCGGGCCGCCGGGTTTACGGATCACCCTCGTGTAGGCCATCTCGTCTCCCGCCAGCTCTGTGCTCGGGTTGAGCTGAGCCTCAGATATGTAGCGCCGCCCTGAGGGCCACTGACCAGTCAGCACCAACGTGCACAGACTGTCCAGACGGTTGATCAGCACGCGGTCCTGATGCGAAGAGGAAGCCACATTTATCATTCACATGAAGAAAATACACACGTGGTTTACTTGTCGATGAGAAATTCGAGGATCTTGAATCAAGTTTAGAAAAACACTTAGTGAAACAGCACGTGAATTACCTTCGGCCAGTCCACTCTGAGAGGATCAGGAGGAGGAATGCCATCCTGAGACGTAGTCATGGAGAGCAAACTATTATCCTCATCTGCATCACACAGCTTTATGCCTGCTGAGAAATAAAGGGGAGAATAACTCAGTTTATTGTGGTTTTGCAAGCTTTCACATTTCTCTTTAACTGCCAACTTACCTCCTTCCACCTCCTCCTCACTCTCTCCGCTTTCGTCGCTGCTGCCTGATCGTTCAGATGACGATGAGCCTGAATCAGAATCGGAATCAGAATCTGACCCTCCCTCTCCTTTTCTTCCTCCTCCTGTTTTCCCGACCCTCGCCCTGTTCCTCTCCTTGCTCCAGCCCTGACCTCCTGTCTTGCCATCATGGTGTCCCAAGGGTGTTCCCTGCAGGTCGGTGCCAATTTGACCACCAAGCAAGCGGCCGTCCTCTTCAGCTCCCTCCTCCTTCACACCAGTCATGTCCTCCTCTGTCTTCGGCTGGCTCAGTGGAACAATGGGCGGCACCTGTGGTGGAGGTGGAGGCGGCGGGGCCTGCTGGTTCTGGATGAACTCTTCCCGAGACTGACTGAAGGTAAACTGTGGGTCTGAGAAGATGGAGAGCTCTGTGCGGCTGACGCCGTGCAGTGCAGCGCCCAGCATCAGCTGACGATCATGGTCCGGTATATTCCACCAAGTGGGCAGCTCGGAGCTGGACGGAGCAAGTGGCAGACGCTCCTCCAGGGAGGGGTGGGGCAGGACTCGCTCACGGAGGCGACGAAGGAGGCTAATACGGTAAAGCGTACGGGAGGCTCGCTCCTCAGTGATGGGAGCCACAGTCTGGGTAAGCTCTGACGGATCTGAGCAGGATGAGAGAAGAGACGGTTACTTTTATGAAAACTCGGCAGCCTCTGCTGCATATTAAGAATGTAATTTAATAAACAGTAGACAAATATTAAAGTCACTAATATTTCACAAATTACACAGTGTAATTGTGACACTTGATCTGCTGAGCAGGCAGCTGCGCGTGGCAGTAGTTACCTTCACCGCGGCCTGGACGCAGGTGGCAAACTCTCCGGCACATGGCAACAAAAGAGCGGAAGTATCGACTGAGGCTCTCATCAGTTTTCTTATCCAGACGGGCAAATGTACGGAAGCGGTTCCAGTCAAATTCAGGGTCTCCGTCCTCGGGAAGGCCCGGCTCCTTTTTTATCTTCTCCACGCCAAAAGTGGACACCACGCGGTAGAAGTCGCATTCTTCCCTGCGCGTCCACCTGAGAGAAAGACAGAGGGGAAGTGAAGTAAACACACACTGGGGCAAATAAGCATTCAACTCGTTATTCAGTGCAGTTATTCACATGAAACTGAGACCAGATGTTTGTATTAATTAATAAAACTACACAAATAAAGAAAGCAAAAATCAGTGTTGTGAAGCAAACTTCAAACAAGCTTCAACGGACTCGCACTGCACGGTGGTGGTACAGAGCACTGCCCATTGTTATTGCAGACGGTGCTTACAGACACATTCAAGAGTTGAGAAATCCATCTGTAGCCAGTGCTATTATCATGTTGCTCAACAACTTAATTAAAGTGTTGGGAGATCCCTTCGCCTCGATCTGTTACCAGAGGTTTGCTGCGTGACAGCTTTATGAGACCCGTTCTGTTTACTGGCGTTCAGGGTGGTGAGCCCTTTTTTAACAACTCAAACTAGATGCTCTAACCAAGCTAATTTGAATTATCACAGGTAGGAGTATAAATAAAGCATTTCGTACTTTCGTTTGTTCAAAGCTGTTTTCTTGGGTCGCATGAGTTTTCACACCAGTGTAGTGGCATACTTACTTACTTTGACTCTGCTAATCCCCCAGCATGCGGAGATGTATTCCCTCACATCTTACTGAAAACCTGCAGAGTCACTGAGCTGTAGCAGCACTATGGAGCAGGTTTTGTATGAGCGGGTCCCTGTTTTGTTTGACTGTTTAGTTTCAGACTATTCCACTGATCTGCATCGGTGCATAAGTGCATACGTTTTATGAAATGTATTAATCAAGTTTGATAAACTTAAAAAGAAACAAATGATGGGTTTTGGTAAGTAACGCTGAATGTAAACAAACTGTGCTCTGTAGGCTCTAGACACTGTGGAAAACTTCAGTAAATGCTGAAGTATGATTCTGTTTTTCTGAACAACTGGAAACAGTAAATAATGTAACAGCAGCGTACCTCTGCTGGCGCTCCTGCCGCGCAATCTCCTTCAGCTTGCTGGCCTGTTCACACCGCCTGCGTCTCCGGTCGCCCTTCGCCTCCGCTTCAATCTTCAGCTGCTCCTGCCTGTAGCTGCGCTGGTAAGCCGTGATCAGTCGCCGCAAACGCGCTGTGAGCGACGAGCTGGAGGGCCAGTCGCACCCACCGCTCTGGCTGGATACGCTTTCTGGGATCACTGGCCCCGCCTTGTCCTCCACAGAAATCTCATCGTCCACGTTCATGGAGTCAGGCTGTGGGGAAAAGGCAAACAGAGACCGGTTACAATGTTTATCTCTACTATACTGAACGACTTCAACGTGAAGGCTCAGAGTCGTACCTCCTCAAAAAGATCTTTGGCGTGTCTTGACGCGGGCTTGAACTCCGGGTCCTCTGAGTACTTATCATATTCAGCACTGTGCAACATACACGATGAAGCATCGTTAAGCAGGAGGAGAGTGAGGCGTGGCCAATAAAAAAGCCTTTCCATCACATTTCACAATTCACTTTGAGACGTTAGACTTAAGAGTTGAGATGAACTTCAAAAGTGACATAAATGTGAAATGCGCAGTTAATTTGTGAGTCTGCTATAAATCTATAATCAAGTATTTATTGGCCCTGTTATCCAGGATCACTCACTCGTCTCCCAGCTCGGGATCACCAGTGTGCTGCTCGGCATCGATGGCCTTGTCGTCGGGCCGACCAGCTCTCTCCAGGAAGCAGAGGCAGGGATCAGCACGCATTGTGGTGTACATCTCATAACCTGGAACCAGAGACGCAGGTTCAGACGACTGGAGCAGCCTGACACATTACAACGACCTCCACTGAGCTAGAAACGTTTTTTTTATTGAAACCTAAGGAAATTTTTTAATAATGAGCTGATAAAGAGAGAAAACATACCATGTTTGAATACACCAGCAAGTAGCGAGCGGTCTGCCTCAGCATCCCACCATCCCGCAGGGACCTCCTGCTGCTCCATCTCAGGCATCCAGATGTCAACATCCCTGGGAAGAAATAACAAATTAATACACAGCAACCTGTGTTTGAGTGTATCACAGTGAAATACAATCAGTCAGAGTGTGTGGGTCTGCATTTGAGCCATTGTACAAAAATGACAGCATGAGATACCTGATGTCAGCCCCTTTCAGGACAGATTCCGCATGTTCGCCAATCACCTCCTGCTTCAGGTAGTAGAGCATACGCACCCTCAGCAACACCCTGAAGAGAGCGGAGAGGTTTTAGTGTATAGACATCAATACAACACACACACACACAGAAAAGCACAGCTGATTGGCCTTCACTGACTTGTTGCACTGGTGTTTGAGGTGTTTGCGGTAGCTGTCGTCCAGCAGCAGGGTGTCGGGGTTGTACTTGCGGATCCACTCCACCTTCTGCACATCAAATGTGCTCTGGGCCTTTACCCGCTTACCCTTCCTGCCTCTTGGCACAGGGATGGAGAGGCCTGAGAAGAGAAGAAAATACAGTTAATAAACATTTCAGGGATGTCTCAACACGAAACGTAAAACAAGGAGAGGCTGATATGAGGCAAAGACAACTGGAGGTAGCTGCAATGTGGCTCAGCTCCTACCAGAGTGGTTAAGTAGTGTTTGCGGTTCGCGCCCGTTCTCTGGCGGCGTGATGAGCTCCCAGATGAAACTCTTGATGTTTTCATCGCCGCGGTAATGAAGCAGACAAAACACCAGGATGACGCGGCAGATCGTCTCCACGTCTCGCTCACTCAGGCGTCGCTTACACCTGGCGTGGGACAATATGTCTCTCCAGCGGCCCCAACTGGAGAAGCAGGCATCAGGTAGTAGAGTGAGAAAAGAGTGACGAGTGGGGAATAAACATTTATATCTAGCACATTAAACCCTTTGCAAAGCCTACGTACCCATAGACAAGCAGGTGCTTCTCCACCCGGAAACAGTCAGTGCGGCCGTAGCCTCCTCCACTGTGGCGGTCGGAGCGTCTGGAGGCACGTGACTGTCTGGAATTGGCAGGCGGATATTCGTCGTCGCTGTCCAGGTCAGAGAGGTCTCCGCCTTCGCCTCGTAAACTGGAGTACTGACGGGTCTGCTTGCGGACTCTGGGAGTGTCGATCACCAGGGTGTTCTGTGTCAGGACAGGTAAACTTTAGTCAGTCACATAACTACAAGCACAACCTTAGCATTTAAGAGCAAAATGAGATTCAACACGAGTAAAGGCGACATTATTTAAAGCGCCGTGGCACTTACCTTTCTGTTGATGGAGTCCATGTCTATGTCAGCTTTCTTGGCCCACTTCTGCCAGAATTCAGGGTCGTCGAGGGCGATGTCATTGCGGTTCTCAGAGGCCACAAAGCTGGCCTTGGAGAACGTGGAGCCCTTGCCCTCACTCTCGATGGTGATGGTGGTGGCTCGCCGCTGAAGGATCTGGTCGATGTCCTCCTCGCAGAAGCGACTGCCTTCATCATCCTCATCCATGATGGCAGCGTAGGCTCCCTTCCTCAGCAGGTCCTCAATCTCCTTCTTGGAGAACTGCTGGATCTGTTAGAGGCGACGCAGGAAATCACTTAGCAGCTCGGTTTTCAAAATAAATGAGATGGAATACAGCTGACTGACCTCAAAAACAATCTAGTGACTGGCTGTTGGTTTCTTACCCCGTTGACGTTGCTGTCTTTGTTGCCGCTCATGCTCTGCAGGACGGCCCGGTCCAGACCAAGCTTCAGACTTGCCTTATCCAGCATCTCCCTTTCGTAGGAGTTCCTAGTGATCAGACGGTAGACCTTGACAGCTTTAGACTGGCCGATGCGATGACATCGTGCTTGGGCCTGATGGAACAGATGAAATGGTCAAAACAAGATGAAATCAATCAAATCAAGAAGAAAATCTGTGCACAAAGAAATACATTGATGGTTTAATGTTCTCTCAGTCACTGAACGTAAAACCAGACAGAGCAGCACAGTCTTGTACCTGCAGGTCATTTTGAGGATTCCAGTCAGAGTCAAATATAACACATGTGTCAGCAGCAGTGAGGTTAATACCCAGGCCGCCAGCACGGGTACACAGCAGGAAGACGAAGCGGTCTGAGTCAGGCTTGCTGAAGCGATCGATGGCAGCCTGTCGTAGGTTCCCACGTACTCGGCCATCAATTCGCTCATAAAGGTATCTGGATAAAAAAAAAGACGTGAACACAAGTTACATGCACCCATTATCTTTCATGCTTTCCACAATCGGCAGCTGCATTAATATAAACACACGTTCATGCTCTCACCTCTTGTTGATGAGGTAGTCCTCCAGAATGTCTAAGCAGCGCACCATCTGGGAGAAGATGAGCACTTTGTGGCCACCAGCCTTGAGGCGAGGCAGCAGCTTGTCCAGTAGCACCAGCTTGCCGGCCGACCGAATCAGGGCCTGCAAATGGAAGTCGGGAGCCAGGGGGTCGTACACCTCCCGCAACTCCGCTACGATCTTCTCCTCTGCGCCTGCACAAGAGAGACGAGAGATCAGATTTTACAAGTCAAGCTTTTCACACGTGGACTGGCACTGATCTGCTGTGCAGCCTTGAAGTATTGTGATGCATATTAGCTCATTCAATTCATCATATTCAGCTTGGGTGAAATAATACAATTATATCGGCAGTCCCATTAATTACATTGTGCCATTGCAGTCCCATTCAACTGATCCTAAATGACAACATGTCATCTAAAGTGTTCTGATTGAGCTTTTAGAGCCGCCAAACAGAAGAATCACAAAAACAGATTGTTATATACACGATATCTGAACTGGCCCTGACCAATGCATAACTGTAAACGGTCTGGATTAGACTTTACACATGTGATCACTAAAGGAGCCACTTTGCAACACTGTTAGCCTTTGTTTTCCCACAGAGTGCGTATTAGCTGTTCCACAACTCCACATTTTATACGGTCCCTTTCAAAATGTAATCATGGAACAGCTGACTCTGGGGGCTCGCCGTGAAGGAAGTCTAAGTTTCCAAAGATAATTCAATGCGGTTTTAAAAAGAAAACGTGTTAATTGCACTTTAACCATTTTAGTTTGCAGTTCGTGCTTTCACAGCATACATTATGCAGTGACCTGTGAAGATGACTGTCAGCATGGTGAAAACCTGCAGCAAGTGCAGCTCAGGCTGCTTATCGTGCACAGGCAGCTTTAGAGCGACATTCCACCCCTGATTTAAACATCGTAAGCTCACTCTGCACAACGGCACCAAATAAGCCCAATGAAGAGGGGCATCTTCTGAAATACTGTTTTTGTTGAAATGTTAATGATACTTATAATTGTCCTTAAAGTGATCATATGGACTGGGTGGCGCATTCAATTCAAAGCATAAAGATGGCAAAACGCCGGGGTTGAGGAGCTCATCAACCTCAACATATTGTTTTTAAAAATCACATCCAACATCAACAGAGCGGGTACATTTACAACTTAGTTTTATGCTGTGATGCAATACCATTGATGAGGTAGGGGTGGTTGCAGCACTTGCGTAGCTCCATCATTGTGTTGAGCAGGTTGGGGACATTACTGTTACTGTTTGCCCCTAAACTGAGGAAGCTGAAGTTCCTCTCCAGGATGGCCCGGTAGTATTTCTTCTGGACATCGGTCAACTCAACCTGAGCAAAAAAAAAAAACAAAAAAAACACAATGCAAGAATCAAATAGTGGCCTTATTTGTGTCACTTAATCTCACAACACAAGGAGGACTAATTACACTAACCTCAATGATGGTCTCCTGTTTGGGTGCCAAGTTCTTCTCAACGTCCTCCTTGAGCCTTCGTAACATCATGGGTTTCAAGATGGCCTGCAGCTTCTGAACCTGTGGACCCGAAATGGACACATTTGCTTAGACAACTTTACACTATTGGTAAAATGTGCAAATGTGAAACCCAAAGAGCCAATATGTGTGTGGATTTCACACCTGTTCCTCTGTTTTGAGGTCTCCAAAATCTCTGAGGAATTCAGTCTCAGAGGGGAACTGGGCAGGCTCCAGGAAATGAAGCAGACTGAAGAGTTCCTCCACAGTGTTCTGGAGAGGAGTGCCGGTCAACAATACCTTGTGTTCCTGGGAGAGACAACAGGACACAAATACAATATAGATGGAGAAGGTCGGGTCAAAAGGAAGAGTAGCAGTGAAGGAAGGAGGAAGGGCGTCAAGCAAAGCAGGCAGGAAGAAAAGGAAGTATTAAAGAGGAGAAGGATACAAGAGAAGCAGGAAAGGAGAGTAAAGAGTTGAGTTAAATGCCCTAAAATCTAAAGAAAGCCACTGAAGTAAATGTCGGTCAGACTGTTTCTAGGTTCTCACTGGAAAGTGAAAGCATATATTCAAACTGCATGCGTTTCTGCATTTCTCAGCTGTGGTCTACTCACAAGATCCAACAACTTCAAGCTGTCCAACAACTTGCAGTTGCGATTTTTGAGGCGGTGGGCCTCATCGATGATCACACAGCGCCAGGAGATCTCCCTCAGCTCAGGGCAGTCAGACAGCACCATCTCGAAGGTTGTGATGAGGGCGTCAAACTTGTACGCACCTGGAATCAAGTGCTCCTGTAGAGGGAAAGGAACATTTTGTTAGACACATTTAAAAATAAAGGTTACGTCTACAATCACAACCAACAAACGCACCTTATCGTCCTTGCAGTACATTTCATACTGCTGGATCATCTGTCGGCTGGCCAGGCTGCCGTGGTAGACAATGGCGTTCATGTTGGTCCATGTGGAAAACTCCCTCTCCCAGTTGGTGATGGTGGAGAGAGGAGCGATGACCAGGAAAGGGCCCTGGATGCCGGCAGCATATATCTCAGACAGCAGTGTGATCGACTGGATGGTCTTCCCCAGACCCATCTCATCTGCCAGGATGCAGTTTTGCCTGAAAGACAGGAAGCACAGAGTCATTACTGACGCCATGGGAGGAACCAATCAACGAGCATTGTTCCAAAAGGATCCAATGCTTCCCTGAATATCAGTGGGGTTAGCACCGTGTTTTACCTCATCAGACAAATCCAGGATGACTATAACCTCTGTGTAGCATATTTACCTGTTGTACCAGTTGAAGAGCAGCCAGTTGACTCCTTCAAGCTGGTACTCTCGGAGCGTGTTGCCATTCTTGTATTCTCTGGACTCCTCCAACTTCTTCCATGAACCTGCTGGCGGCCGTGGCTGAGGAGAGAGCAGCAAAAAGAGTTGAACCACCTCCATCCTTTACTTTTTAGTCTGGGACACCAACGCCCCAGCCTCAGTAGAAATACAGGCAGGTACTACAACACTTCATTCTGAAGGGCCACATCCACATCTTTACTGAGACACAGTGTTCTCCGCTTGAGACAAAGGGTGAAAATCTTTGGCCTTGTTTCTTTAAAGAACTTTCAGAATGTGAGTAAGAGCAGGCGTTCAGAGGTGAACTGAAACCTGCTCCCGGCTGTCCCCTCACCGTTCTCTTTAGGCGAGGTTGTCTGTTCTGGATTTTGCCAAACTCTTCGACCTTGCCCTCGTCCACGTCCTCCTTCAGTTCCCAAGTGGCATCTTCGTAAGGCAGAGAGCACCATTTCACCAAGTAGTAGATAACGGGCTGGAGGGAGAAGAGTGAATGCAAGTTTTTAATTATTTAAAACATGTATTTTTTATTTGAGTAAAAGAAGAAAGTGTCATATTTCTCATCCGGGAGAGAAACGGCTAATCTCTTTTATCCAGCTGTGAAAAGGAATCTCTTGTCGAGGCTGCTCTCTCACCTCGCCGTTGTCCTTGTCCACGCTATGGGAAACGTCCAGGATCCTGTCCACCTCTACGTAGTCCGGGTTAAAAGGCTCTTCGTCCTGCAGGGAGCCACACAGTTAGTGACACCGGAAACACACAGGGAGCAAAAGCTCAGGCAGCTGAACCGCCACCTAAAATAAGAGGCTCACCTCCTGGAAAAGGTGCCTCATCTGTGCGTGTTTGGTCTTGAACCTCTTGATCTTCTGATGGATCCTCTTATCCTTCTCCAGCTGCTCCAAACTGGCCCACTCACAGTGCAAGTATGAACTGAGAACGAGAGAGAGAGTGTTTTACTCATCTGGACGTCTCTGCGAGAGGTAAAGACTGTCAAGTTCCGAGGCCAAAGTCATTCACTGCGATACCCAAACTTACTAGTTTTTGTATTTGACAAAGAACTCCTCGACGTTGGTGTACTGGCCTGGGGATACCTTGACGAAAAGAACAATTTTGGGGGTTTTCATGATTCTCAAACTTAACCAATGTAAAGAATTGTATTGAAAGAAATGAAAAAAATCGGATAAACATACTTCTTTCTTGGTTAACCTCATTGACAGAACTTTGTCAACAATGGCAGCATCTTCCTCGCTTGGGTTTTCCTGTGAAATCCAAAGTCATACACTGTTACGCCTACACAGCCACAACCTCTTAATACTCAAATCAGACGTTGTAAATATACACAATTTATTAATAAACAAATGCTGCCGGGTGTGGCTCTTTGTGATGATCACTTCAGACTTCAGCAAAGCAGGAATAACAGTTCTACACTCACCACAAAGAACTGCATGCTGGGCTGCCCGTCACCGTCCAGCTCCATTTCCTGTTTAAGCAGCGCTGCAGTCCCGCCGCTAATGGAGGCCACAGCCGCAGCAGTTGTAGTAACGTCTACGTCTTCCTGCTCATCCTCATCGTCAGTTATCTTGATATCCAGGTCCTCTGTGTACTTCTTCCTCTTCACCACACGATTGGAGCGCCTCTTCTGGCCAACAGAGAGAGGCGAAAGTTGAGTTTTTCGAAAAGGCCAGGCAAAAATCACATGGGCGCAGCAAAGTGCGAAGCGACAGACACGATTCACAGTTTAACCTCAGTGTGGTGCTTTTTTTTTTTTAACTTCAACTTTAACTCAGACAAAAAAAAACCCCAACAGATATTCGCTTTGAAAAAGTTGTTGTTAGAGTGCCTCAGGTCTCACTGCAACCCAATTTCATCCCTGGAAAATAAAAAAAAATCTTTTCAAATGCAAAATGTTGACAATTAGCCGTGTCTGAATCCTGTCTCCATAAGAACCAATATAAAAAAAAAAAAACATATGCAGGCCAGTGACCATGCAACCTGACGTCAGTTTACTTTACATAATCATTCATTTACATTTGTAGTGTGACGTTTTGGCATATTAAGCTGCATCATCAAACATCGTTTCTAATCAGCATTTACCAAAAAAAATGAAATGGGCTTCTAACAGGGAGGCGACGGGGCCCCCAAAACATCCTCACTGCTGCACAAACGAAGTGGTCGGTGCAGGATAAGGGCTGGAAAAACTGGAAAACTCTAGTCCACACAACCTTCTTGGCCCACTCTTCCTGTTGAGCTCAAAATGTTCTGGCATCATGCGAACCAGATATTAAGTAAAACTAATCAAAAACAAGGAATCTTTAAATGGTTTAACAGATGAGCTGTTGTTGGATGTATTGACCATTCCTGTGCTATTTTTGGGGCATTTCTGCTTTATTTGATGCAGACAGCTGAAAACAGGCCGTTGCACTCGGCTGGTACATGCCAAGAGCTCTACGGGCTGAACTGGAGAAATTCACAGTATGCTGATCTTATTTCTGCAACCGTGTGTGTTTTTGTACCGTAATCAAGTCATCCTCAAGTGCAGCGGGTGAAGCGGGACTCAGCTCCCCATCAGAGTGGTCTGAAGATACATTTCTCTTCCTTTTCTTTGCTCCCACTAGAGTGATAGTGCTGCGGGGAGGCGGAGGGAGAGATGTCAACATTTCTAAATCATACAGAAACAGAATACAGTCAGATGATTCTCCCCTCACATGTGTAGAGCTTACTTTGTCTTGGTCTTGCTTTTGCTCTTGTTCCCAGTCGCAGCTATTACTGTGCATCCAGCCACCCCAGTTGTTCCTCCTGGTGTCTTCACTTTGCCCTTTTTGTCGGCCCCTCCCGCGGTCTTGGGTGTTGCTCCCCCGGCTACAGGGCTTTTCTTCTTGCTTCCTCCGCCGCTGCTTTTTTTCTTAGCAGCGGACACCACGGTCACAGTGCCTCCCGTTTCAGGGGAGGTCTGTGTGGACGGAAGCTCGTCCTGGTTCAGGACCCTGGGCAGGTTCTTCTCACCGCGCGCTTTGGCCCTGGCTATAGCTTCTGCCACAATACGGTTCGCTTTCTCCTGCTTGCAGAGGATCTCCACTCGTCGCACAGAAGCAGACTCGCCAGGGGCTTTGGTGATGCGGATGGCCTGGGACGGAGTGGTGGTGGTTGTGGTGGAGGGGCCAGCGGTCGACGTGTTAATGACCTTCACCACGGAGACTGTACCGCCAGCCGAGGATGCGGCGCTTGTCTGTGTGAAGTAGAATGTTTATTGAGTTGAAACTCTTTGTGTTTTATAAGGAAACCCCCTCTAGTGCGCACAAACACGCAAATGCAGGTGTACCTGTGGCTGTAGAAGCATTTTGAGTGGTACTGCAACTCTCTGTCCTCCTTGGCCCTGTGAGATCTGCAACACCTGTGGGCTGCCGGTATTGCCTGCTCCTGAGACTAGCTGGTACTGTGAGCGTGAAAGAAGGAACAGGTCAAATCACAATCCCCTTTGAAAATAACTCAAGAGGGCGATCACAACACCTACAAAGCCAGCATCAGGCTGGACGTAACACAGTAACGCAGATACAGGATATGATCTGACAATTTGGCAGATATTAAAGAACACATAGACATTTTGTGAGATTTGCTTGTTTGGCGCCTCATCAACAGTCAGATAAGAGGCAGAACAATTTCATCTTCAGATATCAGTCTGAGCCGTTTTTAGGCTTGACAGATTTCAAGTAGTGAAATCAGAGTTCAGATCAGTCACAGCATGGGAAGAGGAAAAACAAGAGTTAGAACATGTACCGAAGAGAAGACATTTGATTAAACAAACTTCTTTCTCACCTTAACTCCTCCTTGTTGGTTGGGCTGTTGCTGCACCTGCAGTTGAATTGTGAGGACTTTGGGCTGCCCTCCAGCCTGGCCTGCAGACCGAGCCTGGGTCAGGGCTGCCAGCTGGCTTCCCTGGAGCACCAGTTTGCCCCCGGGGAGCTGACCCAGTACTAGTCTAGCTGGGGCCTGGGGCTGCTGCTGTTGCCCTCCTTGCGTTGTCTGAACCTGCTGGATTTGTGTGACCTGCTGCTGCTGGGCGGTAACAGCTTGACCAGCTGGTGCAGCAGAACCAGCCTGGGAGGGCTGCTGGAGAACCAGGGTGATCCGCTTTGCTTCACCACCCTAGAAATCAGAAACACAAAAAATCATTTTGATACTCATGGAAAAAAAAAGACTGAACTAAAAATATAGCTTGTGAAACTCAGCAACGATGAGGAAACCATAAAACCACAAGCGTCAGCTGTCAGTGTGACACCTTGCAGTCTGGATGCTGTAGTAGAAGAGGTTTTTACCTGCGTTTGGGTCTGCATGGCTGGCTGAAGCTGAACCTGGCCCTGAGCTTGGACCTGGATCTGAGCTGCCTGGCCTTGGGGCTGCACCTGGATCTGGGCAGCCTGGGGCTGGACCTGGACTTGAGTTTGGCCTTGAGCCATCTGTGCCTGGGCTGGGATCTGCACCTGAACCGCCTGGCCTTGCGTCTGCTGGGGCATGGAGGTCAGCAGCATCTGTTTCACTGGCCCGTTGGGAGACTGCAGTAGCCTCTGCACTCCAGCAGCACCCACCTTAACTTGAGCTTGTCCCGGGCTTGCCTGATTCAAAACTGTCCCTCCCTGCAGTATAGACATGCCAGGTTTAAGAGGAGTACCAGACAACACGCGGATGACCTTTCCAGTGGTCTGGCCTGTAGCTCCTGACACAGTCTGCAGTACCTGCGCCTGACCCTGGGGACCTTTGAGAATGACAATTTTACCACCAGCCTGCTGCGTGATGGCAGCTAACTGCTGTGGAGTGAGCTGGTGAGTTATCTGTGTGAGCTGCGTGGTGGCAGTGGTGGTGGCCGGAGAGCTGGAAACAGTCAGAGGTGAGCTGAGCAGGACAGTGCTACTGGTGGCCACGCTGGTGTTGCTGACAATAGGTATGGTGGCCTGGGCCTGGATCTGAGGTACAGTATCAACAGGGGCAGGGGCCGGGGCTACAGGGGGAGCTGCAGCTATGGAAACAGTCTGAGCAGTCACCACCGGCACAGGCTGCTGTGAGGGGACTTGAACAGGTGCAGGTTCCGGGATGGCGGGAGCTGCTACAGGAACAGTAAGGCCTGCGTTGACCGAGAGCTCAGACTCGGCTGGTGGGTCCACCTGGCCCAATGCCAGCTTAAGGGCCTCCTCCACCGGGTCTGAGGAGCCCTGAGAGAAGGAATCGTCTGGCAGGGCGTCCAGGTTAAACAGGGGCGTGTCCTCAAAGAGGTCCATGATGGGGTCTGCCATCTTGCCCTCTCCACGCAGGGAGACGGGCACAACGTTAAAAACACTCCGCGGTGGAAGTTAAATAGTTGCAGTCCAGTTCTTCTCAACTTTTAAGTAAACAGCTGGTGAGAGAGAGAAACACCGATGTCACCGAGGCACAAGTAAATGACTTTGACATTATTTAAACAAATGCTACTGTATGCTAATGTACTGGTGATTATATAGCTCAAGCCTGCGTCAAACTTGAATACAACAACTGCAATTTGGTGTGACTCATTCAATGGTTAGTAAGTGTGTTTAAGTGTACAAAGATAGCAAGTTGCAGACAGAAGCTTGGCAAGCCTGACAAAAGGCAATCATCTGTTTCTCTGTTAGCTCCAAACAATATTTTATGTTTCTTTGACGTTAAATCAAAATTACAGCATCACGCATTTAGGTTGTGCTCCTGAAGCGCAATTCACTAAATCACAGGCAACTTTCATATCAACACGTTTCCCTTCTGTGAGCTGTGCCTGAGACGATCGCGTTATCTCCATTGTGAATGAGTTGTACCACAGCACGAATTCAATTAAAAGCTATAAAGTGAAAAAGAATTAAAGGGTGTGAATGACAAACACCGTCCAGTAAACTGATCAAAGCTAAATTAGACCAAAATACTGAACATAACACGTTGCTACTTTGTCCCTAAAACGGTTTCAATATGACATTACAGGCTTATATTTCAAAAAGCTAAAGATAAATAAGGCGGTTTCAAAAGTAAAACACTAAGCTAGACTACCCATTGAAGATCCAGTGACTGAAAATAGTTTGTAGTGAAGTCAGATGGCCAGGGTACTGATGCTGGAGAGGCAGGATGCTTTCCTCTCTGGTCGTATTGCAGTCTCTTTCACAAAACCGTCGGCTAGCATTAGCTTGTACACCGCGACCAAGATGTGCCTATTACAAAAGCGTGTGTGGGTACCCAAAACACATTCCGGCTTTTAAAAACGGCTTATTGTGTGTTTGGACCCGTTACCTCGCTTCTCTGTCATTTACTACCAACCATTCAGTCTACCGGACTCCTTCAATCTCATCAACAAACCGGACCAAACCAAAGCAACGTGCCACAATAACCATTGCCCGTCAACGTTCAGACACGGGTTAGGCCGCAATACTGTTTCGGTTGGTCTGCGTCTATTTTTCGGCAAAAATACCTGAAAATAACCATCATATCCACTGCCCTAACTCTCACAGTAATAATTTCGGGGTGCTAAATTTACCTTTGCATCGACACACATGGCTTTCTCCGTCTCACAACACTGTACGATTACAGGAAACGGCCAGGGAAGAGCAGGAACTAACATTCTTGCCAGAGAAAGCGTAGAGAGCGTGCCCCTCGGAGGCGATCAAGCGATGATTGGTCCGTTCTCTCCCAAGCCGGCAGCATACGGCTATTTCATTGGCTGCACGAGCTATCCCTCATATACACGGCCACTTCTGGGCGGGATGAGAATCGTAGTTAGGTTGAGAAACAATAAATGCGGCCTAGCTGGGACCATTTGACTGAGTGATTTTCAACATTGCTGTTTTTGCTGCCATAGGTGCTTAGATTAGAAGGCGCAGGCCCTTTAGTGCTGACCGGAGGAAAATAGGCGGCGTTTAAATCATGTGAAATGAGTAATGGAGCCCGCAGCCTAACGGGCCTGTTTGTGAATGACACTGTCCCGTTTTTTCAGGGTTTTATTACATTGGCTACGTCTCAGAAATCATCCACATCGTGTTATATTGTTGTGTTACTTACAAAATCCACAGCAGAGCCCTGTAAACACCTTGGTATATTTTTGTCGGTCATTTTCATTTTATTATGACATTTTGAGATGTCAAAAACAGCTTTCCTCCAGACACCAACGAGATGACTTAGGTGCTTGCACTGGTAATCAATTCAATGTGATTTGGGTTTTGGCGCCCTCTAGTGGCCCCAGACTGAAACGTGATTTTTGGCCCTTGTGGTCGTTTTATTATTTATTGATTTACTTTCTATTTAAGGAATGACCAGATTTTCCAGAAACTGGCCACTCCACTCTCTGTGCATTGTGTTTTTACAGCAGGTTTGTTGTGTGGTAATCTGACTAATCACAAATTAATTTAGGAATATGCTCCATGTAAGCATAAAATAAGATGAAATAATGGAAGTCTTGTAATCTAGTTTTTGATACAGGGTGCCACTTGAGGGCAGGCAATAAAGCCCATTTGAAGACTCTTATCATGTCAATTAGTATCTTATTTTAGGGGTGCAAATCAAACAAAGTTGCAGATAAATGTATTACAAAGACACTGCTGTTTTTGCAGGTCCATCTGAGTCTGGGGCCACAGAGGAAATTTCAGTTTTTACTGGTTTATACATTCAACTTTGATTTTCATGTCATATTTACTATCTCTGCTGCCCTCAGGTGAAATGTCACAAAGATGTACGAGCAATGATATCACATAGTTGGCTAATGGGAAAAGATTAGAAGAGTCTCTGCAGAGGAACTCAGGTCACCGTGATGAAGAAAAAACATACCAGCTGCCCATCTTTTGACATTAAAGCTTCTTCAGTCAGTGCATTAATGTGACAGCATGAGTTAATGTCTTGGTTCTTCATTTCCATGAATGGATTAAAAATCAAAAAAAGTGTGATTCTGATATAACACAGGGAGACAGAGAGATGGAAAGAGACACTGTGGTCATAAAACCAGGGAAGCGTAAGTGACTACATGTGACAGCACACCACACTTTATCCATGGCAGCCCTGTAGAGAGGAGCCTGCCTGCTCGCCAAAGCCTCCATCTGTCTGCGGCCCTGCAAGGAGTATCCGCTATTCACCACGCTTGCACTCTGCCCCATGCTGCTCTGCTTGGTCCACGCCAACACCAACTCTGCTGGTGAGAGCTATATTTACAAACAGCTGCCGTGGCAATGGGTAGAGAGTATCACGAGAGGAGGGAGAAATACTGTTCTGCATGAGCAAATTGAACTTTCGCACCCCTAACATCGTACAGGATCATCTCAATTACCTTTGTATGTTTGTCCTGCAATGGTTTATAATGAAAAAATAGTTTACCTTTAAATGTTTATGTAAAAGAATATTTGACAATGCATGCAGAAGCAATATATCAAGCCAGCGTTATATGGTTTTATTGTAATATTCTCTTTTCAATAGAAATTTTTGTGTAAATAAACTTTTGTCACAGGAGACTAACAGGCATATAGAGGGGTATCCGTCATACGACACAGCAGAGTAAAGGGCAAAGTTTGGCAAGTTTGTCAGCTAGACAGGATGCCATGTGGAGCACAGCAGTGTTTCCAACATTTTAAATGGGAAAAAAAGCGTAATCTTAGCACAGAAGCCCACATTGCACATGGCTACTTTATAATTTTGTCACAATTGAAATATCTCTTATACAACCCTAACAAATATGTGTACACAGAAACAGAGCAAATGAAATCCACAGGTAAATTATGTTTAATGAATGTTTTGGCCTCTTTCCCACCCCCCCTCCTCTTTGTCTGACTGAGAATTTTCTGAATTTGCACAATCTTCATCCCATTTTTGCATAAATCACATCCTTTCATGCACTGAATAAACAGACTGAGGCCTTCCTTTTCACTTTTCACTCTCTGCTTCCTCCCATCACTATTCAAAAAGTTATGACCCGCTCCCCCTCCCACCTTCCTCACAAAGGGAAGACCAGGAACCCAGAGAAGGTGGAGTACTTCCAGCCCCCCATCAGGTTGCCTCTCTCTAGTCTGAGGTAAGCTTTGTCCCCCTTCTCCATAATCACCAGGCCAGCATTAGTGGCAGCTTCTCTGGTCACATCCTGGTCCCCGGCGAAAGCTGAAATCATCGGCCAGCCGTTCAGCATCAGGCTGACCTAAGAATGGACAAATAAACTGATCAGAGAGTGCGGGTTGATCCGCTGCAATATAAATGATGTCACAGTTGAGGTATCGCACCTGAATAGTTTGTCTGTTGTAGGCCTTTACGACGTGGAAGTTGAAGCTGTACACTCCTCTTCTTGGTGCCATGAAAACACTGCTCTCTTGGTCAAAATGAGTGCCCACGTTCACCAAAATCTGATGCAACAGCAAGGGAGGAAAGCGAGATGATATGATATGATTAACACGTGAAAATATAAAGGTGTGTGACAGAGGATAAAAACCTGTGACAAACCTGTGAGGAGTGATAAACAGTGGGGCTGCTGTCAAAGCAACTTCCCTCTCAGAACATACCTACTCATTCGATTGTCTTTTGGGTTCATTCTTTTTGCCCATGCAGTCAGTGTAGATTTCAGACTCCCTCCAAAATACTGGGTCATTTAATTTCCATTTCCAAAAAAAACCCCCAAATGTCCATGAAAATGCAGCCAGTGTGAGCCTGAAAGTTCAGTGTTTATCTCATTAGCATTTTCCCTCTCTGTCAGAACTCTAATGGTATGTGCATCTTATTGGCAGAAGACTTCTGACTACAAAATACTTGGAATTCAGCTCCCAGAAGTTGTGTGAGGGATGAAACTGTAAAATGAAGTGGTGTAAAATGAAACCAAAATGGAGAACTTTGTTAAAACCAAATTTGACCTATTTTGATCCTTGAACAAGTGATGTGTTTTTAAAGTGTTTTGTCCTCTTGTGGACTTTGGTTGAACTACATAACCGACATAAGCAGTCACGTACTCACATTATCAAAGTAGATGATCATGGTGCGGTTGCTCATGTCCGTGGGCTCATGGTTGGTCTGGCGGCTGGCAGAGAAGGCCACCCGGCCGGAGCCCGAGCGGACCGACATGCCCAGGGCGTTACCGGCGGGCTCAGCCGAAGGAGTGGAGTCACACACGACTAAGCATTTCCCCTCGAGGATGATAGGCTCTGTGTCATTTTGGCCCCTTGACCCCAGAGGTCCACACAACAGGAGCACAGCCAACAGTACGGGGAGGTCGAAGCTGACTAACCTGAGGTGCATGACTGAACCTGGGATGTCAAGTCGAATAACTTTATTCTATTCTGCTGTAAAGAAGTGTCACTCCGGACCACTTGGAATGAAAACAAACATACTACAGAGAAACAAACTGTTTTTGTGAAAGTTGTCCAAACGTTAACCTCTATGTAGCTTTGAAATACATGAATATGAGATTCAGAGAATATTTAGTATTGTTCATCGGCCGCAGCTGCCAATCATTCCCTTTCCGTCTTTCTTTCTAGTTTTCTTGTTTGCCCCCACAAATCCCAAATCTCTTCAGTGTCCTACGCGCTGTGTCAGCAGGGGCCAGAGTTGACAGTCACAAGCTTAAGTTGATTCCTTCAGCAAAAATAACCTGACAAGAAGGCAGAAGACGGAAGAAAGGGTTTGAAAAAAAGGAAAGTGAGCAGCAAACGAAGTGAGTGAAGATCCCAGTTCAGACTTTAAGCAACGGAGTGATGGATGAGACGATAAAAGATGCTGAGGAGAGGGGAGAGGGAAAAAAAACAGATGAGGTAAGATTCTGGAGACGTGACAGGGAAAAGATGTAGGACCCAGAAGGGAGGGAGAAAGAGAGAGGGAGTGGGGGAACAACTCCACTGAGTGACCATCTGTCTTTTACACGTTCCCCCCCCCCGTCCCTCCCAACATTGCTCTACACGCATTCAACATACACACAAAACCACACACACACACACGCGCACACTCACACAAACACTCTCACTTGTGCTTTTGATTCACACTTATGTTCACATATAGAGCGGCTGTACTTAAACAAATGTCACTTTTTCCGCATTTTTCTTTTATTCTCTCCCCAAGTTCCACGGCTGACCTGTTGTTCGGCTCAAAAACTAAACATTAAATCAAGAATTAGAGACGTTTTGAAGTAATTTATCTCTGACTGAGACGAGCAACAGCATGTGTGAGAACATCACTTTGAGAGCTTCAATGACACTTATTTCATTACACACACACACCAAAAAAAAAATCAAGGATCAATATAATTATTATTGCAAAAAAGGATCAATCATGCACCATACAGCAAGTGCTCTAAAATGACCTGACTGTTCTCTTTGTGCGGTGCAGTCCTAGCATTTTGCAGTTAATAAAAAATAGATGATCACCTGTTACTGTCTGTGCAGTCTCGTATTCCATGTCAGGTGAAAACTGTTGTTCCCTCCCAGCTAGAGTGCCGTAGTAAGATCAAAAATCCCAGTTCTCTTGCTCCTCTGTCACATAATTTCACAGCACGGCAATCAGTCTGATCGTAGCCAAGCCAGGGTACACTCTGATCACTCTCTCTCTCTCTCTCTCTCTTTGTCTTTTCCTCTCTCTCTCAGCCACCCCCTTTTCCGTCTGCTTCTTTCTCACCCTCTATGTTGCATCCGCCCACTCACCTTTACAGTGAAATAAGGAAAATAGGAGGATAATTGGGCATCTGAGCTGCTTCAAAGAGCCGAGTTAGCGAGTGAGTGGCAGTTGTTTTCCTGATTTCTTTAACATCCAATCAAATCACTGATTCTTTCTTGTGTGTCTTTTCAAGCTGAGTTTAAAAAGATCAAAAGCCTGTGCACCTTCGTGGGAAAACATCCACACCACCCAATTTTAAAGGACACTACAGCAAATAACAGACAAACAGGATATGTGCATCATTTTCAAACATATGAACATGTAAACCAGCCTCATGGAGATGCACCTCTTGCCTTAAACGGTGGACATGATTTGGTCTTTACCTAATTTAGCTTTCAGTCAAACTGAGCCAGAGCATCAGAGATGACATCATGAAAAGTTACCAACATGTACAATCTTCTTTTACATAGTTCTCGTATGTTTCATTCACCATAGCAGCTTTGTTAAGAAACCTACTTTGCCCTTTTCCAATGACGTTGAAAGATCCTGCTGAGAACCATTCACATTCACTAATCAAATGCTCCATTCTCATGTTTCGCTGCTGATAATTTCCGTGTCAATATCGCCTGATCTCAGTTTTAGGAGATGCAGTTCTTGCCTCTTTATTGTGGAACAGGACACTCAGAACAGGACGCTCAGAAACTCAGGGTAAAAGTTCCAGTGCATGGTTGTGTGTGTGATTCCAGAAGTGAGGAAATGAATCAACACCTCTTTGTCTCAGCACGACAAAGTCAAACCAGCCCAGTGCCCAGTAGTGTTATTTCCTTCAGATCACACTTTGACCAAAGAGATGTGGCTGTTAAGCTCAGCTTTGTAGAGTCCGAAGCCCAAGCACACCGGCTGAGTGAACGTGGTCGAGAAAGTGTGGAGGTGGGTCAGGTTGCCAGACGGTCCCACTTCGGAGAAGACGATTGTGCCGCCGCTGTAGTCCACAGCAACAGCAACTCGGGTACCAGTCATTTGGTACTGGAGGCGAGTCTTCCTGTGGTTGTGCCAGGCAGCCAGCTTCCTGTCATGCTGCTGCGTCAGGCTCCATGATACCTGAAAATTTAACAAAGGCATTTTGATCAAGAAGCAATTGGTTGACTGATTAACAAGCCAACCAGCAATTCAGTTAGTTGTTTAAGTAATTTTTGTTCAAAAATCAATACTTCTTGCTTCTCAACAGTGAAGACTTGTTGTATTTCTTTACTGTTAAAATAAAGGAAGTACATGAAGTATGTAAAAGTGTAACCATGCACTGAAGAAATGAGATATAGTGGTATATGAGAAGTAGATGAGTAAATGAATGAAAAAAACAAAAAAAATTATAATTTTTAAAAATATTTTGTCATATTTCCCACATTGTTTTTCACCATTCCAGTTTTGATTGGCATTCTCTTCTTCTACAGGGGTCCAATGGCCCCTGAGTGGCACAGTAATCTGAACCAAACGTTAATAATTACATAACAGAAGTGGTCTTTCCTCTAAATCCTGTTAAAATGTAAAAATGTTGCATAGCTTTAAGGAACAGATTTTGGAGGGGTTAGTGAGAAAAGTGTAGTCAGCACTTCAAATACCACTGGCTCCAACAAAGGCTCAAACAAAGGTTTCAAATAATTTATTTAGTTTACATTAATAACAAATCAATGCAAAAAATGTGACATATATCACCTCTAAATGGTTAAGTGCTGCCAGCTACTGTACATTTATACCTTGTTGTTCCCGAAAGCGTTGCCCTCCTTCCCTTTCCGTCCAATGCTTCTATAGCAGACACCGATATCCCAGAATCCCTCAGCCTCCACCTCCCAGTAGTGAGTCCCAGAGGAGAAAGTCTGGACTGTCAGGACCTGCGGCCAGTGGTCAAAACGTTCAGGGTGAGCAGCGCAGGGCAGTCGGTTTTTAACCCGCGTTGCTGAGCGAAGATCGTCAGAGATGCTCAACAGAGGATGAGCCGTGTTAGTGTCCAGAGTCAAGGGACTGGTTACTGTGTGAGACGGGAACAACACAATAAAGTTTCTTTACATACATACAGATATATGAAAATACATGCATGTACACATACCTATATATTCAATATAGTATATAATACAAATAGACTGTAAATATAAAGCTTGCTAATTGATGTATTATAGCTGGTCTGCTCAATTTGCACAAACACCAAGTTGACAAGTTGTACTGTTATGGAGAACTTTGGGCATAGTCAGACTCACTGTTACCCCGTTTCCACTCGTTATGCTAATCTATGCCAAACAGCTACAGGCTTTAGCTTCATATTTAAGAGGTATCAATCTTCTCATGTACTCTCGGCAAAATCAAAGAATAAACGGAATGCCCAAAATGTCAGATTATTCCTTAGATAAATAAATGGGGCGAGCGGGTGTCATCCATCTGCCACTCACAGAGTTCTCTCTTGAGTTCACTGAGGCAGCGGAGGGTGGCAGTGATGAATTCTCGATATTTGCTCTCTATGTCCTCCAAGATGTGCTTCCGGTCTAGAGTGACCGTGTCAGGGACAAAAAGGGGGCTGTTCAGGTCGGCTAGTAACCTAAAAACAAGAGCACAACACACAATGCAGGAGGAAAACTAGTTCATGTTAATCATGAGCACATAGATAACATGCGTCTATCATGAAATAAGCACATTCATCTGTTTATTTCCTCCCTCCACTCGTGCTTTGATGTCCTTTTTATTCTCCACGTACATACAAAGACCTCATAACTAACTACACACACACACATCCACACATCTAAGGGCATGTGAGGATCTAACATCAGGCAGTGTCATTGACATGTTCTGGACTCACTTTGTGTCATCTGATTGAAAGGCCTGAGGAAAGAAGAGTGAAGGACAGCTGAGAAGAACATCACAAATAACCATTAATTCCCAGAAAGAAATACAAATGTCCCCGTGAATCTGCCACTGCTGGATAAGAAAGTAAACAAACGCAAGGTTAAACTGCCCTATCAGGGTTAAATATGGTTCTCTTTATACCTCTTCAGAATACATGTTTGTGTGGCACACTGAACAGGAAACACAGCATTTCTTCGGTAGTTCATTGAATACACTCCTTTTCAGCACTGAGAGAGCAACGTTACCTGATCTGCTCACACAGACTATATGGTACATATAATACACATCAGGGGATCCACATAAGTGAAAGGTAAACTATATATTTCAATATGATAAACAACATGAACATGATGACAAAAAATGCAAATTGCACTAAAATATCACCATAGACTCTCCTGAAACAATTTACTTCTTTTTGAGAAGAGAAATTGGCTGTTTGCGATGACAACAACAGAGAAACTGAAAGCCATTTTTTGCTTTTTTTTTTTGGCATTTTACCACCAACGTTAGGGTCCTGCATTAACACTACTTTTTCTGGCAAAGTTAGAACAGTCATTTCTCACAAGAAATTACGGTCTGTGCAGTTTTCACTGTTATGGGCTCAGCTGGAAAATATCCATGCCGTGCAGTAATCATGATTTGGCAGCATTTTACTCAGGATCTCATTATAGTGAGTTGATTCCTTATGGTGGTTTGCCTCTGTCAATCCCATTCAATCAAACCATGCCATGTGGATGGAACAGATCCGCTGGGTTTTTCCATTGTTGACAGCAAGGTGAAGAACTTCTCAAAACTTGGATTCAGTTTCTTGCCAGATCAGGTGAGACAAAGCACATCACAAGACAGGCCTGCCAGCACTCCCGTTTTATACCGCTCATATTTCAAGGGCCTCTTCCAGAGCTGAATGCACATGCTAACATGGCAACGAGCTCACGATAACAGTTTTAACATACTGATGTTTTGCAGGTCTGTTTTGTTCCATTTAGCGTGTTATCATGCTAAAATTAGTTAATAACCACTAAACATATAGTGCAGCAGATACTGAGGGGAACAGGGGTCAGTTTTTCCTTCATTCTGTGCCAGTTTGCCTCTGTCCTCTGTGTCAAGGTGCCTTGTGTTTCAAAACATTGTTTGTACTGTTGCTAGAGTAACTAAAATAAAAGTTAGAAGTATTCAACCTCTGAAGATCATGCATATCTGCACAAAATGTTATGGCAATCCAGTGGTCAATGTAATAGAATGTCCGACAGACTGACATTACTATCCTTTGAGCTATGTTAGTAACATGACTGCAGGACTTAAACTGTATCAGCCGTTCATTTCTAACTATTCCTAACTAAAAGCACTGTATCATCATCACATACAAAACATGCCCTAAGTATACTACAGTGTAATGTAATTACAATTACAATAATAACTGCAAGACTTTGCAATCAACAAACAAAGCAATGTACCGCAGAGTGCCTATCCACCCTAAGTCTTACCCAGATGAGCAGGAAGGGGTCCGTCTCTGCGAGCAGCGAGGCCAGATAATGCTGGATGCTCAGCATCTGGCTCATATCCTCTCTCACTTTGGAGCAGTCTTCATGCACTCGCTTTATGACCTGCTGTCTCTCCCTCTTGGTGATCTCCCTCAGAGCAAGCACCAGCTTCTTTACCTGGACCTGCAGGTCTGAGCCAAGCCGCTCTACCTGGGTGTCATCCTGCTTCAGAGAGTCCTGCAACCAGTCATGAGAGATTGATTATTTGTGCCGGATCAGCGTTTGAGACATAATCAAGCAATTTGTCCCATTTGAGAAGGCTGAGGGCAGTTTAAGGATTATACATGCAAGGGATTTAAATATGAGATCCCTGGGGTGTTGTACAGAACATCTACTAAGAGAGTCACTATGTTGCAGTTTTACAATTCTACAATGTCATTAGTCAGATGCTTTTATCCAAATGACATACATAAATGGCAAGTACAACACAAGCAAAGATCAAGGTAGGAAAAACAACGCATGCCCAGAAATGTTTTGAGTCCAGTAGGACCAAGGTGTCGACAGGTTGTGCTGATGTCAAGTGCAATTTTATTTAAGTGCTTGTTGCCAGAGGAGGTGTTCAAACAGGATACTCACAGCCATAGAGGAATCAATATTCTCATGCTCTTTGAGGATTCGCTCTCCATTCTTCAGTTTCTCCTCTGCTTTTCTGAGCAGAGTCTGGAGAATGACCTGTGAGATTATACATATATAAATAGCCACACACTCACGTACAAGCACAAAACCAGATATAATATTTTTTCCAGCTGACCTTTAGATCCTCTTCCACCTGTCTCAGTGCCTTCACTTTGTGCTGAGCGTGGTCTCCGTCCAGCAAGCAGTCGCTGCACACATACACCCTCTCATCGGCACAGTAGTAGCGCAATATCTCAGTGTGTGTCGGACACCTTCGCTTGGAGAGATCCCCAAGTGGATCCACCAACAGGTGGGTGCTAAACGCTGGTCTCTCAAGATGGGGTTGGAGGTGTTCGGCACACAACGACACTTCACACCTCAGGCAGGTCTTGACAGCCAGCGATGGCTGTTCTTCTGCTGTCTTGGGAGGGCAGCTATCACACTGCACTTCACCATGCTCCTCCTGACACTGGGGGCAGGTAAAGCGACTTTTGCCATCACCCTGGTCACTCCAAGCTTCACGGATGCATGCGGGGCAAAAGCTGTGCCCACAAGGCAGGGGGTGGGCTTGGCTAAAGATGTCTCGGCACACGGAGCAGGTAAGCTCTTCCTCCAGGGACGCCATAGTGAGTAGATGAAGCGCCCCTAATGTGTGTCACGCAAGGCTACCAACTAAACAGTGAATATATACAAAAGAGAGAATCCCGAAATACATTGATTAAATTACATATGCATAGAAACCCTCAAAACAAAATCCACAGATGATTTGGACTGCAGTCCATGATAGTTCCTGCTGAGAAAATGTAATCAGACATCATGTTGGTGGCCCATGTGGTAACAAATGAAAGACAACATCTGCACAAGATGCATGCTGCTCTTACATGTAATAAATACTAATGCTGTTGAGCACTGAGCTGGTGGCAAGTGGGAAGTCCTTATTTCACTCCAACTGTGCGCTCAGACCAATAATCCTGTCTACTGGGCTTTTGCCTACTGTGCTCTATGAATAGAATACTTAACTATGTAACCACTGTTACTGGGAAAATGTACAGAGGGTGGACAAAAAGTAACAGACACACCTCATAACCTCATGTAAAGTAAAACATCATCATTGCCAACAACTGCCAAAATAATTAGCAGAACGCTGAATTAAGAACACTTCAACTTTAACTCTACTAATGTTTAGCAGGACAATTAGATGAAAATGAACAAATATGATTTACTCTGCAAACAATGGTGTGCAGAAGATGTTCAATATATAAAGAATTTGAATTGTTTCTTACATTATTGGCAAACCGTTGTAACACTGACCCTTAGTGAGTCCTAACTCGACTCAGATCCAAGAACAGGGGATCAGGAGATCATCCTTGACAGCTTGCTGGCCTGATTTACTCTCCATGTGTTCTGACTTTACATGTTCAACCGCTAACTCACATATGTGCATCTCAGCTGAATTCAGTACATTTAATGTTAAGTTTAAATGGATGTCTAGAGACAAAAGTAGAATTTCGTACCTGTTGCTGTCCTGGTGTTTGCAGGCTGTGGCCATCGATAACAAGTGTGTTGTGTGCGGTCAGTGTGTTGACTGTGAAGGATAATCCCAACAGATTCAACCCCCCTCCACACACACACACACACACACACACACACACAGTCTACTTTAACCATGGCACTAGACTCAGAGAGGTCACATGACCCTGAGATGGGAGGGGGGCATAGGGAAAATTCTTAGGTAAGTAAACTATCTCCATTAAGGTCACAGTGCAATAATTAGCCTTTGCTCTCAGAAGACTTGTCTTATTTATTTCTAGTGAATGCTGTTGATACAGCCTTTGAAAGTCCTTGACATCAGCTCATCTGTTTATATATTTTCATGTCAAATCTTTGACCTTTGACCTCATCTTTTGGAACAATAAAACCAAGCCATCTTTAACAAATATTACTGTATTTGCCATTGTTAGAGTGGAAAAATGGTCATTTCCATCAGTTTGTTGTACATGTCACATGCTTTTCATGTGCAAAGCACGCACATGTTTTTTGCTGCTTGCACACATGAGCACCGCTTTAACAGGATTTAACCCTCATTTTCCAAGCAAGTGAACTTTCATTTTCAACAGAGTATCACTCCATAGCTGATCGGCTGATTACACCACAGAAAATAATCAATCATTGTGTAAAGGTGTAGAAATAACAAGGACGGGTTATCTGCTGCATCTGGAGAGATAAAAGATTGCACTTTCATAGAGGTGCGTCATTACATAGTCTCAAGTGTCTGTTTCAAGACTTACTTCCGTGTGTTGTGCCTACCTGAGAGGGAGGAGCTTGTATTTTTCCTATGACACTTGTTTTTCCACATCCCTTTATACCACTGAAAAAAACACAAGGTTGAGAATCTTCAGTATATCCAGCCGTACGTGTCAAGGTTTATATCAAAGCTTTACAGCAATGATCTTCATGGCTCCGCCCTCCCCAAACAAGCAACGCTGAATCACATAGTCTGAGTTTTTTCTCAAGGTAACATTTTAGCTGTTGTTTTTGGAAACTCCTATTAGAAATGAAAAGCGAGAGAACGGAAGACGAAAGTGGTGAGTTGTCCTAGCTGTACATTGTTTGATCTTTAAAGGGATGATATAAATTGCATGTATTTATCTGTTGATGATAAATACAGTCAATTGCTGATGTACACCCTGCTATAATGCATCAGTCCTGCATTTAATCATATCTATATAAGGACTGCAATATGCTGCTTTTGTTGAAACTGTTTTAAGAGGAGTTTATTCAACTGTACAATTGTGTTGGAGGCTGTAATTGTTGGTGCTGTTGTATTGTGCTATTGCTGGCAGGTGTCCACCACATTTATACCAATGAAGAAGGACCAAAATGGCTATAACGTTGCATGTACACCTATTTTTAAACAACACTGAACATTATAACCCTCATGAGGATAAGATTTATTGTACCTCTTTCTGGGCTGCATGAGATGTTTCTAGTTATACCAAATAAACTGGCAACTAGGTTCATCTGTGGCAATGGTTACCAACACACTTTTAAATGCATTCAGCCTGTAATAAATCAAAGTTTGGCTATGACTAAAAATAAGTAATACTTCCATTCATAACATTCTGTGTAGAAGTATTAGCAAATTTATACACATCAGATATAACTTAAGAAAAAATACATCCTTTGTTTTTCAGAAACGAATAACTGTCTGAAAGTATTCTTATTTTTGGATTGTCTTTAATGACATAAGTTAAATATGACTTCAAAGAAATAAAATACTATAAAATGCTGTTTGATACCTGCCAAGAGTCTGCAGCCATGCTACCAGATCGATAAATGCTGTATTAAACCACACAGTCACACAATGCTAACATGCTGATGGGTAAGCTCTCCCTGTTACTTCAGTGTTTTTGTATTCTTAGATTGGCAAAGTAGCATTAAACATAAAGCAGAGCTGTGGCTGATGGGGATATCATTATTTCAGATGATGAGTCATAAACCAAAGAGTTCAATGGATGATCAAAGTAACTACAATTCCTCTTGAGGGGAACACGAATGTGTAAATAGAACTTCGCAAACCATCTAGTAGTTATTGGGATGTTTGGCCATTGGGAACAATAAAAGTCATGGCAATTTCAGGGCAATCAATCCTATATGCATTGACTAGCCAAGAGACATTGTCATCATCACACCATTCTGCTTCCTAAAGGGTTGTTTAGGTGGGCCCTATAAGCTGTAGCTCACACAATTTCCACTACTATGTTGGAGGAATGGGAGAAACATTTTATATGTATGTTTTTTTCTTGCTTTTTACCTCAAATTGTTTGTGAATTTATTTACAGGCCAAAATAAGTCTCAGTTTCACTTGTGTAGCTCATTTTCCTTTTACCTCATTGTTTTTCCTGCTTCTCTTGACAGATACTGGGAACCGCTGGAAAGACATCCGCATCATCCTTTTGGGAGGAAAGTATTGTGGTAAAAGTGAAACAGGAAACACCATACTGGGGTATGAGGGCTTTGACCCTGAAAATGAGACTGTAGAAAACACTGTGAAACACAGTGAGATAGCAGGCAGGAGGGTGACTGTGGTGGAGACACCTGGATGGTGGAAGACACTCCACCCTGATGAGACTATGGAGTTAATGAAGATGGCATTAATCCAAAGTGTGTCCCTATGCGCTCCTGGACCTCATGCTTTCTTGCTGGTTGTTGACTTGGATAGTATACTTGAGAAGAAGAGTGAGAAATCATTAGAGCAGCACCTGGAGCTTCTGGGAGATGGAGTATGGAAGCACACCCTGGTTCTGCTAAAGTGTGGCATCTGGCAGCAGATGTACACCACTATTGGAGAGTACATGGAAAAGAGAGGGAATGTTCTTCGCAGGATTGTAGAGAAATGCGGTAGGAGGAGCCACCTTCTCAACAATAACAGTAAAGGTTCAGGAAGACAGGTGATAGCACTACTTGAAAAAATAGAAAAAATGTTGGCTGCCAATGGAGGAAAACTGTTTGAACTGGTCGCTACAGATGCACTAGATGTGGAGAGAAGAAAGAAAGATGTGAATGAGAAGGCAAAGGAGAGGGAGTTAAGGGTCAAAGATGAGAGAGATGCTCTCAGGAAAACTTTCAAAGGTAGGCTATTATATAATCTGTTTTTTAATGCATGATAATGGAGGATTATGGGTATGTAGCCATGGATTTGATTGTTCTTGATTTATCTTTCTGCCAGATGACGTTTATCATCTAGAAGAGGTCAGGCTGCTTCTGGCTGGCTGCTCACTGTCTGGGAAATCCACGGTAGGACACACCATACTGGGCAATCCACTGAAAGAAAGGAAGAGAACACACCACAGTGAGGCAAGACAAAGCCAGGTGGAACGATGGATGGTCTGGCTGGTAGACAGTCCTGGCTGGTCACCATTCAGCTTCCTTAAAGACACTCCAGAAATGGTAAAGCAGGAGATAACAAGAGGGGTTTCACTCTGTTCTCCAGGGCCCCACGCCATCATCCTGGTGGTGTCTGCTGCCATTGCTTTCACCAAGGCCCGCTTAAAGTCTATCAAGGAGCATATGAGCCTTCTGGCTCCTGATGTGTGGAGACATACTCTTGTACTCTTCAGCTGGTGTGACAGCATTGGAGCAACTAGTGTGGAGCAGTTCATAGAGAGTGAGGGCAGTGCCCTCCAGTTGCTCCTGAGAAAATGTAACAACAGGTACCACAGCTTCAACATCAATTCTGATGATCCAGCTCAAGTCACAGGACTTCTTGAAAAGATTGAGTGGATGGTGGCAGAGAACAGTGTTCTCCGTCTGAATGCAAATGAGACAGAGAAGTGGGAAGAAGAGGAAACTGTGACAGAGGGCGCCTCACCACCAGTGGAGACTCTTGTTGACATGTTTGAGAATTACTACAGAGGGAGAGAGGAAGACCTTGTGATGAGCATTAGGAGGATACTAGTCAGGAAAGAGAAGGCCAGTAGCATCGCTGAGCCACCATTTAGTAAGTATCTAATATAAAATATGTTCACTTGAAGTGAACAATTTCAAAGCTCTTCGTTTGCCTTGATGTGTGTCACTGGCTCTAGGGATGTCAGTCTTTTAGTTGGTCCAGCACTTCAGTCCAGACTGGAAAAAATAAACAAGTTATTATTTTGATGGATTGCCATTTTGTACGGATATTCATTTTCTACTTACATTCATGGTCTTCAGAGGATCACAGCAACCAATTTTGTGCATAATTTCATGGTCCCTAGCTTATGTATCCTATTGACTTTATTTATCGACTTCCTTTACTATTGTCCTACCACCATCATGAGATTGTCTTTTGTCAAATGTCAAATGTCTCAACAACTATATGATAGATTGCAAGATAATCTTGCAGACATTTATGTTGCCCTCAGGATGAATATTAATAACTTTGATAAAGAGCTGACATTTCCTCTAGTGTCATCGTTAGGTCAAAAAGATAAAATTCTCCAGTTCTCCAATAAAAATACTATGCTACCATGCTAACACACTAAACTAAAATGGTAAACATGGTAAGCTTGTCTTAAATGTCTGAGCACCAGGAAGGCTTTTCCAGAAAAGATTTCTGGGAAACGTAGTAGCTGGCTAGGGTCCAGTCTTGAAATAGGACCAATCATTATTAGGTAACTTTTGGTTGGTTATATGATCATTTTATTGGGTATTAATCTCAAAGTCGCCTGCTAATATGTTATTGCTTTGTTTTCATAATAGTGTCTGATGAAGACCTCACGTCCATTGAGAAGAGGGTCTCTGAATGGCTGGGGGAGCAGCAGTGTTTGACAGAAGATACATCTGAGTATCATTCTGATCTTGAGTCATCATGGAGCAATCAGTAGTACCAGCAGTGAAAGTTCAAGAAAGAAAGAGATATACAGTATATATGTAGTATGTATGGTTGTATATTTATGTGTTTGAGTACTGAACACTTTTAGATTTTAGATTTTAATTACATGCTACTCAAGATAAGCTAAGTTACACTATGACATTACTTTGGCAAGAGCATTAAATTCTGTGAAAAAAAATTCTGTGTGCCCAATAAACTGGTGACTGAGCAAGTGGTTATGTGTGATATTTTTAAGTCTTAATCAATTCATTTTTGTACATAAACTGTAAAATGTAGCAGTTCATTGCATATGACTTTGTGAATCTCCAACATATGCAAGTGTCTCCGGGCAAGGAATACCAATGAAGGAAGTGCACTAATTGTCTTCAGTTTAAAGTAATAGTTAAACATTCTGGGAAATGTATATTTCATTCATTCAATCATTACCACATCAAGTACCATATATGTGAGACTGAGTGAGACTTTTGAAAGAAGATATAACACTATTTCTTATACAAGTGTAAAGTTAACATCATAAGCAATATAATAAAGCCTTGTTTCATTTAATACACTCAGGAGTTGTGCTGCTACAGCTGACCTTGGTCTGGTATGATTCACAGCTGCATGTAGCTAATGTTAGCTGATGTTAGAGACATCTGTGCAGACTGACATGACAATTTGAATCTGTTTGCTGACTTGATGACTCTTTTCTACATATGCAAAGCTACATTTTAAAAATGTACTGATAATGTGACTTGTCATCAAAGTGGCTGGTGTTTAGGAAAAGTTACATGTTATCTTTAATATCTTATCTTTTAAACATATATGTGAGCATTCATTATTTGTGCGCATAATTTAGGCTATATAGAGTTTGTGTGTAGTTTTGAGCCATAACCAAATAATATAAAATAAAATGAAAAATAAAAAGTTGTCTGTCTTTTGTATTTTTTATTGAGCTCTAAACACATGTGGTTATTATTCAAACTACTGCTGTCTCTCTGCATTGCCTGCCTGTTTTGTATGTTATCAGAGGTGTCATATCTCCATTGCTTGTTTAAGACGTAACAAAATAGGGACATACCTTTTTTCAATATGTTCATAAAATTATCCAAAACAGTTGCTTCTAGTTTGCATAATTCCTCTGCCATGAAATGGGTTGATCAATGATCATATAAATCCTCATACTGCTTGACAGAGGGCAGTGAATAACATCTTTGCTCTTACGGGAATAATCCAGTTCAACATTGATACAAAGGTAAATGATTCAATTAAAGCAACTCAACTTCATCTGATACGTTGTATTGATAGTTCTTTAAATTTGTAATATAAGCATAGAGCTCATGTGGTATTATTTTAAAAAATGTTAAACATACCAATTTTTAACGTGGAAACATTTTTTCCATGTTTTCAGCCGTTTCCTGAGGACAGTCTCTCAACATGATTGGACACTGATAGACTGGAAACAGAAAAAAAATACAACTTCACTGTGAAAAACTGCAAAGCTGAGAGCATCAAGGTCGAATTTCTTCGGATGTCTAACAACAGCTCAATTATAGAGATTTACAGAAATACTTCACTTCTCTGCGGTAAAGACCCTGTATATTACACAAATGCCATAGGTATTGTGGTGGACTGGGTGATATTCCTTATAGGGCTGCCTGAAGTATGCCTGGCCTGCTACGCTCTCCTGTGCCTGCTGAAGAAAGACAAAGTGGCTCCGATCTTCACCATAAACCTGCTCCTGTCAGATCTCATTCAGATCGGGATCACCATTGTCTTTATCATGAGCAGGTTTTGTGATGCCACCTTTTACCCCTTCGTCAGGGCCCGCTGCATAGCACGACTGTTTGTCCGCTTGGGCCTGACCTCCAGTTTGGCTTTCATGCTGCTGATTTCTGCAGAGAGGTACTTAATGGTGGCCCGTCCATTGTGGTACCACACAAAGTACAGCACAAACTTATCTATACTGGTTTCAGTTTGCATGTGGATCCTTTCAATTACCTACTCCATACTGGATTATACCTTTATGATCCACACCAGATTCTCCTTATTACTTTTCTCCATCATCTGCCTCATCCCTGCTCCATTTCTTCTGGGTCTCTTCATAGCCACATGGAAAGCCCTCAACACGAATATGGTCATGAGTCATAAAAAGAGGAACAAGAAAGTTTTGAGCGTTCTGAGTCTGGTGTTGGCAACGTACACAGTTATGTTCCTCCCCTTCAGTTTCAGGAACCTCTATTACTCTCTCAAAGGTAATGATGCCCTGGGTGCACAGAACACAGTCAGGGATTTGTCTAGTGTTTTGACCAGCGCTCTGGTCTATCTTAGTCCGTTGGTAGACTCTTTAATCTACATTTTCATCAGAAGTGACATAAAGGACACAGTGGAAGCATTTCCTTGCTGCAAAACACCTCTGATGATGCTCAAAAAGTTTCAGGACAGGCTAACAGACAGTTCTCAGGTAGAGACAGCTTTATAATTATTTGAATAAGTAGTTTAAAAGGGGAACTGCATCAAAGAAGAGGTTTTTAAACCACATCTCTTGTACTGAATCATCAGTTTCTGCATGTCTTGCCTGACTGGTTTAGTAAAAAACTGAAACTGAAAAAAACCTTTAAGCATCTACTCCTGTGTAAAAGAGTTCACCAATAATAGAGTTTACTTCAAAGTAATGAGAAGAGCATGTGGAGAAAGAGTATGATATTTTTAACTGATGCTCTGGGAGGTATGCACACATTGCCTGACTAACTGTCTCTGAGCAGAAGCTAAATGAACTGCCTTAAGCGACGTTTGTCAGTTACCTTATAAATGCCTTTGCTTATTATTTCTTTACTGTAATACACTGATTGTTTATTAAAATGTATTATCTTCCCTTGTGGTTCATGTTGTTTTAAAAATTTTCATGAGGAAACAAGATTCAGGCTGATTGCAGCAAGCCTAAAATATTTGTCTTTGAGAGACATCTAGTGGCGTAACTGATGTAAAGCATGAACCACAACATCAGTCAGCCACAGTGCTTAGACAAAGAGTTGTGAGTTGATAATACAGCACCTCCAATCAATACAGGTAATGAAAACGTATTGTCATGTTGGAAATATGGGCAAGCAACTGTTTTCTTTAACTAGTCAGCTTGTCCTGCCACAGCACCATCACATGCTGCCTATGTTATGCTGACATCTGACATCTACCCTGCACAAAATTCTGCAGCACTCTATATCAAACAAACTTGGTGTTTCAGCAGTTCAGCAGAACTGCAGAGGTGGATGTAGGTGAATTATCTTGGTTGAACTTACATCAGTACGGCCCTTTCAGTAGACCAAGTGAAGACATGACTGAACGGGGGAATGAACGAACACTGAAAATTTTCATCTACAGCCATCGTCAGGTCAGAATTATGATTTGTCCATGTCCTTGTTTATGACACAACACCTGCCAAAATAATGACAGTCCCACTGGTGTTTGTTGTGCTTTGTGTTTGGAAGCTATCTGAATAGCTGTTGTTATGAACTGAACATAACTGGTTTTAAACATGCAAACAAATGTTTAAACAATAAAAAAGTGTCAAAGTCTAATACTTGAAATCCTTTAACAGACATGTCAATAGATCATCCACTATGAACTCAAGTCATGAAAAGTAGAACTAGTTTTTAGATGACAAAAGATCATTTGCACTATAATTATTTAGATTTTATGTAAGAACCTACTTGAACCTTTAAAAAGCTGTTGATGATTGTAGGAAACCTTAGATGTTCTGGGACTTATTTCTATACATTTTCAGTATTTTGTCCTTTCCTGCTCATCATGATGGTGAAGAGGTTTGAGTACCTGCCTTAGTCTGTTGCACTGGGTGACAGTCAAGGTCATTTTGGCTTTTAGATAATGCAGACCTACTTTTTACAATATGACTCAAAGATCCAAAATAGCCCATTAAAGACTCTAGGGAGCACCCATTGCATCCATAGGGATAACAAGTTCAGCGCCAATATATGACATTTAAATTAAAATTTGTCCTCACGCAGGCTAAATATTATTCTCTAGCAATAATAATTAAAAATATGAATAATGATTTTTATGACAGCAAGATGGGAGGGGGGCAATCATGCACACCTGTCTTAAATCTTAAATCCCCGCCTGACTGATTCAGCCCTGCACCAGAGGAGTGTGTGTGTGCCCGGGCCTGCGCTCCTATGTGAGATGCACACTGAGAGCCAATGTGGAGGTAACCGTGGTCACTGTTTCCCAGAGGACCGTCTGGCGGCGAGGGCCATTAATTATAAGAGACAGGGAGACAGACAGCTAGCCAGCTAACCAGACAGACAGACAGTACCGCAGAGAGCGCAGACAGGCCTGACAGGAGCAGGCCCCGACAAATACAAAGAGAGGAGGAAGAGAAGAGCAGCACGCACGGCCAAGAAAAATAATCCTCCCCCTGTAGCGAGTACAGCCATCTGCACCGCCCCGCTTCTCCTCCTGCCAGTGGACTATGAGTAAATACATTCAGGCATAATAACCCTTTGTCATAAGAGAAAGAAACGCGATTTGCGACGGAGATAAATAATTGAAAAAAATGCGACCGTCCGACTGCGCATCCCTGGGAGTGAATAGGGAAATGCTGCGCCAGTGTCCCGGCTGAGAGACGGAGCCGATCTCACTCAACATAAGCTCCTGAGCTTTCCCCCCCTGTCATTACACAATATCGCTGCCAAAAATCATCGTTTCAAACATGGTAAGTTGTTTTTTTTTTTAAAACGTGTGTTATATCTAAAGGGATTGTGTCGGCGACGAGCGGCCTGTGGGGGAAATGCACATCCGGGGCTGTATTTTTTGTAAGAGTCATAATATTTTATGAATCATAACTTGTTATGATGTGAGAGCGCGCGTGGCGTGCAACAGGTCGCCGTACAGTAGCGGGGACGCGCATCTCACCGCCGTATTTTGCGCTTCTTTCCAAAACATCGGTGTAAAAACGTCCGACCGTCGCATACGCTAACATATTGGCAAGATGGCACGAAAAATAACGAGTGCGTTGTTGGCACATTATAGTTCTGGTTAAAACGCGATGATATTGTGTGTTTGGATTGTTTGATAACTATTAGGAGTTATCACTTCTTTCTCTGTGACAAAATATTATCGATTACGCGTCATTGCGTAACGCCTATTTTTATAGCCTAACGATTTCATTAATCAATTTATATTTTTCGGAAGTCATTGTTTGGCGTGCTTAGGTTCATATCAGAAATAATACAAGTCCTGTGTTTAACTATATGTTATATGAAATCACCAAGACTTTCAATGTTCAACAAAGAGATGCCTGTTTTAAATCATTCAGGCAAAAATCGTTACCTGGTTTAACAACCACCGTCCTGGTATATAACATTTAGACTTTATATCAAACCTCGGATGCATTTTATTATTCTATCCAAGCCTCAGATGAGGCGGGGTGGTGGTGGCGGGATGTCACAGGGCCCGGGTGAAAAATGATTTTCCTCCTCACTCTAGCTGTGTCTTTCTTTCATTACCTCTCTCCACGTGGTAAGCAGTCGGGATGAGGGTGAAAAGGGAGCATTGTGCCTCGAGTCAGTGGCCTTATGTGTTGGAGAGGCTCTGAGAGGGTGATGTTCACTCAGCTGTGCTCCCTCAACGCCATTGTTGCAAATTCCACCTCATCTCAGCCACTCTGTTTACTGAGCTTACACGGGAACCTGTCTCAGAGGCGGCGGGAGCACCTCGGAATTCCCCCCCCCCACACACACACACAATGTTGATACACTTAAAGAGGTGTATGTGTGCATGTGCAACAACATGGCCTGTGACAGTACGTCTGCTTTAACGTAAAGAAATATTTTGCACCCACCTGTGCCCACAGCTTTCCTCTGTTACACAGGGGGGCTTTTAAATTTCATATCAGTAATCGAAAGTCCAGTCAAGAGACATTATGAGATGAACTTGAGCCTCAATGTATGAGGGTTAACTAAAGAGAGGCAGTGGACTCTTGCCTCAAAAGAAGGGGTGTTCACTCGCCATTTGAATGCAAAGTAGTGGATGAACAAGTGAGCTGTGTGTGTGTGTGTGTGTGTGGAGAGAAAGAGGGGGAGAGAAGGAGGGCCAACGGTGAGTTTTGAGAAAAGGAAGACTTGTCGAGAGAAACTGTCACATGGCTCTTAAGTTCTGTTTTTCTTTCTCTGCACCACAATGCCACCAACGTGGACACGCTTTTTTGAGACTCATCAACCCGGAGCATCCATTGTCACAGTCTTTTTGGAAATGAGACTTTAGTTTTTCTTTATATATTTTTTCCTTTAAGTAATTTAGACACCTACCTTTTTCAGTGTGCAGGGAGACAGAATAAAAGTTGTGTGTTGGCCAATGCGCCCCTGCGTCGCTCCCATCCTGCAGAGGCATGTCCCGTCGGAAACAGAAACGACCCCAGCAGCTTATGAGCCTGACCCTCGGTGCCTGTCGGATACTTGAGCATGGTGAGAAAGAGAGCATCAATATCAAGATTACTGATTGTTCAATGGATTGGATTCATGTTAAATGGGAAGTTTAGTCTTTGAAGAGGTCACTTTTCCTCTGAGCTTGTGCCAACTAATGGTTCATAGTGTTAGTTAATTATTTCATGATATATTTCATTCAAACAGAATGTAAATTGATGTTTCAATCTTTTACATTTAATTATCTTCATTAGAAGATCATTTATTTTTAGCCCTCATTATAAATTAATAAACAGTTCAATCTGTTTCAAATTTGATAAAAGTAGACTACATTTAGATATATATTTAGGTGCATATTATGTTACACGGTAAGAAACAGAAGCCTTGTCAGAATTATTGCCGTGCATGTATTTAATTCATTCTCTGTGGCTGCAGCCATTAGCTGCTTTCTTTGCCCTGTAAAACCCAAATGTCTTCACTCCTCATCACTGCCAAGTTCAAAGACGAAGACCACCCAGAATAAGGGGATATACAGTAAATCTACAAAGAAATAGTGGTTAAAAAAAGAGCATATAGTGAATTTGAAATTGTGAACAAAAAGCAAGACATGCATTTTGTAGGAGCAAGGAGATGAGCATAAGAAGGTCCAGAAAAAGGAAACTTTGTGAGGCACTGTATAAGGTGTTCTAACTGCAATAGCATTAGACCCCATTGTCCCTTTTCAGCTTTGTTGCTGGGCACTGGAGCATGAACATACCCATGAAGAAGTGTGTGTGTGAATGTCTGTGTGCACAAGCAAGTGTGTGTTTTTGTCTGGCTGTCTATTCCAGTTACAGGAGTAGGGCCCACATTGTGTCATAAATATGTCGTGTCCAAGCAAAAAACAGTGAATTTGCTATGTCTTTAGTGTGTGTGTGCAACCCTATATGTATAAAGTTTTTTGGTCTGTCTGTTGGTTTCTGTATGTGCTTTACCACAATGCTTTTCCAGACTAAGTTAGCTTGTTGATGGTCTGTGAGTCATCAAGTCTGTCTGCTGGACTGTTTGTTTTTTTTACATGCCACCTCTTTTCCTCTGCCTGGCCCTAAACCGTATCAGGAATTCGACCTCAAAGTGTTTAAGGTCAAGTCTGGCAGCCAATCAGGCACCCAGTACAGTGTCCAGTACCCAACCAGGATCTAACCCTTAGCACGCCAGAAGGCTGCTGGGGGAAGGGCTCTCAAGGAGATGAAAGAAAGACAGATTGAATGGGGAAAGAAAGAAAGAAAGAAAGAGGGGCAGAGATGGAAGAGTGTTTGAGTGTATGGATGTGGCTTCTTTTTATTGGGGGGGTGAGGTAAAGTCCATTGTCTTGTGCGTGTTGCCCTGGAAACAAGGTAGGCTCCATGGTTGAGCAGTGTATCCTTGTAGATCATTGGAATGTGTGTGTGTGTGTGTGTATGTGTGCCTGTATGCATGACGCGCGCGTGTATGTGTTTTTGTGTGTGTAGCAACAGTTGTGGGAGGCTGCAATTGATGAGGATAGACAGGACAAAGAGAAGAAGAAGGCAGTGGTGGATGATAAGGTGGTGGAATTAAACCCAGAGGTGAAAAGTCACCTTTAAGGCAACTGAATTATTTCATTTCCAATACATCAAGCAACCAAATTTTTGTAATATATTTCTTTCTAATTTCTAATTGCCCTAAAATGTGGATTTTTGTTGTTTATTTTATTTTGTTTTCAAAAAGCTATCTTATAAAAGATTATTGACCATAATGTACACTGTGACTATTTTGTTACCTTCATAGATACCATACATCATGATGAAGAAATAACATTTAGATTTTCTTCTTTCAATTTCCCTAGATGACAACTTGGCAGTGAAGTCACAATCCTCTCCATCCTCCTCTCATCAAAGCTCCCAGCTGCCCTTTGCACTCTGTTCAACTTTCAAGGGCTCTCAGACCCCCACGCTATTCACTGAGGTTCCACCACTATCCTGCTTACCGAGTCAGCCCTCTCACAAGCCCCTAAAAGACCCACAACCCTCCCTGTCTCCTGACTTCCCTTACTCCTCTCTGTCTTTCCAAACTCAACATCAACCTGCCCTTCGACTGTCTGGTTGCAATCCTACTTCTTGTACAAGTGTCCACATCCCCCCTTCTAGGAGCACACACATGGCCTCTCCAAAGCTGGGGCTGTCAGCCACCACCACCACTTCTTCTTCCTCCTCATCATCCTCTGCCTCCCTATGTCCTCCACCACACCCTGGAAGTCCCAGCCGTGTGCCCGAGGGTCCCCCAAGTCCTGTCACTCCCACTCCCAGTCCAGGAGTGACATCTGCCTCAGCTGCACCCTCTAGGGCCCAATTGAGTATTGCCCTGATCCTAGAGGAGCTACGGGTGCTGCAGCAAAGGCAGATCCACCAGATGCAGATAACTGAGGAGATCTGTCGACAGGTGCTACGTCTTGGTGGAGCCTCCTATACCATAGACACACCTTCCCAGCATCTCCTCCCACCTCTGCCGCAGCTGTGCCTGGAAGGCAGCAAAAGGGCAGTGACTCCAACTACGCAACCAGCTGCACCTCAACCTTCCACCTCCGTGGCTCCACTCCTGGCATGTTTCTCCTCTTTGCTCCCTACTCAGGCAACCAGCAAACCCACAAAGTCTACCAATTCCCTATCTCAAATTCTGCAGCCACACAAATCACAGATCGAAGGGACTGGAGCAACTGCAGGGGTTCATGGTTATATGAGGATGAATTCTAGATCCTCGGCTCCCCCCACCTCTTCCTCTGCTGCCATTTCCATGGCTTCTTCCTCCTATCCACTTGCCCTGTCTTTAGCTCTGCCTAACCGCTATCTTCATGAGAAATCTCCAAATACCAGTTCAGTGACTGGAAACAGTGGCCGGTCCTTCCTAAATTCATCCCTCCCTACATCAGTATCAATCGTCCCAAACTCCCAACATGCTTTGCAGTCTGTATCTGGAGGACCAGACTCTTCCTCTGCATCCAGTTCCACCACTACAGGCCGTCTTCAACATGCTTGCCGCTTTTGTGGGAAAATGTTTAGCAGCGACTCTTCCCTTCAGATACATCTACGCTCACACACAGGGGAAAGACCCTACCAGTGCCCAGTGTGCCTCAGCCGCTTTACCACTCGAGGCAACCTCAAGGTGCACTTCTTACGCCATCGGGAGCAAAACCCAGAGCTCTCACTTTCACTTTTGCCACCCTCTTTGTTTGGAGTAGCATTAGGGGCCACTGGGGGATCAGATATAGGGCAGACCATCAGTAGTGGTAGCAGTTCCAGTGGCATGATGCAGAAGAAGCCAAAAAGCAGGATTGAGGATGAAACATCTGGCGATCAATCTGAGGTTGGTGGTACCAGCACTGGCTTTACTCTGGGGGCCTCTGGAGGATCTACCCCTTCCACCCTACCCCTGGCCCCTAGTGTGGACCTGGCTTTGATTTCCCATTCTCTCCTGCAGCTCAACAGGGCTGCAGCTGTAGCCGCTGCAGCCTCTATCACCTCTGGCTCATCCCATTCCTCTTCCTCGTCTTCAGCCTCCACCTCTTCCTTGGCTACTTCCCTCCTCTCCAACCCTTCATTGTCTTCATCTTCCACCTTCACAGAGTTATTCAAGGGTGCTAAGCAGCAGCACTTTGATGAAAACACACCCCCTCATGTCCCAATGCTGTCTCCTGCAGCCTACACCCAGCTAGCTCACCTGCCTAAGCTCCTGTTCCCAGCTGTCTCCACTTCTTCCTCTAGTCCAGCTGCACACTCATCCCTCTACAACCATCCAGCCTTGGGCCTACTACGTACCCCACTCCCCTCTACTCCAGGCTCACACCAACTTGCTTCTTCCAGCCATTCTCAGCTTTCTTTCCCCTTTTCTTCTTTTCCTAAAGTCCCAGGTCCATCCACCTCCACTCCATCTTCTCTGCCTTCCTCAATGGCTACTTCCACCCCTACATCTGAAACCTCCAAGCTGCAGAGGCTGGTAGAGAAGCTAGAGAAGGCACCTCTGCGTTCTTCTTCTCCATGGACCTCCTCCTCTACTTCTTCCTCAATGCTGGAAATGTTATCTAGCAGTACCACTACCTCTTCAGCAAGTCCAACCAACAGTCGCTTCACAAATGCCAGCACTTCTACCACATATGTCATGGCTTCCCCACCAGCTTCGACTCTTGTCTCCACTTCTGTTTCAAATTTCACCCATGAGATGGTTGCTGCCTTAGGTATGAGTGCCAATGGAGCAAGGGCCATAGCCGGGGGCTTGTTACCATCACTAAGCATCACAGGTCCAGCAGGCAACCTTTCAGCAAACCAGTGTGGGGTGTGTCTACGGGTGCTGAGCTGTCCTAGAGCACTGCGTTTGCACCAGGCGACACACCTTGGAGAACGGCCTTTTCCGTGTAAGGTATGTGGCAGATCATTCTCTACCAAAGGTAGCCTGCGGTCACATCTGGCCACCCATCACGCCCGACCACCCAATGCACGTGTTCAGAACTCTTGCCCACTGTGCCAGCGTAAGTTCACTAATGCCCTCGTGCTCCAGCACCACATCCGTATGCACCTTGGTGGACAGTTGCCCACAGATGGCGCAGATGATTCTTTACATGAGATGCCAGCTGAATGTAATGCCAAACCCTTGTCACAGTCTCAATCCCCATCCACTGACCCAAATACTGCGTCAAGTAAAACACCTCCTCTAGCAGGCCAAGCTAAGAGCCCGGCCTCTAGCTCACAATTCCAAACTCCAGCAGCTGGCTCGGTCCCTGTCTCTACCAGTATGAGGTCAGTTGAATTCACCAAAAATCCTAGAAAGTCTGGCTCATCCAGCCCAGACCTCATTCCCCCCTCTGACCTTAGTCCAGACCCTTCCATGAATCCTACCACACAAACTCCACCACCAGGAAGTGTAGACCCCCCTGTCCTTTGTGTCAGTGCCCCCTTGCAAGCCTCACAGCAGACAGACCAAACTTCCCCAGTTGGCAAAGACAACCAAGTTGAACAACAAGCAACTATCAATGTCCATCTTTCCAAATCCACCCTCTCGCCAGTTTCATCCACTGTTACTAAAACAACAGTGTCTTCTGATGCTATGGTAGTGGACTGTAGAGAAGATGAGGAATTTACTTCCCCTGATGCCTTCCTTGGCTCCAGATCAAACACAGAGGATTTACAAAGCACACCTGCCCTGAATACACCCTTTACTTTTACCTCCAACTCCAACCTGAGTCAAGATGTTCTTAATGTTGATGCAGCACCAACTTTGGAATCACATTCAGTGTCCCCAAAGCCACGATCACCAGAACCCATGGAAGAAGAGAAAGATCAGTCTTCTCCACCAGCAACACCAAAGCAAGACCCAGAAACTGTGCCTGCTGAGGAGCCCCAAATGACATCTACTTTGAAGACTGCTGACACCATTGGTGCTGAAGTAAGGAGTGCATCACAGAGACCTGCCACTTTTGTAAGGGAGACACGTCAAAGCTTTCATTTTGGTTCGTATGGAAGAGGAGACCAGGGTGAAGGTGCTAAGATAAGTGGATTGGGTCCCAGTGAAGAATTGGATGCTTCTGCCCCCATCAGCCTTGCCCCAACCCTCCCATCTCCAATGTCTCGACCTGAGAAGAAGACCTACTGCTGTGCTGAGTGTGGAAAGGAGTATGCCAGCCGAAGTGGCCTGAAGGTGAGAAAAAAATCATATAAAATAACTTCAAACGACATGTATGAATATTATGGCATTTTTTTTGTATTATACAACAGAAGTTTGAACAATACTTACAGCTTCAGTGGATTTTACTGTACACTAAAGCCTAACCTAACTGTAATTCTAATCATTTATGTTTCCAGGGGCACATGAAGCACCATGGTGTAGTAACCAAATCAACACGTCCACCAGCCCGGAGTAGTCGTTCCTCCACTGACCCACTTCCCTCTTCCACTTCTATGACTTCCATGAACATTCCTGCCACCAGGAGCTCAGCAGGTTTCTGGAATCAGTACCAAGCCTTCCTCAACACCAGTAATGAGCCAAATGATGATCCAATGTCTGGAGGCCAAGGAGAGAATGAGTCGGCACAGTCTGTAAAATCACCTGTCCGAGCTCAGATGGATCCACGAGCCCCTGACGAAGCAGGTGAAGAGTCTGGTGAAGGGTCATAACTGGAGGGAGTGTGATTGGCTGGATAATGTTCTGGTGTTTTCAATCAATGTTTACTTTTTGGTGAAACTGTATGGGCATTTGCGTAGTACTGCTTCCATAACACATTTCAAGTTGCCTGTCAGTTTGATAGAGTAATATGTTTGTCTGTGAAAGTTGTGAGTCAACCAATTTGGTCTTGTGTTTAAAAAAGAGACAGCTGTTGTACAAATAAAGGTGAAAATAATTAAGAGTAACAAAATGAGTCCAGTTGTTACTGAATTTGATTTTTTTTTTTAAAAAAAGAAAGAGAGATACTACCTTTGTCTGGCTGAAGTTGTTAATAGTTTGATGCACATTCTAACAAAAAAAGAGTATCTCTGTTGTATCAATGTTTCATATCAGACCTGGGTCAAATAATTATCAGTGGGGTTTTCTTTTTTTCTTTTTTACAATTTACATATCGTAAGGTACAACATATTCAAACAAGTTTGACATGATCAGATTAGTCATAGAGATTTATGCTAAAATAATAGCGTGATAAGTATAATTACAAATAATTTTATGATCAGTATTTTGTAAACATTTTGGGACTTGCTGTGTTGTCCCATGTACCAAATCTAACCCAACTGCCACCAAAGGCAGTCCATGGTAACCAGAAGAACATTTTCCTGCAAATGCTTCCTCCCCCTTTCATATCTAAAAGATTCTTTGCTTCGGGTACAAAGGAAACTGATTTATACAATTAGTTTTTTTGCTCACCTAATATAACATATTTGGCAAAGCAAAACTCTGATTTCCAAGGGCAAACAAGGCCAACAGACTGAATGTTTTTCTGTGGGGAATATTATGTCATTTGTTCCCCATCTTGTGATTCAGATAAACTACTCACTCATGTCATTGTGGTTTTTCACTATATTGTCCTGTCAAACCAGAAGCACAGCTGCAGTGTTTGTGAACCCAGTGAGGATATGGTCTTGTGTGTGACCTTTGACCTTCAGCTTTGTGGATATAATGATTGTTGTAATAAGTGTTGTAATAAAAGTAATATCTGTTACACTTTTTTCCAGTTACTAAAACTCTAAGTTACTATATATCAGAAATCTGTGTCTGTTTGTTGTCTGCTGTACTTTCAATATCTCCCTATTAAAAACATTTAAAAAAAAAAAACCCAAACTTTCTCAGTCATGTTTAAGGTAACTTGACACAACAAATTATATTGGAACTGGTGTACTGACTTTAATGATCATTTTCTATCAATACTACATCTATGCATTCGTGTGCCCAGTTATAATGCCCACGTTCCCTCACAGACACAGTCAAAGCTCCCCTCTCTTGTGTCACATAAGCTAGGAGCACAATGAGAGTGGAGGAAGCCAGACATCTGTCCTCAGTCCTGGCCAGTGAAACAGCTGAGCTAAAGCATGTTGGTTACAGGAAATGTGTGGGTCGAAAAAATTTAGTTGCACACAAGTATGCTAATAACTGTCATGCCCACAGCAGCCTAGTTAGAGTTCTAACTAAGGACTGCACTTAAGTAAAATTTTAACAGTACCTAATTGAGCAATTGATCTTCATGCAAATTTATACTTCTACCCCAAAACAATTTTGAGAAAATTATTCTAATTTTTACACTGCTACAATAATTTCATCTCTTTAGATACAAGTTACTATGTATATTTTTTTTTACATATAAAACATATGAAATGTTATGGTTTGGTACAGAATAAATTGTAGAGTAAACATGTAGAGCTGAAACAATTTAGCCATGAGAAAATTAATTAATTAATTAATTAATCCAAGCAAACATGTTTCAGTTTCTATGAATATTTGCTTCTTTTCTTTTAATTGTTTAATTTAAAGACAATTTTGAGGTTTTGACTACTGGTTGGACAAAAGGAGCAGGTGTTGTGATTGTCACAGCATTTCTCGCTATGTTCAAAACTATTGCAAACCACATAATACATCCATTAATCATGAAAATAAGCAGCATAATAGTAAGTAATAATTAGTTGCACACTGACACAACATTGTCATAAAAATGAGCTCAGCTTCAAGTAACTACAGTAGTTATGCTTTACATCATTAGATGAATATACCCCACAGTGTCAGCCTGAAGTTATTATCTGGATAATCCAAGATCAGTGCAGGGCATGGATGTGCAGTGGGAAGTATTATACCTTAGCTGAAATGTAAATATTTAAATGTATGTGCAATGTTGTCGTTAGAGGGCGCAGTTCCCCCTATTTTAAAAAAAGTTCGATGCTGCACATTGCACACAGAGCCTTGGGGCATATTTTGTGCAGCACCCTCTGTCTGTGTAAAATACATTACAGACAGAATAACAAGTGATGAACTGATCGTGAGGTCTAAATGTTTTGAACCCATCCAGTATAACACTTTTAAAATAAGAGCTTAACAACAACAACAATAGCCCTATTTGGATGTTGGGCTTGTGAAGAAATTTAAGGGTAGACGCCGTTTTAAGGCGGTCAGAACTAATGATTGAATTGCATGATAGGTTGAAGCCATATCTGTGTTTATGGAAGCACATGAATTTATTAATAATCCCAACACATCTTCAAAATCCTCCTATTCCTAACAGTCACGCATTTCACACGTGACTTCATTGTTTCAATAAATTCATTTGAGCTGCATGACATGTTGACGAATTTATCATTCACCTCAGTGTTTGCGCTGTCTGCTCTGTAAATAATAACAGCTCCATGCATTTCAGGGAGCATTAAGGAATTTAATCACAGCCTTAGGTTAGGGGCAGACCGTGCCAAGTCTAATGTGAAGGTCACCAAGTTGATTCCAGCCCTCCGTGTAGAGGGGCGGGCTGATTTAGAAGGGGTAGGTTTACAACCCTCTACTTTCCAGCTAAAGGTCCCGGGGGAGTATCAAACTACCACGTCTGCAGCGGGGAGAGAGGGGAAGAGGAGAGGGGATCAAAATAAGCCGCCTGTAAGATAGGGAAGAGACGACAGCGAGGCGTTGAGACGGTTTCAGGAAAACAAAGTCGACTACAACATCTGGAGCAAGCGCGAGCTGAATTTGGACCTAAAATACGCACGGCCTCCAAGGCCCCCCATTCAGACTTCCTGCTTCCAGTACCGTCCCATAATTTGCCTAAAATTAACCAAAACGCAAGAAGAATGCACAAATTGGACAAATCGCACTCGCTGTCGAAGTAAGTCTAGTAAAAAGTTGCAGAGACGCACTGCTGCGCATCTTCTGGGGACTCTTTTGTGCGTTTGTGCTGCCCAGTCGATATCGTTTGCGCCCGGAAATTCGTTCATGGGACACATTTTTCACAGATAATGTTCTGACAAACAGCAAAGTGAAGTTTGCGCGATCTGTCAGAGGAAGATCTGTCCGTTTTCTTTCGTCTTGTTTTTGGAGAGTCCAGTGATGGCACCAGAGCTCAAATCGCTTCTCCGACTGCTGCTGCTGGCGGTGGTGTGGGAGCTGAGCGCGCAGGGAACAATCAATCCAGAGGTGAGAAATAAATCCAGAGTTAATGAGTAAAGCCACAATGATCCAAAGAATAAAGGCAAATAAATTAGTCAAAAACTGTGGAATGGCGTTAAAGAAATAAACCCACAACTTAAGAATTAAGCTAAATAAATGAATACAGACTAGACGAATCAGCCAGATAAATATATTCAAAATGCATCATGGAAACCCAGTTAATAAATCTGGAGTTGAGCAATAAAGCTATACAAATAATAAAATTAGAAAGTTGGGGTAAGGAAATACATCTAAAGGTAGGAGTCAAACAAAGGTTATGAGTGGCTGTAAAAATCTACTGCAGGGTCTTTCCTGATACTCATCACAAATTGTCTGAATTGTCACAAACTTTGCACTGTGATGGATAATAATTCAGCAGTACAACAAGAATATGGGAAAGGCTTTAACCCGGGGTTAGAGGAAGCAGCCCATAATGATGATAGCACTGGTGAACACTGAAAAATGCTGAGGGGGCAAAAGTAGGAGAGCAAGAGAAAAAGCAAACAAGGAGAAATGCATGAGTTTGTGTTGTGGTCGGGGCAGAGACAGGGGCAATTTTTGTGGGAATGGAGGTGGGGGGGAGTGGATTGATAGTTGTGGGTGCAGTTATATTCAGAGGGATGGAGATTTGTAATTGTTGACATCTGTCCTGAGTTATAGCTCAGCAGACTGGGGGGAGGTGGGTTTTACAATCTGAGAGCCATGGTCAGTTGTGGAAAAACACTCGGCACAGTTTGAACTTTAGTTCTGTACATTAAAGACTTTCAGTAACCCACTGAGCTGAGGTACCACGTCTAAGCAGTGTGCAGTCTGTTCTGTTCGGTCTGCAGGATGAGCAAGATCTCTGATAATATTCCAGGAAGTGACACTGTTGTGATACCCCTAAACACCTGCTTCCTTCAGTAGCATTAGTAAACAACTCTGTGTGTGCATGTATGTGTGTGGGTTCATGCATGCACACATAATAGCAGAGAGGCCTAAATAATGTTGGTGGGTCACACAGTGGCGCCAAACGTCTCTCTAATCACCGTATTCTGCCTATGGAATAATAATTCCAGCTGTGCTAGTGGAAGAAAAGGAGTTAACACCACTGACCTACATAAGTCTGTCAATGAGATATGTTAATAATCACAGCTGGTTAATAGTTAAAGAGTGATTAAACACAAAGGGCGTGTTTTTCCATAATAACAGCATTTATATACTAATCACCACAAAATTGGATATTGAGCCATAAATTAAATACATGTTTTGAATACTATATTATCAAAAATACTGATTTTACTTATATTTGTGGTCCTTTTTCATGCTATCAACAAATAGAGCAAAAAAAAAATTGTAGCAAGAAGTAGAAGTAATACTAAACAGCTTGTAGGCTTCAGTGAAGAACTGCACTTAGATGAGATGAACATGTCGGGTAAATCTACCTAAAACAGTGTCTAGGAAATTTTTCTTGTATCAGCAAAAAAGAGTTGCTACACAAGTGTGTGAATAAAGAAGGTTGTGACACAGGTTAGGCCTGGGATTGGCAGAAAATGTTATAGTTAGTGGAGAACTAAGAACTGAATGCAGCATCTGAAACATTAGTTTTGTTGCTTTGGAAATAATCATTTTAAGTTGATCTTTGTGTATCATCACCGTCAAAAAGAACGTCAGCATCAACATTCAACCATGAACAATCCAACGAACAGAGTGCATTTAACGTGACTAATGTCTACATAAGAGAAAGTGGAACTTTAACCTTCAACAAAGTGAATTTAATGGTCAAAACTACAGGTTGGCCTTTGAGTAAAATGCCCATCATGTGGCTCATCTGTGGAAATTTGCACCAAAGTGCAGGGACAGACTTGGCCTGGAGTGCCCTGGAAAATGTGTTGGTTCAATGAGTTTATATTCATTTAGTGATTCACCTCCTCTGTTTTTATGACATTTTTATAAAATCTCGACTTCCTGTGTCTTCAAGTAGGAGATGTTTGTGATCTCATATGTTGCCTCCACAAAACCACAAGTCACCAATATCAGTACAGTGTTCTGCTGTGGAGGAAGATGTTTGTGTTTTAATGAGCAATAAGTCTATTTAACTGCATGATTGTGTGTTGGTCAGTGGGTTTGTGTTGGTGAGCTAAACAGTCTGGATGTGAAGGATGTAGGTGCAGAGGTCACGTCCTGTGGTCTGTGGCAGGAAGAGGGACGTGGGGATTTTGTTTCGCCACAAAAAACACCTTGGTGTGTCAGCTACCACCTGCATGTGACACACACACGCATTTTAACTCATATGTGCTCAGATCTTTGTACGAGCACGCAAGCTGAAATTGTTACAGGCTGAGGTCATTCTCTACAAAGGACTGTAAGTGGACATGAGATGAGATGATGAAACTGAAGCAGGGAAGACAGTGAGGAGGCTGTTGCTGTTGAGAAAGAAGGACATTGTGGTGATGGGAGTGATGCAATCTGGGAATAAGACAGTTGGAAAATGAAGCAATTATCTAGTTGAATAGGACAGGATGTAAACTGTAGCAGCCATGCACGCATCCTGCATGAATATATGCCTCTTTCCTTCTGCACTGACGAGAATATGCATTGATTCAGGATATTTCAGGTTGGTTATACTCATAAATTTACACCAGTCACATCCGGATGTCGCACTAGTCATTAAAAGGAAGAAAAGGAAGGAAGGCTGTGCAGATTTCAGACAAAGTCACATCCTAAGCATCACCAGTGGGTGGCCTGGGGGCTGCCTTCCTGAGGAAAGATAGGAGGTGTTACAGGAAATAAGGTAATACACAGTCATTACCTTATTTCCTGTTCATAAAGAAAACAAGCAATGAGCCAAATTTCAAGGAAGCTTTTTTCTTTTTTTGGTGAACATTGAAATTAGCTCAGGATTGACTTATTGCTCAAATGACATAGGCAGAGATGTGTATTTTTCCATTCTTTTGTCATCGGGTCTTATTGTTGTTGGCAGGAAAATGGTTGTTTTAATGGACAGCAGCTGGGAGCTTGCGTACCCACGCAGACACACATTTTAAGACTTTTCTACATGCGTGTTGAGGAGCTCCGGGCAAAAAGGGGTCAGCAGGGTCGTAAATGTCTTCCGAAGGGAGCAGCGTTAGCCTCGAGCAAATATTCATATAGAAGTAAAGAATGTAACTAGTTTGATTTTAATGTGGTGCACTGAATATACCTACAAACAAAGTCCCTCACACGCACAATCACACGGTAACGGACAATAACGAGCTGTTGCAACTGAAGCCGGAGCAATAATTTCATACATTTATGACATCTGACATAATACTGCAGCTCTCTGGGCAGAGCGAGTTGATGTGTAATGAGGAGCTGTGTGTGTGTGCTGTATACCCAGCATGCTCCAGTTGGACTCCCATCGCTGTTGACCAGAGTTTCTTTCCATTGGCCCACACCAAATGGAACAACTGACTCCCTTTCTTTTCTGAAATGCAATCCCTCCTTCTCCATCTCTCATCCTATGCAAAACGAACGCTCTTCCTCGTGACCTCCATAGCAACCGTTGTTTGATTTGTGTAGATCTTCCATTAAACAATAAACTCACACCACTGCACATGAGCAAGCTGCGCCCTTTACCTCAGAATCCTGGATTTGGCTTCCTAATAGTACCTTTACACTTTGCGCTCGACGTCTGTGCATTGTGCGTTGTTGGACCGAGAGTGACTTTAACGTTCTTTCCATGGAGCAGTTTTAAGTATTCTACATCACTGATTCCCATCTGGTGGTACTGTACCACAGGGGGTACTTGCAAAGGGGCATGTGGAAAGATGTTAGCTTAAGAGAATGGAAATCATGAGTTGAATGAAGAAAAAAAAAAAATTCTCATATTGAGACCGCTGTTATAATAAAAGTTGATAAGCAGCTCAAATAATTAGCATAAAGTGAAAGATAAACAATTGAAATATTTAGTATAAAGTAATGGGTAAAAGATGAAATAATAAGCTAAAAGTAGTAGATAAATAACTGAAGTTATGGACTGCCAATGAAGGGGTATTTAAGTTCACTGGACAGGGCTGTGGTGGTACAACTGACCAAAAAGGTTGGGAACCACTGCTCTACATCAAAAGACCTTATTAGCGTGGGCTGTCATCATGTCCTATGCCACTGTAAATAGTGACCGTTTCCTCTTCCTTGTACTGCTTTGGTTACTCAGCCCATTAGTGCGGTCAAAAATAGCCAAGTGCGACAATGAATAAGACTTTGTCAAGTCACCTGAGGGACCCATGAAAGAGGTGTGGGAGCCTTAAAGCTGAAACAAATGTTCAGTGTCAGTCAACAGCAGTCTTTTGACTGAGCTGAGGGCAAAGTTAGGATTTTGTCGTAAAGAAAATATATTGAATGTGCATAAGAGGAGAATAGAGTTTCACAGTCAAATCACCCCTTAAACACCCTTTCTATTATATCCACAGTCAAATGCATCCAATTCTGAGATGTTAAAGTTTGTGCTTGACTTTCCCGCTCGTGCTGATGTGCTGTAACAGTGGCAAACAGTGAGTCTTTATGTGTCTACTCGGGCTCCATGGGTGAGTCAGAACCAGAAAGAGCTCATTCAGGGGTGAAGTTTAAACATTGAGACCTCCATGTCTCTCTAGGACAGACAGAGAGGGAGAGATTAGACCTACAGGGGCCTCCAAAATGCCTCTCTCCCATTCACTCCGGCAACTTCACACAAGTGAAGTCGAGCGTAAATATAAACCTACTGACTTAGGCACATTTTCAAATCATTTGCAAGCACTCCATGTACACATTTGCTTTGTTTTGAAAAATGCTGAAACAAGGTGGTTTAACATGTTTTGCCAACATTGTATTTAGCAACTTTTCGTGGCCAATGGGCTATACAGCAGTAATTGAGTTGCTCTGGGTGTGGTTGTTCATAAGTATTTACTCTCAAGCCTCTGGGTTTTCCGTAAGAGTGATGAGGGAGAAGAGAGGAGAAGGGGTGGAGTGACGAGGCGAAGACAGAGACATGGACGTGGGGGGAAGAGTTTGACTTTGAGGTTTGGATGCAAGAAGGAAGAAATTCCCGGTTAAATTACTGACTGACGCTGCTGCTCGACTGGAGACATCGACTGAGGTTGCCCAAGGCCTGAGTCTCACCCTGGGACACTCCCTATCTTTCTTTCTTCTCTCTCTCAGTCCCCTCTGCTGCACAAAAACCCACTATGCCTGTGGTTTTTAATCAGAATTATCCAAAACAGATCACATTAAGTTACATCATATCACGTCCTGGCATGCATCCTCCTCTCAAACAAGCCAGATGGCAACCTTTATCAGTGTAACCCAGACTATATTGAAACAATAAAACAAATCCTAAAAGTGAAATACAACACACATACATACTCTGCGTACAGCAGAGTATCAAAGTGGTCTTGGTTTTCACTGCACTCACAATAGCCTCAGTGTTATTTTTCAGCCCTAGTTTGAGAGGGAAAAAGCTTAGGAGAAGCTGTGTGGGAGAGGTGCGGAGCGAAGCCGATGGCACAGGTCCAAGTGTCAAACCAGCACCGCAGTGAAATGGGTTTCCAGGGGAAAGTAAGGTCAAGCTAAGCTGAGACCGAGGGATCTGGTGGCATGAGGAACTCAGTGACCATCATAATATGCGCTTGAAGGGCTTCAAACTAATATTTTCCTCATGGACAAACACAGCAGAGATCAGTTATAACTGTCGCAATCTGCAATGGAACACAAACAAGTAGCTGCAGAGTTAACTTCAGTTGGAAACCGTTAATCTTTAACTCTTTAAGAGTGATTTCCCCTGAAGTTTCTGTCTCGCAAGGTTTTTTATTTGTTCAAACCTGAGCCATTTTTGTTTGAAGCTTTTTTGGAAGTGGGCGCTTAAACCCTGGCACTGTTCTTTCATGTTGACTTTAGTTTCAATACACTGTGGTCCTTGCTGGAGAGCTGAAAGTTGATGGTTGAATAGCGTTTGTGTTTAGTCATTAAATGGAGACTTGCCAGGTGCTTAGAATGATGTTGCTCTCACTGTCCAAATATCCAGATACCAAAACACGAAAAGAGGTCATTCAAGAGCTTATTTTCGCTGTCAGTGCGGAATGTGTTTTTGCTGCAGTTACATTACTGAATTTAAAGTCCCTGTAACTCATAATCAAGATCATACCAAATAGCTTCTTAACCCTGGTTCTGGCTTTGGTAAACAAGAAAAGATCAGGTGAGGTATCACATGTTTCTGTGTGTTTCTAATTTAGCCTTTGTTTTTCTTCCTCATATTGAGTCTGGAGTTTCCCTGGTTTCGTTCTGCAATATTTGTCATGAGTCACGCTCTTGTCTACTTTTTGCTTTTCTTTAAAGTCATGGCTGCAGCAGTATGGTTACCTGCCCCCAGGGGACATGAGGACCCATTCCCTCCGCTCCCCTCACTCCATCTCCTCAGCCATCGCCGCCATGCAGAGGTTCTATGGCCTCACTGTCACCGGCACCTTTGACAGCAACACCATAGAGTGAGCACCTTCAAGTAGCTTTACTACATGCAGAGTGCATTTTAAATAAATGCAGATTCCAAACAAGGTCACATTTGTATTGAAAGTATTACTTCTTACCTTGATTTCAGTTGACTTGTCACATGACTTGTCTTTGGCAGGGCTATGGCACGACCACGTTGCGGCGTGCCAGACAAGTTTGGTGCTGAGCTGAAGAGCAACCTGAGGAGGAAGCGATATGCCATCCAGGGCCTGAAGTGGAACAAGAAAGATATCACTTTCTCGTAAGTAAGAGACAGTCCAAGTGAATGTGCTGCTACTGCAGAAGCATGATGGAAGAGTACCTGAAGCTATTTTCAGCTTTGTGTAGGAAAACCCAAACTGGAGATGTGACTTATTCAGCAGCTTAAATGGTTTTCCTATGAAGACAAAATAACTCTTGACTCTGTCTTAACCTCCCCTCCCCCCCAACACACAACACACTCTTCAGTATACAGAACTACACCCCTAAGGTGGGTGAGTACGAGACCCACGAGGCCATCAGGAAGGCCTTCAAGGTGTGGGAGAGCGTCACCCCTCTCCGTTTCCGGGAAATCCCCTACAGTTACATAAGGGACAAGGTGGAGGAGTTTGCAGACATTATGCTCTTCTTCGCTGAGGGTTTCCATGGTGACAGCAGCCCATTTGATGGCGAGGGCGGCTTCTTGGCACACGCCTATTTCCCCGGCAATGGCATCGGTGGGGACACCCACTTTGATGCAGCAGAGCCGTGGACGATTGGGAACAAGGATCTGCTGGGTGAGGCTCTCTGGAATCTATGCTGATATTTTGATAAATGATGGTTGTTTTTTTTAATATGGAGCTTGGGAGTTATTTTCTATGTTGTAATTTTGCTGTTGTGAGCAAAACAGGAGCAGCAACAGGTCCAGTCTTGCATCAGTACATTCGAGGGCGTGAATGCTCGAGGCTATGTTAATACTGCAGAAAAATGTGGAGATGTGTTTATTTCTGGATCAGCAGGCACACAGATTTGCAACATCAGCTGTTTGAGTCTGACACATCGTCATGTGAGCTGCAGATAATTTTAGTTTTAATTATTTTGAGGTACTTGGTGTGTTTGAGTGACTAAAAAATAGGGAAGCAGCAACATTTACTCCCATTTTAGTACCAACAGGATCACAAACACGAGATCAAATTCCTCCTTTTACATGTAACCCGTTTCTTGAAAAGACAAGTCTTATTAAATGGCAACTCTGTTTCAGGTAATGATGTTTTCCTGGTTGCTGTGCATGAACTGGGTCATGCTCTGGGTTTGGAGCACTCCAATGACCCTTCAGCCATCATGGCACCCTTCTATCAGTGGATGGACACTGAGAACTTCCAACTTCCTGAAGATGATCGCAGAGGTGTACAGCAGCTTTATGGTGCGTTATGGACAGTATACTATAGTTTACTAATAGAAGAGTTCTATATTTATTTGCTAGTTGCAATGTTACCTATCAAGTGTTGGAAGCAAATAGAACTTAAGTGATACACCAACAGAGGGAAAGGTATATGAAAAAGTATCTTTCTGATAATGTATAAAACTTTATTTTTTCCGAAACCTTTGCTAGTTTTGCCCCAAATCATTTCCAGTTTGTTGAACTTTTGTATACATAATCCATGGCAGAATGTTTTCTCTCTGTCATTTACTACTTCACAAACTATAATCTACATGAGGGATCATTAAGTTTCATTTGATCTTCCAGAAGCAGCATTGAATGATGTGTCCAGGTTAAGGTTGGCTTATTTTCATATGCTCTTGTTCACATAGGCTCTGGATCAGGCCCTCAGCCCCCTGTAACACCTCATACGCCATACCAAACCCCCCAACCCCCGTATTCACCAGACAAACCTCGCTATGGCCCTGACATCTGTGACGGACACTTTGACACCATCGGCATCCTCAGAGGAGAAATGTTTGTATTCAAGGTAAACCCACGCAACCCTGTTGGACGTTTGGTACAGCTTGTCTCGCGGGCACGTAATAAATCTCTCTTCTCTTTCAGGATAAATGGTTCTGGAGAGTACGTAACAACCATGTTCTGGATGGATATCCCATGCCAATTGGTCACTTTTGGAGGGGATTGCCCACTCATGTCAATGCAGCATTTGAAAGGGAAGATGGGAAATTTGTTTTCTTTAAAGGTAAGTCTGGTCTTAGTACATTTACAAAGGTTTTAAAAGACCCTCTAAATCAGTCATCATCTAACAGGCAACATTGTGCAGTTATCTCACCACTGTTTTTCCTCTATTTCTGTACGCCTGTCTGTCCCATCTCAACCACTTTCTGCCTCACTCTCTCCAGGGGACAGATACTGGGTGTTCACTGAATCAATCCTGGATTCTGGTTACCCTAAGAGTCTAAAGGAAATGGGCACTGGGCTTCCCAAAGACCGGATAGACGCTGCTCTCTACTACACCCCCACTGGACAGACATTTTTCTTCAGAGCAAACAAGTTAGTCATCAAAACTTAACTGAACTTTAGAAACTACTGATACTGAAGAAAAATCTACGTGCGTCACCCCCACCAAAACATGTTTGAATGATGACCATATGAGATCCAAATGCTTGACATCAGTTATTTACCCTGAATTACAAACCTGCTTCTCATTTAAACACTGCAAAAGACCCTGAGGAACTTTAAAGACTGCCGAGCCTACCCGTATTTAACCATTGTTATAAAAAAGCAGTCACTGATTACAGTGCTCAGAGCCACCTACATAAACACAATCCATGACAAGTGAATGCTTTTGTTTTAAAAAAAACAAACAACTGGGATTACACATGCCTCATGGCCAGACGATACCTTTATTACTTAGTCTTTCAGACCAAGACAGTCTGTTGGAAGACTTTCAAGAAGTTTCATGTCAAGTCTCTGGTCATTTGTGACAAGTCCAAGTAAGGTCTGACAGAACAGGTCCACAGTTACATTTGTAGTCTTTTAGGGAAAGTCTTGGTTAAGCCTCAAGCCATTAGAGACAAATCCATGTCAGTGTGTGAGAACAAGCAAGCCCTTAAGGGAAAGTCTGGGTCAAGTCACATGTCATTCAACTCCAAGTCCAGTCTCAAGTCAAGCCCTTGACATTCTCCTTGGGGTAAGCTTACTCCAAGTCTCAAGTCACAAGCCCCTTAGAGAAAGTCTATGTCAAGCGTCAAGTTGAGATGGCCAGGTCCAAGTCAAGTGTTACTTCTGTTAGTCTTATGTCAAGTTTCAAATCATTTAAATCAAAGAAAAGTTAAGTCTCAAATTTGTGATAAGTCCAAGTCCGATCTGTTAGAACAAGTTTTCAGTCCCACCTTTAAGTCTTTTAATGCAAGTCCAAATCAAGTCTCAAGTCATCTGAGACAAGTTCATTTCAAGATTCAAGTCTGTCAAACAAGTTTCAAGTTAAGGCTTTGACTTAAGACTTAAGTCTTTTTGAGAGTCTAAATGCAACTGAAGACTCACCATAGCCTCCATGTCTCTCTTGATTTTAACCCTTGAATGTTTTGTTTAGGTATTACCGCTTCAATGAAGATTCTCGAACTGTTGATGATGGCTATCCAAAACCAGTTAGTGTGTGGCAGGGAGTGCCTGACAACATCAAGGCAGCCTTCATGAGCAAAGATCAAGGTAAGACTAGTGTATATAATATTACCTTCATTATTAACAGATGTATTTGTTCCTTTCAGTTCATTTCTCACATTTTTTTCTTCCAACCCTCAGCGCACACCTACTTCTACAAAGCCAACAAGTACTGGAAGTTCAACAACCAAATGATGCGTGTGGAGCCCGGATACCCCAAATCAGCCCTTCGTGACTGGATGGGCTGTCCCAATGAAGACTCCAAGACAGACGGAGGAAAAGGTGGAGGTGGACATGACAAGGACAAGGAGAGGGAGAAGGACAAGGAACGGGATGATAAAGACAGAACTAGGGATAGAGAGAGGGACAAAGACAGGGAAAAGGAGACAGAGAAGAAGGAGGAGGAAACAGAGGTGATCATTATTGAAGTTGATGAGGAGCAAGGGGTTGGTGGTGGCAGTGGAGCAGCAGCAGTGGTGGTGCCACTGTTCTTGTTAGTGTGTGTGATTGCAACGTTGGCAGCCTTGGTGTTTTTCCGTCGGTACGGTACCCCACGCCGACTCCTCTACTGCCAACGATCTCTACTGGACAAGGTGTAAGCGGTGGAGAAAGAGGGGAGGGGAAGACGGGGGGAGAGGAAAAAAGTGGAAGGAAATGTTGAACGCAGATACTAGGAGCAGGAGAGAAAGAGATGAAACTGGAGAAAGAGCAGAAGGAAAAGCACGAGACTTGCATTTTAAAATATTCTTACCACTGCCAGATTCCTTTTGCTCTATCTCTGAACCACTTGGTCCCTCCATTTTTTTCCTCTCCTTTCTGTCTCTGCCTGCCTCGTGGTTACTGACGCCAGCTCTTTGCTGTTTGTTTTAGCCTTTTTCAATGTCTTATTTTTAGTTTTTGTCAGTGGTCAGTGTTTGTGTCCTTGTGAATTTCCGCTTTGAACCTGCATCTTCATGACGCCCATTCTAGCATGTTCCTTCGAGTAAGCAAAGAGCGTTTTTGATCGCTCGATCCTCCCTCTTGTTAACTTGCACACATTCACATTAGCACACATATTTGGAAACCACAGTGGCACAGTAATTGTGCTTCTTAATCTTCCAGTTAAGTAGCGTGTCAGAGCCAGTATGGACCATAAAAGGGAAACAAAACATTAGCTCAAGTCCTTATAAAGCATGAGATACACTCCTATCAGAGTAAAGCGATAAACGCAACTGTGTAATTTCCTTTTTTATATTAATGTCTTCAGTCCTGATTATTATTATGAATGATGTTGTCATTATTATTATGACTATTACTATTATTGTTGTTGTCTTCTGTGCAAAGAATGTGTTTTTGTACATTGTCATTAAAAAGTCCTGCTGGACAGTGACATACAGTTTTGAAAGTGGCCTTAATTTTATATATGTGGGGACAGTGAATGGGGAAGGGGGTTATGTATTCTTGAAACTTGATTGTTTTTTTTTCTACCTTGAATCCATCTCAAATGAAAATAAATTGAAGATCTGAAAATGACTCCTTTTTGTCATTGTACTTGTTTACAAATGGTGGTGCTACATTAGTCAGGGGTTATAAGCAGTTTAACAGCAATGATAATGATACTAGTGATAATGATATTAATGATAATGATCTAGTTTTCTTAATGAGATTGTGTGTGTGTGTGTTCTTACTTATATTTTAAAGCTTTTCTTACTAAATAAAGTAATTTCAAAAGGCTTTCTGTGCTTTGATTTTCACTTAGTAAACTCGTCACTTAGTCTTTATCCTTTCAGGTGCTTGAAGCTAAACTGGGGACACTCACTCCCTTATAAAAAGTAATATTTTAATTTAGGTCTAACGGATTTCACATAATCCAGCTCTTAACTGGACTTTACCTCTCATATTGATCACATCACTCCGCCGCCTGGTCTTCCCCAGTCTTCCTGGACCTCCAGGTTTCTTGCTCCCCAACTGCACCACTCTGCATTACTGGGGCTCGGAAACTGGCTGGCCAGAAACTGGGTCGGAAAACGCGGACTGGATCCAAAGCTTAAGTAGAAACAGGGATGAAGACGATTGTGTGAAGCCGTTGCTGCACAGCAGGAAAACATATCTCAGCTATACAGAGTGTGTGTGTGTTTTCCTGTGTTCCCATATTTATGAGGACCAAAAGTCCCTCAAGAGTAGGAAGATGAGGAAAGTCATGCAAAGTAGAGCACATGTTCTTTTCGTCAAGCCTTAAGGTTTAGATTTCAGGTTCGATAAGCTGTGGAGAGGTTTCATTTTTATGATGGGCTCAGTGAGTGAATGTGGTCAGCGCCGGTCCTCACAAGTACAGCAATACAAATATGCTTTCATGCATGTTTTGCACAGCTATAAATGCCTTTATTTGTGCATTATCCACTGTGTGTGTGAGCACTCCCATCCACCATGAGCCAATAAAAGCTCAAACAGCAATCTTAGGCGTCTCCCTGCTCCTTAATGATCCTGCTAATGAACGACTGCCATACAACCATCAGACTTGCTGTAAAGATGACTGACTGCAAGAGAAAGACAGTGGGTGGGGGTCAGTGCCTCTATGATATGTTATGATTACAGCAACAGGGCTTTGTGCAATTAAAATGATGAGGTACTTTCCTATTGTGCCGAAAAGATTTAGGGCGCCCATTTGTCTCCACTTTGCTGCAGTGTTTTGAAGAACTGGGTCTGGGGAGGGAAGTCACGAGGCTTTTGGGGGGGAGGGAGAAGGGAGGAGATGAAGGAGGAGTGAGGAGGGTTAAGTCACATTTGGAGGCCAGAGATGGAGCAGAATTCCATGAGCAACATCTGGAATTCCAACTGCATCATGTAGGCCAGACACACAGCGGGACACGGCGATGTGGGGGATGGGGGTTGGTTTGGATCCATTTAATTAGATTTTTTACAACATAAAGATTTCAATAAAGGATATGCAAGGAAAAAATCATGTGTTTTTGCAGTTTTCAGCAGGTTCCAGCATGCCTCTTTATTCATGCATGGTGTTTTCTGTCCCCGAAACATCTCCTTGACCTGCACACCAGTCAGACTTTTAGCTGTGGGTCTCTATTTGATGTTTTCTGTCTTCCCCAGCTGATTCTGCAGAGGGAAGAAAAGAATCGCCTCAGCATAATTCTTCCCCACAGTCCTCTCTTCTCTCCTCTCTCTGTGTAACCGGAGAGCTTTTCTTCACTGTCTGCAAAATGACTCACTTCTTTTTCACAGAGCCCAACAAAAGACCACACCACAATGCCGCGGCCTCCTCCAGCTCTCACATTTCACCCAGATAAATGAAAAGGTAATTTCTGGTCCTGATTCCAGAGCTAGTGTCCAGTTTCTACAAAAGCTGCTCTACAAACACAAACCTCCACAATGCCAGGCGCCTCACGTCACATATACTAACTCATACATAACTCAGCAAATGTGATTAACTAGCTCCTTTTATGTCCCTGTCTTCCTCTGCCCTGGACACTTCCTGTGCCTATTTCAGTTGGCATGTGTGTAGCCTGCAGGCTGATGAATGGAAACTTCTGAACAGGGGAAATCCTGCTCTTGGCTATTGTGTCTCATAATGGCCAACCCGAACATCATACTGTAATCGCAGCACCAACGTCAGAGAGAAGACTGAGTAACTTTCCCATTAAATGAGGCTGAGTGATTTAAACTGAATGGTTAGTGTTTCACTCTGCCTGGTAACAAGGATGTGGGGTGATGGAAAGGGACATTTCTTAAGGAAACTGGTGAGTGGCTATATAGGTTACACATGGTTTTCATTTGCATCAGTTAAAACTCTGCCACATCCTGCTAATACAACAAACAGGAACAGAGGGTCTGGGAGTCTCTGTCTCTTACTCTCACACACACAACCAAACAAACATGGACAGATAGGATGTAAAGAGCTTAAGCTTGCTGCAGTGGTCATTTCCTCTACCAAACAGCGCAGGGGATGTGGCTGCCTTTTGTTTGATTGTGAACAAATGGGATGCTCTGACAAGAAACTTTCTACGCGTGTTTGCGCCCATCTGAGAAAGAAAAATCATTCATGTAGTGAATAAGTCAGTCTGCCGGCTTGTCTCTTCTAAAAGGGACAATCCAGAAATTTCAAAAGTGGAGAAACTTGTGAGAGATAGATTTAAACTTGACACCATCTCACTTTGGAATCCAAAGTGCCAGCCCCAAAGCCCATCAATATACCAACATTCTGACCAATGAGCCCACTCAGTAGTCATTACTACATTATGTAATGAATACTCAGTCATCATGGGTCCAATCACACCCATCTTTAAACTTTTGATTACACCATGAATGGTTGTGACGCTATCCTGTTGGCAAAATCTGTCCACAGACATATCAGCACCTGGGAAAGTACTCAAAACTGTCCCTGTTGTAGTTCCTGCTGCAGTTTGTGTCTCCAGGACCACATTCTGACATGATGACAAATACACAGATTCACAAGGTGAAAGTAATACCAGTGTCCCTTTTGCTGAGTAGGAAAAAAATTAATAAAAGGATAACCAAAATTGACGTGCCAGATGATTCTACAATTCTGTCTCTGGGGATGACAGTTTTGGTCTGTCAACCAACTTGGCCCAAACAGGAATATCTCAAAAACTATTTTATAGGCTGCCATCAAACTATGAATGGTTATCATTGTTCCCAGAAAATAAAACCTACTGACTGACTCAAGATGAATAATATCAATCTTTTAATCTTCTGCCGTCAACATCTACAGAATTAAAGACATTCCCATCTGCCTCAGTTGAGTTTTGTGTTGCTGGTCTGCTAATTAGCAACCGCTGGCTTGCTAACATGCTAAACTAAAACAGCGAACCTGTTAAACATTATATTTGGCAAATGAAAGCATACTAGCATAGTCATTGTGAGTATCCCGACATTAGCATTTAGCTTAAAGCACCACCGTGTCCAGGTGTAGCCTAACAGAGCTACTAGCATAGCTGTAGAATCTTGTTTTAGCTATAATACGTTATCCATACTGCAACAATTCAACAAGCGTGTTGTAGAAAATGTTTAAGTCTTCCAAAAAAATTGACTGTAACCCAATTAATGTGTCTCAAATCAAGATTATAACGCATATACTGACCCAATACAGTGAAGACCATGAACAGAGCGACTAACTGGAGAGATTATAGACCTTTTTTAGTTGTGTCACAGCACAAAGAGCACCGGTGTAACCACTAACACTAATGATTGCTCCATTCCATTCCAGTGCCCTCATAGCCATAACAAAGAGCTAGCTCTCCCAACACCAGGGCAGTGAAGCTGGCTGACACACATGGAATGCAGCCATCGTTAAGGTCATTTACTACACCTGCACCTTCCCTGCACATGTCAAAATGTTGTGAAAAGGTCTAACGTGGCTCCTTGGAGGTTTGATCTCTTTTCAAGAGCTTTCTTGTCCATAGTTTTTAAATAGAAAAACACTCTGGAAGGGTGCAAGGGTACATCTTGAGCTGCTGCAATCTCCCCCACTCACGCACATACACACGGTTTACTGGTGGTGTACACTTCCAGTGAAAGAGCAGGATCAATATCTAATACTTTTTTCCGTTATGTCTGCATCTTGTTCCATTTAGCTACATGTGGAGCTATGCATGGAAAATAACTTTCCCCATTAGTTAAACGTAACTTTTTGTGTGCCCCAGATGTCCCAATCTCAGTTTTCTCTTCTCCACCGTGTATTTTCACCAACTGTTTGGTTTGCGATCTTTCTTAGCCATGCAGCTTTGTCAGTGTCTACCCCTTCAGTGCTGAATCTGCTTAAAGCTATCAGTTTAAAGCTATGGCCTGCTTTTGTTGCACTTAATACAATGTGTCTGCACTTTGAATTGGGTGTGGTGCAGTGGGAGCAGTCTTTCTTTTTTTAAATGTCAGAGGGAGGTATTGTGTGGGAGAAAAAATACAGGTGCAAGGAAGTTGAACAATAAACATTTCAGCTTCTTTAGGTTGCTGCGGTTTTGTTTTTTTTGTTTTTTTCAAATCTGTCTCATATGGCGTGGTTTCCCAAGCCCTGCAGAAAAATACCTCTATCACAGGAGACGCTGATTCAGGCTCTCCAAGACAAGCTATCCTTGCCCTGACCCAGCCATATCCACAAGGAAACCCCCCTGGTTCACTCAGGCCCAGGGCAGGATAGTCGACTAGGCAGATTTCATCTAACATTTAAATATATATACAGTCACTAAGTGAACTCTTGAGACCCCAATTATTCCTCCTCTCCTCACTCTCCCAACATCTCCTGCAGTCAGTTAATGAAGTATCATACAACCTCATGCTTGGTTTTTCTCTTTCTCTCACTGCCTCTTCCTTCACAACAGGGCACATCTGGTTTCCATAAGCACATACATGTCATCACAAAGACGAGGAGGGGGAGGACTGAAAGAGTAGGGGGAAGGGTGTGTATATATCAAGGGAAGCTTGAACTTCAAGGAGTGGCAAGATTGTCATATCGCCGTCTTTCATCATCTCTCCAAACTCTTCTCCCATATGTTTCCATGACATGAGCCAGTGTCCTGTCAGTGAGAGAGTAAAAGGGAAGTCTGTAAGAGTGTGTATGCACAAGTGAGGGATAGTTACACTGAGACTCAACTCAGAGGAGAGTATGAGCCCAAAATCAGTGAGACATGGAGAGATCAGAAAGGCCACATCAGAGGTTGCCTTTGAAAGTGGAGCTTAGTGGGCCTCTATGCTGAGCTCCTGACAGTGCTGGACACAAAGACCTATGTGGTTACAGTGAGGAGGGGAGGGCCGCGAGATGGGGAGGAGAGGAGGAGGCTCAAGGGGGGTGACTGCTTACAGAGCGAAAATATATTGTTTTTACTGCCCACTCATCAGCATAAGAGTGGTCTTGCTCAGCTGACTTGTTCGTCACGGGGTCATTTACCACCAACCTGAGCTCTACCCCAGACACAGGTGCTGTCTTGTGGTCATCCAGCTGTCACCATTGGTTCTGGAAAAGACCCGCAACTGCAGAAACATTGTTTTGAGTCATTGCTTCATCTGGTAACGCGGCGCTGTCCAGCTGTTCCAAAATCTAGACCAAATGTGGCGTTCCACAGTGCTGGGTAGGTCGAGGACGACAAGCTGAACTGAAAGAACTCATCCTGGAGGTGAAGCTGCAAGTAGGCAGCTTTGTTTGTTGAGCTTTTAGGACTTCAGTATTCATAATGTGCACTGGCCAAAGCCTTTCATTAAAGTCCTCCTGGTGCTTGGTTGGAGGAGGTAGAGGGCTCTGTTTTACATGGGTAAATACTCCATGGACTGTTCAGATACTGATTTGCACAGAATCTATTAGATATATGTTGAAAGTCATGTGTGTCATGAAAAGATTATCTTTATTCTTTCAATGCAGTTGCTGACAGTGGTTCTTGATATCTGCAACTAACTTTGGCAAAATGTGATCACCTGAGGGGGGCGTACATGTAAATAACAAAAGAAGAAGAATGACAAACAGGATTCTTCGTGCGAGGGGAAAACCTGAAACTGCACTTTCAGCACAGACATTATCACTTAAAATCAATGCAAGCTGCTGTTTGCCATCCATGTTTGGTCTGGCACAAACACACGCACCAGTTGCCGTTCTTACTGCATTTACAGGGTCGGTCCCCAAAAGTCCAGTCACTACTGACCAGTGGATCGCTCTGTTGTTTACCGGATTCAGTCAGTCATAAGGTTTTATGCTACTTCCTGATAGTCAAAGACTAGAAAGATCATTGGCAGAAACAACCTTATGTGTGGTTTTTAGCTTCCTCCACAAATGCAAGTGCAAAAACCCCCCAAAATAATAAATGCTGGCTTAGACTAAACCATCAACATCAATTGCATGCATCAAAATCTAATGGGCGTGCTTCTGTTATTTTTCAGGTGCATTTATATTCTCGGCGAGAATGGCGACTTTTGAGTTTGGACATTACAAGAGCTTCTTTTCTAGGTCTTTTTGTGGTTTACTCTTTCTAGGAGTTTCCTCCAATCAAACTTCCCATATTGCAAGATGCTGTTTATCCATCCAACATCTTGAGCATGGTTGGGTGTGAAGACTAAGACTGGTGGGCTTTTCAACATTTAGTGTCAAATGTAATTGACTCAATATTGTAAGCTTACTGTCAAGTCCATTAACTGTTGACCTGAAACTGAACAGAAATCTGTTCTCACTTTCTATTCAACCAGCACATCATCACCCTGCCCTGATGTCCAACTTATCTGCAAATACTCCATCTGCCTGGCACAAACCAGCACACAGACAGCCTGACACTCTCTCACACACACACACACACATTCAAAAGCATCCTCTGCCTGATAAACCATCATTACAGATGAAAGACAGAAAATGTCTCCAGCACTTTCGGTCCAGCTGGGCTCCCTCAGTTTGAAATGTATTTTTGGGCTGCCAGAGAGATGCCAGGGTGAAGGATTCACTGGTCCTCGCAGAGTCCAGACACACTGAGTTGCATCAGCGCGGAAAAATGTTATGCTCAGCGACCATAGGGCTGTAATTACATAGGAGCACTGCTGAGCTCTGCAGGATGAACGTCAAGACTGGAGAGATGGAACAAGGGAACAGAGGAGGGCAAATACGTGATTTACAGCAGACAGAGAAGGGAAGGGAAGAGGGGGGCACAGAGATGGATGGTACAGAGGGTCAACACTCCCAACAGGAAACCACAAAACCACAAGATTAGAATAAATGTCGAAATGAGGAAAATGCCACTGGTCGTCACCCTGACATGACTGTCAAAGTACCAGTTAAATGCAGATCTTACTGGCAGATCAGTGTTGTTAAATACGATGCGTTTTCTTCTTTTACTCTTTAGTTTCAACTTGACAACCCTAAGTTGTCCTCCTTGTGTAACATGATATGACTGACCCCAGCCACAATGTGGTGTGACTGACACCTTGTGGACTCCACATGTAACCACAGATTTACCTTGTAGAACGGGACTTTCTTTGAAGCGATCTATTCCCACTGACTGATAGGAAGTCAGAACTCAGCGACGGCTAACCCAGACTGGCGAGGCGAATGGAAAAGAAACGTCACGATAATTTCAAATTTCAATTTTTATTATTTTGTACATTCACCACTGATAGGCGTACTCAAAGAAGAAATTAAAAAAAAAAAGGAAAACAAAGCTTGGTACTAAAATGATAAAATAATGATTAAAAAACAATATTAAAACCATTGGTGAGAAAACTCATAATGCAACCCCCGCTCTTAGGCCTGTATTGACACTACAGGGTAAGAGAACTGAAGGAGATAAGAGGAAGAGAATCAATGATAAGGACATGATCAGAACTTGTGTCAGGTGTGACAGACATAGACTGTCCCCCCCAGAGAATCATCTCATCTCTTAACTAAATCGAGGGAGAGAGGAACACTGCATTGCCTTAGTAGTTATTCCACACCTGTCCAAAAACACCCCGGAGCTGCCTCATTTAAAGACTTGATTTCGAGTAATCTTATATTTCTGTACAAAATGCCGAACACACCTATTCCAAAATGTTTAGTTTGATGCAAGCCTCTGCACAGAGGGCCAACTTTTCTCTTTAGGCAGGACTGGCAAAGGAGAGCCTTGGACTACATGCAGCAACAAAAGGATTCCTCATCCAAATGGCAGAGCTGTTAAAACACTGAGGCGACCACAATTGATAGCAAATCATAATTGGCACCTACACTTTTGGGGCAAATGAGAAACATTGGGTGGAATTATCAAAATAACCCAGTGTGCCATACTGCTATGCCGACAAAAAATAAAAATAAAAAAATAAATCAAAGCGAGGCAAACAGATAAAGAAAATATATGAAACCTCGACAGGAGCGAGACGTACAGCACTCTGGGAAACAACACTGCAAAAAATCATGGTCCCCTTTAAGCGTGTGTGTGTGTGTGTAGGTGTAGATGTGCTTTAAAAAAGGTGACAATTTGAAAGATGGTGACGACATCAGTTGGTCCTCTGTTGGGTCTTAGTTGTAAGAAAGTACATGTAGTGAAAGGCAAATGGAAGAGGGTGGTCTCTAGGACAGTTCCATCAGTTGACTGGCCATTAACGCCGCCTTTCTCTCGGGTCGCTGCGGCTGCGTGAGCGTCGGCTGCCACCTGCCCCGCTGCCCCCCGGCCTACGGTAGCCATCCCTGCGTTTGTCGTTCTCCCTCTCCCTGTCCCTGTCTCTGTCTCTGTCTCTACCTCGGTCTCTGTCTCTCTCTCTGTCTCTGTCCTTGTCCTTCTCACCCTCACTCCGCTCTCCTGCGGTGCCGCCTCCAGCTTTCATCCTGTCCTTGCGCTCCTCTTCCCTTTTTTTCTTCTCTTCCTCTTCTTCTTGCTCCTTTCTCCGTTTTTCACGCTCCTTCATCCGTTCTGCTCTGGCAGCTTCCCGCTGAACAAACTAAAATGAAGAGAATACACAGACTGAAACTTAAAGACTAAAACTATGATATCTAGGACACGCAGTACTGTAACTTCACCAGTAATTCATTCATTTTATCTATGGCATGGCTTTTCTTTCTGCTTCTCCTGCAAATGCTGATAACATCTATCAAACATCAAGTAAAAAAAGTTTAAAAAGTGAAAAGCTGTGGGTCTGGGACAGCTTCACCAGCAGGAGGCTGTCAAGGTCAATGATATTGGGGAAGCTCAAAGCAGCCTGATTTAACGGGACACTGCAGGTGTGCTGCGAGAAAAACTGGTTCATATCTCACCTGCTCCTCTGTCAGGGGAAGCCAGTATATGCAAGGAGCTGCCTTCGTTTTGCGGAACAGATCATCAAGCAGCTTTGCAGGTGGATCCTCGGCCGTTTTCTCTGCCAAAAGCAAACCCAGGATTAGGATCAAATATGCAGCCTATTATTCATCGATTGGTTCATACAGAGTCAGAAAAATGCTCATCAAACTCTCCAAAGGCCTGAAGTGACAGCTTCAACTTGTTATGTTATCGCATTAGATAAAAAAGCTGTAATTCTGGAATTGATGGAACATTTCTGCTAGGAAAAAGGATCTATTGTACCAAACTGAACATACAGTTTAAATCTCCCATCTGCATCTCTTACCTTTCTTCTCAGTCTTCTTCTCCTTGCTTTTTCCCCTCTCTTTGCGTCGTCTCTCTCTGGAGCGTGACCTCCGGGGACCTCCCTCCTTCTCCTCTCCGGGTTTTCCAAACTCTCTAACCTTGTCACGGTCCCACTCGCGCTCTGCTCGGGCCTTCTCCCGTCGCTCCATCTCACGCTCGCGCTCTGCCCACTGGTCTCGCTCGGGGAGAAGAGAGGGCAGGCCTGATGTTCGTCCTCGGCCGGAGCCAGGCCCCTGTTCCTCTGCTCCGGGTCTGTCGGCTGCACCCAAACCTTTGTGGAAGTCCAGCTGCAAAGCAGAGATGTGCTCAGGCTACACGTGGCTAAGTGATGTGGACATAAGAAACAAACAAATTGATAGGAATACGGTTTTACCTCCTCCTGCTTGCAGAAGTCTACACTAAGGACTTTTGGGTTGCTTTGAGGCCATTTCACTCCATGAAGAGCCGCCCGGGTAGCAACTGCCTCATCTGAGCTACAGTACTGAAAACAAAAAGGAGAGAATGAAGCACAGAGGAACTTTCCACAGGCCAAAGGCCATCTGGTTCAGAGCTGCGGTTCTCCTCAGAGGAACCCATGCTCGTAGAACTCACAGTGACGTAGCAGTGAGACTTGATTTTGTCGATCCAGAAGCCGTCCTCGACCAAGGTGCCAGTTCTGCTGAGCAGCTCCTTAAGCTGCCCCAGAGTGAATGGCCTCACCTGCACAATACAACAGAGCACACATTAGAAAGCTGCTTTAGACAATAACAAGAATGCAAAGATACCCAGCAAACAAACAACAGGCACTTAATACGTTACAATTAGACATTCATTATACACCGAGTATAACATAAAATTATAAAAACTGCACAGGGAGCTAAAAAATACAAACATTAAATATTTTTTCTCATATCTTAAAGAGAGTGACCGGGGTGGCTGAGCTTATGAACGATGGATTGAGTTTTACGGAAGTGTGATGATAAAAACAGCGAGGTTCTAGGAGGTGCTCAAAACGACGACACCGTTAGTTAAATGCATTCCAAGGACAACTCAGGCAACATTTAGGATTTTCAGCAACAGCAAATGTCCAGAAATCAGCAGCTCCACAACCAGCATTGTCCATGCAGCCACATTATTACTTGCTCATCGATTACCTCGGTGCAACAGAACTCAACTGTCATCCAAAAGCTATTAAAAACACACAAGAATCTTGTTGCACTCTCATTACAATGGACATAGGCAGTATTGTTTATTCTGAATCAGTTCTGGAACTGCATTCTCTGTGAGAGCAGCTCTGTGTTGAGCAGACGTCCCCTTGTGTGCTTGGTTTAGTGGTTGTGCCATTATACTGCTGCGAGTAATAGGCTCTACTAGTTCTGTTCATCATATTGATGGAATAGATGTAATGTGTACAGCTCTTTCATAGAACGCATCATAAACAACAACAAATCACCTTGTTTATGATCTTGCCATGAGATTTGTTGATAGTCATAAACAGTTTTGTTTTTGCTTGTCTCTTGGATGCAGATTAGATTTTTCAGTACAGAGAGCCCAACTGTTGCATTGCAAGATAAAACCAGCATATTCAGCAAAACAAGATGCTGGCTCAGTTTTCAGGTGTACACCTATACATAACCATCAATTACATTTGGTTGCTTTTCCCATCTGTGCTCTGTTATACAGTATGTAGTGTCTCAGTGCACATCTTTGTAAATGTTAACGAAAAAGTAGGACTTGAGTAGTGAATGTGTTCTCTCACCAGGTTGCTGATGTGAACAATGCTGGAGACTTTGCCGCGAGGTGGCGATGGCTGCCGGGCCGTGCGAATAGGGTCATCGATTGTGATGGAAACTCCAGTTTTCTGCTGGCTGATGGAGCGACGAATGAGGGTGTCGCTGGGGGTCACTAAGGTTCAAAAAGGGAAGAACAGTCAACATAGGATCTCCCATTTCACTGATACCATCTTTATGGTTCTTATAATGTAAAGTCAGCAGAACACTTGAAGGCGACTTTAACCAGCACACTTGAAAGAAAATCGTACTTCCACCATAAACAAATTAAGCCTTGTTACCTATTTACCTTTGCAGGAACTGGATTTAAATGTAACATGTAAACTACGGTGTGTAGTATGATTGTGTCAGTACAGTATGATGATGTCTTTACTGTTCTTATTTAAAAAAAAAAAAGAGTTAACATAAAGTTTGAATTTTGACATATAAAATGTCAAATAAAGACAATCTTCTAATTTATCTATTACCAGTGTTAATTTCTACATCATGGCTGGTATTTGAAGGAGATTGGGTTTCCATGGCTTCAGGAAATGAGGTGTCCATCTTTTCCTCATGCTCCCTTGTCCTCTCTCCATCTCCCTGCAGGTCATCATCCTCCAACTCCTCATGTCTGCTCCTCTTTGCCTCCTTCTGTCCATTCTCCTGGCCCTCAGAATGCACCACCTATAAGCAAAGGAAGGCGCAAACACAAGTAATTCCAGATTCACAAGATTTCAGACTGCGATCAGTTTTATAACCAGGAGCACCAGTCCCAGCTGCAAATATGTCCCATTGTTGTTTTTTTTTGTGCGTAATTTGTTTTTTAAAATTATCATCATACATCCTTGTGAAACACCAGGAGGGCATGCTGCTTTTACAAACGCACAGTGTCTTGCTCTGATAAAAGAGGTTGTTAGAAACAAGCTAAAACAAAGGCTGAACATATGCAGTCTACCTTATAGGCGTTGTCCAGTTATACATCTTAAACTTTGGCCAATTCTTGAAAAGTTAGTTCAGTGAAGAGCTGTGGACCAACCTGTGTGACGGTGCGTCGAATCTGAAGGTCCTGGTCAGAGCGCTCCCTCTCTTCATCCTCAGCCCCAGAGAGGACAGCTTCCTCTGGGTGGAGGTCCACTACCGCCTCCTGGCCGAGACATGGCCGAATGTCTGGGATCAGAGACTAGGGGCAAATGACAGAGATCATGAGTGGGCCTGCTTTATTCACAAAGACCACAGAAGCAGTACAGGGCATCTGTGCGTCCGCAAAAGCAACCACAACCTAATGTAGCAAGTACCTTGAGTGAATCTGTAGTGATGCTGATAGAAGGTTTCTTGGCAGTGACGGCTGTGCTGGAGCCCCACCTCCTCTTACGCCCTGCTGCAGCCCCAGACTCCTGCTCGCTCTCTGCACTGCCAGTGCCTGGAGATGATTTACTGCCTGCTAGGACAAAAAAAACAAATAAACAAGTAAAATTAACAAAGTTCTTGAGCCCCAGGCATGTGGAATATGCAGCAGGAGCATACATGACAAAAAAAAAAAATAATAAAAAAAAAAAATCTATACACACCATGTTCTGGACACATACATGTGAAATATACATGACTCCATTTATACAACCCACATCTTTTAAGATTAACCTAGGTTTAGCTACCAAACCTTGGACTAATAATGTCATTAATACATTATAATACTCATTATAATACATGAAAGGCTAACAAAAAGTTGGAGAAGGCAGAAAACCAAAACCAGCTGTCAGTTAAAAACAAATAAATCAGAAAACAAGAGCGTGTACTCACTGCTAAGAGAGATCTTGCGAGCAGAGAAGGCTTTCGGTGTCTAAAACAGAAGATAAAAAACAACCCAAGATACATGGGAGACGTGAGAGGCAGACACTAGTGGTGGAGACAAGTGGTCAATGACAGGTTGGAGGAAAGGTGGAACAATAACAGGAAGGGGGGACAAGTGGGGGCCAAGAGAGTGAATGATAGAAACTGCTGTGCAAAGTCTCTGTCAAAGGCTTTTTTTAAGGCAACTAAACGGCACCGAATCGTGTTTTCGTACAGTACTGGTACTTAAGTGCATAATATTCACAATTATTTCATTATCTTAAAAAGATCTAATGCAGCTTTCTTTTGAATGGTAAGCCGTAGTTGCAGTCTCTATCATACAAACAAGAATGTGGTGGAAATACTGCAGTTTAAACTCCTGCACTAAGATTTGGATATTTTTTAACTCTGTGCCTACAGAGAAAAATGAACTCTGAGCAGTTTCACAAAAGTAAATCAAAGAATGAATGTTTGATTAACCTGCTGTAGCCACCAACATGTTAACATAAAAAAAAAAATGCTACTTCTCCCAGCAAAGACTACAGAGGGTAAGACTGGAACTAAGCATGTTCAAAAAAAACTGTATGACATATCACACTGAGTAAACATCTACTTATCCCCTGGTACCACTGACACCTGATCCTTACTGGTTTGATATGGCCCAATCACGCCTGCATGTACTGTATCTAGGCAACAAGGGTCCAATCAAAGGTGGCTGAGATGTTTGGATGGAAATCTGAATGCTGGTTGGCTGGCAGTGTGGGTTCAATAGTTCATTGGGGCAGGGGCTTTGAAATACTTTTAGCCAAAGTGGTCATCCTCAGGGGTTTTGGCATTAGTCCTTATAAAATGTGGCAGCCTCTTGCAACAGCAGTCCAATGAGCTGGGGACCAGATGCTGTATGCTGTCAACAGTCACCGCGCACATATATCCAGCACATTGTTGTGAATGTTCAGTTGTGTTTGAGGTACAGCAAGTTCATTCACAACCTGGCGATGGCTTTAATGGAAAGGGACACATATTAAAGTCCTTCTTCAGCCCATAGAAAACCTTCAGGCCCATTCTGTCCACGTAAAAGCTTTGGCTTCTTTGAAAACACATTGAGTATCAAGTAGTGGTACTCGCTGGAGAAATCTTCCAAGTGATTAACAAATTCCAAAAAGTCCTTTGTCAGCCATGGCACAGTTCAACAACCGTATTACATGAGGTGTCCATGATATCCCACATTTCGGTGCAAGCGGGTAAAAATGTCTCACAGTGAAAACTCTACTCATGTTGTTCGGAGGGTTTCACAGCAGCCATGCATGCTCATCTGTTCTCCATGCTGATGTTAAAGGCCGATCGCCAGATTAGTGGACAAAGGGTAAGAAAGGTGGGTTAAACTGACTACCCAACCCCTTCTTTGTATCTTCTGGTCCAATCAATAGTTCCTGCAAGCCATATCCATGAAAATGAGGTGGACTTAGTTGCCAGGAGTGTCCCTCTGCAGTGCAGCCTTGGGGGCTTATCTGTGGTCAACTCTGGATTCTTGGGGACAGTGGAACAGGTGTAGCAGTAGCAGCAGTAGTAGTGGTAGAAGTAGTAGTAGAGGTAGTGTGCAGGTACCAAAAGGGGCAATGGAAGAGGCATGAGCACCTTTATAACAAAGCAATCATTTGGGGTTTAAACATCAACCACAGTGAGAAAACACCCTTGCTGTTTCTGCCTATAACAGGGCCAGCAAAGGTTTTACAAACAGCCAAATTAAAAAAATCAATTTCCAAAACACATTCTACCACTTGTGAAATGGGCTAATGAGGTCATCTAGTGAAAGCCATTTTTAATTGTAGAGACAAGATGCAAATTTCCCATTGTGGGACAAATAAAGGACTTCTTTCTTAAGATTTCCAACAAAGAATATAAAAATATAATCAAATGACCAATACTGTAATGTATTCCAGGTGATTAAAAATATGTACATATCAGAGAGACTTAACTATGAGGGCTCAGTCCATCTAAGTCCTCAGCTGCCAACAGCTTCAAGGACAGAGATGATTCAGGTTCCTCAGGTACCTTACCTCCTCACTTGTGTCTGGAAGCTTCTCTGGCTCTGCCATGGCAGCCTCCTTCACCTGCCTGCATCATGTGAAAAACACAAATCAGCAGGAAAAGAGGGATCAGAAAAACAGAACATTAGGGTGGAGGAAAAAAATAACTAATGTAATAACTTAATAAATGCAACAGCATCAATTCATAGTCCAACAGAAGTAATGAAAGACATTTTGTGAGTTTAATGTCAATACTATATGTCAATTACAATATAAAATATATGATAGATAAAAGTCTATGTGACAATGTCAATGAATAAGCCTTCTCAAAACATGGCTATACCCCAAACCATTAGTAATTTGTCAGCATCTGTGTGATGTACACACAATCTGTAGTTAAAAAAAAAGACTAAAAAAAAATAATAATACTAATTTATTTTCCTAACTACATTTAATATTTAAGTAAGAAGCCATGGAGCCAAATAGATATAAATTTCCATTTATATAATTATAAATGTCCCTATAATTTCCTTTAAGTGGCATTAAAACGTTAAAAACAATCTCAGGTGAAACTACTCCGCTGAGAGACACAAACAGCAGCCAGGTAAAATAACTGCGCCTTAAACGCATCTCACACTGCTGCCCACAGTCTCTCGTGACATTTCACGACTACGTCGCTGTTAATTCCCTTAGCTATGGTCAAAGAACCGAGCCGAGGAGAGGAGTGCAGAGCCGTCGCAGTCCTCCATCAGACGTGCCCGGTCAGTCCACACCGAACCAAACGCTCGAGCAGACCACACAATGCAGGACAAACGAGCGCGCGCCTGATGTTTCATGTCATCCTCACGCGCGCACACGCGAACACGTCCACTCAGTCTGACTTAACTTGAAGAAACTTCACAGCGAGGAGACAAGGTGTACCCGGGAGAAAACGCAGCATTCGGGCTGCTGACTGCTGCTAAAACGACTGCGTCGCACCGAGCCGCCTCTCCCTCCCTCCTACCTTCCTCTCACCAGAGACTACATCTCTCTGAACGCGTTCGTGTCCGTACCGGCAGTCGACCGAAACCTGCGACGGACAAACGCCTCGCCTGCCGTTTAGCTGAGCCGCTGTACAACAAATCACAGGCCGGCATCGGCAGCTAAAGCCATCGACGGAGCACAGCCATGTTGCTACGAATGAAAAAAAGCTCATGTATTAAAAGAAGGACCCGCATCTTCTCCGACACACCGGCTTCAAGGCAGCCTCATCAATCGCCTGATGGCAAATTCAATAGCACACAGCTCTTATGACACCGTTTACACAACGCTGAATTATATTCCCATGCAATTCACAAGCATGATGAATCCCAAGCTCCAATGGAGTAGGGATATATTATCTGATGGAAATGATCAGGTGAGCCTCTGACAAACAATATACACAGAATTATCTGTGTTTCACAGGAATAACATAAATGCCATAATGTACTCAAAATCAAAATAAAAGGGATTCCACTACCAACGAGTTTTTTCATAACATTACTTGTTAAAATAATGTAAAAATAAGTGTTCAGCCACTTATTTTTTAAACAGAATACATCTTTGTTCAGATAAGTCCCAGTTTTGACTGTGTTTCACCTTCCTTTGGGAGCACCGCAGATGATCAGTGGAGTAAACCTCTAGTGACTATCAAAGAGAAGCCACGTATGCGCTGCACACGCACAGCCTCTTGATTTTTCGGAGCACTCTGTGTACAATAACTGTAGCGTCAAGTTTCAAGCAAGTTTCCACAAAATCACAACTCGACAAAGAAAATGTCAGTCAGCATCAACTAAAGTTTTAATGTTTAGTGAACTTATTACAGTTCTTCAATCCATCAAGTCATTTCTTGGCTATGTCCCACCTTCTATATTATGGTTAATTAATGGAAATTATTTGTTTCCTCTGAGCACATGCAGTGGGTTGTTGTTTTTTTTTAATTTTATGATATTTTGGTGGCATGGATGTATGTATCAGTGGTAAGCAGGAGTAAGAGCAGAAGTAAGTCCTGTAATGTCAGTGTTTATCAGCAAGATTTCTTCTCAGAGCTCTTTTCAAACTCTTTCATCTTGGCTTTGTTGACATTTCCTGCGTGAGTTTTGACATTTCACCTGCTTTCAAAATTTGGCGTTTTGTTTGCTTGACAGCAGCAGTTGTGGGAGACCAGTTGGGACATAGCACTGGTCTCAGTTGAGCAGATCACCCTTACTGAACTGTGAAAACAGAAGCTGCTATTTCTGTTTTGATTTCCCCGCTCACTCGACCTGTGAGGATTCACAGTGAAAACCCGGGTCTTTCTTTTTGTGATTTTTTTAGCTGGATTGCAACTGAGCTGTTTGGGGGTTGTGGGGAAAACAAAATAGGCTCGTTACAGAGCGGACTGAACTGTTACACACACACTTGCACCCACATCAATATTGGTTTGCTTGCTCGCTCCAAAAGTTGGAGGATTCATTCTTTCTGGATAGTTACTCCAGTCTTCTGGTGAGAATTCCTCTATTTTTTAAAATCCAATATATTTTACAAAAAAGGTGCAATATCAGAGTTTTTTACAGTGTAATGCAGCACTAGTAAGAACATTTACTTAATTGTTTTCATTTAGAAATATTTAACAACATACCTATAATATATACAGTACACGCCTATCCCACTTCATAGAGACTTAGTGTTGTGGGACCCCGATTCATTCACTTGTATATGTAAATCTGACATGCACAGGATGTGTTTCATTAGACCAAGACACAGAAGCAGACCTTTGTTTGTCCTTTTCCTCCTCTCCCTCGCTGTCCTTCCTCTTCCTTTGCGTCTCCTCTCTGGTTGATACCTCAGTAACAGGTTTCTGGGAATTTAATAATAAAATAATGAACATCATGTATTAAGAGGTTAAATGGCAACTTACTTTCCATTCTGGAAACTACTTTCCCAAATTTGGGGACAACATCAAATATTGAAACTGATCCAATACTTAGTGAGAACACTGGAACAGAGATGGACTATTGTGTTATAAGAGTAAGATCCCTCCAGTAGGTGGGTTCACTGACCTTGGGGAGACTGTCTCCATCAGCTGTTGTGTCACTCTTCTCTCTTTTGCAAGGAGAGGCCTTTGTAGTTTCCTTTAGACCCTGAGCCTGAGCCTGTAGTGTCACCCTGTGTTGTGGTGAGGAATCTCTCCCAGGTTTCTCTTCCTACGACAACAGAGAACGACATTTTAAACACTGAAGAAAAAACACCAAGATCACCGAAATCACTCGTAATCAGAGGGCATATGCACATCTGACTTATGTTGATACATGTAACAAGCACTGCTACTCATGTAGGATTACTGTACAGGTAAATAAAAACAAACAGAGCTGAGCTATAGAAACTATAAAACACTTGTGCACCTCTGTCTCATTCAATATTTGATCACAAACCAAACTCTGAATAAATTAGTTAAGTTGTCTGAAAAACATGATCATGATCACGGGCAGTGTATGCTTGGGACAGAGAGAGGGTCCTTTTAGACCACTTACCCTCCTGCCTCTTGAAGCTGAGCAAGTTTTTTCTTGAGAAGATGTGGATGAGTCAGAGGAGCGAGATGATGAGGACCCAGAGTCTGACTCTGAAGAAGAGGAATCGTTTGACGATGATCTTTCTCTTGCTTTTCTTTCGTCCTTCTTTGCATCTCTTCCCCTCTGCTGTGCAGCATCTGGGCTTGAAGCACCCTCGCTATCAACCTTTTTGGCTTTTTTGGCAGATTCCGTGGCAGCCTGTTCCACCTTCACTAAATCTGCTTTTTCTTTTTTCTCGGGTGCAAGGCTTATGGCCCCGTCTTTTTTGGGACTCTGGACCAGTGTAGTGCTAACGATGGTCTCCTTGTCAGGCTGGGTCTCCCCTGATCCCCGCAGCACAGCAACATCTTCCTGTTTTGTCTGAGGACATCCCTGTTCAGATGAAGGCTGGTGTCCTTCCTGCTGTTGTTCCATGACATCGGCTGGGGAGGAGACAGTTGAGGCCCAAGGCTGGGGGGTATCAGAGAAGCTACGCGGCCGCTTGATAACCATGGATGTGGAAGAAGCCTGAGGCTGAATTTGGGAGTCTCTTAAGAACCGCAACTTCTTGAATGAAGACTGAGGTGTTGGTGACATGGGTGCACCGGATTCTGCTGCGTCACTCCGGGACATTGGAACATGGACATCTTCCTGCTCTCCTGCATCTGTCGATGACTTTCTACCTAGTCCTGTGGAGAGGGGGGGAGGAGTGGGCAGGGGTGTGAGACCAATCTCACGGCCACGTTTGGATGGAGGGAGGTGACTCTCCCTCTCCTTCTCAGCCATCCTAGCTCTCTCTTTCTCCTGCTCCTCCTTTTCTTTCTGCATGACTTTTTCCTTCTCTACCCTTTCACGCTCAAGAGCTTGCTCCCTCTCTAGCTCTAAAGCCCTCTCCTTCTCCAAAGCTCGCTCCCTTTCAAGTTTCTCCTGCTCCAGAGCTTTCTCTTTCTCCAGCCTCTCTTTTCTCTCCTTCTCTGCTCTTTCCTTTGCCATCCTCTCCTGTTCCAGAGCTGCCTCTCTCTCCGCCCTCTCTCGTTCCAAGGCTTTTTCCCTCTCTATCCTCTCCTGTTCCAGCACTTTCTCTCTTTCAGTTCTCTCCTTTTCCATCCTCTCAAGCTCTAACCTTTCTTGCTCTAGGGCTCTTTCCCTCTCCAACCTTTCTTGTTCGAGAGCCTTTTCTCTTTCTAGTCTCTCACGCTCCAAGGCCTTCTCTCTCTCAATCCTCTCCATCTCTATGGCTTTCTCCCTTTCTAGTCTCTCTTGCTCCAGGACTCTCTCTCTTTCCAGTCTCTCTTGCTCCAGGACTCTCTCCCTTTCTAGTCGCTCTTGCTCCAGGACTCTCTCCCTTTCTAGTCTCTCTTGCTCTAAAACTCTCTCTCTCTCTATCCTTTCTTGCTCTAAGGCTTTCTCCCGTTCTAGCCGTTCCTTTTCCAACCTCTCCTGCTCCAAAGCCCTCTCTCTCTCAATCCTCTCCCTTTCTTTCCTCTCTGCCTCCAGAGCTCTTTCCCTCTCCACCCGTTCCTGCTCCAAAGCCCTGGCTCTTTCTAGCTCCATCGCTCGCTCCATTTCTTCTCTCTCTTTCTTCTCTCTCTCTTCTTTTTCTCTCTGCAGACGCTCTAGTTCCAGGACCCTCTGCCTCTCGAGCTCCAGCGCCCTCTCTCGTGCTAAGGCTTGCTCTTGCTCTTCCCTCTCTTTAGCCAAAGCTAGCTCTCTCTCCTGTCTCTCTCGTTCTAGAGCAAGTTCCCTCTCCCGCTGCAAAGCCTTTTCTCGTTCTTCTCTTTCTAAGGCCTGCTGCCGTTCAATTCTCTCTCTCTCTAGAGCTCTCTCCCTTTCCTCTCGCTCCAGTGCAACAACTCGTAGCCACTCTTCCTCCACTGCCCGTTCTTGCTCAAGTTTTTTCTGCTTCTCTTGCCTTTCCAGCTCCAGGGCCCGTTCTCTTTCTATCTCATTGTCCCTCTTTCTGTCCCTCTCTTCTGTTGCAGTGGCCTTAAGCACACTCACAGGTACTTGAATATGGGCCGAATGTGCTCCTGTGACACCCTGGTTGGTGCCTGGAATCATGGGAAATGGCACATGGCCTGCAGTGTTGGCTGTGTGAGTGATAGCAGATACCAGACCCTCTGGAGGCCCTCTGCCAGGAAATAATGTAGCCGAAGGAGAGCTGCTGTCTTGCCTATCGCCTTCCCCGTCAAAAGCACCTTCTGACTCCATCTTACGGGCCAAAAGGGACAGCGGGCCAGGCTTGCGCTCAGCATGTCCACTCCTCTGTGGCTCTGGGCTGCTACTGCGGCTGTCACTGCTGGAGGAACCAGAGCTGGAGGTGCTGGGTGAGCATCTAGCTGGGGCTACATCTGGACTAGGGGGGCTCTGTTTAGGGGTGTCAGGCAAGGGAAAGGATAATTCTGGAGGTGGGGAGGGAGGAGGCGTTGGCTGGCGGAGTTGAGGGGACAAAAGGGAAGGCATGTGTTGCTGCTGGGGTTGACAGGACGCTCCAGACCTCTCTCTGGTCGTGGGCACTCTGGCCGGCTCTCTGAGGCTTCTCCTCCGAGCACCGCTGTCCCAGTCATCATCGTCACCATCCTCTTCGCCATCCTCGCTATCCTCATCATCGCTGTCAGCCGCAACTTCGTTGGATGCAGGACCCCTCTCCGACCGCTGCTCACCGCCAGGAACACGCATGGCCACGGAGCCAGATGCAGGAGGACCAGATACATCAGCTTCCTGGTTCCTGTTAGTATCTCCCTCATTCACTGCACCAAACAGTCCCTCTCCACCAGAGGGGCCAGGCGGCTTGTGCTGCTCAGCCAGAGCTGGTGTGACATCCTGCTGAGGACAGACAGGTGAGGTCAGACTATGTAAATGATGCGGAACAGCTCTTACTTTCAAATGTGCAACGTGTCAGACAGCCAATCTCCAGACAAAAAGATTAGAAAAGGTGACTGATGGCACAAGATAAGAAAAGAGAGTGATGGCTGACCTGGGCCTGAGAAGGGCATGAGGTACTGTTATTGACTGCTGTGTGATCCTCTTGCTCTGTTTCAAAAAGACAAAAAGAAGAAAATCGCGCAAATGTATTGTTTAATGACCCAGAGTGTGTAGAGCAATTTGGTTGCAGTGGAGGATTCTAACAACGCTTACCATTTGTCTCATATGCTTCGCGAGCCTCTCTCTCCAGACGCTGCCTCAGGAGCTCCTGTTGTTTAGCCAGATACTGCTTGATAAAGCTGTTCTGGCTCATTTCCTCGCCAATCTAAAGACAGAGACCATTAAAACTGGGACGCAAGCCTTCAACTTGCACATAGTTTTTGCTAAACTTTGATAACTTCACATTCAGGTGAATAGGAATGAGGTTGACGACTGTCAGCTCCCTGGTCTATTTTGACAGTTATACCTGACAGGCCAGTATAAAGGAAATAAAGGCACCTTTGAAACCCTTACCTGTGAGTTTGGCTGCAGCCCAACATGAGCGGTGGAGGTCCTCTGCAGATTCTCCAGCATGAGAGCCTGTAATAAAGACCAGACATTAATCACTCCTCATAAGTGTCAGGCAGGTGTTCTTCCAGAGTTGCTAGACCTGGCAATTGTGCTCCTCAATGTCAATATTTCCATCTTTTGAAAAATATTATGAGTCAATGTGTCCCTTGGTGTGTTAATATGGATGGAGCAAATGTCATTCAGCCCTTTGAGCGTCACAGAATTTTGCTTTTGATACAGCTTACAGCCCAGAGTAACCAGACTCTTGTGGGGAAAGAAAAACAGAAACAAGCAACATTGCAAGAGTCATAGGGGTCAATCAGACCTTATGGGGAAGTCAAGCTGTAGGCTGTGGTGGAAAGCAGACCAGAGTGAAAACAATGTGGGCAGAATTCAAAGAAAAGACTACTGCGCCCAACTGGGATTAAATCTTTGTACATTCAATGTCAGCATCCCTTCAATTCTGCAACTGTATATTTTGACACTAGGGCAATGTTGAACCATGTAATGATCGCCAACATTTGGAGCAATTATAATCAATGAAAACAAACACATGTAACTGTTATTCAATTATATAAATATGGCCGTTTGACATGATATTGATGAGGGTTTTAGCATGTGCTTTAGTTGGTAACGGACCGTGTAAGAACGCGTTTAGTTATACCTACAGTGTGCAGGTTGCGCATGTGACATAATGCTACATTGGCATAGTGAACATTTTAACATTGAAATGCAAATTCAGTGGACAAATGGTCTACCCGGCTAAGAGTAGCCCGACTTTCATGGCGGGGTAGATGAAGCTGAATAGAGCAATGTAAACAAACTGGACGTATGGCAGCTGGCGCGCCTCGGATACATTTATGAGTAATATTTCTACGTTTAGTGCAACAGTGAAATGTGTCTGTTAGAATAAATTACATTCATGTTAAATAGACATTCGAAGTCTGCAGGTAAAAGTTAACGAGGGACTAAACAAGAAGCGCTAACCTCCAAACTAAACGCATGCACACCAGCAGTGCTTGGGACTGACACGGTTCACGCTAACATACACAGCAACAAGCCAGGCCACCGCTCAAGTCACAGCGTTAGCCACGGGAGCTAACGAGCTAACAGGACAACATCACCCCGACACACTTTGAGATTAGCCACTAAGTTTACTCAACTCCCGCTCTTGTTACAGTTTGTATATTTTTGCAGTGTGAAAACGCCGCGCGATCGCAATGTAGTGCAAATATAGGCGTTTTTGCAGTTGAGCGGTGGCCGTTAGCCTCGACAACTCTACTACGCTGCTCGCCAGTAACGATACTCAGTTGTCGGCCCTCGAGAGAGCATCAGCCCGTCTCATCATTAAAGCTAGCTCGCAGCAGCCGTGGTCCGGTTTTTCGCAGTAGAACTCACCCCCTTGAGTCTTTTAATGAGGGCATTCTTCTGCCCGCTTTTCGAGAGTCCTCTCTCCTCGAGGGCAGCTTTTAAATCAGCTACTCGAAGGGACTGGAGCGGTCTCCCGTCCAGGGTAACGTCTTCGAGATCCGCCATTTTCCGTTCCTCTAGTCAGTTCCCAGCGAGAGCGACGAGCAACGCCTTCCTCCACCCAGCGTCATCGTCGACGACTTCCCCCTATTCAAATATCAAATAAATTATTTTTCTCAACGTTGAATCACACAGAAATTACCCCCAGCATCATTGAATGCATTTGTTTTACCTAATATTCACAAATATTAGTTTTTATATTTTTTACGACACACCGATATCTGCGCAAAACCTGCGCAAGCTTGATTTGCTACACGACGAGGCTAATTAGCAACTGCCTCTTCCTGTGTATATTTGTTAGGAAGATTAAGGCTAGCGCGACTCTCGTTCAACATCACCGCGCATCAAATATACAATAAGGTAATTTACGTGGGGAAAAAGATGGATATTTACATTTGTTTGCGTTAATAGCAGTTTGTGACGTCCGACAGACACAAAATCCAGACACAGAAGCAGTGTTGTTTAGATTTAAGCTAAGCTACATGTTAGCCTTACCCAGAACACAGGAGTCTCTCAGCACCTGGCATTGCTGAGTAGCACGCTTTTCTCTGGCTGACACTGACCTGTGTTACCAAAGATGTCCTGGTTCAGTCATGTCAGTCAAGGCTCACATCAGCAGCCCGCTGACAGCCACGGACTCACAGCCACAGACACCCTGTTTAGTACTCTTAACTCCAGGCTCGGAGGTACGACAGAGGGATCACCGACCATTGCAGCACAACACTGGACCGGGTGCTCCACTCCCAGCCCGGAGGACTTTCCATCAGCTCCACAGGGTGTAGCTAGCCCCCCTAGCCTCGAGAAGCTGTCCTGTTCCTCACCAGCCGCAGGTCAGATGAGAGATCCAGAGCCCATCTCCTATGTAAGCCTCCAGGAGCAGCGGTGCGTCCTGAGCTGGTTTCAAGGCTGGACCGCGGTTCAGAGGGAGCGGTTCTTGCAAGATCTTCTTGGTAAAGCTGTGCCTGGGAAAGTGTGCACCCTCTTAGATTCACTGAGTACTCTTCAGGTACTTCCTGCACTGTCACATCTCAACAGATCTCTCCAAAAAGTGATGATTGTCACCTAACATGCCTTCTTTTGTCTACTGTGTAAAGGTTAAAGACAGACTGCCAAACATCTTTGAATGCCAGCTGCGCCTGTGGACCCAGTGGTTCGAGTCTTGGGGAGAGGAGGAGAGGAATCACTTTCTACACATGTTGGAAGAGCGGGATCCAGTTTTTGTCGCCCACTTTTACAGGAGCGTAGCTGGCACAGCGGGAAGAGACTGAGCAATGTTGTGATGGAAAAGCAAGTCATTGTGTTACAGTGATGACATGGAAAATGTGTATTAGATCTCCTCAGAGAAGTGTTTGTGTAACTGTAACGGGACTTGTGTATTGCTGAAGGTTACTCATTCTAAGGACAGACATTTTCATTCAATATAAACTTTTTTTTTTTTTATTCTGTTTCCTACACTGGTTTCTCCAGGGTTGTCACATATTATATCACTTTTTTAAAATAAAGTTCAGAACGTTTTGCTCAATGCTTTCATCATGGGTGAAGATCTGCCATTTAGTTACCCTATTGCATGAGCTTGAGATAAACAGGTGTAACATGTGGCTGTAAGACAATTGAACTCATGGGCGTCAGGTTTCTACTAGGCATAGTGATTTTAAAAAACCTTGAATGATATGGACAAGAGGACAAATCTTAATTTCAAATGTATTTTCATCTTTGACACATCAATACAGCAGTAATAGCAGAAGTATATGAGAGCTATATTGTGCAGTTTTACAGGGGTTGGTTTATCACACACCAACATGATCATAATGAGATACAAGGTGAAGATTTGACACACAGGACAAAACATAATTCCCCCAGTTCTCTATTTTATCCAGTCAACTGATCCAGGAGTAATTAAAATTATTGGAGCCTGATTTTCAGCTTCCTCAACACAAAAGTTAACGAAAGGATAGATTTTGTCTGTAAACCTTTGACCTACAAATGTGTACATATGAGATCTGGCACCAGCATCGTAAAAAGAAATCTGTCCTTTTTTGTAATCCAGCAGAATGCCCAGTGCCACTGGTTGGCCCTGAACTGGAATATCAACTGATCTCCTATCAATAGCTCTGTACTGACCCTGTTTGTTCAGGACTATAGTCCAGAAACCGTTTGCTGGAATGAATGTTACTGTTCCCCTTCTCGGTGCGGATTCACTGGCCATCCCGATGTGGTAACAACGCTTTCCAGCTACAGACACTTCCCAGTAATGTCTGCCAGATGAGAAGCCAGTCTTGCCCAGCGCAGCGAGATGAATGTTGAACCGCTCTGGGTGATCTTGCACATTTTGCGCTTCCTCACGAGTGGACATCTCAGTTTCGTCAGCAGACAGAGCTATTCTCGGGTGCGCTGTGTTTGGATCGAAAGTCATTTTGCCTGTAAAATGAGAAATTGGATCATGTGTATCTTTACATGACATTTTGAAAGGAAATTGACATCACAAAGGTTAAAGTTGTGCTCCACAGATGTCCTAGTCCTTGTATGTCACCTCCATAAAGGTAGGAGGCATTAAGAGATACAAATTAAAAAAGAATGGTCAAAATTGGAGAAGTGTTTGTGTGTGGGGTTGTCTGTTGTTCATGATAAATGCTCAGGCAGCATAAATGTCATGATGACAATTTATTGGTCGACACTAATCAAAGAGTCTGCGGGCTACATTTGAATGAACTTGTGTGTGTGACTCACTGGCATGGACCGTCTTATCTTCCACTTCATTCAGTTTGTTTTGGAGATCTGACGAGAGAGAAACACGGTTAATGTTTTTGTGTTTGAGTGTGTGTCTCGCTTTGCTGAAAGATGCAATAGTTACCTTGTACAGCGCCCTCCAGTTTGTTCTTCTCATTTTGCACCTCTAGCATTGAGACAGATGACAGCAATTTAGTACATTTCCCCATGAAGACCAGCTACTATCTTTCCTCTGCTCTAATGAATGAATCTATTTGTTGGGCGTATGAGCATTGAACATACTGCTGTTGTCATCCTTCAGTCTGTTATTCTCCCTCCTCTGTTCTCCTAACTCCTGCTGCAGCTGTTTGACCAATGCATCCTTCCTGTTCAGCTGCTGATGCAGGCGATCCGCATCCTCCTGACTCTGTTGCAGTTGTCTTTGTAAATCTGTTTAAGTCGCATGTTTAAAAAACACATCAAATGACCTGCTGCCTCTTAAAGACAGAGAGAGTGATAGTGAAGTCATATCGAGGAGCTCACCATCACAATGGGTGTTGGCATCACTGCAGCACATTTGGAGTTCCTTGACCTCTTGCCTTAAGTCTGACAGGAAGGAGGTTGTAACATTGACATGCATCAAACACCAAGGTTCAAGAACAAGTTTTAAAGGAATAGTTCATCATTTTGAGTTCTGAACTTATTCCTTTAAGAGATAGAGAGAGATGATCAAATCTGCTTATGTTTGTTTGGAAAAATATGTAGCCACAGCCAGTTTAGCTTAGCACAGAGATTAGAAACAACTAGCCTGGCTCTGTAGGGTGCTGTATTATTTCCTGGCTAGGGACAGTCACTTCCTGGAGTCTTGCCTGTTATACTGTTAAGTTGCTAGGCAACCGACAGTTTCTGCTCCTGGGCAATAATCTGTAAGCTACATTTTCCTGATTTTGTGCTAAGATAAGCTAAGCTAATTGGTTCCTGGCTGTAGCCTTATAACATACAGACATGAGAGCAGCAATCATTCTCACATCATTTCCTGAAGAAACCAAATAAGCATAAATCCCAAAATGTCAACCATGCACAGTGTGTACCTTTGTTTATGTTTTCAAGCTTTCGGTTCTCCTTTTCCTGTGTTTGTATTTGTTGCTCCAATTCTGCCAGAGAAGAACAACTATTCAACAACATTTCAGATAATGGAGGAACTTTGGTATATGAGATAATGAGTATTTTTATCGTCTTTTCTGGCAACGTCAGTAAGAAATAATGTGTTGGATGCCAGCAGACACACAGTTGCAGGACAGTAAGAATCTGACAAACCGTTTATATTTTGTTTAGCAGCTCTGGATGCCACTTTCTGAGCCTGTTTCAGCTTTGCCCTCAGATCAGCAATCTCCATGACTAGGGGACACAGACACAGCAGCAGCGTTACTTTGGGCTCAAACATGAGACAAAACATTTGCAGTGAAGACTTTTTCATACTTGAGTCGAAGTTCTTTGCATCTGCCTCCTTGAGTCGAAGTTCACTGTCTTGCAGTTGCCTCTTTGACAAATTCAGTCTGTTTTGAAGCTCTGACAAAGATTTGGAGATAATTGAAATACAAAACCAGTAAAATCAAAATCAGTATATTAATTTTTGAGATGTTACAGTGTAACTGTCATATTTCGTTCTTAACCTTCGAGGTTCTCAGTGTTTTTCTCTTTGAGTAATACTATCGCATCTTCCAGGGGTTTGATTTTCTTGTGGAGTTCCATGATCTGAGCCGCTGCAGAAAAGATAAAGCAAGATGCTTTGCTGATGAAATTTGATCACTCTGTATCTTTTCTATTACTAAAGCTGAGAAGCCACACTCACACAAATTAGCAATCCTCCTGTCACTTGAGTTCAGCAACAACGTCTTTTTTTGTATCTGATTCCTGATGTCCTCCAGTTCACTCTCCAGATCTTTGAGAGAGACACAATTATTTCCTCAAAAGAATAAATCACAATAAATGTGAATTTTCTTCACTGCTCTCTACCTTTAATCTTCTGAACGTTTTCTTGTGTCTGAGTCTCTTCCTGTTTCTTCAGTCTTGCTATTTCGTCTTGTTGAGCCAAGATTTTGAACACTGGCAGAAAAGAGGCTGGATTAGATAAATTCATTGGACACAAGGCAATCAGTAACAATGATGAAGCAAATACAGATGTATTTGTATCTTGATGATGACTTACTTAGCTTTGTATTTTCATCTTTTTCATCTTGAATGCCATCAATCAAATAATCCAGCTGGTCTTGGAGAGCTGCAGACAAGAGACACATCATTTCACTTGTATTGTTTTTACTGTTTATTTAGATTACACCTTGTCACTGCTGTTTTTGTCACTCACCTCTAATCTTAATATAATCAGTGTCGTTTGCTGCCACATTCGCCATTTTCTCAATCTCTGTTTGTATTGCAATAATCTGCAGAACTGGTAGAAGAGTAAAAACACAGATAACCACGTTCAGGCAGGTATAACTTCCTGTATTGACTGTAAATAAAAACATTTGACTCTCTCACTGGGTCTTTAGTCATGTTCTACTCACGTCTCTGTGGTTGAGTGCTTCTTTCTTTCAGCTCCTCTGTTTTCTTGGCCAGCTCGTTAGTTTTCTCATCTATTATCTTTTGAAGTTCTTCCAAATAAAAAAGCAATTGTGTTACTTGCAACGCCTCACATAATTGTTTAGATATTGTCTGTTTTATGTGTTTTTATGCTATCATTACCACATTTTCTGCACCCATTAAAGCACTTCATTTTAACAACATAGAAGCTATATATATCAGACCTGGTATGTCCTTCATATCAAGCAATAATGGAATATGACAGTACATGTTAAATGGCCTGCCTCTTGAACTGCCACCTTACCGTGGTAGAGGGGTTTGAGTACCCGAATGACCCTAGGAGCTATGTTGTCGGAGGCTTAATGCCCCTGGTAGGGTTTCCCAAAGCAAACAGGTCCTAGGTGATGGGTCAGACTAAGAGCGGTTCAAGAAGCCCCTTATGAACAACACAATATCAAGATCCTTTACGTCGCCCGGATTGCAGCCAGGCCTGGGGTTGGGGCTTGTAGGTGAGCACCTGGTGGCCAGGTCTCTGCCCACAGGACCCGGCCAGGCACAGCCCGAAGAGGCGACGTGGGCTCGCCTTCCCATAGGCCCACCACCCACAGGAAGGAACATAAGTGGCCGGTGCAAAGTGGATTGGGTAGCGGTCATGGGTGGGGCCCCTGATGACCCAATCCCTGGACAAAGAACCTGGCTATAGGGACACGGAATGTCACCTCTCTGGGGGGGGAGGAGCCTGAGCTAATGCGAGAAGTAGAGCGGTACCGGCTAGAGATAGTCAGGCTCACCTCTACGCACAGCCTGGGCTCTGGAACCACACTACTTGAGAGGTGTTGGACGCGCTTCTATTCTGGAGTTGCACACAGTGAGAGGCGGCGGGCTGGTGTGGGCTTACTGGTAGCTCCCCAGCTCAGCTGCCATGTGTTGGAGTTTTCCCCAGTGAACAAGAGGTCGCTTCCCTGCGCCTTCGGGTCAGGGATAGGTCTCTCACTGTTGTCTCAGCATATGCGCCAAACAACAATGTAGAGTACCTGGCCTTCTTGGAGGTCCTGGGACGGGTGCTGGAAAGTGCTCCAACTGGGGACTCCGTAGTTCTACTGGGGGACTTCAACGCTCACATGGGCAGCGACAGTGACACCTGGAGGGGTGTGATTGGGAGGAATGGCCTCCCCGACCTGAACCGGAGTGGTGTTTTGTTATTGGACTTCTGCGCTATTCATAGTCTGTCCATAACGAACACCATGTTCAAACATAAGGGTGTCCATCAGTGCACATGGCACCAGGACGCCCTGGGCCGGAGGTCGATGATCGACTTTTTGGTCGAATCACCTGACCTTCAGCCATATGTTTTGGACACTTGGGTAAAGAGAGGGGCTGAGCTGTCAACCGATCACCACCTGGTGGTGAGTTGGATCCGCTGGCGGAGGAGGAAGCTGGACGGACTTGGCAGACCCAAACATATTGTGAGGGTCTGCTGGGAACGTTTGGCCAAACCCTCTGTCAGAGAGGTTTTCAACCACTGCCTCTGGGAAGCAGGGACTGGGGACTTGGAGGTTGACTTATCCATCACCCAAGCCAAAGTCACTGAGGTAGTTCAGAAGCTCCTCAGTGGCAAAGCACCGGGGATGGATGAGATTCGCCCTGAGTATCTCAAGTCTCTGGATGTTGTGGGGCTGTCTTGGTTGATATGCCTCTGCAACATCGCGTGGTGGTCGGGAACGGTGCCTCTGGACTGGGTGACTGGGGTGGTGGTCCCTCTTTTTAAGAAGGGGAACCGTAGGGTGTGTTCCAGCTTTAGGGGGTCACACTCCTCAGCCTCCCCGGGAAAGTACTGGAGAGGAGAATTTGGCTGATAGTCGAACCTCAGGTTCAGGAGGAACAATGCGGTTTTCGCCCAGGCTGTGGAACACTGGACCAGCTCTTCACTCTCTACAGGCTGCTTGAGGGTTCATGGGAGTTTGCCCAACCAGTCCACATGTGTTTTGTGGACTTGGAGAAAGCATTCAACTGTGTCCCTCGTGGCATTCTGTGGGAGGTGCTTCAGGAGTATGGGGTCCGGGCCCTTTGCTGAGGGCTGTCCGGTCTCTGTACGAGCAGAGCAGGAGTTTGGTTCGCATTGCCGGCAGTAAGTCAGACCTGTTCCCTGTGCATGTTGGACTCCAGCAGGGCTGCCCTTTGTCACTGGTTCTGTTCATAATTTTTATGGAAAGAATTTCTAGGCGCAGCCAGGGGCTGGAGGGGGTCCAGTTTGGGGACCGCAGGATTTCATCTCTGCTTTTTGCGGATGATGTTGTCCTGTTGGCTCCCTCGGGTCAGGACCTTCAGCATGTACTGGGGCGGTTTGCAGCCGAGCGTGAAGCAGTAGGGATGAGAATCAGCACCTCCAAGTCTGAGGCCATGGTCCTCGACCAGAAAAAGGTGGCCTGCCCTCTCCAGGTTGGAGGAGGGTTCCTGCCCCAAGTGGAGGAGTTCAAGTATCTCGGGGTCGTGTTCACGAGTGAGGGAAGGATGGAGTGTTAGATTGACAGACGGATCGATGCAGCGGCTGCAGTAATGCGGTCGATGTACCGTTCTGTCATGGTGAAGAAGGAGCTGAGCGAAGCTCTCGATTTACTGATCAATCTACGTTCCTACTCTCACCTATGGTCATGAGCTTTGAGTCATGACCAAAAGGACACGATCATGGATACAAGCGGCCAAAATGGGTTTCCTCCGCAGAATGGCAGGGCCCACCCTTTGTAATAGGGTGAGAAGCTCTGTCACCCGGAGGGAGCTCAAAGTAGAGCTGCTGCTCCTCCACATTGAGAGGAGCCAACTGAGGTGGCTTGGGCATCTGTTTCAGATGCCTCTCGTACGCCTCCCTGGGGAGGTGTTCTGGGCATGTCCCGCCGGAAGGAGGCCCCGGGGAAGACCCAGGACACGTTGGAGGGACTATGTCTCTCAACTGGCCTGGGAACGCCTTGGGATCCGCCCAGAAGAGCTGGAGGAAGTGTCTAGGGAGAGGGAAGTCTGGGCATTCCTGCTCAGGCTGCTGCCCCCGCGACCCGGACCCAGATAAGCAAAAGAAGATGGATGGATGTTAAATGGCACTAACACTGACCTTTCATCTTGGTTTCAGACTCTGTGTTCTGTAGTTGTCCCTTTAGCTCCTCCAGTTGCAGAGTTAATGTAGAAACCTGAAGAGCTGAAAGAACCAAATTTAAAAGTATGAAGTCTTTTAGTTTAAGAAAAAAAAAGACTGTACATAAAGTCTGCATTGAAATGAGACCGATTTCCACCATCCATTATAAATGAATCAATGGATCAATTCGCTGTTTGGTAACACAGCTCCAGCACTCACCGAGTGAGGTAATGGTGTCAGATTTGGACTGCAGTTCCTTCATTTTGCTGTCCAGGTCATTCTGCAGATCTGCAAAGGACACATTTGAAACAACTGTTCTTCCCACAGACAGAAGAAGATAAAAACATTCGAATGCCTGAGACAGAACCGTCTAAGGGGTGTGAACAATTATTTTAAGATGCAAGTTTTTTAAAGCTAATCCGGTTGTTGTGGTTTTGACAGGCATCAGGAGCTTGCAGGGGTGCAAGATACTGGCAGGCTACTGACTTGTGCAGACTGGCAATCAACAGATCATCAGCCAATCACTCACCTTAACACATCTCATTTTATATCACTTTATGCAGATGATACTGTCATACATGTCAAACAATGCTCCTGTTTGAGAAATATTTAAAAGGTTAAAGAAGCATGGCTGTCCCTGACTGAACTGAATGTCCTTATCTCTGTTTATTAAATTTTATATAGGACAGTAAAAAGCCCATCGAGGCCTCAACATTACTGTGTAAATCTAAATAATTCTTTTTGAGGGGTTGATATGAAACATTTGGAGTAAAATTCTTTTTCCCTTCATCTTTAAACCAGATTCAGCTGCTGCTTGCTGCAATACTGAATCAAATCTGGTAATATATAAATTGTATATCATGTTTTTCTGTATCGTACAAAATCCAATCATGTGCCAGATGGAAGAAGACATGAACATTCTCCTGTTTTATGATAATTATTTTAAAATAGCCAACAAACCTATTTATTTCCCACAAAAGCATCAAAGGATGTGATTGTCGGCCTGTCAGTAACAAGACAAAGGCACTCACCTTTCAGTTTCTGCTCGAAACCGGAACACTGCATCTCTGTCTGGTTCAGCTGAATCTGCAGAGCTATAACAAACATTCATATTTAACTTATTAACTCTTTTTCAGTTCTCACAGCAGTAACCTACATTAGCTAACACAGAACTTGCCCTCAATCTCAGCCCGGTCACGTGTTTGCTCTTCCACTTTGGTCTTGAGTTGCTCTCTCAGGTCTGCAAAGAGTACGGTATGTTCCAGATTAAGGAGCTACAGCAAATACATGAAGGCGATACTGTCAAGGAGAAGGGAGACACTCACTTGTGACAGTAGCAGAAGTTATTTTGTCCTTATCGTGTTTTTCCATTTCTAGCTTTCTGAGTTTGCTGTGCAGTTGAGTAACTGTAAGAACTGAGAAACGACATAATGTGTGGGACAGGAACATATTTCATACTAAAAATGCTGGTAGACATTGTTTTTACTTTACCTTTTTACTTACTTAATGAGTGATTGCTGGCACTCAGCTCGTTGGCATATCCCTTGAGCTCTTTCAACTTGGTTGCAAGACTGTCTTTGAGCTCTGCGACAAAGTAACAAGTGAAAACAAGTACAATTAAAAACACTGTTATTTATTTTGAGAATATCAGCATATAATAACAATATTTGAAACAACCTTAGTGGCAGGTCATGCTTAGCTTCCTTGGGGATGTGTGAAGGTTTGGTGGAGATGCTTACCGGTTGGCTGATTGGTGTGGAGGGCTGACTGTTTCTGCAGCTGCTCCACCTGACTCTGCAGCATTATGATTTTCAGCACTGAGCAATATCAAAACAGAGAGGGCAAAAATGTAATTTCATTCAAGAGGTGCTGTGAATCCCCGACAAACACCAAGCTCCCTCATCACAGGGATGAAAGAAGGACATGGCTTGTTTGTTGAAACTTTCTGCTCATGGTTATTTCAAACTCACTCAGTTTTATGTTTTCATCGTCATCTATTTCAGTGACGAGGCCATTCACTCTGCCTTGCAACTCTGGGAAAAAAAGCAAACAGTCTGTCTTACATTTTGTCATTTTGTGTATTTGTTCAAACAATTTTACTTCATAGTGGTAAGCTGTCATTTAAAGCAGACAAACCTTTCACAAGGTCACGACTGGTCTCATTGGCTGCCTGTTTCTCAAGGTCCCACATCTCATCCTGCAGCTCAATTATTGTTAAGACTGAAACAGGCAAACGTGCAGTTAGTTTACATTTATTCCCTCAGAATCTGTCTGATTGATGCTTAACGTTAAAGGCTAAATGCCCACTGACTTTATTTATTACTCAGTAATTCTCTATGCTATCCTAACTGGGCATTAAAACAAGTATTTGTGCCATTTCAAACTTTTTGCTTGGCAGCATCTGTGGTTTGCGGTGTTAAGAAAAAAAGCATAGGCTACACACTAATGTCACAAATAGAAATTTTAAAAGGTGGCTGCTGGATTGTTCTCCTGGAGCTTTAGACAGATACAGTGCAGTACTTTATTACTGTAGTCCCAAAATGAAATTGCACTTGTACTGTCATTCCTTCTGCAACATGGTGGTGATTCTACATACTTTAGCTGAGATTTGCTGATGAAGGAACTTTTTGTCAGAGGTAATTAGACAAAATCAAAAACATATAGGAACAAACAAAAAGCAAATATTTCAATTTTAGATTTTTGACATTCTTTGTTCTGTTTTCTTATGCAGTCTTTTATATCATATGATCAACAAGATGTAACAAATAGGAAATATGTGGGTTTTATACAAAACAAAACAAAAAAACCCATGTTATCCTGAATATCAAGTAAAACTTTCAGCAAGGTATTAACTGTCAGAGTTTTAGTGATTTAGTGCTCAAATCTTGATCACAACAGTATTAATTTATTTCAACTAACACTCGTGTTGAAGACTTAGCTCATAATGTTAATAAGGATGCATATACGCTATGTGCGTATCACAATAAGCTAATACAGCGTATATGTTTATATATTCTGTATTCTGTATTAAAGTTGTCAAGCTCAGACAGCAGCCTACATGAAATCTGAGGATGCACGGCGCACTCACTTATTTTGGGGTTTGGGATCAGTCTCTCTATGTCTGCAGTCTTAGAGTTAAGATCTTCTTGTTTCGCCTCCAGTTGCTTCTGCAGCTCTGTGTGAAGACAGAGTGATGTCAGGGAAAAACTGGCAGAGGCAGTAAAAAGATGTTTGCATCAATTTGCATCAAACATTTCAACGTAGCCACCGTCGCTCACCTGAGATCCTGTTTGTGTCGTGTGTGGTGGAAATCTGCTCCCTCAGAGTCCTCAGCTCATCATGCAGGTTCATCACATTCAGAACTGACCCAGAAAAATAAGGGCAGACACCAGGTTATACTTCTGAAACAAACTGAGCAAGAGATCTGTCTCGTAAAGTGAAGAGAGTTCAGCAATGAGTGAGCACCCTTCTGGACTGAGGTTATGATGGCATATCTGCACTGTTACTCACTCAGAGCCACTTTGGAGTCCCCGATTCTGTTCAGTTTTGCAATCGCCTGTTCAAATTCAGTCTTTATCTCTGATAGAAACACAAACATAAACCAAATCAGAATAAAATAAAACCTGAATCATTAGCATCTTTAACTGAAGTCATTTTTTGAACTTACGCTCATGTCTTTCCTCAACTCCCAAACAGTCTTCGCTCTTTGATTGCAGTGTCCTCTGCAGCTCTGTTGCATAAAAAAGGAAGTCAGGTCATTAAAGCTCTCTCTTCAGAGAACCCTTCTGAAAAAAATCAACTCACCTCTGACTTTGGCCTGAGCAATAGCATGTTCCCTTTCTTTGTCTTGAAACAGAGCCTGAAGAGCTGAATTAAAACACCATGTAAAACAGGTAAGTTTTCTTCTTCTTTGCTGTAACCAAAATAATGTTGGACGACCAGAGCAAGAGTTCATTCATCCCTTACCCCTCATCCTATCTTGATCACGAGAGTGCTCCTCCATTTTCGCCTTCAGCTGCTCCCTCAGCTCTAGAACAGTCCGTTTTGCTTTACATTATCAAACAGCAAATATTTATGAAGTGGATTCAGTGATCTCAAAGGACTGTGAGGTGCTTACGAGTAATTGTTGAAGTGGATGCTGTGTCAGCATCGCGTTGTTCGTTTTCGAGGTTTCTGAGCTGCTTCTGCAGATGAGTGACTGTAAGAACTGAGAGACACATAAATAATCTATTGTAAAGAGATAGGTTTCAGATTTTAATAAGCAATAATAACCATGGACACCATGTTTCCTTTTTACTTACTCAGTCTGGCATTTGTCTGATTCTTCTCCATCAGCTCATTCACATATTTCTCCAGTTCTTTCTCCATCGTGGTAAGATCATTGCTGAGCTCTGAGACTAATCAAATCATTAATAATATCAGATTGTGTCATAACTCGGTTGCTTCTCTGACCTAACTGTCACTCTCTGCTGTTAACGTCAACTGTAAAGCTTTTGCTAGTGAATGGTGCTGATGTGGTGGAGATCAGGGGATTCATGAAGAGCCATCACAGATACTTACGGGTCGTCTGATCGGTTTGCAACTGCCTCTGCAGCTGCCCCACCTGACTCTGCAGGGTTATGATTTTCAGCGCTATAGCACATCACAACAGAGAGGGCAAAATGTAACATACTTCAAAATACACTGCATTAAGACAATGCACAGTTTCTAATAATCATCTCAGACTCACTCAGTTTTGTGATTTCTTCGTCATCAATTTCAGTGATAAGGCCATCGACTCTGTTTTGCAACTCTGGGAAAAAGCAATTAGTCTTTAATGTAAATTACATTTTGTCACTTCTGACTTGATTGTCAAAGAAAGTCAGCCTGAACTGTGAAGCAAAACTAACGTTTCAAACGGTCACTCGTGGTCTCATTGGCAGCCTTCCTCTGAAGGTCCCATATCTCATTCAGCTGCTTGATGATTGTTAAAACTGAAACAGACAGCAGAATCAGGTTTATTAACACGTAGGTTTTCCACATACAGGGAATCAGCTTTGGTACATCGATGCAGAACAATTAACATACTACAAATACACAGCTATAGAGAATGACAGAAATCACAGCATTATGAAAAACTATTTTTAAAAAGTCATTTGCAATTTGTCTCTGTTTTTCACACTGGGAGATCCAGGGGTAAAAGAAATGCTCAGATATTTACTTTGAGTGCAGGTAGCAAGATTACAAGTAAACGTCCTGCAATCAAAATTCAACTTCAGTAAAAGAACAAAAATACCAAGAATAACATATATTAGGCTGGACTGTAATTATTGGCGTATTACTGTGTAACTCTAGAACTGTCAGTGACATCAGACCTCCTTACTCTGCCGTATAAACGCTTTGAGCTTCCTGATTCTGCTGGACATGAACCTGTGTGTTTTACTGTTACAGAATGCAGTGTGTGAAGCTAACACTGACGCTCCTAGAGAAATGTTGAGCTGCAGGTGTTTGTTTGAAGACGCATTTAGGAACCCAGCATTTCAGATCTGCAGGACATAAACAGTGAGTCAGGTCACAGTGTATCAAACCAATGCGCTCACTTGTTCTAGGTTTTGTAGTCAGCCTCTCTATGTCTGCAGTCTTTGACTTCAGTTCGTCTTGCTTCTCCATTAGTTGCGTCTGCAGCTCTGTGAGCACACGGCGAGGAAAAGTAGATTGTGGAAGAAAAATAAATTCTCAAAAATTTACATCAAACGTTTGAACGTGGCCACCGTCGCTCACCTGAGATCCTGTCTGGGTTGTGTGTGGTGGAAATCTGCTCCTGCAGAGTCTTCAGCTCAGCATGCAGGTTTATCACATTCAGAACTGACCCAGAAAAACAAGAGCAGACACCAGGTGAGAAACTAGGCAAATAGGTTTTAGTTGTAACGTGAGTACTTAACTGCACTGGGGCCAGCACTGCCAGCGTTCAAACGTTACTCACTCAGAGCCACGTTGGAATCCCCGGTTCTGTTCAGTTCTGCAATCTTTTGTTCAAATTCAGTCTTCACCCCTGACAGAAACACAAAGATAAACCAAATCAGAACTGAAAATAAAAAGTCTTTGACTGAAGTCACGTTTCCAACTTACGCTCATAACGTTCTTTAAGTCCAGAACATTCTTCACTCTTTGATTTTAGTTTCCTCTGCAGCTCTGTTGTACAGACAGATGAGGTTAGGTCCTGACAGACCTCACACGAAGTTCTACTCTGAAGTTTTATTCGTAAGAGTGAGACTCACCATTTATTTCAGCCTGAGCTCTGGCAAATTCTCTTTCTTTGGCTTGAAGCAGAATCTGAAGAGCTGATTCAAAACAATCAAATATTTATGGAATATGACTTTTTTGATAATAACCAGCTGTTTTTGAGCCTGACTTTTTACAACAGAAGCGGTAGAGAAGGACTTACTGTTGGCTTGACTTGTCAATGTCTGATCTTGCTCATCAACCTGCAGCTCCCTCATCTCTTTCATCATGCTGATGATTTTCATGACTGGTCGGAGTGAAAGAAAGATTTTGTTTTGAAATAGAAACTGATGGAAATGCACTGCGAGGAAAGATTTTTTCTGTATTTTTAAATACTTTTCTGTGATTTTTAAGTTAAACCTTTATTTTAGGGTTAATTATAATGGCAAATGCATTTGGTGGAGGCGGAGATTGGCCTGGCCTCCTTTTCATCCTTACTCAGTTGTGCCTGTGCATAATCTGCTTCCTCCAGTTGTCTCTGTAAGTCGTCTTGCTCTTTCTTCTCAACCTCCAAATTAACTTTTAGATCTAAAATAAAAAAAAAAGGAACTCTTAGCGTAACAATGAGATTTGTTTATAATCCCACATTAGACAAGCACATGTGAGACTTTCACCTTAATACATCTGAGACAGTCAAGCATCATAAAGCTCTAGGGTCATCACCTTTAAGTTGGGAATCCGTTGAGCTTTTGGCGTTCAACATTAATAGTTGAAATTGCTCCAACTCAGCCTGCAGCTTCAAAATTTCTTTGGCTGGAGAGAAAAATAAGAGTAAGGTTGCCATATTAATGCAGCCGTAAAACACAACGATAATAACAAAAAAGTATGTTTCCCTGTTGTAACTTACTAAGCTCTGCGTTGCTCTCATCCCGATTCAACTGTAAGACCTTCCTTTTAAGGAGATCAGCAATTTTTTTCTGCTGCCTCTGGAAATCTGCAGAAGAGACCGAAATAAAGCTATAGCAGTATAAAGAACATCACACGCAAGACAAGAGAGGAACTTGGACACGATGAGAGACATGAAGCACGGAGGCTCACCAGCAGCCTTGGCTCTGGAATCCTCAATGAGGTCACGAGTGAGCATCTGCATCAGTGTGATCTTACTGTGCACAGAAATCAGCTGCAGCACTGCAGGACCAACAGGGAATGTGTGTAAGGAAATGTGGAATCCTGTTTAACATTGTTTATCATGAAGAACACATTGACATATGGAGAGACATGCACTCCTCCTCCACCCCCACCCGCTTTACCCTTAGCATCTCCTTTGCTCCGCAGTTGACTGATCAGCCTGTCTAGTTGGTCTTGCCGAGCTGTTGAGGTGAAAGTGACAAAATGGAGAACAAATTATAAAGAGACACAAACTACTTTAGCTTCAGGTGTAAAGTTATTAAACTGTATTAAACACTCATGTGCATTATAAGGTACTATTTCTCTTAAGTTTGCTATTTCTCTTAAGTAACATTTTGTCGTGTCATTACATAGTCTCGTTTTAAATACACTGCATGACTTATGAACTTTCATAGCTAAAAATGGAAATCTTTAATTAAAGTGGGCAATAATTACCCTGAATCCTCTTGTCAGCTTGAACACCAGTTTCTCCTCTCCTGGACTCCTGTTCCAGATCCCAGATCTGATTTTGCAGTGAGATGATCTGAAGAACTGAACAGAAACAAAAAGTCAAATCAGAACCAGTCACTGTGTGAATTATACGTAAAGTCTGTGCAAATCAACTTTTCTGGAAACCTCGCTGCTGATTACAGTGGGGTTGTGTTACAAGAATGTCTTGTAAACCATATTAAAAACAGGTCTTACTCAGTGATACGTCTGTGTAGCGTCTTTCAATCTGCTGAATCTTTTCATTCAGATCACTGGTTTTCTCCTGCAGCTTCTCCTGCAGCTCTGCGAGACGCAGGGGGAGACAGGAAACATTTTAATTTAAGGACTTTTACCTGAGACTAACAAGACACAATTCTTGCAGAAGCTCAAATATTAGAAGATGGAAATGATATTGGAGGGGTTTTTTTCTATTGACAAATATAGAGCAAACAAACAACACTCGCCTCTGCTTTCAGTTGTAGTTTCAGTAGAATTATGTTTGACCTTCGTCTCTAATGCATTTACCTCCCTGGTGAGTGCAATGGTTTTCAAAACTGGAAAAAACAACATTTAAACACAATCAAACCTGAACTATACAAAAAAAATGAAATTGTGGTGAAAAACAGTAAACAAAGTATGAGAGGTTTGACTCCAAGACAGGGGGGACTTACTTAGAAATTCGTCACTATCGAATGTCTCCAGAAGCTGTTTCATTTTGTTGCGTAACTGGATTTGATAAGCTGTTAAGGAATTAAATATAGAGTTTAGCATTGGTTTATGGTTCCAGCTGTATGTGTGTGTCCAAAAAGTATGATTTACAATGAAAAGCTTACAGCCTGTAATAGCTGAGGCTGCTGAACTGCATGCGGCAAGCTGTATTTTCAGCAGTCTGACTTCACTCCTCAGCCCAAAGGCTTCATTGTCTGTCAGAAAGAGCACAGGTCATAACAGAGAGACAGCAACAGACCTCCATTCTGAATTGGTGATAATATCTCTGATTCAAATAGGGTGACTGCTCACCTAGCTGGGTGTTGTGGAGAGTTGTCTGCTGAAGCCGCTTGTTGAGAAGCATCAGCTCTTCCTTCATACCTGACGAGGCATGTTCAGGATGTCAGATGTGAACTCAGGGCAAAATCTTTTCATACATTTTTATAATCTCAATTTAAAACATTTCGTGCATTTGCAATGTTACCAACAGTGCTGATGCCAAACCAACAAACAGAAGCTTCTGCATCACTTTTGTAACCCTGTCACTGCGACTGCAGCATAAGGGCGCTGTTTGCACGTATCACAATGTGTTTGATATGTTCATAAGTGTAAAGAAACACTCACCAGTACAGGTTTTGATGGTAACTGACTGTAGGGAAACAAAATATACTGAACTAGTGGAAACAAATATCAAAAGTATACAGAAAAAATGTTTAACATCAGTAGCAACAAACTACATACCGTTATATTGATGTTCTTGGGATCAATTCCTTCTGGAAGGATGATCTGAAGTTAACAGAGGAGAGGACAGAGCATTGTAAAGATTGCCTGAATTGCTATAAGAACGTGTCATTCTCACTGTGTAATCCACAGATTGGTCGACTCACAGGAATCTTTGACATGATCTGGTCCAACTGTGAATTTCCCTCCACAGCCTGAAAACCTGAGAAAACAGAAAATTCAACAATCGACGGTGTAGAACTGCTTACTGAGTGAAGGATGGGTGGATTACTGTTTCTTACCATGTTGATTGTCAGAAGTGTGAAAGACACAGAAGACAAGGAGGGGAATCCAAACAAAGCTACAACTTCCACTCATTGCACTGTCTGTCTTGGGGCACAAAACTTTCCCCCTCTGTTCCTGAAGCTTTTTATACACCACTGAATGGTCAGTGTCTGTGGGTGGTGTTTGCTCACCAAAAACAAAAAGGAGGAACAAACCAATAGCTGCTCAGAAAAACTTAAGCAACGTTCCTACAAACATTTAAACACTAAGGTTGGTTAAAACACAATTTTATTTACACATATTTTTTATTTACTTTGCAAAAGGGAAAATCAATTAAGGTCAAAGTATCAGTTGGACAACATTTAGATTTCAGGTCCAAACATACATACATAGAGAATGAAGCACATTGCAGTCTGTAATGTGTTTTTGCCGTTTTAAGAAATTAATACTATGTGTGTCTCTGTGCCATGATCGATCTCAGTTTATTTATCTGTGAATTAATTATTCTAATTAACTGTAATTCTAATAATGCTATAATCAGTCAGGAGTCCATGTAAAAAATTTGGATGAGCTGTTATAATGAGGAACTCTGTAGACTGAAATTGAAAAATGCATCTATTTAGAAAGAGTTACAGATTAAAACATGTTCTGAAAGTTTTCACAGCTGCATGAATGTGGCTGAAAAATAACTAGATTAAAATGCATTCTTGTGTCTTCTGCTGACCTAGCAATCTGTATGTGAACTATATGTGAACTGAATATCTTGCTCACTGGCACAGTTCCTGTTATTGCCCATGGTAAACTTTGGGCATGGACTGGAAAAGCTCCTCTCTTGATGTTTTTATTCTGGCATCCTTTATGAACCTTTGTGATCTCAACCATGACATCTTACTTGTATCAAATCAAGACTGGAAAATGTAATTTCAAGGTCCGATGTCATCTCTACGAGCTAATGGACACCAGCTAACAGTGTAAAATATACCAAAGTCCTTACATACTTCATCAAGTACTTCGTAGGAGTTTGCTTCCACTTCCAACTTGGCACTGGGTGAAGCTATGCTGGGAATCATGAAGTCACCAGAGTCAATAAAGAGGAGAAATATCAGTGCATGAAAAGACTGACAGAAAAGTCAGGAGTTGCATTCACTATCCTTTGTCAAATAAAGTTGAAATTCACTCCCTGCCATCGGTATCTAAGGAGAAAAGTCAAGGAACTTTCTAAAGGTCAATGGGTGTGAAGGAAGGAACACACATGACTTTAAAAACAGCTGCAATGCAACATAAGCACTGAAAATGTAATATAATATATAATTCAGAGAAAATGTTGATTGTAATATGTGAAGTAACATGAAACTGAGAAAATGATTATGATTGTGTGAAGAAAATACATTGTATGAAGTGATATACTGATTTAAGATGATTGTAAAATTATTATAAGGGTGTTTTAAATCATAGTTTGAATCACAGACAAATGAGGAAGTGCTGGAAGTAAGGAGAAAAACAAGTATTAAAAAATATCCTCCTGACTACCAGGAAAAAAAAAAATTGTCCAATACACTTTTTTTAAATTCCCCAATCTTTGTAAGGTACCAATGCCGCACCCCTTCACATTTGGTATCATTGAAAAGCCCTAAATGTCCTCTGTAGATAGCAAAAGGAGTTAATTCAGTAGTATAAAGTGGGTGGGAGATATTCAGGTTTAAAAATGTCCTCCACAGACGACAAATTTGAACTACTGGTAGTCAGGAGGATACTGAGCAATGAGCTGAACAGATGGTAGGAGCTTCCTGATGTCTTCAAGTGAATCAGGTCAAGTTGAGAACAGAAGGGCAAAAAGAGAAGTCAAATGATGAAAAAGGCTGACTTACGAGATCTTCCACCCACGGGTGGTGTGTTGATCTTCCAAAGAAATTGCTTAATCCATCCTGACCTCACTCTGCCCTGATAACCTTATGTCCTGAGCTGGCTGGATCAACCACACCTAGGGAAGAGCAGCCCGGACAAGAGACTTCAACTTGGGGAAGGAGTTGTGAGCGGTTCGTCACTAGAAATGAGAAGAGTTCCAATACTTCAGTCTTCAGCTTAAAGAAGTGCAGAGTCGAGGACTAGCCATGGATTGATGGCTGAAGGATACTCTGGATGGTGGAAAGACGACGTCCTGCTCACACTGTCTACAAGGACTGTGGAGACTGCTGGGACTCAACCAAGTTCAAGAGTTTCATCGAGGATCCTATGACGGACAGATGAGGATGATCATTTTGGCCAAATGACTTTTCCCTCCATCTCAATGATTAGAAATGTAGTGATCAGCTCCAGCTTATTGAGTATCTTTTTGAATTATGCATTGATGATTTGAACAGAATGACTAACGATTGAAGCTGTTGCTTGCCCATGCCAAAATTTGCTAAATAAACCATGATGACGTGCAGTTAAAGACATTGAAGTTTTGGACATTGAGTTATTTGTAAGGTAGTAAAGTATTGAGGGGAGTATAACTACATCGTATTATTTCTAATAGGTTGCTCTAGTCTATCAATATAAACCGACCCTTGGGGCCGTCAATCTAGGCCACTAAATTATAACCTAGCTGTAGTAACAAGAGCCCTGATCCAAATAGGGGGAGCTGCCGTGAATGGGCGTGGCTGAGGCAAGGTTAGACTCTAGGGCTATTCAGCCTGACATTGCCTTGGAGGTGGCAGGGTAGACGCTCAGATGTGGGCAGTTAGTAGCTAGGCGAATCCGCTGTACCAGCTACCATTCTTTAGCCTCTAAATAAAACCTTAGCTCTAGGATTTAACCCTTTGAAATAGAGAGCTGGATCTGTACCTCAGGTTGGAGGTAACTTGACACCTCTGACACCTTAAAAAATGCAAGGTCTTGTCTTAATGGTGTCAGCGCTGATGCAGGATTATGATTTTAAAAGTTTGTTATTTTTTAAATTAAAAAAAAAATCTGTTTACAATATTCTCTGTCACGTGTGCAGTCTTCCTGTAATTTTCCCTTGCTGATAATGATTGACTAAATACTTATTCAGGTCATTTTTTGTGATGTGATGCCAGGTAGCAGATGTTTACAAAACTGGACAGCGTGAAGGATTTGTTTTCCAATCAGTAGCCCCGCTTTTGAGCTACACACAGTTATACTTGGCATAATAACACATGTATACACACACACTACAGGACACATATTGTAAGAGTACAGCAGTTCTGTGGCGTCAAATAGGCAGCAGAAGCCCTGTAACTACAGCTTTCTTTTCAGAAATAAACAATCAAAACAGGGAAAAACCTCACCACTAGTGATGTTTGAGCTGTGACGCCTTTACACGACACACTGTTTAAAACCCCAGGGTATTAACGATAGGCTCCTAAAATATGTATACTACAACTACTATCACTATCAAAATCAATACCTCCACCTTCGTGAGCTAAATGCAATTTTTAGAAAGACTACAGCGCCATCATGTGTGCATAGTTGGAAAATCAAAGACCACCGCCAGCATCATCAGCAAAATAATTCCCGTCGTCATGGAAACCAGTATCAACTAAACCTCGACGGCCTGCAGTCGTTTAAAGAACATTTTGACTCTCAAAACGTCATTCTGAGCTCACTGTGAAATAAAAAAGTAATACTTTTGTCAAGTTTAAGCTCAACTGCTCACTTAAAAACGAAAACCTTTCCACCGAGTAGCGAAACTGAAACGAAGGCGGAAGTTAGTGCACGAACATCATCTGCGTCACCTCCACTCTCTGCTTCGCTTCGCGTATCCTCGCGATATTACGGTAGATGCTTGGCCTCGGTATCCAACTGTCACATTGCTCACATAGTTATAGCTCAAGGCACTACACGGTGTGATATCACAACAGCCCACAGACGAGCCGTGACATCTGTACCGATACGTTTCCTTGTTGCTTTCCTCCGAGCAGCTATTATTGGGACTTGACAGACCTGATCCAGCGATCGCTTTGGAACAAGGTATGTGTGTTTTTGAGCTAAATTCTAAAAGTATCTTTTACAATTAAACTGCGCTAAATAACAGTTCATTCTTGTTCCTGATACATTTTAATTCATTTAATAATCTAATCGAATCTTGATAATGAGTCGTCGGTAATCAGAAAAGTGTTTCTGCTCTGATGTGATTCGTGGACAGCTTTTTGTTCTGCGAACGCATCTTCTCGTAACAGGAAAATTGTTGTTCAAACGAGGAAAAAAGCTGTTGCTAAAAATAAATGAATTCATACATGATGGGAACGAGAAAAAATATGATCGTTAATGTTTGTTGTTAAATTATGGATAAAAAGAGTTTGTTACATAAGACTATTTTTCTCTTATATAAGAAACTTAAGACATGTTTCTGGTGACATCAAGTCAAACTCAGTCCATATGAGCTTTTGTTATGGAGTATTACTGTGCTGTCTGCAACAGTTGCTTTTCAATGTAGTTTAATAGTGTGAATAAACTTTTAAACATACGAAATTAGGGCAAAGTTTACATTCTTTTGCTTTTCTTAAGGTATCATTAAAGTTATCACTTATAGTTGGCGGTAACTGATATCATTAATTATATTATCATTATATCATTATTATCCACACATGCATAATGTTGAATGAAAGTGACTGGGCCAAATGTATGTGTGTGTGGAAAATAAAACAGCTTGTATAATTTGAAGTGAACTATGGACAGTAGGTGGAGATAGCACAAAGTCATTTGTCCAACCATGTTGCAAGTTTTATATTTCCCAGTTGACCTCTGATCATGCTAACCCACACAGACCTCTACTTAAACTAAGCACTTTTAGTTTACATGGTGTGTCTGAGCGTACTGCTTACAGGATGTGTTGATGTTTTCTTCCCCCAGAGAAAATGTCCTTGTCTGGCTGGGTGTGTGTGGTAACAGGTGCCTCCAGAGGTATTGGCAGGGGAATAGCTCTTCAGTTGTCTGAGGCCGGGGCCACCGTCTACATCACAGGGCGCCAGGAGAAGACACTGAAACAAACTGCTGCACAGGTGAATGTTCAACTTGAATTCTTTCTTACCAGAGCCACATCAGATAGCGATTAGGTAGAGCGACAAAGCAATGACCTTCAGCTTGTCTCCCACTGAGAATTGCGCCATCAGGAGTCTGTGTCCCGCGCGTGACTTGGAAAACATTGCAATTAAATGCAGATACTTTCTGCCCTGCATTGTTGCATTAGTTGTGTTTCTGTCAGGATTTGTTTCTATGGTTCACATATAATGTCTTTGTTCTCAAAACAGGTGAAAGAGAGGGGTGGAAACTGCGTGCCCGTAATCTGTGATTCTACCAATGACAAAGACATTGAAGAACTGTTCGAACGGATCAAACGGGAACAGAATGGCAGGCTAGATATCCTGGTTAACAATGCCTATGCTGGAGTACAGGTAGACATCCTGTGTTGTCTTGACAGACTAGCAAACAACAGTGTTTTGCCTACTTGATACGGTACAATTACTTGGGGGTGTTTTGTTGTTCAGGCTATCTTCGAGAACATGGGGAAAAAATTCTGGGAAACCGATCCGACCATTTGGGATTCCATCAACAACACGGGCCTCAGGTGAGTTTTTTTTTGCTTAGTCATGTCTGATAAGTCAACTTAGTCACTGACAGCAAGCTGCTTAATCACGTCCATGTGCATGGTGACGTATATCCAGACATTACTCAACCTGTTTTTGACTTTGTTTTAGATTTAGTGGGAAATTTTCTCTGTGAGTTGTAGCTCTTTCAAAACACAAAACAAACCATAAAACCAGGAGACAGATGTGAAACATAGTAAGATATGATTCATGTAAATATAAGCTGTAATCATTAGCACTGTGTTGGGTGTATTTTAAAAGTCAGTGGAGGAAAATAATATGACTTTTGTCCATTTCTCTGACAGGGGCCATTATTTCTTCTCAGTTTATGCATCCCGGTTGATGGTGGCTCATGGTAAGGGTTTGATAGTCACCATTTCATCCATGGGGGGGCTGCGGTACCTCTTCAATGTTCCATATGGTGTTGGTAAAGCCGCAGTAAGTCTAAAATCAAGGCCTAAATCTTGTGTAATACAAGTATATGTAATTATGCTGTATAATTAGCTCAGTGTAATAAAACCTGATTTGTTTCGTGGTTTGTTTCTAGTGTGACAGGCTGGCAGCCGACATGGCTGTTGAGCTGAAAAGTAGAGGAGTGGCTTCTGTCAGCCTTTGGCCAGGAGCGGTACAAACAGAATTGGTGTCTCAGTTCATATTGGAGAAAGACACACCACAGGATGTAAACTCTAGGGTAAGCTCTTCTCTAACAGCAAACCCATATCCATGGTAGTTTCTTCAGGTTTTTGTTTTGCTAAATCTCTGGAGTTTCTCTTCCTCAGTTCAAAGATATTTTTGCCAATGGAGAAACCACTGAGCTGAGTGGGAAGTGCATTGTCAACCTGGCAAAAGGTAGGACTATACTGTAGGACATGATATTCACCTGTTATTGGAGACTAAAATACAATCCAGGGAGGCTTTAAAGAAGTGAAACTCTGAGAAACTCTGCACATAATTTGATTTGCAAACTAAGCACACTTTGGGGTCTCTCTCTCTGCCTGAAAGATAAGAATCTGATGTCACTGACTGGGAAAGTAATCATGACCTGTGATCTGGCAAGACGCTATGGGATACAAGATATCGATGGTAAGACTGGATCTGCTTTTTGTTTTGAGTTTTTCTAGACTTCAAGCGACTGACAATCACGATTCAAATATTTTGTTCATCTGTTTACCCTACAGGGCGGAGTGTAGCTGATTACACCTCACTAAAATTCCTCCTGACTCAGGTCCCATACCTCTCCTGGCTGGCAGCTGTTGTCCCCTCATTCCTACGCCTGCCACGCTTTGTGCTCACCCTGGCGAACAGCCGCTTCTAGACATTTCCTGAATCAGTATCAAAGTTGCACTATGACACTGTGTTTCAACTACATGGTCTAAATTCTACCTATAGTTGTCACGTCAGTGGATTCAGGTGAAATCCATCACGTTTAGATTAAGGGTGACAACTAGGTAGGATTTAGACTGACGGTGATATTTTTTGAAGGAGTATTGATTAAGTTATTGGAACTATCTGTTCATTCCCTCCTCAAAACCTAATGAAGGCTATTTTAAGACGTTTGTGGTAAACAAGGTAAACATGAAGGACGCTCAAGCATATTTTCTGTATTTAACATTAACACTAATGTCAGCTGTGGGTGAAACCACATGCTGAGAACATGGGAATTTATTATTACTGCATATTGTGTATTTTCTGACACAGTATATTTAAATTCATTTATCTACAGATAGATAGTACACATTTTAAAAACATGTACATGTTTGACAATTTTGCAATTTTTGCATTTATATGTTACATTTCTATTAATTGTATAGATATACACACACAACACTAATACAACTAACAACTCGTTACATAAAGAAACCTTGACTTGCTTCTGTTTACACTTCTCATTCCTATTTGCAATAATAATAAAGTGATCTTCAAGCAGATAAAGAAGATAAATGGACTGTCTTGCAGAAAGATCTTTTCTATTCTATTGTTTAGGTTTAACTATAAATTATAATGGCTTGCTCTGAATGAGATATAAATTACTGATATAGGTCTGATTTATTCTCAGGCGCAAATCATCAGCTGATATTAATAAGAATATTATTACCATGTTGTTTGAATACATTTCTGGGAAGAAAAAAATAAAATAAAAAAAATATATAAAAAAAAGAAATATTATATATATATATATATCTCTAAAGCAGAGTCTTTGGTGATATTGTGGGAATTGATACCAGGCTACGAGGTTGACGGTTTAGAAATATTCAGGTAACACAAATTAAAAAGCTTTTAATTGTTTGGACTTTTCCTTTTTTAATATATCGACTTGAATCCTTGATTATACATTCAGTTTTTATTTATTCTAATTCTTCAATTTGAAGGGGTGCTGTTCTTAGTTCTTGTTTTAATTGGTAAGAGGCTTATTACACAAAAAACATTTTTACAAATTAGCCCAAAAGATTTTCAGTCTAAACCTACTTGCTTGAACACGCAAATCTGTCTATTGGATTGATAACTCAGAAGTACATACCGATATCATGATATGAGACTAGTTATCATCATATCGTACTTTGACTGAGGTTGTGTTTTCCTGATTTTACAGGCTGCATTACTGTAAAGTGAAGTGGTTTTCTGAACCTGACAGACCGCTACACTTGTCTTATGAATTGCTTTTGTTCACTAAGTCATTATAACCACATGGTCATTTATCAACAACCTAAATATGTAAAAATTTTGTGAAAGAGCCAAGTCACCCTTGCAATATCAATATATCAAAGTACCACCAGGAGTCCTGAAAGATGCTACAAGGGATGTTGCATTAAGTAAATGCATTTATTTAAAATGATTTAACTCCTGTCATGTACTTTCTATGAGACATTACCATATTAATTGGATGAATTTGGTGATTTAAAATGAACAAGATGATTCCCGTTCATAATCATATCAGATGTTTGTGGGCCTGATTTCAGCGGGGGGGCTGATGGATGGTTGACGTGAAAACGTTTAGCCTACTGCCACGGATTTATTATACAGGCGCCTCCTCCCTCCAATCCATGGCCTGCTCTCTCAGACTGGCACACCCACCCCGCCGTCACTGTGGGAGAGTCAGTTGGGCCTTCTGGGCTTCCTGGTCTTCAGCTCCGCCTCGCCTCGATCTGGCCGGACAGGGAAAACACTTCTCAGTTAAAGAACAAAAGCAACAACGGATGGACCGACGGGGGCGAAGTAACGGCGACTCCAATACAAAGCCGGATCTCGCGGATTGAGAGATTTAAGCTATCCACGGCAGGATTTAGCCGACGACTGAACTCCTGCGAAAGGCGACAAACTTGGTCGTCTCGCATCTTTGTATCCCGACCGTAATCCGTCGAGGTGCTTGATAAATAAGACAAGGGTCAAACAGACAGACAGACGGTATTGTTTCCCGGCTCTTCCCCTAAACTTCGGACGTAAAAGCGGAGTGGACGAGGGGAAACTCCAGGTTTCTTTTGTTTTCTTCTCGCTCAAACGGACCCCGGGGATAAAAGGCTGTTTTCGGTAAGTTTATTTTTATGTTTCACTGAAGCGTGTCTGACGGCGAAGTGCGCCTGTGCAGTGTGGAGCGTTTTAGTTAGTACGCCATAAAGGGGGAGACACTGAACTGCTACTGCCACTGGCACAATGAGCAACTTTTATAGCTTTTTGTTACACTAAAAACAAAAGATGGTATGTTTTCACTCTTTTTTCATTAAAGTATAACACCAAACACTGGGGAGGCCACCGCATGAGCTCATTCCCGTGGGTTCCTGTGTGTCACGAATGACTAATACAGTGATTTCATAATTGTTTGCTAATGTTTTTGGTACACTTGGACATTTCTTGCGTGGCTCGAGCGACCTAAATCGTCGGCCCGGCCATGGCGTAACCCTGTAACTAAATGCGCAACATTTCCTCTACTGTCCCAAATGAAGATCAAATCCCCCTATATAAAGAGTACCGTTATGTATTTACTTGTAAGGCACTTTTCAATTAGTGGGTACAAGCACCCAATTAATCCAATTTGACAATGAATGCAATGCAGTGTCTATAAATGCTGGTCAAGAAGTATATCTGGATAACAATTCACTGGATTTAGACTTCTTACTTTAAAACTGACGTTTCCTCTTTAATATGTTTAAGTATTAGCTTAACACCTGTTGCTTAAAAACAAAATTGCATTCATATTAATTAAGTTTTTCAAAGCATTTTTCATAGATATATTTGATGTTAAGTGCAAAGTGTTTCTAGACGTAGACCCAAGTGTGACCAGTGCAACTCATTTCTCCATCCTCAGGTTTCTCTTGTGGCGTCTGCATATGTGAAGAATCTGCACTTCACTTTCAGGACTGAGAACTTGGGAGTGAAACAAAGCCTGACTGGAAAGGGGTGAGAAAGTAGACCGTGATGGATTTCTCATAGATCCCCATTCCCCATGCTCCTACCCTCCCACCCTTTGCGACTAGTCCCCCCACTCACACAAAACAAAAGTCAGTCACCACACTTGGGGGAGGGGGAGCCCAGTCTGGACAGAGTATGCAACTAGTTTCATTGGGAGTTCGGAATCAGGAGTGCAAAGTAGGGGGGAGGGGAAACAGCTGTCAGATAATTGACTTTGAGAATGAATGAGAACAGAAAGTTCTTTAAAAAATCTGTCTGTACACCTCAGAAGAATCTGTCTCCTTAAAGTGATCTTCATAGTAGATTTCATAAGAAAACAACAATTAAATTTGTTTTTTGTTTCTTTTCTAGGTGAAAGAGCCTATTTCACTACCCCAGATGGCGACCTACAGTGAACATAATGGCAGAAATGGACTTCTTATTGGCGTGAAGAAGCCTTTTGAAGGAAAAGTAACAAAGACAGAATGTGAAGGAAAGCTTGAAGTTAAATGCTCCTCCAAGGATTTGTGCCACTCTGCCAGCTCAGCTGAAAGCAACGCAAGTGGTGTGGCTAGTTTCACCACCAACCACAACTCTGTTGTATGCCTGCCTCTAGTGTCAGAGGGACTGAAATTAGTATGGACACAGTCGGATCAAACCCGTGAACTTGACTCAATCCCAGAGCTGGTTCAAGCTTTTAACTTATTTCCATACCCATCATCCCATGAGGTCAATACACTGGCTCGGATATGTGCCTTGCCCCTGGATAAAGTTAAGGTGTGGTTTATGGTGCAGAGAATTAAATATGGTATCAGCTGGTCCTCAGAGGAGATAGAAGAGACACGGCGTAAACTGGCAGTGCCTGAGCTTTATGATGACTCTACTGAAACAAATGAGGAATCTAAAATGAACAGTAAGAGCAGAAGCTATGAGGAATTGGTAATCGAGGAAAAAGATAGCAATGTAGCAGAGAGTGTTCTCTCCACCTTCACCCCTGAGAAGAAACCAAAGTGTGAGTCACCAGATTCCTATAAACCAGCCAAACCCTCTGCCCCATGTTTCAGTTCCACCCTCCCACCTCCTCAGGATTCATACTTCTACCGCCCACCAGCGGATACACCAGCAAGCACAGCAGCTGATGTCTCCCTTGACCTTTCAGAGTCATCTTCACGACAGCACCGTCATGGGCGCTACAAAAAATCTAAAGCTCAACTCGCTGCTCTTAGAAAGAGCTTTCTGAGAGAGAACTGGCCTGCAGAGGCAGAGCTCAGACGCTTGCAGGAAGAAACTGGGCTGAGCCGTAACGACATTCGCAAATGGTTTAGCGACAGCCGGTACCAGCTTAGGGTTGGCCGAGGAAGCTTGGCAGCAGCCCAGAACTACTCTCACCAGACTGCAGTTGGAGGTAAACATGATCAACAAATTCAACCTCTTCCCCTAACCACTCACAAGACTCGTCATCTTAACGGAGTGAAGGGTCCAGAGGGAGCACGGAGCAATGGGATTAGGAATTCACATTTCTTTCAGACCTTTTTGTCAAACAGTCTGGAAGCATTTGGGGAAAGGGTCCTTGACACCGAGGGGTATGATGTTATAGAGGAGCTTTCTGGTGATGGGGACAGTTTTAAAGAAGAGGAACAGAGTGAAGAACAACCTTTGCAACTTACCAAGACCTGCAAGATTGAGCCAGATGTTCCACAGGAGCAATCAGGCACATTAAAATCCTCTCCCTACTCTTCCCCCTCTGGGAGCCCACCACTGACTGCCTCGCCCAATAAACCGCTTTCAAAGAGCATCAGCACATCAAAGAAGTCAGCCCACTCAGCCAAAGCCAGTCCCTCACAAACTCCCTCACGCATCTCAGGGGCTTCCTCATCCACATCCCCTGCACTTACTCCTGCCGGGCGACCACGAAAGACCAAGGAGCAGTTGGATGTGTTAAAGCAGCACTTCTTGCGCTGCCAGTGGCCCAAAAGTGAAGATTATACTGAACTCGTCAAGCTTACAGGTTTACCACGGGCAGATGTTATTCAGTGGTTTGGGGACACCCGGTATGCTGTTAAAAATGGCCAGCTGCGCTGGGTGAAAGGGGTCCGTGACCAGTTCTTGGCAGAACTTGCAGCCCAGCAAAGTAGCAGTGGTTTAACTAATGGAAGTGGCTCTGGGACATCTACTCGGGTTGGGGGAGGCCGCAAAAGAAAATCCCAAGTAAATGCAGCAAGTACCGATTCTCCTGATATCCAACCATTGGTAACGTATTACCTTTCAACAGGCTCACTACACGAAAAAGACCTTGACTCTCTATGCAAGAAATCCAGAATGAGCTACCAGCAAGTTCGAGATTGGTTTGCAGCTCAGGATGTTGGGGAGATTGAACAAGAACCTGTTACTGAGTAAGACACTGGAACCAGACTTAAGAACATTTAGTAAAAAAAAAAAAAGTTGGTTGTTGGTGTGTGCTCCTCACATCCTTTGCACCAACAAACATAGTTGTTACTTTGGTTTAAATTGCTTTAATTGAGGCAGGGTTGTAACATCCAGTCTTCCCAGGACAAGCCCAAAGTGAGGTTTGTGTTTTTTATATATGCTGCATTTCTTGCTTATTCTAATATATTTGGACTTGAAATATAATTGTGCTGCCTGTGTTGCTGTAAATAGGACAGTAACTTGTACACTGGTTTGCTATATTTTTTGAGCTCATTATTTTTGTTTAGATATCATTACTACAGATTTTTAGTATGCTATTGTAGCAGTATAATTTAAACTGGTTGTATATTTGGTACCTTACTATAGCAGATGAGTAACTGCTCCAGAAAAGTCTTATGTTGATGGATGTGTTGACTGATCACTGTGTGTAATCATTCCTTTACAGCCAATAATCCCATGTCATTACAAGCACACTGGACATGTACACTTTAAAATGACATCTTGCACTTTGGTTTTAGAGCCTGCTGCCATTTTGATCATTAAATCCACAAATTATGAGTTCCTAATATAACAGTGTCATTATTGATCCATTAACACCAAAACCAATTATCAGGTCTTTTGAAACCGGCATGATAGATCTTGACTACTGTCAGCACATTTTTTGAAACACATTTCTTAATTCTCTTTTAGACATTCTGCTGTGATATTTGATTTGCTGTTTGAATACTTTGCTTGTCATTTGCATTTAATTGCAGTCTTTTTAAAGTAAAGGCTAACAGTACTGAGAAAGCGGCAGGCACATTCATGTCATACAGATTTCAGAATTGTCAGCTTCAGTTTTGATTTGCACTCATTGATTCAGTCAGTATTTTTACATCTTTTTGTCTTATAAAGTGTAGGTGTGACTTCATGATTTATAATATAGACAAACTAGATAACTGAGGGTCCATGTACTGCATAAGTAGCAAAGGGTTTAAGTCCAAAGGAAAAAAAACATTCTGTTTCTGTTAAATTGGATTATGAATTAGCACAAACATTATATATTCAGGTTTTCAACTCCATACTTTGTAGTACTTCTTAGTTCAACGTTCAGGAGTTTTGTGGACTTAAAATGGGGTCAGATTTTTAGTTAATTAGAAATGTCTGGACAAAGTTTAGATGACCAGAATGTTGGTAAAGCAGTGTCCATCATTTTGTTTGTCATTATGTTAGTAAAGAATATTGATTGCAAGTGTCATGCTGTGGGGAAATGTCCATAACACTTAGTGTCTTCCTTTGCAGTTGTTTTCAATGTAATTTTCCTGTTCTCATTTGCACAATTGTGTCACTGGAAACCAGTAAAGGATTTGCCTTTATAATAATGTGTGCAAGCATGTGTGCTTTGTGTGTGCTGTACTGACTTTAACTGATTCAGACTGATCACATTTATTTATTTATTTATTTTACATTAATGGAAATCTCGTGTTCTCATAAAAAACAAGCATCTGTGAAAGTAATCTCCATTCTCACAATGTATCATTCTAATATAAACTGCTTCTAAAAATTGCATTGCCAGAAAAAACAGGTGACCATGAGTCAACCAATGACCAGTAAGCAGGTATGTAAACAGAGGAGCCACATGGTACAACAACCATACAAATTTAACTGTTGTTATCAGTGTACAAGACATTCATTCATTGCTGCTAACTGTTTCTGGGCAAAAACTAACTTGCATCTCGAACAAAGACATTAGACTCTTCACGAACTTAACTGTCAAGAATGGGGCCATTGCATCAATGCCTGGGTGACTGGGATGATAATCCACTCATAAACTGGAACTGGAAAACATTAGGAGTCTGACGCTGACTGCTAAGTATGACAGAAATGGTGAGACTTAGCAAATGCATGAAAAAAACCTTCCACGGAATAATCTAGAATTGAGATACAATATTTTAGGCTTAGGTCAAGGTTTTTCTTACCTTGTAGGGGTGATATAGGATGTAGGTGTTCCTATTCAAGACAGTGAAGAGAAAGAATGAAGACAAGAATGCATTTTTAGTTGAGTAATTTGTGTATCATGTTTATAGAACTTGTGGCAGAGCCATGAAAACTGCACTTACTGTGTAGAGGTTCATAAAAAGAACTGTGGCTAGAAATGGAGGCAGCTGATCCAGGAGTCTGACAAAAACAGAGATTGATCAGAATGTTTCCTAATTTTTAGTATAATTTTTTTCCCAAAAGTGCTGTATAATGAGGTTTTAATTTATTGTTTACTAATGAGGACCTGATTTATGTGTAGTTATTGATGGGCATGAAAATTCAATTTTGACCATGGAAACTGTAGTTTGATGAAGTCTTCTGCCAGGCATTTTAACCATGTTTCATGGTCTTCATCAGAGGATGGAGATGGCATCTCCTTAACAACAGAACAAACTACTCACTAAGCAGACCTCCAAACGCTAGAAAACTTACTGTGAAGGAGGACAGACTGGAGAGACCTCTGTCTCTGGCCCACCCCGGCTGCTCTGCTGAACCTAAGTGACTAAGAAACAGACACGTGAGCTTACAATATTTAGTAATCAGTTATAGAAATGTGATGATGCTAATAATGCATGAAGTCCACTAGAATATGACAGTGTTGTACATACTTTATGGTTCTTGAACGAGGGGTAACTGGTGAAAGAAAGATCAACTTGAATAAATAAGTCTCTAAAACTAAAACATAGACTGTAAAATTCAAATGAATCAATGGGTTTACCTGGGGAGGTAATGGCCACAGGGAGTGACATTCTTTGTGCCCTATAACAAGATAAAGATTATTAACAGTTTTGAAAACATGAACACTGGACAGTTTATTGCTGAAGTCCTGAAATGTAGGTTGTTTTACCCATCAAGATGAAACTGTGCAGGAGAAACCTGCAGCAGAAAGCATGCTGGCTAAATTTCATATTTAACTTATCTGAACATTATTTTTTTTGGCAACATGAACTTTTTTGGTGAGACTTTACACTTACCCTCCTCTGAGAAAGTGGCTTTTTCAATTCAGCAGTCTCTCTTTTCAGCTCTGAAAGCTGCTTTTTTAAGTCGGCGTTCTCTCTTTTCAGCTCGGACATTTGCCTTGTGATAACAGTTTTGGGACGAAAAGTGTTTCAATCAGGGCCTTTATTAACACAGCCACAGAGGAACAACAACAGGTATAGGTATTTAAATCACCTGTAACCCTTCTCTGTGACATCCTTCAGATGCCTTTCTACTTCAACAGACTTATGCTTGAAATGCGCTGTGACTCTCTCCATCTGTGTCCGCTGAAAAAGCACAATCTGTGGCCCATAAAGACCTCATAATCAGATATTATGTACATCAGCTTCAGTGTTTGGATTGCAGCTCAGGGATTCCACATGATCCTATAGCGATCCTAAAGTAATGCTTTTAATCTTGTCACACATCACTCTAACTGAAGCCATCTCCTGTTAAATGACTCACGGACTGTTTTTTAATTGGCTGACTGCTCTGACATTTAACATCCTCTTACAGTAATTAAAAATAGCAGCAGTGAGGGAGCTTGGGGTTACTGCTGCACGGGAGACAGACCTGTGAAATGTGCTCCAGCCGTGAGTTGATAAGCTTTACAGGGTCCTTGAAAAACACCCTTTCCTGTGGTTTCATCTGAAAAAGAACATTTGTGCAGATGTTATTCAGAGTGAAATAAGTCAGTCTTTGTTAGTGGCATTGGACAGTAACCTGCAGTGAAGATGTCAAACTCACCAACCTCATCTGTGATGGGAAGATAACTGCAGCTGGCCCCACACACACTGCACTGTTCTGTGGGAAAAGACATAATTAATAATTAAGGCATGTGTAGCCGGAAACTGTGCCTTGCCTGAGCCACGATGTTCAAAAGTTGTACCTAAAAAGTGGAAGTATATGAACTCAACATGCAGAGGAGATAGTATATAATTGTCTTACTAGATTTAATGCATGCCTCACAGCAGATGTGGCCACAGCTGGACACAGCAAACTTCGACCCTCTCCTTTTAAAGCACTGATTACAGTGGAACCAGTCCATTTTTAGTCTTGTGGGTTTCCTCCTCTGCAAATAAACACAATGTGATTATATATGTGGGCACTCTTCATCACATACTTTCGTGTACTTTTATCTAATATTGGGACTGTTTTTCCTGGTTTGGGATCAGGCCCTCAGAACAAATAATGGAAGATCTTACAATGATCAATGAGTTTCAACATGACAATAAAGAAATTATTTTCCCAGTTTGGATAGTGGAAGAACCACACCTGGCCTCCACAAAGCCCTGGCATCACAAGCCACACAACACCTTCAGAGTAATATGGAATGCCAACAGCAAGCCAGGCCTTATCACCCTACATTAATCACCCATGTCACAAACGCTCTCTAGACTGAAAGTCAGATTCCAAAATGTTGTGGTCCAGACTTTTAAAGGGTTAATACTGCCTGTGGTTACGAAATAATATATTCAAAAGCTGTCAGGTGTCCACGTACTTTTGGCCATGTACATAACTTTTATTATTAAGGTTTCTATGACATTGTTACTTCAAAATATTGATTTCACCCCCATGTTACAAAGAGTAAATTCATCACACCTGTACTATACTTACTGGGCCACCACATGCCACCAGAGTAGCTCCACTGCTCATTGGCCTAGAACTCTACTGAACACAATTCATTATTTCTATATTTCTTGTGTCCTATCGATGGGGGCACTGCCATCACAGAAAAGACCACTCCCATCTGGGTAGAGGTGTGTCATCATAGGATAATGCTGATCACTCAAAACAACTTTTTATATATTTGTTGCGAAGCTTCCCTCTAAGCAGACAAGTGGGCTATGCCAGCAAAATGCCACCCGCAGCATCAAAGTCCCCAGGGGCAAGGGGGCAAATACTCAGCACTTAACTGTTGCCCACTTGTCGAGAATATGGTGCAGAATGTTTATGCACTGCAAGCCTATTACAATATCTATCTATGTAATTGTAGACGGACTGTTCCTGCTGACAGTCTGATCATGTCCTGCACTGACATTGACTCAGTCACCTGAGGAAGAAATCCCTAAATATCACACTAATGCACGGGCATTGGGGTCATTAAAAATATGCTGACAACCAAAAACACCATTTACTGATGTCTTTCCCATGAATTCAAAAGCAGATGTCACCTGTGACTGAGTGTCCCAACCACTGACTGTATATAAAGCTGGATGACAGGACAGCTCACCATAAGTGAAGTGAAGGGTATGGGTGGTATCCTGCCACCCATACACCCCCACATTCAGCCTAGGATCCCAACAATGAACCTTCCTTCAGAGTCATTTGGATCTTGAATGAACTTAACTGCTTTACTGTACCATGTAGCTCACCTGTATAGAGAAGAAGTATTTGTTTTTGCACTAACTTATTTTTCTTAATTTGTCACCTGTCTCTAGCGCAACCATTCCAGCATTAAATAAACACACACAGACACACCACAGTACGCCTTGTTGTTAAAGTCTATTGTGAAAAGTACACTTCGCATCCAAAATGCTAACGCTAATGCTAATGGTTTAATACTGGCCATTAAAGTGTTTGCTAACAAGCTAGCTTAAAACTATAGACTTAACTAGTTCACTAAGGCTGGATACTGAAAAGCGGGGGGTAAGAGACTCAAACCTTTCACGATATGTTAACAAGAATATATGAACTTTCTCATTTTAATATATTGCTAATGTTACATGTCACCTGCTCAGAAGTGGTTTATGTTTTGTCCTGACGTGACTTTACTCTCCCGGCTGGGCAAACCGCCTCCGCGCGCCGCGCGTCCATCTCTGCTCTGATTGGTAGAGTGACGTAGGACCCAGGAAGCGTCTATTAACAATAAAGGTAGATTTAATACCGCATTTTGTAATAATGTGCAAAAAATGGCATATATTTCTATTTTTTCCTATTTGAGACCTATGGAAAAAAAGATTAGGTAATATTGTTTTCAGTCATTTTATTTCATGAAATGTTTGGAATATGTGGAAATCTATCTTAAATGTGAGAAAAAAAAAAATCACTTCCAAAGATGCAAGATTAAAATTTTTTATATTTTTATATTTCTGATTTTATATAACCATTCTTTGAACACTGGCCATTTTAAACCACTTACCCACAGACAAGTGTTACACCATATCATGACCTGCACTATTGGTTTTCATGTTCCAAATATACTCACCTTATGGTTTAATCATTAAACTCTCTTTAGTCCACAAATAAATGTGCTCATAGCAGCACATTCATGCTGCTTTGGATAACGTGAGGAATGGATTACATAGAGGATCAAGTGGTATCTCACAGCATGCATATGTGTCAACGTCATTTTGTGCATTAGATTCAGCATTATGTGATCCACATTTTCCTCGGACTGTGTTGACACATTCGGTATGTTCTCACAGCCCCCGCAACAAATGTTCAATGTCTGAATGGGACTGAACTCTCATTTGTCACCATGGGAAATTATTTGATTAGGCTTCATTATTAGCTTTGAATCAGGTCAAGGTTCTGTGAAATAAACTGTACCCTTCGTGTGCCAAGTTAATGCAACACATTTCAGCAGTTGTACCCTGGAAAATTTCAGCTGAAGTCAAGTTATGAGGTAATGACTTATAATAACTTCCTAGGACCATTTCACTCAAACCAAGTAATAATTTGATAGCCCTCAGGTGGTTTGGATACATCTTTAATGGCCACATTACAATCTGAAATGCAAAGAGACAGGCACCAAGCTTTATGAAGCTTGCAAAACCAAGAATAAAAACCCAGATCAGATTGAAGGAACAAGTCCATAAGGTGGATCCATTCCTGTTAGGGGAAAAATAGATAGATTAGAGTAAAGTAAGTCACAATGTATAGCAATAAAATTTAATGTGCTTACCTTTAAAGGGTATTTCAGGATTTCACATCTGTGATGGTAAGTGGCCCAAGAACTGCCTTTTGTGCCATTCCATGCTTCTCTAGAAGTAAACAAGTATTAGAGTCCTGTGAGACCTGTTTAATGAAGCAGAAGCTGTGTACATACCTGATGCTGTACTCCTCATCCTCCTGGACTTGCAGTTTGAGTCACAGCAGTCACATAGACTGCTATATGCAGTATTGTCCAGCACTTCCCAGCTGAGTTCATGAAGATTAGGAGATTTTCTCAACTGTAAATTCTCAGACTGTTATCAACTCAAGCTGTTCAGTGACACACAAAAGGTCTGAGTCCAGCATCTACATTACACTGACATGTTGCAAACCAAGTGGGTTTAGTTTTGAGCATGAAACTGGCCCACCAGACAGCATTGTGAGAAGAGACTAATCAAATTCTGAAGCACTGATGAATTTTAAAAAAAAAAAAAAAAAAAAAAAAAAAAAAAAAAAAAAAAGTAGTGACATTTTTACCCATGTTCTTGGTCATAGTGACAGGCTTTGTGGGTCTTGTCAAGGCTATCGGGATCCCAAGCCACAAGTTTGCAATGGATGAACACCTGTCAAGTAGAGCTAGGAAGTAAATTTCCTGTACATATTAATTCACTTTTCCCCTAAGTGTGTGGCAAGTGTGAGTTTAGCCAATTTACCTGTTCTCCTAGAGCAAACCTAAAGGCTTGAAGGGAGAGACGGATCTCTGATGATTTTTGCCTTGGTTCAAATTTTGACAGCGATATCTTACTGTCCACAAGACATCTGTACAGTTAAGAGAACACAAAGTTGTTTTACTGATGTCTGTACCATAAAAAAGCTCAGTCAGTGCTCGTCATTGCCAGCGTAACAAGAGTACCCCTTATTGGTGATTATTGGGTATATGCTGCTTTCAGAATGTAGCTCTGGCGTGGTGGCTGCTATACATTCCTCAAGAAGCAGCAGCAAGGGCTGATGGGTCTTCTGCACCACACTTGCCATGATAGGGATAAAGGAGCCCAGAGGGAAGCTGGTAGATTCAGCAGGGCCTGAGAAGTCACCTACAGCAATAAATAGAAGTACATCATTTAGTTACAGGCATTCCTGTGAGAACTGTGCCTTTTCCAGCTGAGGTAATGTTTCACACCCACCATTCATGAGTCCAATGTGGAACACCAGCTCTCCTTGACCGTATGTATTAAACACTGGGTCATAAATCCAAGGGTACCAGTCTTTTGGCCTGTGTGAAATAAAGCAGATCATATACAGCTACTTCTGCCACTGTACAACCACATCTGTAGATCTCTAGCAGCAAGAACCGGTTTGCTCACTTTTACTGAACATTTTATGTCTTTGCACACCCACCTCTCATAAACACAGACAACTAGATGAATGAAGGAGAAGATATTAGAATCAGGCGACGAAGGGTAGAGCAGATCATTGGTGTAGATCAGCTGAGCCCCAGTGACCTATGAAAGAGACAAATGGCATTAAGCTGCAGAAAATACACTTATATCAGAGTTTTCAGGTAAAAAGTATGTTTCTCACAATTTTCCTGAAGTTACAGTCATTGACATCCACGCTGAAAACAGCCTCCCTTGCTGAGAAGCTGGTGGGAGAACAGTTACCGAGACGGAAGAGTGAGGTGACAGCCTGGGGTCTGCTTTCTGTCCACACCAGCGTCACAAAACCAGGCTTGCAGTCCAGTTTCATGTCTGTGCAGGATGCAAACACACAACATTTTCGAGTTCCAGTTTCTATTTGTAAGTTTTCAGTCAAAGATGCTCAAATGCTGCAACATTACCTGCATGTACAAACATGGCAGCTGCCAAGCTCAAGAGCAGCACACCTTGCCAAAAGAAAGCCATCATGACTGAACACTTGCTGTTGACATTTTGAGCAGTTTTATTCTTTTTTTTAGTCCTGACTGGGAGACACAATCAAGAAAACTTCTTTCACCTGCTCTGTGTGTGTGAACTACCTCAGGTGCAGCAGCCACTAGCCTGATTACAAAAGGCTTGGTGGGCATCTCATTACATTGCACATCTGCCGCATTTCTGCTTGATGTGGTGTGGCTCAATCATTTCCACTTCTTAAACTTGTCATAAATAGACATTATGAAGTGACATAGTTTACACATTTAAATATCATGTTTATGATCTAACTACTGCTATATTAGTATTTGAGAATCACACAGATATGCAGACTTAAGGCCAGGAGGTAATCATAGTTCTGTAGGATTATCCCTGCAACCATGCTGCAGCTAGTAAATATGGGTAAAGTTGTAACTGGAGTGAAAACTACTGTAAACACAAATACTTTTTTTTTTTAACTTTGTACATATTTACACTCAATTACCATATTTATTTTAAGATTATATTTGAGAAAATATAAAGAAAGCCCAATGCCACATTCAACTTCAGGCTTAAGTGACCCAAGTGTGATTCCTCACTCATACTTTTCTTTTTAATAGCAGGTTTAACAAAATAAAAATCACAAACTGACAATGTCAACCCTGAGCTGGACCACTTTCATAATGCAACCTCAGTCTATAATCAATAAGATCACAATTCAAATTTATGAGTCACATCAAAAGCTTACAGAAGAACAGAAGGTAGAAGGAAAAATGTCTGTGGCCCAGTCCGGGGCCTGGATCCTTGCAAATCTGGAAATCATGTGACCCACAAGGATGAGTCTGAGGACCTGAAGGCCACATTGTAATTGATGGCCTGAGAGCCATAATTCAGCTCTCTGAGAGTCACTTGCCTTGAAACGGCCGACAAAGTGTAAATACTGCCAATCAACTAGATATGAGTTTACAAGCTGTGACATTTAGTACCACAGGGTTAAGTGGCATGAGTTGTGGCAGGTTACAGCTAGGATTGGGGCATAGTATGTGACTGTAGGACTTTAATATGAAGTCTGGACACTTGTATCTTAGTCAGGTCATTCCCTGGCGACTTTATAAAGAATTGAAGAGAGATCCTATCAATCTGTTGTGAGTCTACAGGATACACAAGGCTAAGACACTGCTACCAAATACAATAAAACAGTAAAGTCTCAAGTAGAAGTTTTTAACCAGGTTTATTTGTACACATGGCTTAAAGCTCATGTCCAAGAGTCTGTAATCCAAGAGTCTGGGACAATCCATCACCCCTGATCACAGGCTCTCCAGCTCAGAAAGGGCTCTACCGTTAAGAACATGTTTAGACTTTTAGTCCAGTGTAGGACAAAACTGAGTTTCAGGGCAAAGACCTTAAACCTTAACAGCTTATCATTACACGTGGGATTCCGCTGCAGGAACAGGTGCCTGTGGTATGTCGTGAGCCTTTGAGTCAGATGGATCCACGATGATCAGGGGTCCCAAGACAGATTTGTGGCTAAAGCCATGAGATTCTGACAAAGAAGAAAGGGGAAATAATGTTACTTCATGGACAAAAAAAAAGACCATTCAAAACACACACATCAAAAAAAAAAAAAAAAAAAAAAAAAGACAAAAGCAATACCCCATTCAACTCCTCTTCTGGAGCGGGACTTGCAGGTTGAATCACAGCAGCTACAGAGGGAGCTCTGAAAGGGGTCGTCAAGTAGTTCCCATCTGAGAAAGGAGCAAAATGAGAAGCTCATATCAGCATGGTCTTGATAAAATAAAAAAAGGAAAGGGAAAGGGAAAAAAAGGAATAATTGCATTGTTTTGTGCCATAAAACCCTTATGTGAATCTAAAAAGTTATCAGTTGAAGTCCTCAACATACCAGAGACTTGATTCTGACAGTCATGTTTAGTCTGATTAATGTTTTTTGAAGGAAACCCTTTTGTAAGCCGTCATAAATGCGGTGGAGTAAAATGAGATTTCCCACTTGAAACTGATTTCAGTCAAAGTAAACAGTAATTAAAGTTTCACATAAGCAAACAGAAGAATCAACCACTTGTTTCTGTAAAATGAACTCTGGAGTCATAAGGACTAGAAATTAGCCTGGCTTTCTCCAAAGTTCAAGAATACCCCACTACCAATGGCAGAGGGTTTAAAATAAATAAATAAATAAATAAATAAATAAATGGACATGAACTTCCTACATAACTGTCAGCAATAAAGCTAAAACACATTCAACAGCTCTCAATCCATGATTACCTCCCACTTTCCTTGACATAATGACAGGCTTTCTTGCTTTCATCAGGAACCTCAGGATCCCATGCAACCAGTTTACAGTGAATGTACACCTGAGAAGCACATAAAGACGACTCAATCAACATTTGTTATGAAGACAATATTCCCTATAGCAGTTATTTACCCTCTCACCTCCTCTCCAAGACCGAATTTAAAGGACTGAAGGAAAAGGATGACTGCAGACGAGTGGTACCGAGGGAGGAACATAGAGTTTCCCTGCACGCTCTCTAAAAGGCATCTAAAGAGAAATGTCAATCTCACAGATGAGCAACAAGACTTCTGTTGGAGTAATCCTTTGAAAGACTAACCAGCGTCTGAATCCCACCCTTTATTGCTAATGATGGGGTACACCTGGCCGCTGGGGTGCAGCTCTGGTGTACTGGCTGCCACACATTCCTCCATGAGCAGCAGCAAGGGTTGATGGGACTTCTGCTCCACTGCAGCCCAAATCGGCATGAACGAACCCAGCGGGATGACGTTTGTCTTTGCTATGCCTGTCAATTGCTCTAGAAGGAAATTTTAAAATAAAGGTTTCAGGTGTGTCCTTAAGTAGCCACATGCTGTATTTGCTGACATTAGAACTCACCATCGAGGAGGGCCATGTGGAAGACGAGCCCACCTCGACCTTCAGACACACCTGATCCAGGGTTCAGAAAAGGGGGAACCCACCCCTCAGGTCTGAAATACAAACATGGATGTTTCTCAAATTCCATATTCCATAAAACAGAATTTCAGTTTAAAAAACAAAACACTACCTTTTATAAATGCACTCGATGGGGTACACAAAGGCTGCAGTTTTTGACTTTGCATGTGGCCTGTAAGTCAGTTCATTTTGATAGAGGAGGCGTTTTCCTTTTATCTGGTGCAAAGCAAGTTAATAAGACACTAAAAGCAGCCCAACAGTGATTTAGTCAAATATATAATTTACATTACCAGTTTTTTAAATTTGCACTCAGCAAAGTTGTAGTTGAAGTGTGCTTCCCCCTCTCCGGTGGGCAAAACATTCAACTGAGACGGCATGCATCTTCCAAGGAAGAGACGAGCTGCATGTGGCACCAACTCTGCACTGATCCTCCATGTGATTTGGACAGCATCTTTTGCACAGACTACATTGATGTCTGCAAACAAATTTTCACAATTATCAGTTGTCTGCCAATGAAAACAGTTTTGTTTTGTTTTTTAAATGCATGTGCAAAGGAATACCTGCATTAGCAACAGTTGCAAAAACACCCAAGATTATTATACCTAGGTAGAGATGAGTCAGCATGACTGAATGATCCAGAACACCCTGGAACTGACACAATTTGTAGACTTCCTGCCAAATCAGCTGAATGATCAACATGTGTGTGAGAGCAGGACAATGGTTGGTTGGTTTCTACTTAAGCTGCAGTGTTTCTATGCATTCTCACAGTCATATATCTAAAGGTATTCATTCTGATAAATTCCAAATGCAGGGTAATGCAGGTTTGGAACTTATGAACATTTAGTCAAACATTGTACCAAAGTAGATTTTTAAAATTTATATGTGCTTTCATTTTGTTTGACCTTGCTTTGTAACTCCACTGTGCTATATTCCAAATGCAAATGTAGTATTTTATACTGTGTTGCATTTATCTGACAGCTATATACTCATTATGGCATACAAAACAATTTATGATATAATGCAATAGTTAAAATTAAACTACTCACCAGTAAGCCTTGGTTTAATTGTTAAAATTAGCTTTACTACAACCAAAGAACAACTTTAAAATGCTTATAAGCTAATGCATATGTTAAAAATGACCCAATTTTATAACAGCACTCTGAAAATGTACTTTTATTTTGCAGCTAATGCTTTCCTGTTTTTCACTAGAGTAAGTTTTTAATTTTACTTGCTGGAGTATCTTTATAGCACGATATCGAGCCTTCTTCTGAAGTGTATTCTGTAAATAACAGGGAAAGCTGCTGTGAGTTTAGAAATAATAATTCTGATATCAGAGCGGAACCATTTTTCCGTATGTTTTGACCCTTACCGGAGCGTTTAGTGTTGCACACAGGAAGTAAATTCAAGTCATCCAGACAAGTGTTTGTAATTCGGTAGTGTGTCCAGTGTGTTGGTCAGTAAACAGTTCCTATTAACTGGAGTTGTACTGTATTGTTCATTCACCATGCTGATCAAAGTGAAGGTAGGACTATCGTTTTGTTCACGCCTCTATGTCTCCGCCGGCTCCCGGCTGCTGCTGCTGGGTAGCCCGCTATCACCGCTCACTGGTTCGCTCATTTATCTCTGGGCCAGGGTGCAGTAACTCATCCTAACTTGCATGTATCTCGCACTGTGGTGAAACAGTCCTTAATTCCGATTGTTTTGGGGCTCAGTATTAAGTACAGCTGCTCAATTAGCTATTAGCTTTAGGTAATTTTTGGCTGTTCAGTCGCAATGTAATTTGATAGCTTGCTAACTTGACGGTAAACGCAATCAGCAGCAGGTTAGCCAATTTCTGTAGCCGGTGTTACAGCAAAAAATGTGACCAGAGAGTTTCTGTGACGTTAGAGGATAAACTACAGGATGGGCGAACCCCAATGCAGACAGTACTATTGGACACCAGTAGATCTATAGTTGCTGCTAGTTGGGCTGCAGCGGCCAATCGATTAATCTAATAGTCGATTCACGGCACGGTCAGACTTTGTCCCTAGAAGGACCCAAACTGAAAGTTACTGGTGGCCAATGAGACAAAAGCAAACACTGAATATATTTTGTTGTCAAGATATAAACTGGGACTTGAATCATGAGTTACCTTGAAATGAAATGACTTCCTGTACCTGCCTTCTCAGATTATAGACAATAATTCATGGTAGCATACATATTTCTAAGCATTTTAACCTTTAAATGAATAAATAAAATATTTAATCTCACACACACACACACACACACACACGCGCGCGCGCGTATATATGTATGCATGTATACTATTACATTTTCCCCCATTAAATATGCTTTTATTATGTTATTCATCACATCAGATTGGGCTTTGGTAAATTGTGAAGCGTTTTCCCCATTTTAAGTGCTTTATTGATAAGCCAATTAAAATGAAAATACTGGATTTCTATAAGTCAGTAAAATGAAAACAATCATTAGTTGCACAAAGATTGACATTTAGGTGTCCCTGATCTTCCCTGATCTTTTTGCTGACTGTCAAAGTGCAATGTTTGGTCTAATCCAGTCACAGAGCTGGGTGTGACACATGGGAACCTCTTGTGAATCATCATGTTAACTTTATGTTTCAGACTCTGACTGGAAAAGAAATAGAGATCGACATCGAGCCCACAGACAAGGTGGAATATAACACCATTTCAGACATAAATACCACTCAACAGCAGTAATCTGTTGACTCCGTGTCATTTCTAATCTAAATGTTTTGTTTGGGTTCAAATGAAGGTGGAGCGAATTAAAGAGAGGGTGGAAGAGAAGGAGGGGATCCCCCCACAGCAACAGAGACTCATCTACAGTGGAAAACAGATGTGAGTCCCTCCATCATCAACTGTCTCGCTCTGTAGTCGCAGCGAGATGCTCTCGTTTCTCCACCAGGTCTCCTCTAAACCGTCTGTCGCCCTCTCATGTGCGCTTTTGCTCTCAGGAACGATGAGAAGACGGCTGCAGACTACAAGATCCAGGGAGGCTCAGTGCTCCATCTCGTGCTGGCGCTAAGAGGCGGCTCGTCGCTCCACAGGCCCTGCATACACGTCTCCTCCTCGTCATGAGTGGCCGCTGTGGTGTGGCCAGCTGAGTGCCAACGCTTTAGGTGTCTGTCACAGTCTAACCATGTTACAGCACAGAGATCTGAAGTCCCATGCTCCCGGGCCGGCGCAAAAAGAAAAAAAAAAATAAAATCAACCAACAGAAGCAAAAAGAGGAAAAAAAGGACGTTCTATTTCCTTTGTAGGTGTTTTTTTGTAAACCCACTGGAGTTTGACGAGGCACCCGTGCAGTACAGGAGACAGTTTGAGAACACTGTGGTCTTTTTGCTTGTGAATAAATGCTGAAGTTGACGTTTGTGTCATCCTCTAACACACACACACACACACACACACAGATTAAGTCACTGCTGAATATTCTGAAAACTGATTTTTTTTTAATTAGAAAATGACATGAAACAGAAGATAAAGGATAAAGTTAATGCAACTGCCAGAATACTCCTCCTCCTAGTCTGCTCTTTACAGTGTCGTTAAGGTAGTGATCTGAAACAGTCTGCTAGAGATTGCACTGAAATCATTTTGTTGGAGCACCATTGCTGACATCCAGTATACAGAGTTTATTTTAATAGAGCTCGATGAGTTATCAAATTGAAACTGATACAAGTTCCCCAGCCCACTCTCTGTCCTTCTACAACAAAGGGTTGTAATTAAGAGATTTGACAGAGACTTCAGGCTCTGAATTGTGCTCATATACTTATTATGTAAAATATACATCTTACAGACAGGGTTTTGTTCTCACTTATACAGTCATCAGAAAATAAAATAACTCTGGGACCTCTGCAAACAACAGGCAAGCACATACTGGTCAGGAACAGGAGGGATAAAAACATGTTTGCTTAAATTACATTTAAAACTGCTCCTTGGCCTCAAAAACAATATATATTTTTTTGAAGTATATGAGAAAATGTCAGGTTTGAGGGGATGAAAGGCACCGGGGGTTTGACCAGGATGTGGATACTCTAACTGTTTAGCTGGATGAGGCATGAAAACAGGAGTAACCGGAGACAGTTAATGCAACACATACTGTTCATTCTCAACTTCATGCTCTCTCCCCAGTAAAATCAAGTATCCTGGATTAGAGGGGGGTTATAATAGCAGTAGTGGGTCATTAGTGAGTGTAAAGTAAAGGCAAATATTTCAGAAAGAATCACTTCAAAAGAGAGTAAACGAGCGCCATGCGAGGGGGAATGAATTCAGTAGGTCACGCTGACCGACAGGAGCCGTGAATAAATACGGATGGAGTGAAAATTCAGCTACAATCAGCCTCAAAAGATTAAAAGTCTGGACGGTACAAAGTTCCTACAGACAGCCGTTGTTGCAAAAACCCGAGAAAAACGGCAAACATTTTAGTATTTCTATGTTTATACTGGCATATTCCAAAGCCTGCGCCGTCAGTCACATTTACAGTTGGATTTCAGAGGGGGGAGTGAGTTCATGATCGAGGCTGTGATTTCCTGTGAGAGAGCAGTGCACTTCAGTTTTAAATTTAGGAATCAGCAGCTCGGGTCGTAGTGTAGAGAGTGTGACTGCAGACAAAACTGAAACTTCAGTCAGTGTGGGGCGAAGCCTGCTGACTCATCCACAGACTGTTGTCATAGTCCGGTCGGGCTGGACGGCCGCTGTCATTGGCCGGCGGCGCCGATTCCAGGGAAGGAGTCGATCTGGACCGTGTCCTGAAAGGATGATCCTCGGCTGCTGTACGATATGCGGACCCTCATCTTGAGGTTCACCTGAAGGGGGGGAAGGGATTCAGGTTGGACTCGGTTCTGCTTCAGCTGGGACCTGAGTGATGTATTGTTCTTGCCGAAAATACAACAACAACAGGTTTGTGGGTGTTGTGTGAAAATGTGGGGGTAAAGTGTGAAGACTGATTTAAACCGATCTCACTCTGACTTCAGAAACTTTGATTTACAAGGAGCCAGTTTCCTCCCGTGCTGACAAAGAAATGGAGATCACACTCCTGACTGAACACACTTCAAAGCTTTGTGTCGGTGTGTCAAACCCACCTTGTTTGGGTTGTTGAGGACGACCATCTGGGTCACCTTAGCTGCGCCTCGTGCAGGCAGAGAGTCCCCACTGGGGGCCTTCATGTGTAACTGGACACTCTGGGGGAGGATCAAATGGAACTTTGAAGTTTAAAGCACCACAACACACGCCTCCATTTACTGCTCTGATGCATACCACCGAGAACACGACGGGCTCGGAAACCGAACCCCTGCTACCAACATGGGCTGCTTAGATGTAGGTCTAACAAAGCATCAGAGAAACTCAAGAGAAATCTAGTTTGCTATCTTGAGTTAATCTGCGGTCGGTGTGTTCTATCACAGCCAGGGAGACAAACCTTGGGCACCGCAGCCTGCAGGGTGAAGCTGCTGATGTCTGCGTCAGTCGAGTTGGAGGCTGTTAGCGTGACTGTGAGGCTCGAGTCAGACTGTTTCTCACAACTCACTGTCAGAGTCACGCCGTCTTTCCCGTACACCTGCACCGTGGGAGCTATGGAGAGCAGATATTATAGAATTAGTCGCATTAGATTAAAGTTTTAGATCACATCTCTGGTCTAGATTCATTTGCTCTTTCAACTAAGAGTGTGTGTGTCTGAGGGTCAGACCTGGTGCGAGGGGGGCGGGCTCTAACCCTCCAAGCAGATCCAGGAGGTCTCCTCCAGTCGTGCTGGCTGTGTCGCTGGACAGGCCGGGAGCTGCGCCCCCTACAGCTGGGTTTGGCTGCAGAGTCGCCTCAGAGCCTCCCAGCAGGTCCAACAGATCACACACCTGAGGAGACGCACAGACAGACAGCAGGAAAAACCTGCCTGTTTGAACCTGAACGCAGCACGCTGCTTTACATATTCAAAGTAAGTCTTTTAGAAGAACGGTGAGGTGGTGTGAAGGTTATTTGAATATCTGAACGGTTACGGAACCAGCTTCATCTCAAAAGTATGTTTCTTAGGAAGGAAACAAAGAAATGCTTTCCCATGGAGGGAAGTATTGTTTTAATATACAATTGAGTAAGGTCTACTCCATGAAAAGTGCCTTGATTCCATTACAGCTTGGTGCCATGCAAATAAACTTAAATCAAAAGCCTACGTACAGACACGTATAACTAGGAATCATAGGGGGACACCACTGACTGGAGATTAACACAAAACTCTGGCACCATTTATTTTAAAGTCTATTGAAAGTATCAACTCTTCAAGCTTCGATCACAGCCTCTTTCACCAGTGTTTAGTGAACTTTATTATAATTTGATCTGAATAAAAGCTCAGTGGTTCATATAAGACGGCATCCAGCCTGAAATCAGAGATTGAATCAGTAAAATCGTCTGAACCAGCAGGTGACTGGTGAAAGGAGGCTGGATACAGATGGGTGGGGTTTGAATATCCAGCCTAGTCTTGATGACACATGCATGTGTGTGAATGTTACCTGAGTAGCAGGTTGCTGGGGCAGCAGTGGCTCTCCCTGCTTGACCTTGGCTGGTTGGGGCTCCTTGACGGGCTCCCCTGTTGACTCTCCGTTGGTATGGCCCGGAGAGTTCTTCTCTATGACTGGCATCCTCTCCAGCACTGCTGCCCTGCAGAGACACGGAGCACCTCAGCGCTTTACAGAGAAAAAGATCTGATTCCGGGACAGTTTTTAATTTTCAAGATAAAAACACACTTAGATGCTGTGATTTTAAAAAGGACAGGGGAGGTTTGAGCTCATCATGCTGTTGCGCTGCTGCATACCTCATGTGGTCATATTTCTTGAACAGAGCATTGTATTCAACTGCCCTCTGCTGGAGCTCCACATCGATACAGCTGCCGTAGATGCTGACGATGCTTCTGATGCGACTGGCAGGGGGGGAGCGCGGAAGAGAAGGAGCGGCGGTTAAATCAATCTGTTAGAAAAAACTGTCAATCCAAAAAAAAACAACAACCCACAACTGCTTTACAGGAAGAGTCTCTTACTCCACGTTATCAGTGATGCGCGTGCTCAGTTTCATGGTGGCGGTGAGAGCAAAGCCTCTGGTCGCCGGGGACGACATGTGGGACTGAAGGACCGTTTCCAAGGCGTCCAGGACGTCGTCCTCGCTGACCTGATTGGGAGACGTGTCAATACAGGGTCTGAAAGCTGCCAGTACACTTTGCACTGCAGTAACTGCAGATGCACATGGCGGTTCAGCTTCTAGCTTGGCTGATGCCTCGCAGTTACTGTATGAGCAACTGCAAATGAGCTAATGAATTATTACAATTAAGTACTCATTGTGTGACGCTGTGGCTGTGTACCTGAACAGGCTCAGTCTCCTGACACTCCCCTCTCAGCAGCAGGTCTCCATACTCTCCTATACACCAGCACGCCACCTGCACCAGGGATTGCTGCACAGACAAATGTTACACTCACGTGACACAGTAAAATACAAACAGATGATTGGGAGACTGGTTTGTTGGTCAGCATAACAGTTTGAAACATCTGAGCCGCTTCTTTCCCCCGGATTCAGCGGGAGACGACGCGTTGGAAGACGGGGAACTGCAGCACACTGCTGACGAGTACACGGCTGCTCATCTGACTCGGTTCCAAAAATAAACCTGGTTGCATCAGCCGGTTTCAAACTGAAAGCGTAGCGATTCTCACTGCCGCGGAGCCAAACCTGCTCCCTCTGCTCGTCTTCTCATGAAAACGTTTGAACCCACCTTGAGCTTTGCACATTTTGTTCCGCCGCAAATGAATCCTAACATCAGTTTCCAACAGCGCTCAGAGGGCTTACGGACCAGGGTTGGATTCAAAGCCAGGAAATATGAAAATCATGTGAACCATTGGCTTCACTTTGGTCTGTTCACAGTGGATTTATATGTCTGACAGCACCCTGTCTGATTTACCAGCTAATATTTGTCCATTACAGACATATTAGTATCATATCGGTATCGGTGTATTCGTTCATGGTATGCAGGGACATTTAAACTGTTTTTTCTCCAGTGTAAAATGCAGAAAAATGCCTGTTTAACGCCTGTCAACTGAAATATACTCTTTAATTAAGTCATTTGTTTAAGCAGCAGCCTCCTGGAAACCTTTGCATGCTGATATCATGGCAGAATACGTGCACATCTGTCCCCAAATCGGTCTTTACAATCCTTTATCTGCCTGGACCACCGTCCCTGTCACAGTAGTCACCTTGAGCATTGATAAACTCTCCCCACGTCTCCTGTCACACTCGGATGGCTCCCTGGAAGCCCTGTTATGTAACCTTGTAAAGCACCATCTGTGATGTGTGCTGGGTGTCCTCCGGACCTCCTCCACTGTGTCAAAGCGCCGACCCCTCATCGTGAATTTCCTTTTGGAGAAAGGGAAGGAGTCGCAGAGAATACGGCAGGTGCGGAGTGACGACTGTGTGCCTTCTTTACCTTTGTAAAGTCACATGAATTCAAATCCGATGCACAGTCCACACAGAGAAAGCCTATTTTCATTCCAGGGTCTGTTTTTTTTTCCACGTTTGTAGCTTCGCTCACAGCCTGCAGTCTGACATTGTTGACGTCAGGCCTGTTTTTTCTGTTCATGTTGTTTGTTTTATTTTATTTTTGCATTCTTTGCTATACTTCGTTTAAATCGCATCAATTCTACTTAAAGTCACATGAATAAACTAGACTTTTAAAGGTGCAGTGTGTCGGATTAAGGTAGATCTATTGGCGCTAACTGAATATAATCAATATTATTGATTATGTTTTCTTATTTGTAAATAATCGCCAAAAAATAATAACCTTTTAGTGTTTGCTACCTCAGAATGAGCCTTTTATATCAACACAGGGAGTGACGTGCGACCATGAGGCCCACTTTGTTGAGCCTCCGTGTTTCTATGGTAGCCCAGAATGGACAAACCAAACAGAAGCAGAGGGTGAGTGGAGGGGTCTTCAATTGGTTGCAACCGGCAACGTCACCACTAGATGACACTAAATCCAGCACACTGCTCCTTTAATCATCCATATTAAGCATATGAATATACACACTCACACTCTATCATATGACAAAGGCTCAGCATGCAATAACCTAGAGACAGATGTATGTCCATATTCACTGATGATGACCAACAAGCCTCCATCATAAAAATCAGAGCACTCCTTAAAAATTAGGTAATGCCCACACACACACACACACACACACACACACACACACACACACACACCTGAGAGATGTCAGTGAGCAGAGCCCGGTAGAGCTTGTGGACAGTGTAGCAGTGCAGCTCTGAGGCGTTGGTGATAAGCTGGATCAAGTTGGGCACCGTTTCGTCTCTCACGTCGCCCCCTGCCTGGCAGAGTGGAGATCAGAGTCAAACACACGCGCGCTTACACACACACACACACACACACACACCCTCACACACACATCAAACTGCTTTATCTGGACAGCTGGCCCAAAGTATTTGGGGCGTCCTACATTTCCTCCCAGGCACAACGACCTCACTCAGGGGACGTTTCCATCACAGCTCACATACATTAGAAAAGGACATTCCACTGATGTGGATTAAGCTTTAATTCACGCCACATCTCCACTATTACCCTTTCTAAACACTCCATCCTTTCGGGATGACAGTGGAAAGGATTAGCATAAGCATTAGCTTTTCATGTATTCGCTTACCTAGATGGAGCAGAGTGCAAATTAAAAAGCATTAGTCCAGGATAAATGGTCTATTCAGGACTCTGGGCTGCATGGATGAAAGTTTGTACAGAGGAGGGACAAACTGCCTGTTTTAGAAAATGTTCATTTAGCACCTCAGTGTGTGCACAGCCTCCATACATGTGGCTCCTTGTATATGCACTTAAACATGGCAGCGGACAACTTAAAAAGAAAGAGGGAGAAACTGATGTACAGGGCAGCAGGGTGAGCGGCTCAGTCTGTATTTACCGTGGTGAGGACATGCAGGATGGTGTCAATGTGCCAGCGCTGGGAGGGCGCATACCTGACAGAGACAGAGACACACACACACACACACACACACACACACACACACATTCTCTTAGTGGTGTGCTTGGGGCTGAGTCACACACAAATCCAACTGCGTCCTCTCATTACTTCTGCACACGCGAAAACCAAAGTGCGTCAAGTGGCAGAGACATGTACAGTAGAAACAGAGAGGGCTATTCATCGTCACAGAGCCACTGAGAGCGACGCCGAGAGTGGAGTGGAGACAGACACAGAGTGAGACGCATGGATACGTTAAGCACAGAGACCGTTTTGTTACAGCCTTAACACCTAAAACAGCTAAACGTGTTCACATGCACGTACGTATGTATGTATGTACGTGTGCTTGCATGCGTGGATACAGTGTGATGTGTCATTTACATACTGCACCGTGTCACCCACCTCTCCGCGGCGTTGAATATGCCGCTGGCAGCTTGAGCGCGGAGCTCCAGGGGGCAGGAGGAGAGGAAGAGGAGCAGCTCCTTCATCATGGAGCGGATGTTGGAGGCCGACACCAGCGCCAACGAGAGGTCCAACGCACGGCTGCAGAGTCGGCGAGAGATGATTAATGCTGCTAATTCTGCGTACGCGGTACATTGCTTCAAACTGCTTTAAGTGTGAGTCTGGTGCCGCTTTCTCCAAATTCGCCAAATTCAAGATGTAAAGTTTGGACTGTGTGTTGCTACAGCTGAGACCGACGTGTTCTCAGCTGACCAGGTGTGGACAATCAGTCCCCTCTGATTCAATTTACGTCCAGGCAAGTGCCCACAGAGGCTGATTTGTATGTAACTTGTCTGCGGACCTAGGTGATGTAAGGAGAATCCACCCACAGGGATCCATGAAGTATGTTTCATCATCATCCTCATTAGCACCGTGGAACTTACTATGGAATCTCACAGTGCGTGTATGTGAAAAGGATCTTCATCGTACCTGTGCAGCTGAGATAAAAAATATAGTTTTAAAATGGCAATGTATATATTTTTTACCTGCACTTCACAGACAGATGCACTATGAAGTTTTCCAGACAGTTAAGATAAAACCCTGGTGCACTGATACACCAGTATTGTCAGAGTATTTCAAGTGGAGCCCAACCAGTAGGGAACTTTTAAAGACCAATACTAACATGAGTTTTAGAGGCAAGTGTTCACTCGCTAATACTATGGATGCCGATATGGTTCATTCTTGAGCTGGAAGGAAAATAGATTGTATATAGATTGTGCACTCATTTCGCCACTGATATGAATATGCAAATGCACTGAAAAGGCTACTTCCTTAAACAAGTGACTTAGTCAAAGAATATGTTTTAGTTTTAAATTTAAAACATAAGCGTCAGTGCCACCAATACATTACCACAAGCATTTCGTCTACGTTTCATACCTAAAAACTGTTTATATATCAGGGCACAGGGGAGATACTGATATTATACTGCTGCGTCCTTGGCAGGTGATTGATATGTATGTCAGGCTGTAGTGAGTTCGGGAGGCTGCCAACTGTGACGCGGGGTCGGAGGGCTTTAGGGTACGTGCTAAGGAAGACGCAGGTGCCGATTTTAGCGCTTTGTTTCCTGAATGCTTCAGATCCTCACCGGCAGACGACAAAGATCGATGAACAGAATCGGTCTTGGTGCAACATCAGTCTCAAGACTTGATTATTGAGTCTGGATCAATAAACATTAACGATTAGTTAGATTAGTTTAGAACAACATGCAACATGCTCTGCATTCGACAGTGTGATGAGTTTATGGCGGCCAGTATGGGCCTGTAGTGTACGCTGTTGTTGCTACTGGTAGTGAGGGATCAGAGCTAGGCTGGCCAATCGAAATACACAACGCTGAGGTTGCCAGGTGGCAGACCGAAGAGGCAACTGGTCACTGTCCAATAGCCCCTATCGTTTTGCTTCGTTGGGCCTAAGGACAGCACCGAGTGCTGCTGTAATGACGTAGCAACAGAAACTGAAACCATCAAATGATTATTCTTGCTAAAAGGAAATTTCCCAAAATATAAGATGTGACGCCTTTGACGGTTTCAAAACACACATTTGGGGGGGGCGGGGGTGTGACTTTGTCGAAGCGTGACCTCGCTGTGTCGCGTTTCCTGAACATCTGCGATGTGACAGCTGTGCCTGACAGGCCTGAGAAGAGGTGACAGTTACCGCTTGACAGAAGCGTCCTGGTCCTTCAGGCAGTCCACGATGGTTCCCCTGTGGCGCTGCACTGCATTGTGGTCTGTCCCAACAATCTTCTGCAGGGAGATCATGGCAATGTACCTGGACACGCACGCAGAGGAGAAATAAACACCGTGTTGTGATGGAGCACAGTGAGCTGTGTAGCCACAAATAAATAGTTTTGTTTATTAACTAATCATTTCTAACTTTCTCAACATGGGAGATGAATAATTCATCTTTCCACCTGGAATGTTTCACGAGCTGATTAAGTATTTATGTGTGCACAGGAGAGATGTTATCTAGCCAGGCAAGGCTCACGGGAATAAACCAGTCCTATTACTGTCACACAGGCACTGTGAAACTCAGGAGCCTGGAAGGTAAAAACCAGACAGGCCTGCCTGACCACACGGTCCCTATGGAGACAAACCCAAAAAAGCAGTGACATAACAAAGCCCCCTGGGAACCCGTTACAGGCCTGACGAAAAATGACAAGCCCTGAAATGAAGAGATCAGCATTCACAGACAGACAGACAGTGACCTTCTGGTGTGGCTCAAGAGGGAAAGTGATTAGTGAGCTCGAGCTGATAACAGCATGTTGGGAGGCTTCTCTCTGTGGCTGCGCTGAGTTTGCCGTCAGCCTTGTGGAAATGGTAAAATGACCCGGAGAGATAAGAGAAGAAGGAGGGGATAGAAGGAGAAACAGGAATGCGGGGAGGAGGAGGAGGAGGAACAAAACAGGCCAACGAACCGAATGTTCCTGTCGTTGTTCAGGAGAAATCTTCCCAGGATGTTCACAGCCAGAACCTGCCGCACAGACGTTTTAGTCATTAAACAAGTCACACACCATTCCCCGTGTATCAATGTGCTTAAACACAACACGAAGCGCTGCGGGCGTCTCACCCTGAGGCCGCTCTCTGACTTGATGTCGAGCACGGTGAGAACAGTCTCATACAGCACAGCGTTGCCAACAGTCTTCGTGCTGTCAGTGTTGGTCGCCACCTGTGTGCCAAGTCACACAGACACACACACAGTCAGTATGTGAGTCAACATGCGTTTACTTATTTACACCACATTAAAGAATCGTTTTTTTGCTTCTCTCTGCCGACACGAGTGATTCATTTGCTGCTTCGATTGCCCAGTTCGGTGCAAGTCAAGAGGAACGCACACAGGAAGCGATGCGTCCTACATGTTCCAGTTCGTAAGTAGTGACTGGGCAGCTGACACAAGCAGTGACGCTAATGATGGATTAACTAGGAACTGAACTAAGGAAGGATCACCAGCAGAAACCTCATCAACTGCTGGAAAGTAAATGATGTAAATGATGACTTAAAGACAAAAACCAGGAAACATAAAACACCAAAACACCAAATTTTCATGCAACAGTAATTAATTATTTGTGAGTATGAAAGTGAAGGTTAGACCTGAGCTAGTAGGTCGTTCATAGCGTCACTGGCTCCCTCGTTGTTGCGGCCCAGAATCCTCAGCAGCCTCAGGATGCGCACCTGAGGGCAGAGGCCCGGAGAGAGTGAACAGATGGAAGTTAGTCTGCTGCGCTGGATCAGCAGGTAACGGGAGGATGGAGGAGAGTAGAAATGTGTAATATTAAGGATTTATTACCAGCTGCTAACAATTTAAGACTAAATCTGAGGCAAGAAAGAAGAGTGAGAGTGACATATGTTTTGATCCTGAATCAAAACAAGTATTTAAAAGTTAAGCAGCTCATAAGATGTCTCTGGTGTTGTTTAAATGTTGCTCTATAGTCTATACAATGCTGTGCAGCATTACGCAGTGTGATGCTGTATGAGAGCTGAACGGAGCTGCAGCGGAGTCCGGACTGACCTGTAGGAAGGGATCACTGATGCCTGCCACGTCGTGCTCTGGAGAGTAACCCGAAATGATGAGACCTTTCATGATCTGAAGTAGGTCTGGCACCGTCTGGGGTACACATGGCACAGATGCATCACAACTGAGTGCGGACATAATGAACTCATGACACCAATAAATGTGTGTGTGTGTGTTTTATGCGTGTGTGTATTCGGTACCTTTCTGAACCGCTCCAGAGTCTCTGGATTCCGCTCACACAGCTCGGTGATCAGCACCACAGCCCCATGCAACACGCCTATGAATAAACAAACAGGAAGAACTGTTGGAAATTGGGACTCGTGAGACGAACTTAGTGCTGAGGCGTCAGGTAGATCAACTGACCATGGTTCTTCTCAGCAAGGAGGGCGCGAGCTGCGGGGGCGAACAGCTCCCCAAGATCCTGGACCTTTCTCACAATGTGAACAGCGCAAAGAGCAGCCTGGAAGAACAGTTACACCATCACTACACCGAACAGGCGCCAGTGGGATTGAAAACAGGTCACAAACAGGCTAATAAGTAATACTGCATCATACTGAATGGGTAGATTTAAACATTAATACATAACATTTTTTGCTATGAAAGACCTAAAGTATATTGTTGAGTTGTGTCCTTGCATTACATTACTAAAAGCACAAAAATCTATTATTTTATCATGATGACGTGATCGGATTCATTTGGTGGCCTGTCAATGACAGATATCATAAATGGACTTTATATCAGCTTTAATTTGTATTTTGGCCATACACTTTCTTAAATCTTGGCTGCTTTTAACTCTAACTAACTTTTAACTTAACAGAAAATGGTAGCAACAGTTTGATCAAGGCCTTGCCCAGACGCCCCGTGTTTGCCATACAGCACCAGAGAAGAGCTGACTTTAAATGTTAAACAAAAATGGTTGTTTTTGTGTTTTGGTGTTTTGTACATGTCTTCTGGAGAGTAGGAGACTGTTGCTAATAATTCAACAATGGACACTGATGGAATCCTGAGTGGGAGAGGACAACAACTCCCATGATCCCACGCTACTTCACGGCATCAACGGACTGCGTGTGGGGTCCCCACCTTTTTCTTTATGTAGGAGTTGGAGGCTCGGAGCAGCCGGTCGATCTCCGGTGCCAGATCTCTGCACATCTCAGCTGAACCCATGCAGGCCAGCGTGCACAGAGCCAGAGACTGCACATACTGGTTACTGTGAGAGAGGTCACTGGAAAACACACACACACACACACACACACACACACACACACACACTGTAACCCAGCTGCAATCTTCAAAATATGAGATCACAGCTGTGTTATACTGTGTCATATCATGGTCTGAGCGAGTGCTGCCTGCTATCAGCCTAGATCTAAAATGAGTAACCATGGGAACATAAATCAGTTATAATTACAATTATAAGTTAGGGCTTGTGAAAAATGCTGCGTGTGACATGGTTCTGGCCTCATCCTTCATTACTTTCTGATGATGGCAGCAGTCTTTGTACAACGAATTATACTTGACATAAGTGACAGTCTTTTGTAACGCATCATAAGCAATTTTTAAGTGTTTATTAAACAAGTGCTGCAACAATCAGTAAAGTGTTGCCATAAAACTGCCAGAGCCTCGATGGACCGGTTAAAGACATGATGCAGCAGAACCAGAGGTATGATATGTTTTATTCCATGCATTCTTCCTTCTTGTCTGAACCTGGCACTTCCATCACCCACAATGCAATTCAACCATTGCCAGGCTAGCTGGTGAAGCAGATGTGTTGTGCTAGTAGCAGCTAATGCAGCCTTGAGCTGCGAGCCTCAAGCAGAGATGAGGAGCAGTCTATAGAGATGTGACCAGCTGTCTTCTTTTAGCCTCTGACTTCAGTGACATCACTTGAGGCAATTTACAAGACTCCATTTAGAGCCACAACATGCTTTTTACCGTTTACAGTACATTTCTATAGTAACTCTTTTTTCATATGCAGTAACAGACTTTAATGTGTAAATTTGGTGTAATTACCATTTAGGTGCCAATGCTAATTATGGAGATTTTATTATTATCATCATTTAATAAAGTGTTTACATATTAATTTTGTTTAAATGAGACTGCAGGGTTCATAAGTCTGTCCTTACTTCTTGATGGAGTTGGTGATGAGCAAGCTGGCGTCCTGCTTCTCATCCAGCAGCATCATGGCTCCCAGATACCCCACCCGCTTCTCGCTGTAACGAGGGCTGGCTATCATCCGAACACACTCCATCTAACAGAGAGAGCAACAACTCCTTTAAATGCAAAGTTACATGACCGCTGATGCCCCTGGGAAAGTTTTCTGCTCTTCTCAGACTCCAAGTGGAGATCATGCTCATCTTCAGAGCAGCAGCCCTGGAGCTGGGAGGGATTCAGTGGCCCAGTTTTGTTGATGCTTGTTTGTGATGCTGCAGACTTTGCTTGAGGGGATTAAGACAATCCATAGACCTCTTATGACACAAGAAGTTTAAATAAACATAGCAGAAACACGACTATTAAAGCTTATTACATTCAGCGTTTGATCCCACAATGTCCAGTCTCATTTTTCTACATATATCAAGCTCCGTCACATAGTCACAGATTACTGCTGAGCACACAGATTATGTGAGTAAAGGACACAGTGGTTGGACGCTGGGACTGGACCAGTGCTCAGCATTGAACTGAACCCAGATCCTCCAGCTGCATGGTGGTTTCTCACCCTGCCAACTCCGTTAACCCCAGTGAACCCATGACAGGCATTAGCAAAATCCCCTCACCTGACCAAAGTGGGCGGGGTAGCCCAACATGTGCACGTAGAGCAGCTTGGCCAGGTTGTGCGATCGCCCCCCGTTGTCGGATTGTCTGAACTGTGCACGGATGGCAGCACACTCCCTCTGGATGACACCCCGCTCCTCACACTGCGTCCTCGCCGACCTGATGGCCCGGATCATCTCCTGCAGGGGTACTGATGGAGACATGTCTGTGTGTGTGTGGGTGTGCGTGGGTGTGCGAGTGTGTGGTCATGGGTGTGTGTGCATTTGGAAGGTGTGCATGTGGTGCATGTTAAAATCTCACATTAACAAAGAGCAAACAACTTACTGTTGAGGTTGTACTGTACTTGGATTCACTTCCTGTTTCTGAAAAGCCTCCAGGTGTGTGTAAGCAACAATAAGACTGTTACTACACTGTAATACATCTTAATAGCTGTGATCTCACTGAAAACACACAGTAATAGAGGGTATATATCAACAACAGACCAAACAAGTCTGGTGAACTGACTGTTGAGTTTGGTGACAGGTTGTTGTAGCTTTACTTAAACAGAAGCTGCCTCATTAAAAGTTACTGTGAATTATCTACACTTCTATTACTTCTGGACTTTGTAAAAATACATTTTAATAGACAAATTAAGGTCAAAGTTAGCATGGCACTCCCTCGCGTTATGATGCAGGTCAGTGAAACGAGTCAGAGGCTAGCCAACTGACCGAGCGCAGCTAACCTTGCAGATGCTGTCCAGCCTGCTCAGTGACAGCCTGTCGAGCTAAAGGGCTAGCTAAGTTAGCATCACAGTCCGTCTGCGTGGATGGATTAAGGTCCGAAACAACAACGTACCTCGACACTGCGCACAAAGTCTCCAGTATTTAAAATAGAAACCGGTTCAGCCGAACCCCCTCCGACACACGGCAGCAGTCAGTTGGCTGGAAACCCAGATACGGTGCGTCCATGTAGTGTTTGTCAACGCACACAATAGTAATCGTAAGACTTCCTGTCTCACCTGTCAAAATAAAATCTGTTTTATTTGCTTTTTGCAATATTGTAGAGAAGATATTTACATTACATTTCATATATATATTAAAATATGAACACTATATATTATTATTTGTAAATATTAATTATTGCTTCTTTATTACTAATCAATAGACTTTTTTATGAGACAGTAGGACATGTCATAGCAGGAAAATCACAGTCAGTAACATAAACTGCAGGGTGTTATTGCGGCTGCCCCACTGTATGGTTTACGTGGAAGGATCCAGGGCTGCAGCCAGGAAACACTGGGGTCAGTAATTGAAATTCCAGCTGCAGAGCTCCAACTGACCTGAGAAATGTTTCACCTGAAATCACAGATTTTGTTTGCACCCAAACTTCTCCTGCTTCAAAGGGCTTGCCACTTCATTTTGACAGACTTAGTTTTTCATCACAAAACAACATTGACCTATATCAGTCTAAAATGCAGTTACATCATTTTCCTCATCCTAACTACTCAGAGGTAACGTGGTGAAATGATCCAAGGTCTACTAACAAGCTTTCAACAACACCTCATGGCCTTCATCAGCAGATGGACCAGAATACGAGTGGCGTTCAAGTTCAACTTCAAAATCTAGTTTCATCCTATCATGAGAAGAACATATTTTGAGTGCATGTACCCTTATTGTTGCTTCTCAGTGCTCTTTACAGTGGTGGTGGTCATTTCTTGCTAACAAGTTCCTTAAAATGTCTGCTGGAGGTTAAAGAGGTCCAAATATATATGGAATATATACAGAAGAACATCTAACTCCCAGCGGTTATCACCCACAGAATTAACAGAGGACAGCTGACTACCAAAGACTTAACATTTTTCATTTGGAAATCAAATTTCTGTTTTTTCTGTAATTTCTGTAATTCTTTATTAATCATAAAATAATTGTAGTCTTCACCAGTTCATAGTCTATAAGCGGTTGCATGCGAACTAGGACCTTTACATGTTTTACATTTCTTTAAAAACGGTTTTATTTCGTAAATATTCGGGCTTTTATTTTGAAGGCAAACTCATCTGGTTTCCTGTCTTATTTGGGCTAATGTGACATCTTCACCCACCTGTGCTTGTCATAGCCGCTCACGACTTCCGCAATTTGATCACTCCTTGCGCGTGGACTCCGCCCCTTCTACGTCAGGTGTTCCAACAGGTGGATGAAACATTGATGAGGAGGTGCAGCAGGGAGCACAGCACCACTGCAGTATAATTATGCAGCAGACTGCACACTGACAGGCATTGTGGAAACAACTGGGCATCACGTTATTTTCGACGGGTAGCAAATTGTCAACATAAGTTATAAATTTGAACTTGGACATTTTTTTAATTCTTGGGAAAGCTTCGTACTCTCAGATCTTCAGCTAAACAATTTATTTCCAGGATTAGGTTAGGTAGGTATAATAATCAGCCAATCCATTATCTTTCCATATAACAATAATAGTGCTGCCAGGCCAAAAGAATATTGACACAGACTCATAATCCAAATCTTTTTTATATTTTGATTACAACATCCTGAATCCAACAAGAATAAAAACCATTAAACCATCTGGAAAATGTCTTTAGTGTTACTGCAGTGAAGTGATAATATGAACACCACATAGAGCTTGAACAATACATACAAGTAGTAATTTAAAATATTTTCCACTGCCTCCCAGACTCAAACAACAAGAGGACAGAGTTTCAGGTTCTAAGGTGAAAACAAAACAACCGTGTTTTATCATTTTAGTGCTTCATAAGATCAAAAGGGAGTGATTTTTCCTGTCAAGAACCTGGTCCCAGAAACTGATGGTTATAGTGATCACTGTTAAGGCCAGTTCAGTCAAAGACAGAGCAACAAAGTCCAGTGCTGTAGAACAACAATCGAGCGCAAGCATCTTTCCCCCTGTAAACAGAGCGTGAGGCATTGCCTGCGTTTGTCTGTGCGCACGCTCAGTCAGTCGTGTGGAGGCTTTTTCCTTCTTCCCCATCTTCATTGTTCTGCTGTGGTTGGCTGGGCTCATGGTTCTCCTCCATGACTGGGTAGACCACTGAGCAGAGCTTTTGGCACAGGTGAGTCATTTTACCTGGAAACCGTTGAAGATGAAAGAGACCAGGGATGTCACTTTGATCAGAGGTCATAACTCTTAAAATAAGATTTTCCATCACAAGGTTACAGGAAGTTCAGATAAAGTTTTAGCTCTTCACATCTTCAGGTTTGTCCCTTACCAATAGTAAGATCACAACACTGTGGCTTGTTTTCCCAGTAGACACCCAGGAAATACACAGGAACCCCGGTCATCATGATGGCCAGACCGATGCCGCAGACCACTGGCTCCGAGTAGAGGGAGAAGATCAGCAGGAAGGCCCAGAACAGCAGGTAGATCACTGGCCATACCAAGCTCACCTGCAGGATGAAGGGCCTGGTGTTGTGAAAACTAATATCCAGTAAACGCACACTTGAATTCACATGTGGTCATATCATTAAAAGAGAATATTTACATGTAAATCAGTTTTCTGTACGCATGACGCTGCTCTGTCTGCGCGTTTACCTTTATGGGTCGATGAATGTCGGGCTTTTTGATGCGCAGCACGATCTGCCCGGCGACAGTGACCCCATAGAAGAGGTAGTTGATGAAGCCCACGTAGTTTATGAGGGTGTAAATGTCACTGGTGCACAACATGAGCAGGGTGGAGATCAACTAAACGTGGGGAGAGAGGAGAAGGTCATGATTTCTGCACAAGGTGAAGTCAGCGGCCACATGAAGGACAAAAAGCAGTTGTGGTTTTGCTGGGACTCACCGTGAACAGCAAGGCTGGTATTGGCGTGCAGCGTGTGACGTGGATCATGGCCAGCAGACGTGGGAGGTGGCCTTCTCTCGCTCCGGCGAAGAACAGCCTGAGAGACAGAACCAAAGCCGGTTGAGTCCTGAGAGCGGAGCCAGCTGCTGCTCGCTCACCGTGTGCACAGCTGAGAGGACGGCTCAGGAAACACACACAGTTCAGGTGATTATGGAAGCACCGGTGCACGGGCAGAGTGAAGAGGTGCTGGGTGAAGAAAATGGACCAACTACAGGGTGAAAAATGGACCAAAACAGGAGTTTAATGGGCTCAGCACCCAGAGGACTACAATTTAATACTCAGTCTCTTTGCACAGAATCTGAAATCCAATCTACAGATGAGCATTTAGGCTGTATGTGTATTCCTGTTGAGCTTCTCATTTTTACCCTGTTTGTCCATGTGCATCTACAGGTATGGGCCCAAATATCAGCGTAGGAGCGAGAGTAAACTGGGGGAAAAAAGCACCGCAACCAGAAGCTGGAATCAGAAAAAAAAGGGAGGACCGAGGGGGAAGTGGGGTGGGGCAGGGGAGGACGAACTGACCGCGACGACGTGAAGAGGGAGCCATTGACTCCCCCGAAGGTGGAGAGCGCCACAGAGATGGGCATGATCCATGACATTACTCCTAGCAATTTCTCTCCAAATGTCTGGGAGAAATATTAGGAGTAGAGAGAGAAGGAGGAGGAGGAGAAAACACAGTTCAAACACGGTCTTAATATAAACACAGAGTACTCTGGACATTTCAAAATGGAGCGCATTCGGGCGACAGACTGAGCGTTACAAACATTGTGCTGCGTCAGATCAGTGTGGTCACTGTAAACGGCTGCTGGACATCACAACCGCTGCATTTCAAAGTGATTACAACCTCCGATGAGCTGCTGACTACATGCACTCTCCGCATGCACACAGATTTGCGTTATTGTGGGTTTTTCCTCACCACTGCCACGGCATTGGAGGCCAGCAGCTCCTGTGGGCTCATGGCCGTGACGTAGGCCACGTTGGCAAACACGTAAACGAAGGTGACCACGGGGATGGAAATGAAGATCGCACGTGGAAGATTCCTGAAATCAAAGACAGAGGGTCGTTTCTGCCACTGATCTTTGATGTACCCAAGGCTACCAACATCTTGCAAATCTCATACGATGCAAGTTACCTGTATGGGTCCACCAGCTCCTCTGTGACGTAGTTGAGGAAGTTCCAGCCTCCGTAAGCAAAGGAGCCTTGTAGGAAGGACAGAGCGATCAGACCAACATCGTAGTCTCGGAACGTCTCGAAGGCGTGTGCAGGCTCCAGCCAGTGATAGTGACCTGCGATCCAAAAGGAAAACACATATGAGATTCCACTGAAAAGCTTTTCACCACCACAGTCTGAGCAGCAGGGGGCAGCAGATACCACATGCTCTTTTCCCCTTTTATGATTATTCAAGACATAGTTATGGAGAGATCTACCCTAGGAACAGCATTCACACTTTAGAATTTAACAAAGCTGTTCATTTATTGCCTTTCAGTCATCACCTATGCAGCCATCTTTATTGATGGCGACTGCGGTTAAAACCAAGTTTAAGCTGCATCACTGTTAGGAGCTGTATTAGAAGCGAGCCCACTAAACGCTCCTGTTGACGGTCAGCGGTAATCAACGCAAGATGACGTGAAAATGATCTGCATTAATTAGACATTAATTAGCGTGCGTCTGCAGCTCCTGCGCTGAATAAAGTGGGCTATGAGGGGGCTAAATCACATGGATGAGTCTGTTTGCTGGCCTGTGTGTGCGAGGATTATGAGTGGGATGAAGAGCAATGAGGGACCGTAATCCCTTTTTCACGTTAGAATCACAATTCCTGTGAGAGGCACGAGGGGAGCGCTGTATACCGTGATGGCAGCTTTTGGTGTGAAACTACTTCAGATGCTTTTCTCCTGATTTGGCGTCACGTCTCGGGGCAGTGAGGCCCAAAAAGGGGCACAAGAAATGAAATAAACATATTTACTGTAAAATACAATTTCACAATATTTAATAGCCAAAAACATTTGGAATCACTGACAATGAGACATGGATGTATGAAGCAATTATAAGAACTAGAACAATAAGAGCTGCAGACTGAGTGACAAGGGCAGGGGCATGTTGCAAGATGACAAGTGGGAGGCAGCCAGTATTACCTTTACATATCTGGACGACACCCATGATTATGATGAGGCCCAGGGCCAAAAGCTTGCCGGCGGTGAAGACATCTTGGACACATGTGGCCCAGCGCACGCTGTGGCAGTTCACCCACGTCAACAGCACTGAAAAATGAGAAAAAAAAAGGTAGAATGATATTTGTTATTGTTCATACAAACGACACGGAGCAAACTAGGAAAACAAGGGAGGCCATGAAACTCGAGTGTTGGCACAGGTGGCAGAATTTCTTGAAATTCCACCTTTGGCTCTTTCCTCAGTGTTTTTATTTTTCAGGTTATCAAGGAGACCTGGTTTGTGTTCAAAACAGCATTAAAAAAACCCAAAAAAAAACAACAACAATTCAGAGCCTGAAACATTACGAGAGGGTGAAAAAGGAGGAGAGACCCTGAACCACAGGTAGAAACATGTCACATATGAGAGACTGCAGCCCTCTGAATAAAGCCTTTTCTCATACCAAGCCTTTTATAAATAAAAACAATGGCGTACTTTGTGTTAAGAGCTCAAAGAGTAAGATTTAGCATGAAAACACAAACAGGATCTCACTTTTAGTCAGTCATTTGAAAATGAAAGCGAGTATTGCCTGGCTTGCCTGCAAGAATCGTGTTTGAACAGATGGTTTACAACATTACAGACTGACTGAGTAGACCATATCCAACGCTTTATTCATTTCAAAGTCAAGTCGTGCCTCCAGTTCGAAAAGAGCAGCTTGTGTTATTAAAGTTAAAGTGATCACATTATCACAGCTGAGTTATTTCTTCATTTAAAAACAAGCTATAAGAAAAGACAAGTAGTTTGTGCACAGCCTCCCACGCTCCTCACCCACTATCGAAGACATTTATGACGGGTTGTTTGACAGAATCGAGCATCTTACTTTAAACAACAGTGTTTAAGGTTAAAAGGAAGAAAGAAGACTCTTAAACGTCTGAAGTGGGCTTTATGCTGCTTTATGATCCCCATCTGTTAGTGCAGTGATCTCAACCAACAGCCATTTAATCTTCAGTTGTGTTTCATGACTCACGCAGGCAGACGGCAGCCAGCAGGCGGAGGGCGTTCTCTGGGGGGAGGCAGGAGGGGAAGAGGGGCTGCAGGATGTAGTTTGAGAAGGTAAGAGCGATCACAGCCTGGTTAGTCGGGTAGATGACCAACACCGCGATCCACAGACGCAGGAAGCTGCGGGACAACGCAGACGGGATGGGTTAACGAGATGCGGTGACAATCTTGCGTCACACGCACAGATTGTACAGACACAAGCATGATGTAGAGGGTGAGAATACAAGCCCTTGTTACAGCAAAATGTAATGCATGACAAAGGAAATTAAGCATATTGACTGAGGGTATTATAGTAATGCACTGGAGCATTGTCGCTAAAGACAAGAGAAATGAGTGGAAGTGGGTCATGGGCTTTGTGGGATGCTGGGGAATACAGAATTACATTGGGAGAGGTTTTAATTATATGTGAGCAGGATTGTGGAGGAGGGATGCATGGCGGCGGCTACACTACAACCTTGTTATGTCATTTTTCATAAAGCTTTTACGCATCATGAGACATAATACTTTATAACTAGAGCACAGTGTTTCAATGGAGAAACCCAGCATAATAAAAAAACACTTGTTTTTACAACTTGGTGTAGAATATTATGGGATTTTAGCAGCTTTAACAGGACTTTGAACCTGAACTTTGTGTTTAATCCCAGTAAATATTATTACAGTCCATATATTGCGTTCGATCATTCTGATTGTAGTAAATATAATCTGATTTTTTGTAACAGTCATACACACGGGCATTTTAATCAGACAAACAGCATCTGTTCTCACCCGGCTAGTCCTCCAAAGATGTCCTTGACATAGGAGTAGTCTCCCCCTGACTTGGGGATGGTCACACCCAGCTCTGCATAGCAGAGAGCGCCGATGGCTGTGATAACTCCAGTGGTAACCCACACAATGAGGGCCACACCCACTGAGCTAGCATTCTCCAGGACCCCCTTAGGACTCACAAAAATCCCTGATCCAATGATGTTGCCTGGGGAAAGAGAACAGATTAAGGAAGGGATCAGAAATACAAAAAAAATTATGTGAAGGTAATAAAACTACCCGTCTTCTGTATAAATAATCCCTGACTATGCAGATGTGTGGATCAACAGCATGAAAAGACTGTAGGCTATAAAAAGGAAAGATACAGTTTCCTGTTACACGATGACCCATTTCCCATAGTGCCCAGACTGGGCGTTGTGTGCCTTGTTTGGCATTTTGCTTCACCTCGTTGCAGTCCAGAGACATTTCAAACAGTTGAGGAGCATTTTACTTTTGACATCTGACGCGGTGGAAGGTGATGAAACTGTTACACTGGGAGCGACTTTCAGAATTTTGGTGCAGCTTGTATCTCTCGCTGTAGTGTACTTTATCTTTGCCTTTGTTTCAGACGAGAAATGGTTTGCTCTGAATTGTTTAATTAGCCTGAGGAGACACCAGAATGACTTCATGTCCTGTGACTGTTTTCCCTGTGATCAAGGGAAAAAACCCAAGTGGAAGACAAAAAAAAAAAAAACAGTCTGTTAAAACATCCTGTATGAAGCTCTCAGGGAAAAGAGCACGACTGTAGCCGAGTTGTGACTAGAGCAGGCTGACAGCAGTTTTAGGAATAATTCCCAGACTGCCATCGTGGTGGCCAATATAGTGACTGTGTGATCTGAAATAAAAGTGAACCTTTCCTACGTGGACTGTAGCTGATTTTGCACCAATGTGGCATTGTATAGAGGCTGCTTTTTTAATCAAATAATTCATAAAAGATATATGTTTCAGCTGAATATTTACTTTCCTGCATTACACACACAAAACAAAACACTTTACCTATTGGGAACATACACACAAACACACCGATATGTCTGAAATAGGCAAATATCGGCCAAATGATTTGGATAGTTAGTACTTGCGGCGGTTTGAATGACATGGTGACCCTGCTGTTACAATGACAGCAGCAGTTGTCACTTGCTGGTTGTATCAGCTCATAAAGTTGCATCAAAAGACACGTAAAAGCTGGACGAAAAGTCTGCCCCAGCAGGGTCCGGGAGTCCAAACGTCATTTTGTGCCCTATAAACTTGCATCATATCAGTTGGTTAACCATGAATATATCTTAACCATTGTTTTCCAGCTGGCCGCCGCAGCTTTGGCTTGTTTGTTGAACGGTAGGATGTTAGATGATTCATGAAAATTCCATAACAATCTGGACATCATATTGGGGCCGACGCAGGACATCAGCGTAATGCCGCTTCTGGTCAAAGGGTGCAGCGCCCACGCCAAGACCGGGCGCGTGTGTGGTGATGGAAAATGCAGTGGTGGGCACCCATTAGCGGGATTGCTTTTTATTGACGTTTTTCCCTTTCCAGCTGACAGTTCCCTGGAAACATGAAAATGAAAGAGCATGTGCATGATGTACGTTGCCGGGTAAGTGCACTGATGGTGTCCCGTAATCATGACAGAGAGGGAGAGATTTCAATCAGTGTGGCTCAACCATTTAATGTGTGAGGTGTTTCTCCATGCAAGCAATGGATATTGATTTAAGGTCATCTTAAAAATACTTGGATTGCGTGCTTTAAACTGGTTAACACTACATGCTTAGCTGGATTTCATTCCTCCAAATTACAGATTTCCAGGTGTTAGTTCATGCCTGCTGAAACAAATGTCTCACAAACCCTGATGGTAAAATCTGGTTTAACTAATCACCCTTTTCACTGCGGGCTCAAAAGGTGACTAAATGCCAGGCTGCACTTTAAAGGTTTTTGCACCTGTCCAGGTTTTAAAAAGGTATGATCTAAACGATATCAGACAACAAACTGCTGGTTTAAAGGGTGCAGTGTAATTCTGAATTCTACATTATTTATGATCAACAAAAAAAAATAAATAAATCCCTCTCAGCTGTTTTGTGAAATGGATTCTTTAAGCTGATGTTGGCATCTCTGACTTGAGGCTAATGTGCTTTATTTTCACCTAACAGTCCAGTCCGGCTGATGACTGAAGGGAAACTCCACATGGCTGCGCTTACCGATTATAATGCCACAGGCGCTGACGAGGCCGATCTGTTTTTTCAGAGCCACCCCGGAGCTTCCTCCTGCATCTTTCCCCACATCTGAGCCAGGCTCTGCAGGCGCCGACTGACTGCCGCCGCCTCCTCCCCCGCCGCCGCCACTGCTGCTGTTGCGCTTCCTCGGACCCTCAGTCATCCTGAAGGCCGATCCGGTGTGTGGGTCCAGGTGACTTGGGCTGCGCCTCCCTACTGAGCCTGCCAACAGACAAGTAAAGTGTTAAACAGGCAGACCTGTTCTGACACATTTGCTGAGTAATTTTCCCACCACTTTGCCTCATCCAATCAGATGACAGCTAATGCCAGCGGCGGTGGTGTCCATTTTTATTTCGCCTCTGTGGAGCTAAAATTAGAAACCACGTCCCGGCGTTAATAATTCAGTGCAACACGATGAACGGCCCGGGCTGCCGCTGTGTGTGAGGGGTTTCTAGTGACCATACAATCCCCGTTTGATATAATTTGAGTTTTTAAAGAAAAAAACAGCTTTGAAACTTGTAAAATGTTGATATATTCAAGCTAAAATTCAGTTTTAACATGCCACGCGCCAGCACCGACTTGACGTTTTTTTCCCGTATATGTAGGAATTTGCAGCAGCTCTGACCTCAGCTCTTTATTTCTCTTTAGAAACCTCAAGAAAGCTTCTCATTAAGTGCTCACCCACCTCTCAGCTGCAGTGAGTTGAAAACCCCTCCTGAAAGCTCCCTGTTATGTGCCGGACATCATGTTGGGCTTTAATTCCTGTCGGCTGGCCGTGATGAGCGGGATAACAAAGGACTTCCAGCTGACAGCCTCGATAAATAGAAACGCTGGTTATTTCCAACCAATCAGCGCAGCCCAAATTTGTCAACACGTATCAGGCCCCGCCCCCCCCCCCCTCCGAGTCAGGATCTCATCTCTCATTGATAAGACACAGAACTTTAAACACATGCACACAGTTTATCCTGACACGCTGGGCTTTCCTGCAACGCTTAATGTTAAATAACAGCCTCAGTGCGCCTTCCTTATTATTTTCTTTGTAAAATAAGTAATTTTGGAAAAAAAATCTAATTTGAATGTAGGATTACATGCTATATAAAATGTGAGGGTGTGCAAGGTATACATTGAAAAACATTGGTAATGCTTGAGAAGGGTATAACCATCAGTTTGTAAGTGTACTCGCTCATTTCAGCTATTTTTATATCAAGGACAGTGATAGAAACAAGTCCTGGTCTTTGCCATGTCATCCTTGGCATCTTTGTAGTTGTGACTGATTTGAATAACTTACTATGCACACTGACTGTGCATATGAAATGCTCGGTGCAGTGCATGATCTCACATTAAAGAGTATGGCGTTTTTCAATTTATGACAAATGTCTAATTTAAAATCCGTAACATTAAAATGTGTTAATGTTACAAAACCTTTATGCTAGAACTGCAGAGATCAGCAAAACATGTACATCCTCATTTGCCTCCAGTTGTGAGCTGCTGCAACTGCAACTTTTAAGATATGTACAAACAAGTGTATGCAACATGATAAGACCAGACAGGGTGTGCCTGTGTTCCCACACTTGTAAACTTAAGACATGGAGAATAATCAGCATACAATAGATGGGGTGTGAGGAGGTGGAGTGCGTTCGGCTCCAGAAAAGCTTGTGCTGGCATTACATCATATTGAGCAGGATCACTGTCAGCGGTGACAGAAGAGGATATTTACTAGTGCTTTTGTGGCGTCTACGAGAGCTCAGTTGATTTTAACAGCTGCACTGATGCAGAAACACACTTGTACACTGTGTGTCTAACATAGACTGGATGACATAGTTATACATTATACTAATGAAGTACTAATGAGGTACAAGGATCCTGAGATAGTGATTTCCACTCACACCGCAACAAATGTAAATACTGCACACGACAGTTGTTCTTTTGGTGTACAAGGAGCTGAGAACACTTGATTACATGTGGTCATCTGATGGTGACACCTACTGGACAACTCCCATCCCTACAGGACCAGCCGCCGTCTCACTTGAGCACTGTGCCTGCAGTTGTTTTTACCTTACTCAAAGACTAGAATGGTACCAGACAAAGAATGGAACATATTAGCAACATTACCGTGTTGTTTTTATTGTCATGGTTCAAACATACAGAAACAAAATAACAAAAGGGTATGAAGAGACAGCCCCCAAACAAGATGGCAAGTGACCTGAATAGTGTAACCTTCCCATGGCCCTCTTGTGTTGAGGAGAAGGGTATTTCATCGGTACGTGGGTATAAGTATGGAATGTGTGGTTGATAAGGCAAAGGTCCGGCTGGATTGAGTGTGTAGTCTGCAGAGCCTGTTCAGAACAGTAAGAGGGAAGAAAAGACCTTAAAAATAAACCAGTGGTGAATGCTTGACCTTATCTGAGTATGAGCCAACCCCACAGCAACAATACACTCAGTGTGCAGGTGTTAGTCCATGACCGCTGAAACAAACATCTCAAAAACACAGACGGTAAAATCTGGTTTAATCAGCTTCTTCACTGCGGGCTCAAAAGTGACCACCCCGGTCATCTTAAAAGCCAGGCTGCACTTTAAGGGTTTTTGCACCAGTCCAGGTTTTAACCGTGTATATAAAAAAAAAAAAAGAGCCCGGCCACCTACACCTGACCTGCCACCAAGAAACCTGTGTGTGTGTGTGTGTGTGTGTGTGTGAGAAGTGTGCCAAGGTGTCATCTTCACAGGCCGATGGTGTAGGAGCGTCCGGCTGGATTGTGGATGGCAGAGCTGGACGGCTCGGTCACGGCCCATTCGTACCACACCTTCTTCCCGTTGTTGCAGCGCCAGAATCGCACGGTGACGTTGTCGTCCCGGGATACGGAGATGGGTTGCTATTGGAAGGGAGGAAGAAGATGAATGTTAATGCGATCGTGTATGTTGTTAGATTTCATAGAGTTTTTACTGAGAACTGACTGTGTATCTTACTTTGAGGGGGAAGAGGATGGGGAACCAGGAGAACATTCCAGGTGAATGTGTGTCTGGTTTTATACCTGCCACACACAAACAATATAAAGATGAATATTTAGATCTCATTTTAATACACCGTGACTTCCTCTTTGTAACCAAGACTTACTGAGTGTGACGTCTTTGTACAGCGTCGTCTCAAAGTAGCCAGCAAAACCATGGAGCACAGAGTTACAGCCCACGGAGAATCTGAGGCACTGATACCGGTTATTGTTCATATCTGAGAGGACGAAGAAAGGATGATCAACGCATTCAAACCACACTGCGTCAAGGTGTATAGTGGATTTCAGTATTCAGTCCGAGTTGAGTGTGTCTGCATCTACCTGTGGAGGGGTGTGTGAAGGTGAAGCACGGTTTGGGATCAGCCAGCTGGTGGAAGTTGTGGAGGCGCACTACGTAGGGTGTCTCAAAATGGCACTCTGGGTCCTTGTCGCGTTCCCGGCACCCACGTACTTCGTTGTAAAGCTTGGAGGACGACAGGGGAGCCAGGAAGGACGTGTAGGAACAGGGGATGCTCACTCCATCGTCTGAGAGTGATATGGCGAGGAAGAGGTGGAGAGAGAAAGTGATTTTAGATGCAAGGAAGCATGGAAGGTAACAGAGGATGGATGGGTGTTGATGCATCAGACTATCAGTTTTCAACCTGTGTTCAACGACGCTGCAGCATCTGCAGATTTGAAAACAAAGGTTAATTAAAGAGTTCCCTTAACCACTGAAGTACCTTTGAGAAAGTGCTGCGCTCCGTCTAAGCACTCGGGGGAAAGTTCGTTGTCGCCAAACGATCCAAGCAGCTCGCTGACAATGATGTCGGCTTTCTCGGGAGCTGCCCACTCCCGCATGTCACTCGACACCACTGTCACCTGATCGCCCCACTCCTCAAAGCGCCAGTTCTCCAGCCTGAACAAGTATGGACCAGTTAAAATTAATATCAGCAATTTAATATGTCCGGACTTCACTCCACAGTGGGGCACAGTGTTTGTTTGACTCAATGTTTTCTGTTATTTTCTGCTCCTGCAAGTTGATTAAAGAGCTATCACCGTCCTTTCCACCACCACTCTGATCATCCAATCACCAGGATGCATTTATTAGACTTCAGATTTACTTTACCATTGCAACCTATTGACAGGACTTATATTCTGGCATAGAGAAGTGTGGGCTCCACTCACGTGATGACAGCATTGGGATTTTTCTCCACAGCGTACACCCTCAGCTTCCTGTCTGCCTGTCTGGCAGCACGTAGGGAAGCGTTGACCAGTGGACCCCTACCTGCTCCCAACACCATCAGCACCCTGTGTGTGTGAGAGAGAGGGAGAGAATTGTTTTTTAAGATTGCTGCAATCATTGCTTCGTGACACCATCATTATTTTCTCATCACCCTGCTCTACTGTGCGGGATTACACGGAGATTTATCAGGGGAGGAGGGCGCCGGCTGCAATTTAATCTCATGGTATGAATCATTATCCAGACACTGACTGTGATTTCAATAGCGCAGGAAGTCCTGGATTAAAACTGTTTTGTCATTGCCGGTACGCAGATTCAGGTCCAGATACTCACTGAACGTTTGTGTCTTTCTGCTCCTCTGGAACTCTGTCGAGTAGACACTTATATACAGCCTGTAGACACAAGGACAAAGCACGAGCATCAATATGCTGTGTTAAGCTCTTGCAGACGAATCAGAACTCGTCTAACCATGACTTCACACAAAATGAGACATGTCACCTTAATCCGTCCTGGACATACAGGCTCTCCCTGCAGTTATAAGTTCATAGCTCATATGATAGCCTATGCTCTCGTGGACTGTGGACTGTGTAACAGGTGCAGGTGTGCCTGATGCGATTACCTGTTGGTACTGGGAATATTTAATAGGATCCTTTTCAAACACTTCATATGTCTGAGACTCCAGGTTGTCCATGAGTGGCTAAAAGGGGGGGGGAATACAGTCTCCATTATTAAAAGGTTAGAAAAAAACCCCCAACACATTTGAGGCACATGAACAAAAATACCTTACCTGGAGGGGAGACTGTAAGTAGTCTTCATAGCCCTTGGCAAAGAGCTCGTAGGCATTGGGTGCCGGGCGGTTCTGGTTGAGGTATTCCAGGTACTGCAAGTAGGATCGGAAGTCCTTCTCAGTGTGACGACTTGTTCCTGTGAAGATGAACTGGGCCTCCAACTAAAAAGAGAGTTTTTTAATTAAAATGACACGTTTGCATTCGGCTGGTGATTAATTTCAGATGAGTCTGCTGAATTATACCTTGAACAGAGAGAAGATTATACGCTGATGGGCTTTTGACAAAACCGGGAAGCCCTTCTTATTAGTTAGGAAGATGCTGGTGGGAAGCACGGCTGCCTTGATGGGCTCCCCGAGCCACTTATCGATCACTGCCTCTGATGGCATGTCTGCGCCGACTTCAATAGCTTCAGGAATGTGAAAAAAAGAGGTACATTCTCAGTAAGAGAATAATTATTTCTTAATGACTGACTTTGCCTCAGGCTGTTGCTTCACAATGTGCTCTCTCACCGAGGCAGATCCTCTTGTTGTAATCACAAAGGGTTCTAAAGGAGTGCCACCTGAAAGAGGCAAGTAAACAAAACGTCACTCAGGGCTTTTAAAGGAAATCAATGTCTGACTGTTTCGGCTTGCAGACAGCACTTGACTGCTGGGGAAGTGGACTGGTGTGAAACTCACCAGGTCCAGGTCTTCTCATCAACACTTATGTCATCAATGCAAGTGTTCGGCTCATTCTCAATCAGGTCTTCCCGCATGTCCTCCGAAGCCATCAGCGGGACACGTATCCAGAACTACAGACGACACAGAGAGCAGCAGTTAGCTGGTGAATTCGGCAGTCTGTCTGAGTGCTCTGCTATCTAAAAGCAATCTGAGTTGGTAAATGCTGCTGCGAGTCTTACATTTGAGGTGTGGTGTCCAGTGTGGATGTGATTTAGCAGCAGACGGGCTAGATTGGCGTTGTGAGGGCCCTTTAGAGGGATCATGAAGACGGGCAGACCCAGGTAGGCTGAGAAGTTTAGCTCCTGTGCAAGGGCCTGGAGAGAAATACAGCCAAAAAGGATGAGAGCACGGTGAGATGGCACAGAGAGAGGGGGAGATACGAGTGACTGGACGAGATGAGTTCTCAATGGCCTCAAAGAAAGCGAAGAACTTACAGCCTCTGAGTTTCTGCGTTCTGTCTCGATTTCCGAGTCTGCGTCGATCCATGGTGAGAGCTTCCCAACAATGAGAGTATTCCAATCTGGACAAAGAGTTAAAGTAAGGACCAACATATTAGCACTTCTTAACGATCACTGGACTCTCGATGATGACACTCATCTGTTTTACTGGCCTCACAGTTTAAAAGGCTCAAAAAGCCTTCAGATAATATTACACTATAAGCTAAATCAGATATGGTAACACATTGGGTTAGTACTGAGATACAGTTATTAATAAAAGGTTAATGTTACAGCAGCCAAGTTGCACATAAATAAACAATTAACTAGAATTTGTATTGTTCAGTACATTGATATTTGAATTATGTCACAAACATTCACCTTAATGATGTAGTTCATCCATAATACTTTACACTGTTTCTGCTTTCTGGATTTGATACGATTCCCAAATGGTACTAGGATCCTAATCCTTAATGGAACCTGTCAAGGCTGAGTGTGACCCTGCCCACAGTGCTTACACTATGAAAAACACTGAATTAACAGGGATACAAATTTTATATTTTCAGAGTGTTTCAATCTGACAAAAAATAAAATGTCATAAAATTTACTTTATATCATTTTTATTTTATTTATTTTTTGGCAAGAGCCATCAGACAGGTCAAAATGAACTTTACAGCAGGCAAACTTTGGCCAACTCTATTATTAAAAGTAATGTAAGCTCTATAATGATGGCCCCAAAACTTTACCTCCCGTGAATGCAACTAGTAATATTATGTGAAATATGCTGAACATGATGACAACAAATGATATAGCTAAAAATTGCAATTTTTCACAACAATGCTGTACTGAATGTCCTGCGTGTTGAATTGATGGATCAGAAAATATTAATTTAAAGTTTTATTTTATTCTCATTTGATGGTTTGGCATCTACATTTCAGGCCATGCGGTCAGAGTACTCAATAATCACATTATTGTCACGGTGCGTTCAGTGACACAAAGTGTAATGCAAATACCAGTATACTAAACCAGAATGGAAACATTGAATTTAACAGTCTTGACCCAACCACTGAGTTAATAATATAATGTGACGCCCAATGTATCGTGATGCAAACATATCATGATCCATGCATCCTGATACACATGACATTGCGTGTTCCTTGCCACTGTCCAGCCCGAATGAGAACAGGCATAAGAAGCTGGCACGGATAATAAAGTAAAATGAAATATTGGAGTAAAGGACAAAACATCCATCCTCTAACCTGACACCATCCATCATAATCAAACATCAAGTTAAGTCCGCCTTCTACGGTGTCACGCGAGGCCAAATCCAGCATGAAAGGTTCGGGTAATCAAATTCTTAAACAGAAAATAACGGGATTTGATGACTCCTGACACCTAGCATGACAGAAACGTGAGAGGCTGGAAACACCTACCTCTTCCACACAGCAGCAGGTCTGACCGGGTCTGGGCGCCGGGTCGGGATTTAGCGGGCTCCAACTCAAACTCTCTCCTGAACCTCGAGTGGAACAGGGGCATACACAGGAAGTCGAACCTGGACACCAGAGAAAGAAAAGATTTCATTTTATCGTTGACATGATTTATAGTGTCAATTAAAGGTGAAATGCAATCATATTTTCTTAACGATACCCCAGCCCGCTCGCACACGCCAACAGAATAGCCCGTATGATTATAATTAACACAGCAGACCAGTAACAAGCATCGTTGTGATTGGGCACGTGCTGGTAATTCACCGGCTAGCTTAGCAGCATCACACACAGACATTAAGCTAACAGCCCAACATACTGACAACATGCTGGCAAAGCAGCGCTCGCTTCCACTAAGAAAGAACTCGCGGAGTGCAGCACTCTCCTCACCCAAGTTTGGCGACCGCAGTTAACGTGTCGGCTACCTCGGGCACGCAATTCAAATCTCTCCCGCAGGACACCCTGCTCCCCGTACTGGCGGACGCCATGATTTTAGCCGACTGAAAGGACTGAGTGACTGGGACCGTCTCGTTGCTCTGGCTTTCGAGGAAACTGACGCCATCTTGGATCTACAAAGACGCGCATGCTCGTTGTATGGCAAGGGGATTCAGACTCAAAATGGCTTCGCGTGTACTGCTGATGCATATCTCTAAATTACCGCGATAGCTTCACATCTCGGGTCTAAATCACATTTTAAGAATATTAAACTTAACAGTTGATGTTTATAAGTTGTTTGTTTTTTAAAAAGTGTTTTTCAAGACAACAGTATTTTTTTATTGCAAACAGAATAATTAGAAGAAAAACCTATAAATCTATAAATAAATATCTATAAATGATTATGGTCTGATTAATTACCAATTAAGTTCCAAGTTTTGTTGCCCACATTTTCAACAGAGCTACAGCATCAAAATTCTTGTTCTAACTTTCCTTTAGTAACAAACTGAAACTGATGCGAAAGCTGTGAATGAACTTGCCAGCAGCCAGCAAGATGACTCGGTTACTCAGCAGAACATGGAAGGTTTGCAAAAAGTGGCTTGATATTACTTCCACAGTGGGTAGGGTAGAATATCACTTATGTCAGCTCAAATGCTATTGGATGCAGGCCTAAGTATGTGTGCATTTGTTTGATTTGCATGGCATCATATTTGGGAGGGCTATAAAAGGGTAAAAATGTTGGTTACTCAGGCTGGTTTGTAGATGAAAGCATGGATGTAGATTGCAGCAGTCAACAGTATCAATCACAGTGGGACTGATGAGGCTTAATGATTTTTTTTGTTTGTTTTCCTAAAAATTGTCTTTAGTTTAAGCTGTGTTTGAGGAGTTTTTGCTCACCTGTCTCTGGAAAAGACAATCCAGAAATCTCTTTCTGCTACACAGACAGGGTTATGGCTTTAGAAGATATCTGTGGCTTCGAGGGAACTCCTTTGCATCGCAAATGGTTTTCTGCCTCTTACTTTGAAGACACAAACACATGTTTTCATATGATGGACTATTTCAACTTTGGATTGAGGAGACTAAAGAAATCTGGGAGCAGTGATGGAATCCCACTGCATTTCTTCATACCAACCATGCCAAACTCTGCACCTTTCAACCACAAATCTCTACATCCTTATTCCTCAGCAAACCATCCAAAGACTGTCCACAGGCCCTTTCCTCTTTCCCATGGAACAACCACCTTGGGTTTCATCTTCCAAGGTGGGGTCATTGCAGCTGCAGACACACGTGCCAGTGCTGCGGGGCTTGTCAGCTGCCCAGATGCTAATAAGATTACGCCTATTCACTCTCATTTAGTGGTCACCTCTTCTGGTAGCGGCGCAGACTGCGTGCTGTGGGAGCGAATTCTGGCCAGAGAGATCAGACTCTACCAGCTGCGGCACAAGCGTTGCCTTTCAATTTGTGGCACTGCCAAGCTCCTCTCCTTTATGCTGCACCCCTTTAAAGGGACTGACGTGTGTGTGGCTCTTACACTGTGTGGCTGGGATAAAGAAGCAAGTAACACTGACTGTGCAACCACAACAGAAGACTCATCCTTCATCACTGATGATAACTCCAGCCAAGCTTTTAATGCAGTGACACACGCTGGATGCCCTAACAGTGGCCCAAAGCTTATATATGTGTGCAGCGATGGAGCCCACCTGCAGGGGGATGTCTTTTCTGTGGGCTCAGGCTCTCCTTATGCTTATGGAGTCTTGGACAGAGAGTTGAAGTGGAACCTGTGTGAAGAAGAGGCCATCTCCTTGGCAAGAGAAGCAGTGTTCAGAGCCACACACAGGGACGCCTACTCCGGAAACAACGTGGACCTCTTTCACATCACTGCCCAGGGATGGACCCAAAGAGGGAGAGAGGACCTGAAGGAGGAATATTATAGAGACATGAAGAGGAGGGCGAAGAAAGTGGAGGACAGAAAAAGACTTACTGAAATAGATGCTTCAGTATGAAGCAAAAATGTGGGGGAACAGGGGGGTAAAGGTTAGGAACTATGTAAAGTCAAAACTGCATTTAGCATCTTTTTCATTTCAGACAGTTTTATCAGCCACTTAGGATAAATCTTCATTTCATAATTAATACAGTCTGACATAAAAACCGGTACTTATTTGTTTTTGTCTTGAAATGTTTTTTATATGTTTAGGTCATAGTTCACACAGATGGTAAGTACCTGTACATCGAGGATGTCATGTTTTGTAGTCCGCCACAAACACAGGGGGCGCTGTGGGACTTTACCGCCACGACTCAATATATTTCTACAGCCTCACGCGGCGGAAGTTGCTTGCTCATTAGACAGTTTCAAAGATGGCTCTTGCTAGTGTGTTGAACAGTGATTGTGCGGATTTTTCATTTGATAATTGTCAGCCGTCTCCTTACGAATGCGGACCCAGGCAGAGCGCCCTGGGATTTGACGCCACGCCGGGAGACGGGCTCAGTTTTTCCGTGAGAAACCCGGTGGTTGCCGGGGACGAGGACGGCGTCGAGAGGAAAATAGAGTTCCTGCATGGAACCACTACGTTAGCCTTTAAAGTAAGTATACGAGGAGCTAAGTATTAGCTGCCAGCATAGTGCTATAACGGCGTGTATATTTGTCATAGCAGACCTTCAATAAATCATTCAGACTGTCAACAGTAAACGTTAGAGCCGACGTAACGCCACATCTCCAAACGTTAGCATGCTAGCATGGCTACAAACCGCCTTCTCATTGCAGATGCTCACACAACGTAATTACCTAGTGATGGTGTTATTCGCTTGTGATGATAATAGCTACGTGTGGTTCCAAAAGAAACCCAACGTCGTCGTCGTTTTGACAGTAGCGGCTGTTCCCACCGTACAGGTGTCACAAGTCATCAACAGTTGCTATTCCCGTGGCTTTGTTTGCACTTGAATGGAAATCAGGATGCCCGTTCTGTAAATCACGAACTAAGTGGGCTAATGTTTAAGCAATCTTTCTCAAAACGCATCACTCTCGTGTGCATTTTACGTTGTGCTTCTGACAGAACAGGTGCTGTCCCTTTTTTATATTGTAGAAATACAGTTTAATATGATTCATGCGGTATGCGAGGTGTCTAAAGCAAAGTTGGTGACATGTGTTGTGTAACCTTGTTAATTTTGTTATTAAAGATTAAGTTTTTTAACCCTGGTAAAATATTGATGCATTTAACGTGCAATTTAACTGGATCACAGGATCAAACAGGTCTAATGTAATCTAGTGATAACTGTATTAATAAAAGGTGATCACTAACAGAGATCTGATCAATATATAAATGACTCATTGGCGTTATTTACCAGGGCCTCTCCACACACCATGGTTGCCATAGTGAGCCCGTGCCCTTGTAGTGGTATAATATAAAAATGTAATATGCAAGTTGTTGTATTCACTGGTCACATTTCCTGGCAGGCCTTATGAAGATAAAAGAAAAGATAACAGCCAGTCCAATTTTCAGTTACAATGAATTAATTCTCTTCAAATTCACATTATACGTCCAAGTAATTATTCTGTTTTTCTTTTATGTAATTGTTTAAGCAGATCAACTGAGAGTTTCCAAACCTGACGTTTTTCATGTTATCTCAGAACCAGGCGATGAATTCTGATGGAGAAACGCAGAATGGCTGGTTTCTTTGGAAATAGCCGGCATTGAAGATGCAAGATAAAAACATTGGAATCAGCATTTTAAAAACTGATGAGTCACGACAGCAACACAGCACCAGTTCATCTGACAAAGGCAAATACAAAAACAGTGTTGTTGAAATGTTCCTTAGAAGAACAAAGTTGCAGCTCCCAGGGCACTGATGAATAATAAATGACCGAAGTTTAAGACACAATGCCTGTAAAGATTTAAGTAAAGCTGCTTCAAGTGAGTCCAGATGCGTTTACATTCCACTTAAGAAATTAGGTAATTATTTTGTAATTATCAGTAATTCCAATGAAGACACTATAACCAGTAATGAATCCTTTCTGTTTCTGCCTCTATGCCACAGAACCCCATTATTGTCCAAAAACCAATTAATAAGACATAAAGGATCCATACCGTGACATCTCCTTTCATTACAGCGACAACAGCCAGTGAAGCCTTTTCCTCTGATTGTGTCAAACCAGCAGAGCAGCGTAAACACTGAACCACATCCCTGCAGTTGGGTTTGGTCTCTTCGGGGGATTTGTTGATAAAAAGAAAAGATAAAACAACGCCAACTTTATCCCTTAATCCCTGAGTGGAAAGGAGCGGCCTGTCGATGAAAACCTCCCCAGCAGACATCTCCCTCTGACTGAACAAATCTGTTGTCTTCACTCCCGCGCTTGTAGGACTGTTGTGACTGTCAGTTCAGTGGCACAGGGTTTTGGAGGGAAGAGCATCATTTCAGCTGCTTTCTGGCAGAGCTGAACCTTATATTACATCCCGTACAGCTGTGCAACAGCCGCACATTTCTAGCCAATAGATAATTAGCCAGCGCATTGTCTTACCTTCACACTGGGTGGCTCAATTATTTTCAAAGCAGCAGTCATAAAAAGTCTGTTTTCCCACTTCATGCACTTACGCCTTAGAAATTAAAGGTGTAATGTAAGTGGATCATAAAACATTTCACGATGTCATGACATTTATTTTGAGGAGCAGAAGATGTAGAGAGCCTGACCGCTCAGTGTCAGCTCTGCTGTAATGCTCTTCACTAACGTGCTCTCCCCCTGCTGTTGCCTCTCTCAGTTCCAGCATGGCGTTATCGTAGCGGTGGACTCCCGGGCCACAGCGGGCTCCTACATCGCCTCGCAGACGGTGAAGAAGGTGATAGAAATCAACCCCTACCTGCTGGGCACCATGGCCGGAGGAGCTGCAGACTGTAGCTTCTGGGAGCGCCTGCTGGCCCGTCAGTGCCGCATCTACGAGCTTCGCAACAAAGAGCGCATCTCTGTGGCAGCGGCCTCCAAGCTGCTCGCTAACATGGTGTACCAGTACAAGGGCATGGGACTCAGCATGGGAACCATGGTGTGTGGCTGGGACAAGAGAGGCCCAGGTAAATACAGATGGATATCGCCTATGAGTTTTCATTTATTTATCACCTAGATCTTTGCTAGTGAAATTGCAGAACAGGTCATAATAGTTTAGTTCTGAGGAAAGGAGCAGTTTCATTTGTTTATATAATATAATCATGAATATGATTATGTCAAAGAGCTGCAGACGATGTTTATTTTCACAGAGATAATTTGATTTATTGGTTGTTTACTAAAACGTCAGAACACAGGGTGTAATGTCCAGGGAGTCCTGCCCAAAGAGTTCCGTGTAACATCTTCACATGCCAGGTCTTGTCCACTCAGCAGCTGAAAACCCAAAGACATTCAGTGTACAATGATATAAAACAGTGAGATCTTCACACTTTAGAAGCTGGAGCTGTCAGTGTTTGGCATTTCTGCAGGAAAATTAATCAATTCTCAAAATAGGTGCCAATTAATTTCCTTTCTATTTATTAAGCAGCTAACCGTTGCAGCTCTAATTAGTTTGAGTTTTAGTAAAGATTTAAATATTCAGAATAATGATGCAGTAAAATTCATAATTACTTTGACTCTATTTATGGGTCTGAGGTTTAACTCCAACCTCACGCAATTTGGAATATTCCACAGTCAGAGTTGTTTTTGTGTTTCGGCATGTTTTGATGTTTGGGAGCCAGTTTAGTATTTTCTCTGTTATTACCAGAAACAAAACACAGCAGGTGCATGAATAAACAGTGTAACTCAGGTCGGAGTGACTCACCTCAAGCGCACATTACCTGCCCACCCTCCGCATGCGATTTGTTTTTGCGCAGACGGCCTCACATTTTGGCACGTTAATTAGTCGCAGATCACACGATGAACAGAGTAATCCACTCATTTGCACGCACTGATCACATGTCACTTTTGTTTGGCAGTGTTGCTAATGATGACAGTATTAAGTCCCTATCCGCGCATGATAATGAATCACTACAGGAAGTCCTTCAGGTTTTCCTGTCAATCATAAAGTGCGATGATCATTTATGCCCATCAGTGTGAATTCTCATGGTTATAGGGTTATTTCTGGCCTTGCGTGTAAATAGAAACATGCTTGTAGTTTCCAGAGTTCCCCACTAGATGGTACTGCAGCCTCTGCTACGTTTTGGCCCTCCACTGTAAGCTGTGGCTTTTGGACGCGGCGCAGTGTGCGGCCGTACATCACAGAAGGTGTGCTTAAAGAGGCCGCCACAGTGACACAGTAATGGGAAATCGATGAGGCTGGGACTGTGGGCCAGCGAGAGCGCGGTGGGATGATGGACGTCGGGTCTCAGCCCCGGACAATTGGGTCACATGCATAATGCCCGTACACCCGCTGAGATCGATGCCGCCTTTGTCTGGAAAGCGGAGAGGGCTGTGTGAACAACGGCGGCCTGCATGTATGCCAACAAACGCAAATGACACACGTTAAATCCCAGCAATCAATTGGGGAAATAATGATCCCTGTATAAGTTCAATAGGTGTGGGAGCTCTGCCATGGCCCCCACAATGCCAGTGATTGAATGGAGAGGTAAATGTCATGTAAATTAAATCAATCGCGATTAGGCGGGAAGCTCATTAGCCAGCTACAATCATGTCAAGAGCACTTATTCAGCTGATGGAGTGTCTTAAGCTGCATGCAAAATAAATCAAATAAAAGCCATGTTGAGGAGCTTGTCAAACAATGGCTCCACGTAATAACATTAAATGTTATGACACTTTATCAGTGCATAGTTAAAGCTTCTACTGCGGCAGAGAAAAGCAACCGGGCTGGGCGCCGCACCCCACCCCCCCTGCAGCTACCTACAAGGACACGAAAGGGATGGCAATAAGGTGACGCGTGATAGAATAGATGTATCCCCCATGACAAGAAAGCGGAAATGGTGTATGATACGAGCGCGCGTCAGAGAAAAGACCCATGTGGCAGTTAGTTTTACAGCCACTCCCAAGAGAGTGATGTAATAGTTTTTTTTCCTCCCCCCTGCACTTGGTTTAACTGCTGCTCTCTCTTCACCCCCTGATCCAGCGGCGAATTCTAGTGGGAGGGACAGATGACGGACAGACGCTGACCCATTTGATGCTAGCCACCCATCCATCGCTCGGTGCTCCTCACCTACCTCTAAAAGCTGTCAGTCCAGCCAGCTACACAGGCTGCAGCTTGAAAAAGGAAAAAAAAAAAAAAAGGGCTCCTTAAGCACCTGTCAGTTGATCGATGGAGTGGAAGGAGCCTCACTTGGCCGCCACCGCTGCAACGCTCCGCCATCCAGGCGGCGTGTCCCTGCTTCCACTCACTTTAAGCGGGCTTCGTGAATCCACCACCTTTGCTTTTGTTTTGTTTTGTTTTCCGCGCACTCGTCGGTACCTTCACGCTTTTCGGCTTCAGCGCGCAAGGTGCAGAGACCATTGAGCGTTATCGCATTGGGCTCCACAAAGACCGCAGGTGTGTTTGGAAAGGAATGGATGTGGGAAGTGTTTTTTTTTTTTTGTTTTTTTTTCTCCCGGTGCCGCTCTGCTTCTATACTTGGACCTCCTAAAGAGTCCTCATCCACCTCCGTCAACTGTGCTACTCAACACAAGAGGCAGCCTTTACAACTCTCTCTCCCTGCCTATTATGTTTTAAACGAGTCCCTTACAGTTTTCAAGAGGAACAGGCAGGTCTCAGAATGGCAAATTACCCCTCGTGCATAGGCAGGCACTGGATGATTATCATGGCAAGCTAACGACAGGCTGAGGAAGCTGCAATTTGCCAGTTGAAAGCAATGGTAAGCCCCTTTTTTCAGAAAGGCAAGTGGCTCTCTATCCCTAATAGACTGTCACTAGTTTAGCTGAGGAACTGTGCAAGCGAGGATGTGCAATCTGGGGGCATTCTGAAGTGTTTTTTAATGTGCGACGTGAGCGATGGCGGTGGATATTAGGCAATTTCGTATGCATGTCTCCCTGCGTTTCTCTGTGTGAGTATCATTTTCACAGGTTTCGCTTTGTGGAACGCTGTGAAAAACATGCCTTTTTGCAGGCTGCCTTTTCACCATCTGCAGGCTGGCTGTGGGCGAGCTCACAGGCTGGTGCTAGTCACCCGTTCCACGTCACTCTGGGCTCGGGCCTAGCGAGTGTGTCATGGCGCGGAACAAAATGTCTCGCATGTGTCCGCGAAGCGTGGTGTGGAGCAAACTGTCCCTCACAGGTCCGTCAGAGCATTGTGGGTCGGCGGCGCACGTGGGACTACGCGTATGGCCGCTTTGCCGTGGGGTGAGCCCGCGCCTCTTTGTGTCATTCAAGCGTGCGCACGTGTGGAGGTGAAGAAAATGTCTTTGTTGAAGCAAAAATGTGTTTGTGTGGAGGGATATGAATGTGGCGTACTTGTCTGATGTCCTGATGTGAGCGCGCTGTTTTGTTTTTCTCTTCTTCAACGTCCTCCATGAGGTGCGAGGTGCAGTTACCTGTGCGGCTCGAGTTGCGGGTCGATAGTTAATTTTTGGCGTGTTTGCAGGGATCAATAAGGCCCGGAGCAGGGCCCTTGGGCAGACAGCGATGCGGCCCGTGCCTCGTCAGCAGGTTCCGCGGCCGGCTTCGTTTTACTTGAAGAGGATGCAGCTGTTCATATCTTCCAGCCTTACTTCACTTGGAGAGGTTGCAGCTGTTCATATTCTCTCTCTCTCTCTCTCTCTCCCCCTCCCTCCCTCCCTCCCTCTGGAGGACATGTCGTTTGTGTGCGTGTTTGTTTGTGCGAGAGCGGCAGTGTTAGATGCGCGTCATCTCAGTTTTCCTCATGAAGCTCAACACCTGAGACGGAAGAACGGAGGACGCTTTTCCATGGAACATGACTCCCTTTACACTTTTCCTCCCATCTCCACGTCTCTTCCTCCCCCGTTGACCTGCATGTTGTCCTTTGTCCTCAGGGCTGTACTACGTTGACTCAGAGGGGAACCGGGTGTGTGGCGACCTGTTTGCAGTTGGCTCAGGCTCCATGTACGCCTATGGTGTGATGGACAGCGGCCTGCGGCACGACCTGTCCGTGGAGGAGGCCTGCGAGCTGGGCCGCCGCGCCATCTACCAGGCCACGTACCGCGACGCCTACAGCGGTGGGCAGGTCAACCTGTACCACGTCCACAGCGAGGGCTGGACCAGGATCTCCCAGGATGATGTGCTCCTGCTGCACCAGCAGTACAAGGATCAGGCGTAGACAAACCAAGAGCACAGAGGTGAAAGAAAGTGGGGAGAGAATAGTGGCGTTAGGAATTTATTCTAGTATCCAATGTTTAAAGTGTTTTCAAATGTCAGTAGGGTTGACACATAAATAAAAAGGACTCATTTGCAATTGATTTCCACTTGCATTACTTCAGTGACACGCTTTGACTTGTTGCTAGCTTAAAGCTTTATATTGTACATTTTTAACAATGCCAGTGAGCTCCACTCAATGCGCACAGAGTATGATTTGAGGGGCTGCAGAGAGAGGAGGAGGGGGGGAATGACTCAAACATGCTTTAATACACTGTGGGAGTAGTGTGGTGCTTGCCCTACATACATTTCATTTGGATCGTACCCTGGGAAACTACATCTTACTCAATAAAACCTGTGATATTCTTTTTTTTCCAACACTGTTGTTTATTATACCTTTAAATCTCCACATCGTGAGTAGTTATATCTCAGGATTTACTCTTTATGTATATGCGTGGTATAGTCGCCTCATCTTCCTTTGATGTAGTCATTTTGCCACTGTTTGTGTTTACTTTTCAGTCATCTGTTCCCCCAGCTGTTGGGATTCGGAGGTACATCCAAAGCCTGTTTTGTCTCTATATGTTCTGTGTTTATTAGCAGGGAGCAACGCTGTCTAAATAGCACTATTTAATTGCATACCACAAGCCTCAGTAATTGTGCCTCCTGAGTTGTAACAGTGTGTTTTCTTCCCCTCATTGATAATGTTCCCTTCCTCCGCTCACGTTGCACAAATACGTCTTTTAATTGGAAGGGGAAATTTATTCTTTAATTCCTCCTCGACACACTTAGCTTCTCAATGCACAATGTTGTGTGCCACCCTGCCATGGTGTTTTACAATGTAACGACCTACGCTGGCAGTGTGTGCCCCTCCAGCGGTTTTTATCGTTGGGAATAAACACTAGTAAAAGGGATGGGGCAGACATGTGAAGTCAGCGCACTTTCAAATCATGGTTAAAAACTAGTTTCACAGGTGACTAGTTGGCAGATGGAACAGAAATGGGATTTCGATAAATGGAAATGAGCGGGTCTCGTCTGCGACGCTGCTCTTGGTAAATGAAGTGATGGGAATTGCGCCATCAATAGAAGCAGAAACTGACAGAGGGACTGCTCACGCGCCCTTGGAGATATGCTAAAATGGAGCGAATGTGCCATCGTCACTTAGTAGGAGACTCCTTTTAACCCCCAAACTGTTCTCCAGGGTTACAGGGTTAAAGGTTTGGGGTTTTTTTTTCACAAACTGACTGAACAGGACTCTAAATTATATCCTCAGAAGAGTGGTTAAAGGCAAGGCACTCCCGCACCATTAAATATCCAACATACTCGTGTCATTTAAGCGTAGTGCAGTAAGCCTTGACAAAAATAGCCGGCCTTTAGAGGCTGCAATTTTAGTACACAATTGCTTGATGAGATATTATTCGAGGAAAAGCATAATGGAACTTGTGTACAAGCCAGGAAACTTTTTCCCTAGCGCACGTATGCCGCATTATTTAACAAGCAACCAACACATTACTCTAAAAGAGCTACTGTGCGAGATGGATGAATGATCGATCAATCAAATTCCAAGTGGGTGTAGCGTGGAAAATGATGCAGATCTGGAAACTTTCTTTAGCACTTTTCAGAGTACGACAAAAAAAAAACAAAACAAGGTTAAAATAATTAAATAGCAAAAATGCAAACTATGTGTATGAAAGGTGACCTGGTATCACCTACGCAGCAGCTGCTAACTGGAACTCATTATATAGATTTAGGCGGCACAACCACCAGTGGAGTTACGTACATTTCCACATCACCATAGACCTCAAACATCAAAATCTGTCAAACCAAAGCTTTGACCCAGAGAACAACCAGCGGTCTGAGCAGTGGAAACCTGCATAGTGAAAGAGGGCAGTCAATTTGTCAGGTCAGGAGGGCATGATCAGGAAGGAACGGTAGTGTTTTTGTCCTGCAGACGCAGTTCAGATTGTCAATGGATAGGTCCTCTGTAGCACCTGAAGGAGGAAATTGTGCACAAGTGACCTGAACTTTCTGCGATGGCATTTTGGTGTTCCATCATGGCAAAGGCCTCCACCAAAACTGTCCCTCTCCACCGGCCCTAATTGATGGATTTGGCAACGTCTTCATCTTTGCTAAACTTAAATCCAAGCTGAAAGGGCGCGACTTTGACACTGGGAGAGGAGGCTCAGTTGACACGCAGCACACATCGCAGATGGATCTTCACAAAGTTACATAAGAGGAGCGCTAGGAGCGAGTGTGTTGTTGCACAAGGTGACTACTTTGAGGTGGGTGGTGGCCAAAATGTGTGTGGGGTTTGTTTTTTTTTTTTAAATCTCATGTAAAAGTACATATTTTGCTGCTTTGGCCTCCTCAGGAACGAAGAATCTTAGGATCTCGAGGAGCCAGGGGGAAAACGACGTGACACCGTTCAAAAATACCTAACTGCTGGTTCAATTCAATAAGAAGTAGCAGGGAAGATCTTGGTGGCTTCCAACAAACTGGAAAGTACGCCCACAACATGCAACAGTTGCCCACGTTAGCTCATGTTAGCAGCTAGGTGAAGCACCGCCATGCAAGTACAGCATCACTCAACAGCTAGCGTGACTGTAAAGACTTGTTTAATTACTCAGTCTGGTTGAGCATACAGATGTGAGTGCAACACCATGAATGCTCTGAAATAAAGACTTGTGTGACCTTTCCAATAAAAGTGTGCTCATATTCTAATTTATATTCAGCGTGGTCGCGGAGCAGGTATGAATACTCCCATGTCTAGAGATCCAGATCATTGGAGGCAAAGTGAGCTCTTCAAGAAGCTGTTATTTCGGGGGAAAAGGTTTTATTTTTAGCCTTAGATTTATGAACCGGCACTTGCTAGTGTGGATGTTCTCGTCTGCCCTTTTTGGCCTGTTGAGTCATGTATAGAAGAAGCACTTCTCACCCATGGTTTTTCCACCCGTCCTGTCTGTGTGTGTGTGTGTGTGTGTGTGTGTGAGAGTGAGTGACCTTGGCATTGAACCAGCCGACTGCAGGCAGTGAGCTGCCAGTGTGGACGGTCATCTATGTCTGGCACGGAGATTGCAGGTTGTCAACAGGTATTTTCAGAATAGCTGCTATTAAGTACCAGCTTTCAGAATATTTTCACAAAGCTTTACACTCAGGGCAACATGGTGACACTCTGGGGAGGCATGACAAAATGAAGAAAATAGCTTTCTTTATTTCCTGCCGAAATTAGACGGAATGCTATGAAAAAGACCAGCTGGCGATATTGAAAGGTGCCAGCATCATGATTTTCACACTGTCAGAAAATAACCCCTGTGCCCACATTATGCCATCTGTCAGGTGGTCATATGTGATTCCACTCCCAGACACCAGATCATATCTGAACACAGTCCTAAGGGTGCCCCGACAACCTTTTTTGGATTCTCATCCACGCATCCTATATGAGTCGTTATTTCCCATGATTTGATGCTAGGACTTTGTAATTGGATCTTCAAAAGGAAAAACACCCAGTGCAAGGGTGCGCGCCTTTGGTGATTGAGTATCTATCAGCCATTGTTTATTCCTGTTGATGCTTTACCCCGACGGAAAAATAAATGAGAAGTTTATTTGGCTTGGGTAATGACTCCCTGCCGGCTGCCTCTTGTCCACCCCGAAGGCTCTCCGGGTGTCATATAATCAGTACACCCAAGTCCTTAAATGCGTGCCAGTTCTGACAAACAACAAAGCTGGCGTGAAGATAATTGCGTTTGTGGTCCCCGCGCATCCCCTTCCTCGCTGGCGCAAGAGGCAGCCGCTGCCTCGCCTCGTTTGAGAGGTGCTGTTTTTCATCCCTCGCGATGACAGCCACACTCTTGTCATTCCTGCCGCGTGCTTTGCGACGGCCGCCTCGCTCTACTCGAGACTGTTCTTTTTTTTCTTCTTCACACCCCCTCTTCCCCAGCAATGTTTTTGGCAATTGCTTTTTTTTTTTTTGACTCGATTAATTCAGTGACACGAATGAATACAGCCCAGCAAAGTAAACAGTGCGGCCCTTGAGTTCTGTCCAATCTGAGTCAGTACTTGTCCGTTTCCCAACAGGCACCTAGGAGCTTCTGCCAACACCACTATTGCCGCTCTTGATGATGATGATCATGAGGGTGATGGTGAGGATGAGGATGATGATAGCCTCTACTATTAGTGTAGACTGTGCCTCAAGAGGCCTGAAGCGGTCGGCTGTTTATCCCTTGTCATGACACCTGACTGTATAAATGGGGCCTGTCTGTTTGTTTTATCGTCAACAGCGCCAGGCCTTGCCTCCCAGGCAAACAGAGACAGGGTCAGGGAGACTACAGCTAAAGACGTGGCAGTAAGAGCGATGGTGGCTGCCACGGTCACTCCACTTACTCCCATGTGGCTTCTGGCTTTTTTTTATATATATTGCACTGCGTCCTTTAATACGTGGTGACTAAGTCCCTCAGGGTAGAGAAAAGTGAATTGCGTATTCTGTTGTTTCACAGTATCAATTGGCTTTTTTCCGACTTCCTGCTATTTTAGTGGCAGTTCAGTTCTGGTTATGTGAGCCCTTACATTTGTTTAGGCGATGCACCATTACAGCACGTTGTGTTTTCCCTTTCTCGACTGACCTTGCACAGTGGCCGATACGATATATCCGACTTTGCCTCTGTGATCTTATTTGTGGAAATCTTGAGTTGTGGTATGTGGAGGTCGTTGTTTTTTATAAAACATTGATTGTATGGCATCTACAGCATCTGCTGTGTGAACTGCAGCTTTGGATTCCACATCATTTTCCCTCTGGATGTCTCTGCTTTACAATTCTGATAGAAGAGTACAAAACTACAGTGTGTTTTTTATTGGTTTGAAGTGTCAGTCAGAGCTGCAGGCTTTTTGACAGAATTGCCAGCCCCAGCGGAAGGCCCATCTCAAGAGGAGCAACTCTGCCAGGCTTGAAGCCCCCATTCCCCCTTTTCTTCTTTCTCTCCCTCTCTTTCACCTCTCCATTCATCCATCCATCTTTTTTTTCTTCTCCACATTTTGACTTAATCCCCCCTGTGGTGCCTTCGGCCTGTCGCCCACTTCCCTCCGGCCTCATCTTGCTCTGATCAATGCCACCTCCCCCCTGACAATACCAACGGGGGAAATGGAGGCATTAATTACCCACCCCAGAGCTCGTTACCCGGGCTCAGCCCTTTCAGCTTCCTGGCTCTTCACTGACTCTGCAATTGTAATTCAGCTGGGGGCCCAAGACGTGAGGGTAATAACAGAGGGTACCCGTCCAAACGGACGATCGCCCACTGATAGATGATCCGCTGGGCCGGACGTGACGGAACAGTCATGAGGGGGCCGGGAGTGACTCCGAAATGATTGACACACAGCTTTGGCACCGGGATTATGTGTGAGAGAAATAATTTATGGCTTTCTCTTCCGGAGCCGAGTCGAATGCCAGAAATGAGTAATGACCTCTTGGAAGTTCAGCTTCTCTGATCGCAAACAATAGGCCAGGTTGTCACTGCCGTGGAAATGACAGAGTTGATGGCGCTATGAGAATGAGAAGCTAATGGACTAAATCACGGAAATGGCACTTTAATTAAATATCAGCACCCTGCTGTGAACAACATTTTAAAATTACAGACTTCCTCACTGATCAATTTTGTTTCTAGTTGCGGTACAAAGAAAATTAAGGTAAATTCTTTCTTTGGCTAACTGCCGCTATCTTGTCATCCCTTCGTCTCTCTGCCCTTTTGTGTGATGTGTTTTTTTTCTTGACAGTTTGAGTGCCAAAGTCTCAAGTGCCCAGCAGTTGGCCTCCTTTGTGTTATTCAGCCTCTGATGTTCTCATGTAAACATGGTGATGGAGAGAAAAAAAATGTTTATTTGCCGAGTCACTATCTCTCCTCAAGGATTTCCCACCATTCCCTGTTTTCTGCCACAGGCCTTAATCCATTTACCGTCCATCCCTCTTTAGAAACTTTTCCATATACTCCCGTGCTTCATGCTATATCTATATCTCCTCTTGAGTTCCTCTTTCTCTCTACCCACCACCCACCCACTCCTCTCTCCCCCATCTCTCTTTACTCTTTCCATTATGCCCTCCCTCCCCCATCCCACACACCCCCTCTCTCCCTTTCTTCCTCTTCCCTCTCCTTGCCTTCCTTTCTTTGCTCAGGACCGATCGGCTCTCATTACATTGATGGCCCTGATGATTTGGTTGAATGGTGCACTGTCTCCCCAGTGCCTCTCCAAGGCCTTTCTCTGCAGCTTGCTCATGCAGCAGCACTCAGCAGTGACAGAAGCCTTGGCTCTTTTCTCCGTGGGCACAATGATAGGACAGCACCTGCTTCTCAGCCCTGTGACCTCTTGGTATTATCATGCAGGTCTCTGGGAGATTATTGTACTGATGTGTGCTTTACTCCAAGTGTAAATGTTGTAGATGTGAGACTATAGAGCAAATACCAAGATGCAGCGAGGAATAGTCTGGTACCTGTTGTGGGGGAGTGTATGTGTGCAGACAAGTGTGTGTGGGTAATTTGGAGAATTTAATAAGGTGAATGTGACTTCTCACTTAACCTTTTCACATGTCTCACTCTGAACATATCTAATTTGTATCTCAGGCATAAGACTTCCCTTTTGGTTGCAGTCTGTTGTGTGAGCGCCAGCACTGCACGCTACCTGAACCGCAACCGCCTTCCATTATTCATCCCTAACGGCGCATGTTTCACACATTCAGAATTACCTGCACTGCAGCTGACTCTGGTGCGCCTCCACTCCAAGCGACTCTCCCTACCACCGCTGCACTTCTTGCTGAAATGCAAATGGTGCAGGCTCAGTCTGTGTCCCATTTCTTCCCTCACCCCTGATGCACTCCCATCTGGCTGTACATTCATGTGAAATGTACTGTTCTTCCACTACAGCACTTAATATTGTGACTTTTTACCCATCCTCCTTTCCATTGCAACTGTATTTATATCACATCATAGCTTCACGTCCACACACATCCACCTCTCCCTTTTTAGCTCCCTGTGTCATTTTTAGAGAGTACTCCACTGATTCAGCATTGCACTGAAATAACATTGTCAGACTCCTGATGGATCAGAACTGATGCAGCAGTGCCTGATATATTGTCCTTTTTACTTCATGCACCCTTGTTCCTTGTAAAAAGCTGGTGCCTACATTGCCCACGATGCAACACCTACCCAAGACTGGTCTACTTTCCACGTCCACAACCCCAGATTCATTTTTTTTACATTTCAGACAAATAGTCTTCTAGTCTGACTCAGATGACATCACTTGAGGCAAATTACAACTTTTTTCACATATGTATGGGTGCTCCCTGTAAACTTGGTGTGTAAACTCAGTGGAATTCTCCCTAAGGATTGTAAAAATAATTTCATGCCGCAGTGTCAGTGACAGAATCATTCTGTACTAGCTTCTGCCAACTCTTCATTGAGGCTATATGATGCAGTTAAATATTCAAACCCCAAGACTCCATGCGGTTATGGCTGCACTTTTAAATCAAATGGAAATATTCACAATATCTTGTGCATCATTATATCCACATTTCCCCAAATTTCACAGGCATATATCAAAACTTTGGGATGCAGCTGGAACTGGAAATCCTGTGTTGCTCAGCTGCACAGCATGAATTTCTAATGACCGTCCCCCTGGTGGGTCAGTGGGGTTTTAGATGTTAGGGGGGAAAAACACTGCATGCTTTAACACTAAACTGGATGTCATCTGCTATTCTGTCCATTCAAATCACAAAAAGCTCAACGCTCTTGATATTATTGGTATCTGTGCAAAAAGATAGTAGTTCTGGTTTATTCTGCTCGTGTTCCAGACAGACCCTACTGAATCATATACTCCACTCTAACACAAGTTGTATACAATTTTGGCTGTGCTGCTAAAGGCAGTAAAGAATAGTCTTTCTTGGTAACATTGAATTATCTGCAGCCCTCGCTGTTAAGAGTTTCCATTGGAAGTCCTTTCTGCTAAAGAAACAGCCTCAGTGAAAATCCAATATGTACAAGGAGTAAAGTGGTCCATTGTTCAGTTCAATAGGTGAACTGCCCAGAGAGTCAACTGCTTTCCAAAGCCAAAATCACTCCAGTTCACTAGATACCCAGAATGAAAGAGCAGTGAGCATCAGTTGGATGTGACGTCACAGCTTGTCCTCCCCTCTACTCTCCTTTTCCACTGTGTAATATAAAGGATACAGGAAGGCAGAGCTGCCACAGTGTGGAAAAAGTTATGATTTTCACAAGTATGTTGTTGCAATGTTAAATCTCTCTTCATAACCAGAGGACTGTCATGAAATCAAGAGTCTTATCGCAAGACTTTATCTGCAATTGTGAAGAGTTTGGAGGCAATGCTTTTCTGAAAGTTAGGGCCGACAAACAAGATGCGAGCGCAAACTCTCGTAAGAAATCATCCAGAATCCTGAATGGCTCTTCGGATAGAAAAGCCTCCCTGAAACAAAAGCTGCAGATAAGACAAAGTCTCCTCTTACTAATGCCACGCTACATAGTGTGTTTTAAGCCCTAAAATAAAAAGGCTCGATTCACTCGATTCAACAGTGCAGTTGCTCATTTCGGCAGTATAACTGTGGCAACGCCGGCCCGTTCTGTGTGGTTATTTAAAGAAGACACAGCTGCATGTTATAAAATTAACAGCAGGTAAGTCTGATTCAGGTGGGTCAGTGAGTAAAAGCACAGAGAATATACTGATAATGTAATAAAACCTACCTATAATTAATTTTATGAGCTGCAGCTGTGTTTCCATGACACATGACAGCTCTGTAGAAAAAGCGTTTCTTCAAAAGCAAATGTAAACACACTTTAATCTTGAGTTTTACTATTTACTCCACCAGTCTCTGACGAGATACTGTTTGTGTCGATCAGAGGTAACATCCACAGAGCTCTTTGTAATGTGCCGTGCCAGACCAAGGTGACTTTGAAATAGGTATTGGGGCAAAGCCCATTACACACTGATAGCGTACAGTGATATGTACTGTAACAGCGGTCGCTAACCATATGCCATAGAGAGCCAAAAGTCTGCAGGTTTTCATTCCAGCAGATCTCCTCAGCAGGTGCCTGTGCTGATGAGCTCTTCCTTCTCTGCCTGATGGAGTGCTAATTAGTGGGCCTGTGGACGTCATTGGCCACACTTGTACTACAGTGCAGTAAGTAGGGAAAACCAACTGATGTAAATCAAAGTGGCAATTAAACTTAACAAACAGAAAGCAAAGTTTTAACAGTTTATTGTTTGTTTACTGGGTCTCTCCTGGAGCTGTCTTGGCATCATTTGTTTGAAATGTTACCAGTAGTGAGCAGCTCCCTTGTGCTCCTGGGCCTCTTCAGTGTGGGACGGTGGTGTCCATCGATGCCACGTTCACACCATTTAACCAACACTCATTTACATTTTTGGCAGCAGCAGCTGAAACAGGCTTTGTTCACAACACTGATATCATCACCTTTTAAGTTAATACAGCAAACATGTTGGTTGTTTACACATCTAACAGATTTATTTGGAGTTGTGTTTCTAGCTACCTGATAAGTCCAATATTTACTTTCCTTTTTGATTTGTACTCCACTAACGCCTGAGGGAAATATCTGACTCTTAATCTGGCTCCTAAATGCCCTACTGGGTTATGCAGCCCCCTGCTAGCTTTGTTTGGAGTTTGGTTCTGGATGGGAGGTGTACAGTGAATGTAGTCAGTACTAATTTCATTAGTACAGTGGCGGAAAACTTTGTCAACGAACTTACAAGACGTGGTGAGCTACAAATAGGTCTTTGATGCTAAAAGCTATGACAAAATGTGTGTTTAGATTTCTTTAAGGAAACTTGATTAAAACGTCTGTTGCCGGCTATCGAACATTTAAAAAAATGCATGATTGCTGCTTCATGTGTGCCGATTCCCAGGATCCCAGACGATGCTGTCCAGGACCAACAGCAAGATAATGACAACAACACAGCAACTTCAATGCTAAAAGGTTCTTTATTGATCTGTGGACACACTTAATAATTTGACCAAAATAAAAACAGAACACACTGAAGCGACCGGACAAATTGGTTGGGACGAATCAACCAATCTGAAGACACACTTGAGAGCCCACCACTCAGCTATGAGTGCTAGCAGTCCTATAGGGGATCAGAGCAGTAGTTTGTGGCGGTGTTTTCAGGATTGTGTTCATAGCTGCAGTAGCCGTCGTCAGTCAACAGTCATTTGTCATCTGTCAATATTAACAGCCAATGACATGCTCATATAAAGAGAAGCCTTTGACAGATGAGAAGGAACTGTATAATACAAAACTGAATTCTGTTATTAATAGGGTTGGGATTAGCTAATGTTGGGCTCACTGAATACAAAGCAAAGTAAAACAAGAGACATTAGCCTGCCTTTGTATTTAACTGTACACTGAGGCACTGCGTCCTTTGAATCCTATATTGGAGCTCCCACCCCGAGCAGAGTCAGCAGGACCACTAGCTAATGGCATTGTGTTCTCCGTAAAATACAACATAGTTTCAACCAAATCAGTGAATAAAGGTATCTGTTGCAAGTTGTGTTACTGTGCTGCAAAAACAACCCAGAGAAGACCAACGTCTGCCCCTGCAATTCCCCGTGTCAACTGTGGAGACCCCTATTGAGCGTCATTGCATGCCCCTGCAGAGACTCTGGATCCAGGTTCGTCTGAAACTTTGACTAACATGTAGTCACTTTCTGTTGACTGACACTGGACTTAAACATTTTAAGTTGTCATTTAAAATATACTAACTTGCTGATGACTAAAATGTGACTACAGCCAGTCATCTCCACAAGCTGTTGGGAAACTATGGAGCTGGGTCATATTTTTTGGCACAGTTGTCACCACAGGCGGCCCTTTTCACATCACACGGTGTCCGTTACGGATGTGAAAATACTGATCACAGCAACTTAAATCCACCTGAAACATGTTTAAAATCATCACGCACTGGATGCTTTCATGACAGGAAAAGGACATGTGTAACCAATAACACAATTAATGGCTTGGGATGGCATGGGAGAGAGCTGCCACGCACAATAGCAGAACCCTGCAACTGGAATGGCATGCAGCCGTCATGGATCTTATTAGCCTGTATGTGACAATTTAAAATGGTCCACTCCGAGACAAAACTGAAGGCATTTTTCAGGGCAGCTGTTTTGACGTGTCGCACACACCACGCCGACTCACCGCCCAGTGGCTTACTGGGACACCTCGGTGGAAGAATGCCGTCATTAATGTGATTAGTTTCACCTGTGCGTCTCTCCCGCTACGACGAGTCAAAGCATCTGCCGATGGAAGGAATAGAGCGCGTCTGCGATGCCCTTTGATCTCTTGGTTTATTCATTTGTTCTCCTGCTGCATTTTTCTTATTTCTGCCGATAAGTGGCCAAACCTAGACACGGCCGAAAGAAAAAAAACTCTCCCGCTATCTGTAACATCAAAGGTAAACATCAGATCCGGGAGTCGGCCCCTCTGAATCAGGTTACCTCTGTCTAGACGCACCATTGTATACTGACATGTAACTATTATACAGGTGGAAACCCATCATAGGAGACGCAGAGATACCAATTATTTCAGCAACGGTGGCCTCAATAGACTGCAGTGCAGCAAAGATTTTGAGTACGGGGCACGCTCTGATGTTTCTTGAAAGCAGAAACTCCGATTCTGGCAACATTTCATGGCAAAATAACTTTAAACTCTGCTTATTGTATTAGTATTAAATTTGATCCAAGAGTATCTAATTGTGTGGGTTTTTTTCCTTTAGAGGTTAGTCTTTACCAGATGTTAAAATTCTGTGTCTGTGCAGTGTTTCCTCCATGTCCCATCTGTTTCTTCCGAGCCAGCTCGACTATTTTTCTCCCTTTTTTCTCTTGTTAAAACATATCAGAGTAAGCCTAGTCTTTGCTTCGCCTTTGCCTGTAATCCCTACAGTGCTTGTTACTACAATACCCTTCATCTAACTATTCAGTAGTGAGTTTTCTTATTGCTTTGGGAGGGTCTTCCAGGACTGATGCTTGTTGTGGATATTTACTGCTGCGTTTCGCTGCTGCCGCCGCCGCCACTGCTGCTGCTCATTGTTGTTCCTCAACACAACCTTGTAAAACTGTTCAGGTGTATTTATACAGTGTCTCCTCCACAGTAAACTGCGGTGCCGCTGTCCCAGAACATAAAACATTAAAGTGTTTTTCTCACCTCTGAGTGCGGCACCGCTTCCTTTGTTGTATACTTTTTCCTTTCATAAATATATTTTTTTCAGGACTGTACCCATTATCTATTGTCAAAACACATATAAACACTTTTATGCTCTTTCTTTATCTTAACCTTTTGCTTGTTATTGCACCCTCTTATTCTTGTAAATAAATGTAAGCTCTGTGCGGAGCTAAGAAGGGGAAAACTGGGAGAAAATAAACCCTTGAAGAGGCCAAGAGCTCACTCCACATCATTGTCTGTCCCTCCTCTCAATCTGCAAACAATATCGCAAAAATTTGTTTGTTTGTTTGTTTCGCTTCTCACCTGAGTCTTGATCAGCCCCCTCTCCGCCTGTGATCCGGCGGCCTAGCCCCGGCGTAGGCTTTCATCTTGCCTAATTGGTTCTGATGGCCTCTGTGGGGAATTTCTGGAGTGAGATGCTATGGCACTCGCCAGGCACTGACAACGAGGGGTTAAAACGCACTGCGTGGGATTAATGAAGGGTTAAAGCAGCAGATGACAGGAGAGGGCAGGAGGTCTGACCGGCGTGTGAAGCTGTATAACCCGACTGTTCCTCCTCTTCCTCTTCCTCTTTTCTTCTGCCTTCTGCCGCCAAGACCCCAGGCACTCGCCAAGGCAGCGGAGAGGAGCTGGTGGCGACTGCGGGGTAGACTGTAGAGCATCATGATGCTTGTTAACATGTGGCATGCATTTTGCTCACTTGTCTTCGCCTGTGGTGGTTTCTCTAATTTGTTTATATCTGGTGGATGTTGCGCAAGTGTGTGCGTGCGCAGGGTAGCATCTGTGCATGCTGCGTGTGTGTGTACGAGTGGACGGCATCAAGGCCTGCCGTTCCCCATTTTCCATGTGGTTTCATCTTGTCCGTCGGGGGACTTGGGTTCCTGATGGTCTTCCACTTGAATACAGTTGGCCTGGTGCCCGTAGCAACCCCTGCGACCTCCTTGTTTCTCTCCCTCCCTCCGTCCTCTGCATTGTCTCGCCACACCTGAGGTCTCCAGGCACAGACTGCCTCTGCCAGGTGTGTCCCTAATACCAACTGAGTCACACATGCACACACCAATGCATACGGATGTGTGTGTACCATCCAGCGCAAAGATAGGCAGGGAGTGGATGATTCTCATCCCATGCATGTACTTCATATTGTTTTCTATCCTTTATTGAATATTTGAACAAGCAGAACATCCTTGAAGTGTCCCGTCACTGCACTTTCTATTCCCTCTCCTCTTCCTCAGAAGACTGTGATCACATTGGTGACATAGCTCTTCTATCTCTAAACCAAATATCACTGTCTCCAGATCTGAGACACACAGGCTTTGTGCCGGTGAAGGTTACGTAGGTGTATGCGTTTTTTTGAAAATGTCAAAATTCTGTTTGTTTTTCATTTTTACGCAATTTCCGTGCTCGTGCTTAGATATTCATATCAGGGTACGGCAGCAGGGGCTTGCATAGAAAAATATCAGTCTGCCTTCTTGCCTGTCCGTCTGTCACTCTGCCCATCTGTACATCTGTGTGATTGTCCAGCATGCCTGTCAGACTGTCTGCTTTGCCATTTTTCCCCCTTCTCTGTTATTCTCCTGGTTGACTCTTGCGTGTCTGAAGCAATCACTCTGCTCTTCAGGCTTATGCTGTTTATCTCCACCCGCGCCTGAATTTGTCTCATGGCTCGTGTGTGTGCTTACATGTGCTTGTGCCGGTCCATTCACATGTGGGCTTAGGGTATGTGTGTCTGCATGTTTGCGCGTCAATCTCTGTGTTTGTATGAGGCTGCAGCGTGCCCACCTGTCAGTCAAACGTCTCTCGGCAGGGTATTAGCTATCTGTTAAGGCAAGGTCATGGTGACTCAGACGCGCAGAAGCAGGTAGAGCTACCAGTGAGCCTTCAAAACAGCAGTGCAGTGCTCTTCATTCCTCTCTCTGATAGAGGAAACCTGAAAGCAAATATCCTGTTTGTTACAACTTTGATCTTATTTTTGTCATTCCAAATGGCAATAAGATAATATAATAGGATTGTATTTGCTATGTTCATATCTAAAATCTGCTCTGACGTCAGATTGGGCAAATAACATAATCAGGCAGGCTATCCATCCATTTTCTGTAACTGCTTTATCCCATTTGGGTTCGTGGGGTGCTGGACCCTATCCCAGCAGTCATTGGGCAGGAGGCAGGGTACACCCAGGACAGGTTACCAGTCTGTCGTTGGACTAACACATAGAGACAGACAAACTCATTCACACTCACTCCTATGGTCAATTTAGAGTTCCCAATTCACCTATAATGCATGTTTTTAGGTGGTGAGAGCTGGAGCACCTGGAGGGAACCCAGGAGAACACACAAACTCAACACAGAAAGGACCTGGTTGGGAACCAAACCGGGGACCTTCTTGCTATGAGGCGAGGTGCTAACTACCAAGCTACCTTGAAGCTACAGCCAGAGGGTGGTTAGCTTAGGTTAGCTTAGCGAGGTGAGTGAGAGTACAACAAAAAATGTTGAGGTATTCCTTTCAGTGCTGGCCAAGCGGGGCAAAGCTGCTTCAAGGTAAAGCAATGCTGACACAAATATCACATGATTTACACTCAAGCAAAAACACATTTCAGTCTATAATCAGACAAACACCCCCCAAATGCAGAAATACACTAACAGATGGTGGGTGTGCTGCATACACACACAGACAAATTTGGCTACCTAAGCAGATGTGTACACAAACACAAACACACACACACACAGAAGGAACAGAAAAGAGTCTCAAGAAGAGCCGTCGTCAGAAATGGCTTCAAAATGCGGGCATGGGCACACAGAAACTGGCAACCAAACAGATGCGCGCAAACACGCGCAATCAGTGCAAGAGGGGAGCGAGTCACCAACGTGAGCGTGCGGCATCGTAGAGAACTGAGGGTCCTGTGTGTGCAGAACTTGGATCTCGACCACATGAAGCACAGAGCAGTGGGGGAGAGAGACGGAGGTGGAGAGTGAGGGAAAGAGGGGGAGCAGATGGGTCAGCCATCTGGTGGATGGAGGAAAAGCGAGGGAGATGAAAAGAAGAGGGAGGGTGCGCTGGAGAGAGAGAGAGTCGGAGGGATGTGCGATGGGGAGGGGGTTCATGGGAAACGTGTATATAGTGTATAGTAAAAGTGTCAAATAAAACACTTATTTTTATTGATTCTTATTAACATTAGACAAATTTTGTCTAATTTCTCTTTGTGGTCAGTCAGATTCCACCAAATTCTAATAAAGAGCATGATCACCTTAGACAGAAGAGCTGAACCTTTACGTGGTTTGGATTATACGTATCATTTCTTCTTGCCGTGGCACTGTTTTTGTGCGCTGCATGATCTGTTGTAGTTATTTTTTTCACCTGCTGGGTTATTTGTTACTTTGCCTTGCTGTTATGCATTTCATTACATCTATTCTGTTTCAGCTGTATATGGTCTAGCGTTATCTTGTGTCCTGTCAAGCGTGTCTCTGCCGGTCTGCTCTTATTCTTTGTTTCAAGAAGCCACAGTCCAATCAACTGCTCCTGTCCAATCAGTGGCACCTGACAAAGCCATCGATTGCTCCAGCTCCATGTTCCTCTCAGCCGGGTACACTGCAGCAGCACTGTCTCCTCAGACCGACATTACATTTTTGATATTTTCTCTTCCGACTTTATGTTTCTTCCTTCTGATCCAGGTTTGTCATATAATTAAATTATCCAGAACTTATCATTTCTGAATAGATGCAGACATTGAAGAAGGTTTTGTTTTGTTTGGTTTCTCATTCTTTGATAAGGGGCAGTCCACTCTCTTTGCTGATGCACAGTGATGTAATTTAGATACCAAGTGAAGCAGCTGTACTGAGTCAAATCAAATTACTAATTTTTTTACTTTTTTGTTTTTAGTTATTACTTGTCCTTGATGTTTTCTGTACAGTGTGTTTACTAAAACCATTATACAAGCCAAGACTATGTCAAAACCAGAAGTTGGTTGTGCTGTGCACTGTTAAAGCCAAGATATGTGAAAAATGTCTTTTGAAATCATTTAGACCCATTTACTGTCAGACTATGCACCTGTTTAACAATGTATTCCCCCAAAATACAAATTATTTGTAATCTCACATCATAATCCAATCAAGAAATCTTCAACTTTTAGTGGACCTTCAAAGCTTCATTTTCAGCTAGCCAGTTGCTACATCACAATACAGAAGATACACATTCTTGAAATTCTAGTCCTCAGTCCTCCTCCAATATTAAGGTGAAAGACTGGATAAGTTGCAGACAAATGGCATGTGTTGAGTAAGGACCAGAAAAATGAACTAGTTGTTGCAATAATAAAATCTGAGCAGTTCCAACAAATTGCCACTCGAAAAGCAATTCTCCACCATAGTTAGAATGAACTTACTCCTTGACTTGGTCATTAATGGGCCTCATCAGATCATTTTGAGTAGATCTTTCAGAAGTTGGAGCTATATTTCAGAAATAATCTCATATGATGTAATCAGGATCAGTTTTTATTCACAAACACAGACAATAAAAAACATTGTGACATGTTAGCAAATGTCATCATCCAGACAATGAAACGTGTAAACAGTTAATCTGATGCATTTCCAACTTCTGCTTGCTGTGTAAAGAACCTTGATCCAATGTTTTTCATATCTGGATACTTCTTCTCATTAGTTTTTGCCATGTGAAGCATAGCCTTAACAGGAGGGCGGTTCGGCAGCAATGGAATGACCCGAGGCAACTGGCATGCTGTCAATCAGCCTCATCATCAAGAGAAAGAAACAGTAATCTGAATCAATTAGAATCAACGCTATCATTCAGGAGAGGACACTCAATGTCTTTAAAATCTGGGTACTTCCTCTTGACATTGTAAAAAACACTTTGTTGTCCATGAAGGAAACCCAATGTGTTTCAAAACAGGGTATCTCTTCTAATTGGTGTTCTCCATGTCTGTTACAGGTGAAGGGGCTAGAGACAGGGGAACCTTCTCAGCAAGAGAGAACGCTGACTAGTAGCACTCTCATGGTTGAGGTGGTAAATCGGCTGCTTCCTTAAAGCTACACACTACCAGAAGGTCAGTTATGAGACAAACTAGTTAATTGATATTATAAATGTTAATTAAATAATGTTGAGTACTGAACCACAATAATGCATCCAAATGTTGCAACGTACCACACCTATATTGTACCTTATATGCAATGGCATTCACTGAAGGAGTCTCTTTGCATCAACCAACTTAAAGCTTAAATTGGTTGCTGTAGCCTGCATGATGACTAAGGAATGATCTGGAAAGACAATATCTTAAGCACAGAGTTATAGTAAAAGCTTTTAAGAACTAATATTTAGCTAGATGTAAGCAACCCAGAGAACTCAGAGAGACAGTTGTTAGCTGGATGCAGGTGTTTTAAGCGGACACAACATAACTGCCTATTTTTACTCTGACGAAGACACGATATATGTGAAACCTTTAGTTGCAGCATCATCTTAAAAGCTTTTACTTTAATTGCATTCTACAGGTCAAGATTTTATGTTTGTAGTTATTTGGAAGACTTACCAAGCAGCACTACAGTGCATTTTGTTTGGGTGACGACCATTTATCTAAGAAAATGCTTTTACATTATTGTTAACATAAGGCATGCATATGCATAGATTATTAGAATAAAATGACGTGTTCCATTAAACCTAATAAAACAAAACACAAACGCACAGAAAGATTATGTACATTCAAAACATTATTATGAAATTCAGTGTGGAAGACATTGTTCCATTCAGATCAAAAAGCCTGTCCAATGTTACACAGTGAAAAACAAATAAAAAGAAAACCCTGCTGCCTACTGTATGTATGTACATTTCAATTACTGTTCCCTTATAGACCGTACTCGCCATTAGCTATCATAACAGAGTGAGAGCTTATGCTGTAAATTCCTTCCATGTAATGTGGAGATGGTGGAAAACCTTTAACACGAGCTGAGCGTGTTTGTGTAAATGGAGTAGGAGTGTGTTTTGTCTGTGTGGGCCGCGGGGTCGGTCAGCCGAGGCTCACGAGCCAGTTCACAGTGCAGTGGAGTTACTGTGGCAAACTGTTGAATACACCTAAGTCTCATGCACACACGCACACACACACACACACCTTCCCACATATAACACTTTCTTTCAAATATGAATTCACAATGATACAGTGGATATAAAAATTCTACATACCCTTATGAAAATGCTAGTTTCTTAATATTTAATGCAATCTTATCTTGGGATCTTAGATATACAGAAAAAAGCAATTATGTAATCATTAGGAAAATTATGAATTAAAAAAAAAGGCAAGGCCCTGATTTCATAAGTCCACACATCTCACCAAACTAGTACCTTGTGGAAGAAGGTTTTGCATTTATTACAGCAGCAAGTCTTTCTTTTTCTTTCCTTTAAATTACAAGGGGATCTGCTGTGTCATGTTCTATTTTGATCATAGTATATCCCGATATTTGGAGTTCTTCATTATCTGTACTGTCTTCACCAGAGCCCCTGACCCAGCTCAAGAGAAGCAGCCCTAGTGTGTGATGCAGTACAGATACAGATACAGTATTTATACAGTATTTTCTGTCTTTACATTTCAAAACCCTGCAGTTAGATAAGGGTGTGTAGACTTTTCATGTATATCTTACTCAAATATGTAATATTTCACTCATTATTTTCTCATTGAAAAAGCCATTATATTTCTTTTCTAATTTGTTCAAACCATTGGTCCTGTTAACAACTGTTGGCTATGTAGTCAAAGCCCATTATAGCTTATTTCTCTGAGCCATAGAGCGCCATTGTTGTCCAAAAACTATTAAAAAGACACCAGTGAGCAGCACTGTTGCACTGGGTGACATGTTTCTTCATTACCATGAACACACAGACACTGTAGTTTATTTTGAGCCTATCCCACACACACACTCTCCTGCTGCCAGGAATACTCACTAGAACACCAAATGTGCATTAATACATGGCTGGAAATAGTCCCCAACAAATGCACTATTTACTTCTATTTACAAGACACTGCGGTCACACACAAAACCACACATTATAGTAAGCCAACCACATTATTGCACCATGTACTGTGAGTAAGACTGTGCTGTTTCTTCGTATGAAAGTCACATTCTCACTTTAACACCTCTCTTGGTTAGGAAAGGTTAATGCTGCTTTATGCTAAAGAGTCTGTTAGCAGTATTGTTACTGAAACCAGTTGTGAAACGGTTTAAATATCTAAATTGCTTGTTAGTTCACACACTTATCTGTTGTTGTTGTTTTCAGGTCAGTTTTATTTTAATACAGGCTATTTTTATTATTTAGCTCAGTTTCGTGTCTTCCTAATTCCCAAACCTTCAACCTGTATGTGTGCGCACCAGCGAGGGCTCTTTATCACTGACAATGTATCTGAAATGGCACACAACCCTGTCTGGAAGTGACCAGAAAACCCCACAAATATCAAGCGACTGCAACGTAGGTCCATTAACTTTGTTGATTTACATGTTTTTTTGGGTCTGGATTTAAAAAGAAAATCTTCTCCAATGTTATCCTGATCCTAAACTGCTAGTTGACATGTTAATATAGAATCATTTTTATATCTGACAAAGGTTATATTTCAGTTACGAGTAGGGCTCACTGAACTATTTACGTAAGTAATGTGGACAGATAGATAAGCAGGCACTTAAATACTTGGCCCACGTCCCTCACTTTGTTTTTTTCTTGTGTTGCTATCATTGTCAGCAATGTTCAATATCATCCGGACAGAAATTCAACAGAAGCAAAAAAAAGAGATTATCTTCTTGATTTGAAATCTGTTTTAATTTTCCATTTCACGGTTGGACATCTGATTATATTACTTGGCATCTTTTTAGTGTTTAATGGTACAATGGCAGCCCTAGAACATTTTATTCTTTTAGCATTGTTGTGTATTGGGAAGGATCCTCTGGAGGAGATCATGGCTGTGACAGCCAGACAGAGCCTTGATGAAGGCATCCATGTGGCTGTCAAACCAGCATTTCAGGTACCCACAAAAGTCACTCTGTCCAGTCCTAACTGAATGAAGTCTACTGATGACCAGGTACCAAAAACACATCACCACTTTTACACGTTTTCACTCCCCTGTATCAGATTTATGTTTATTTTGTAAGATTTCAACATTTCATCTACAGGCCACAGGGAACCCCACAGCAAAACTCCAAAAAAAGGTGCTGTGGCAAACTAAAAGGACAAAAACAACAAAGTGATCTGTGATTTGGTGTAGAAACCAAGAGCCTGAGCCCCAGCATCCCACAGGACGAGAAAAAAATGGGAATGTGGAAGAACAGAGAGGCCAGAGCCTGGATGGTGGTGTAATAACACTCAGGTGGACTTTCTGACAGCAACACTCTTTGGATCACTTCCTCAGGAAATGTACTTTTCATGGGAATTACAGCTGAAATTTACATTTTGACTTGTGTAAGATGAAATGGAACTGACCAACAGAAGTGAGAATAATTGCTGCTCCATCTGGCCATCGAGTCCGCCCCATCCACAGAGCCATGGCGACCTGCAGATTGAAGACATCAGAGCAGCCCGGACCTTCTGCTCAGGATCATACACATACTGGATATATTGGCTCAAGCCACCACCGCCTGCCTCACTTTGGCTGGAATGGATTCTAATAATTTGCATAATATTACTAGTATTATTGCACTTGACCTTGTAAATGTGAGAAAGTTCCCATTAACAAGTAATAACATGACAGTTTTTACTGTCAACATCATGATTTGTTAATTCCACTTTAGGTGCATTAAAGCGTTTTGAGATGAAGATGGTTATTCCAGCATTATCACTAATCCAACATAGACATATGGTAAAATGATCATTGACAGGTCCAATACGGGGGAGATTCATATGCAAGCAGCTGATGAAGGGTGTTTCCAGTCACAACTAACACAATATTGGACAGTCAAACAGATCTGCTGCCCCAAATGAAGGAGTTAAAATATCTTTTATACCTTTGTACCAGATCATTGCGGTGAAGAAAAGGGAAGTTGGAAGAGTTGCAGGGCAAAGTTTTCAATTTACAGGTCAGTGTATACTCCAACCTTTACCCGTGGTCACAAGCTTTTGGTGGTGGCTGGAAGAAAGAGATTGTAGATAGAAGAAGCTGAAATAGAGATAGGGTAAAGGGCTCAAACATCTGGAGGAAGCTCAGGGTAAAAGATGCTGCTCCTGCGCACCAAAAGGAACCAGTCGAGGTGGTTCTGGCGTCTGATCAGGATGCTTCCTGAGAGCCTTCCTTTGAGGGTTTTCCAACTGATAAGAAAACCTGAGGTAGACCCAGAACACACTGGAGAGATTATATATCTCATCTGGTTTAGAAACACCTTGGGGTCCCCCAGGAGGACCAGGAAAATGCTGCTGGGGAGAGTGACAGACTACCTTCCTTACTGTGCTGCCACTGAGGCCTGGCCCCAGATCAGCAGCAGGACATGGATGATCAAGCTTTATCTGTAATGGTTGGTGCTTTTTCTCTGGACACATTTACAGATTTGTGATAAATCTCTGCTCACTTTTTGAGTTTCTTGTACACTTTGACGTCTCCGCGCATAGATTTTTAAATAATATTGATACAGTAATACCCTGATACACACACACAGAATCACACAAAGCTTGTGGTTGTTAGTATGATGCAACCAATGGCATGACATTGTATGTTAGAGGTAATGACAGCAGCAGAGCGATAAGGAAGAGTAAAAGAAAATGAAAGTGGGAGATAAGTAAGACAAGTGATGAAGAAAAGATAAGTGGCAGGACTGAGGAGAAAAGCAGGGGAGGCAGATAGTTTGATGAGACAGAGAAAGATAGACAGGACAAGAAGAAAGAGAGAGAAGGAGGCAGAGAGGGTGATGATGTAAAATGGAATACCAGAAAATGTCTGGTAGGGCTGAAAAGATCAAAGAAATCACACATCCAAAAGCCTAGATGTCAGAAAATGGAGACCAATTTATTGTGGTTGGCAGGAAGCCTGGCTTCACCTGTAAATTACACTGTGTCAGCCGGAGCAGTGCCGAAACAATACCGGCCCCTGATGAAAGAGAAAGCGGACATGATTGGAAATGACTTTACATGGAGGAACGACAAAGGTTCCTCTATCACGTTCCACCCTCAGTGGGACGACTTTGTATTCGGCTCACGGAGTCCACTTTCATCACTGTATGAAATACACTAATGCAATAATTATTGTTAATATGATCGCAGGTATGGACAATTTATCATTGTTAGCTGCTCCGCCACTGCCAACTCAATTCTGTCTGTGTGCCGGGTGGGGGAAAAATTAACCAGCATATAATTTGTTCAAACTTTATTTTCTCTCTGCTTGGATGGTTGGTGATTATCATCATTACTGTGATTATCGCTCACTTTGCTCTTGTTGTGTTTGTTGTTCATGGGCACACCGTTTCTTGCGCGCTTGTCCCAAGTGATTGTGCAGATGTATTCTGGCGGCATTTTTTTTTAAAACGCCCCTATATTATAAGTTTTGTATTTACACAGGTGTGTATACCCTTTGTTGTCTTGGTATTCCAGTGCGATCGTGCACCTCCAGGGACACTCTGATGTGGAATCTTTACTTTTGGAACGAAGGCCTAGAAAAGAGGGAAGCGCACAAAAGCCTTCTATCAGGTGGCAGCTTGACATTGAGTCTGTACTTTTTGAAGATGAAAGATGACACACGCGTGCACATATATTCAAATCACCCATTCTCAGAGGCTGGATACATTTCCAGACATTTCACACATTAACAATGCATAGTGAGACAATTCTACAAAATTCAGTTTGAAATTCAGAGGAACTGTTCATTTATTTATTTCGGATGAAAGAGCCTTTCCAAAGGTATGCACACTCTTTGTTTTTCTTTATAATGTATTTATCAGAACCTCCTGCTGTATTCTCACATGGAAGAAGAGATTTTAGAGCTTTTGATGGTGTAAATTTTAGAAAACAAAGAAATGTTTGTCAATGACAAAACAATGGCCATCGCTAAAACCAAATTTTAATCACTGATTATATCTAAGCATCATTCATCTGTTCTCAATATTAGTTGAAAAAGTTGCAAGGTTGTCACTTGAACATTCAGTCGGCTGCTGTCACCCCTAACTGCAAGCAAATAAGCCATTATGCAAAAAGTGACGCATTGCAGTAAAATGGAGTATAAAGGTAACTACAAGCCATCCAGTCTTGTTGGTACACAACAATTAAAGACCAACAACACTGGCTGAAGCACAGACGATTGGCTTGTTCATGGTCAACAGTGGCCCCTCCCGACAGATACAGGCTTTCAAGAATGCGGACGTCACTCAGTGTCAAAATAAGAGACCGAAATAGTTTCTGACATAAGCTTTGGAAGACAAAATTACAACGATGCACCACTTTTGTCCAGCCTCCACATGATAGCTGTTAAGGTGTCAGTGCGCTTCAGCAGAAGTGCTCGTCGGATCACCGAACAGCATCGAAGAAACGCTCCCGCTGACCTCTCTGGTTCGGGAATTAGAAGGGCCGCATCCAAACAATTTTTGGTAACTTTCTGAAGCCGACTTGCGCAGCCACTGTGGGCAGCGCTCGGCCCTGGTGTGCCGTGGTTAAGAAAGGAGGCTCGGGTCTGAACTCCTCTCTCAAGTTGTTTTCATTCTTTACACAACTGTAGCTGTCAGTTTGGATAAATGAGTGCAACAACATGAATGCCTTCGAGAAAAGACCACGAAAGTGTGTGCGCTCTTATCCCCATTTAAAAGATGATTGCGTCTCGCCCTTACTCTGACAGCAGACTTTTTTTTAACCCACCTTTAGGAGTGGTTTTTCGGAACGGCTTCTGCTCTCAAATGTAGTGGAGAGGCACTTGGTACAAAGTACTGGTTTTCAGGCATAACCCAACCTTTAAAGTCGCGAGTAGTAATCAAGCCCTGGCTGCCCTTCAGAATGAGCATTCACAGGATAATGAATCAACAAATTTGGAATCCTCTTGTTGAACTGTTCGAAAACCAGCGCCACCAAAAATCTGACACATACAAAGCTCTAGCAGTGTTAGCGAACCATGGTCATGGCCACAATGAGCCAGTGATCACGGTTTTAGTTGCACTGCATTAAGATTTCATGCTGGTGAGTTAAAATAAAGTCATTTAATAGAGCAGAGGTTTGTGGGTGTCCCGTAAGCCTGGTGTTAATCCTAATCCTAGCTATCCTATAAAATGTTTTTAGAAGTCTGCATTTAATTTCAGATTTTGTGACTGACTGACTTTATTTGAACGTTGGGGAGATCCTCCAGGATATTTTTCCTGCTGAAACCAAAACCCTGAAAAAAAAAAAAAATCTTTCAGTAACAGCATTGAGTTGAGCAGGATTTCAAAGTCAGAAACCCCAGCAGTTGTGGCAGAGTTTTCCTTTCTGCTCACAACAACAGATTATTCTTTGCTTTAATCTCACTTGTATTGCTGCATGCTGTACCTTTAAATAAAGAAGAAATAGGTTAAAGTTGACCATCTTCACTCTTTCAGCTCCACCAGGCCACAAAATTTGCAGCTGCGTCTCCGCAGGCCCAGGCTCGTTTGACAAAGAACCTCTCCCGTTGTTTGGGCAGTGGTCCTGGAGGCCAGGCCTTCTCACCATGGGAGCTGGTTGTGAGCTGGCCAGGAGAGAGGCAACAGAAACCACAGCTGCTGGCGTGACTCCTGCACAGCCAGTGGCCTGGAGCTGCTGGAAGATGCTGAACAGGTGGCACCCGAAGGAGCCCTGCAACAGATAAGTGAAAGCAATGCCAGGGTTTAGCAGATATTTGACAGAAGTGAGAGCATCCAGAAGAGTGTGTTTAATGTTTGAAAATGCTGCTCAAGGTCAGGTTACTGGAATATATGCAACTATCTGCTATAACATCTTATTCATCAAGTGTAGCCTGCTGCGCACTAATGGGGATGTTTTGAATATCGGGCTTTTTTCTTTTCTTTTTTTTTTTAACAATAACCTTGTCAAAACTTGCTGCTTTACAAAGCTGCAAAGTAGTGAGATTATAAGCAAGAGCAGATGAATGGACTCATTCACAACCCCTGGAACTTTCCTTTAGACTGAGCAGGTCCTTGAGTATACATGTACTTTTAGGACAAGGTGCTGGTTTAAATAAAAGTTATCTGTAATCATCTGTTGCTTGTCGCCACCCGAGGTTTAACAATTGAATGAGATTTTAAATGCGAGGAGGGAATATGCTTAGCAACAGGACTCAGGAACACTGCGTACTTGATGTCACCAGTTCGTGCTACTTAACACTCCATTAAAAAAATCATTAACTCAGTGTGTTTTGCTGCAAACCTTGAAACACAGCTTATCTGAAATGATGCAATCATGAGCTGATTCAATGTAAAATTGATCAGAGGCAATAATTAGGAATGAAAAGAAAGAGGAAAAAAAGATGAAGTTAGCCAGCAGGGTCTCCGGTGCATCAGTCCCGCAGCCAATGGCCACCTTTTCTCATTCAATTTCAGTCCAAGCTGCGCACAATAAACTGTTGCCCCGATTGAAGTCGTGAGATTAAGTTTAAAGAGGAATTTTGATGGATTAGATTCATTCCATGCATGATCGATGAAAGAGGGTATTTAACCTGCCATAAAATCAACTTACAAGCCGAGTTAAGAGAGCTCTGTTGCCCTTAAGGTGTTCTAAAATGTTACGCTGTGCTGCAGCGGCTTAAATTAGGGCTGATTTAGCCAGCGGCTGGGGTGTTTTACCTGCTTTTTTGTGCTCTGCTGGAGCCGATGTTCGCATCATCTTCTGCTCGCAGCCGGCTGTTTCACTTCTGTGGGGTTATTTAGCGTTTGAGATCCAGCTGGGTACATGGGCACATTTGCTTTCCAGCGTGCACGCGGCCAATTAATATGCTCACTGACACTGCTAATATTCATCAAGTAATTACTTTGTGATTAATTGAACAAGGAGGTAATTGTTGTCCTGTTTTAACAGAAGCATAATGTTAACATCGCGATTATGTGATTATTTTGGGACTGTCTTTATACTGTCTGATTCAGAAGAGAGTGTGAGACAGGTTATAATGTTCCATAGAACAAACAAGTTACAGCTAATAGGCTACAGTTGCAAGGTCTTATTAAAGTTAATGAATTATGAATCATGGTCTTTTTTTAGTGTCATTATCACATGTGATTTTTTTTGATACGTCGTTATGAAAGAAAGGACATTTGTGCAGTTTGTGGGCGTGAAGCAAAAAAAGAGACTGCATCTGTGCTTCTTGCAGCTCCGACAAAAAAGGGTCATTTAAGTTTTGTCTAAACAGATGTTCGCTATCACACCGAAATGATCCTGAGCAAGCATTCCTAGACTACTTATAAATGTGCTGTGTGCTTGACTTTTATGGCGCCTTCAACTATGGGTCGTGAGGTAGCATAAATTTCATCAGGGTCTTGTTTAATTGACGCGCGGCACATTTTCCTGACTCATCCAGACATGTGAGAATATGATCTTTGGCAAATATAGGTTTAAGTGGTGTGGATGACTGGTGTAGGTAAGGCAGGTTTGCAAATCACATTAAAAATCCAAATATAATATAATATAATTACATTTCAGCACAATAGAAAAGAAGTTCCATCTGGAATCAGCTTCTGCACTGTGCAGATAGGACAGCACAGGTGTGTTTTGATCCCAGGATTACACACGGGTAAGAAGTAGATTATTCATCAGAATAATGCAACAAATAAATTAAAATTAACACAAGTCTGCGCGGAAAACAAACATATTTTTATGTGATTTTGCTCTCACGAGTCCATTATTTTCCATTTAGAGGATGAATGTGCGATTTGAATATTCCTGAGGTGACCCTGAACACTCTGACTGCACTCAGCAATTGTTAGATATCTGTGATTCAGCTGACGGGAGCAAAAATCACCATTTTTTATTTTCTGACGACACAAAGTGTATGATGATGATAGGGTTTGGGTTCAGTAGCATTTTATAAATTCAGAAAAGTTAAAATAGTCCTGCCTCAGAACTACTAAGCTGATAAGCTCATTTGATGTTATGTGATCAGCTGATTGTTTCATTAGAGGAGGCTCGCCACTTTGAAGTCTTACTGAACTGCGAAAACACACAGACCAATACTGATTTTAGCACGGTGCTATAAAACAGGACTTCTGTCACAAACAGAAATAAACAACTGTTGGCCGAATACAGACACCAGCCTGCAAAGAACACAGTAACAGGGAATTAGCCAAGTTCTGTTTTGGCTGTTTGACAGTACGATAGTACCACTACTGATGAAAAGTCTGAAATCGCCTGCCTCAGAAGCTTGATTCGGTGCAGTCAGATGGCTGACAGGACCACTTTTGTGTGAAGGGCTTGCTACAGTTTAATAAAAATAACAGAAATCACTACATTACTCATTAGTTGTTCAAAGAAACTGGAAGTGAAGCATCAAAATCTGTGGAGATTAAAACAGGAGCAGGCTCCTGTGTCAGTGTCATGTGCACCAGAATATCTGTAACACGCTGACATTAAGAGACATGTTGCTTCAGCAAAACTGTTCTAAAAACTTCCAAATAGACAAAGGGTCAGGTCAGTCAGGCTTAGCCGACTGTGGACTGACAGATCTCAGTTTGAACCTGTTGAATTGAGCCTCTGGATAGACTGCAGGGTGACTAAAAGAAAAATGTCTTCTCCAAACAATTTCACCATTTAGAAGGTGCAGAAGGTGTACAGCAGTGTTTTCCCCCGCCGTCAACTAAATGGAAGAATCCTTTAATTATTTTCTTTTGGGGCCAAAACTGTTTTAAATGTTAAGTGTTAAATTTGGCGTCTGAATTATTCTTTATTGGTGTAAATAGATCAATAAATAAATACATAAATCACAAATACTGAAGAAAAGAAGAAAAACATTAATACAACAAAAATTCCAAACATGGGTTTCTTTTTGATAGCTGGACCTATTTTGCATAACCATATTCCTGCTGCACAAATTAATATTTTAATACTAACAATTGAAAAAATGAACAATATCTGAGGCGAAGGGGGTCACTCTGAGAATTATGGATTGTCACCCAACTCTTGGTTCACTCTCGCAGCTCTGATCAGTGCTGTTTCTGGATGCAAGCTCTGATGAACCTTCTTACGCGCACCAAACTGCAGGTCAAGTTAGCGGCTAGCTGCCGAACACAGTGGAGCGCCGTGCAGCTAAAAGAACAGCAGAGCAAACCAGGACGTGTGCCAGATGACCAGACATGACTCCAAATTATCCCTAATAGTGGCCTGTCTCTTTAAGTAGCCAATTACTTGCTAACACCTTGGCCACAACAACTTATTAAGGTGATAATATTTCACTGTTGTGTTTTCAGCTTGTTGTGCTGCCACCAAAAAATTAATTATTCCTAATGCAGATTTCAGCTCTGAAGCTAACAAATGCCTTGCTGACTCTTTCATCTTTTCTTGCTCTTTCTAGTAACTAAAGAGACATTTACAAAGGTAGGAGCCTGCTGGTAAGAGATTACGTTCGTTTTAACTAATAGAGTTTCTATTCATATTCTATGCAGAGAAAAAATATTTCCAGTTATGTGAATGTTCACCTTCATGCAGAAAAAACATGCTTGCCAATTGGACTCAACAAGCCTACTATATGCAAATGTGACCAGCTGGACTGCTAAAAGCCGCTATATCAGACACACTGCAATGCTATTATGTGAATATTTTCCAACGGGCCTGTGTGAAGGACGATGTCCAGATTTAGCGTAGCAGAGCGACTTCTTCACCTACACCTCCTTCTCCCCTTCTTCCTTTCTCGAGCCGCATCTCTCTCGCTGCCGCTGATTGTCAACAGCCGTTCAAAGGCTGATATAATTTGCTCAAAGAATCTTTGCCAGTTGGATGAATGACAGAGGAAAAAAAGGAGGCAGACAGAAAAGCTAAATAACAATGCATCCATATATGGTCATTTGCATTCACACAATCCCTCATGCACCCTCCCTGGCACGAAGCCCTTGTCATATTCATACCTGGACTCTCGCCACCAACAGACACACAAATATACAATCCACTCGGCGCTGTCTGTCCACGGTATTATTTTGAGGGCAGCACTTTAAATGGTAAATGCCACACAAAAAATAGGAATCAAAGGGAAGTGAGGATGGGGTAAGGAAAGGAGAGGAGAGGGAAGGAGATGTGAGCGAGGAGGGGAGAAAAAGAGAAGATGACAGTGCCTGAGGGAACAAACATCACCTCCTGTCTGGCTCCCTGACAGCAAGGAGCAGACAGGTGGAGAGGGGAGGAGGACGAGTGGAGCAGCGTGTGTGTGTGTGTGTGTTTGTGTGTGTGCGTGCAGAGGTGCACATCTTTCCAGCCGAGAGAAGGGCATCTGTCCGTCTCTTCTCGCCTTGGACAATAACATGCGGCAGCTGTCCGTGTCTGTCTGAGTACCGTGCTATTAAACGCTTTACCTGGCCAGTGTCTCACCATAGATCTGCAATACCATCATGCATCTGTCCAGCCGTCTGTTATCCTCATGCTTTCTGTCACTCTGCCTGTCCATCCTCGTGTCCGTCTGTCTATGAATGGAAGATGCATGTTCTTATTGCAGTGAGCACACTTTCTGTCTTTTTTGCCCACCTGCTTGTCTGTCTGATGCACCCATAGCTGCGCTGCCTTCCTGCCACTCTACATACCATCACTGGGTTGCTGTCTGTGCTGTGCATATGCCAGCACGATCTGTCTCTCTGTTCCCTGTGGATCTCATATACTGATAGATGACTGGAAGATATACAGGGATCAAAGCTCCATCGTTGCTGCAGGGAGTGCCCCCTCCTCCCCACTTCCCAGCACATGACAGTGGCCTTCAAAACACGCACACATGCTGTCAGCCTGCACACATATACACAACACATAAACACTCGCTGGTATGCACAAAAATAAAGTGTCTGGAAGGAATCATGGGATTGAGAGGGCAGTGGATAAATCAAGTGTGCATGTGTGTGTGAACATGAATGTATATATGAAGCTCTGTTTGATTTTCATGGTTGTTTCAGCTCCCTGCAGGGTTAAAGAGTAGCTCAGCATCAAACTATGGGCAGAATGACACAGAAAACAAGACATTTGAGATTTTAACTTCATGCCAGCTTTCTCTGACAGCTTCTCTGAGTTAAAACAACTCACTAAATAATTATCTGTGATACTATCATTTAAATAGACATTGATAATTATAAACAAAAATGATTTATCCCACTTCCAATTCAAGGCAGCTTTTTAATGTATTTGTAGGTCTTTGTTGTGGTAATTCACAAGTTGGTCTGTAGATCCAGAGTAGATCCAGGTTTCCAGTCCTCTTTTTTAAGAGGCAAGGTGGAAATCTAAATAATTGTTGAAATAAAGCATTATCATTTTAAAACGATACATTTAAAGTCTGATTTTAATGTTTCAACAGTGACACCTGCAGGCCGGGCAAGAGGGGAGGGACCAGTCTCCAGCTCCTGCTATCCTCCTTAGGGCGGGATCTGCTATATTAATACAATTTAGTTCAGTCTATTCTGCTATTGGTCAAAACTTCTAAAACGAGTTTAACCAGTGAACATACTCCAATCAACAAACAGAATGTCATATTGACATCACGTTGATCCAATGAGCTCGATCCTTAATTCTCTACCACTGTAATGTAACTGAGTGACAAAATACCCATAAAGAAATTGATACTTTAGCAAATTTGAAAATAATTTATAATGTTCAATTGTAAAACTACTTTTAAACGCATAGCTATGAAATTATGTATCATTAAGAGTCAATGAGTCAAATTTTCCTTTTTTTACATTTATATTCCTGTTTTTTATGGAGCAACGGCTAGCTACGTGTGTTAGCAAACGCAACAGTTAGCTTGTTTTAGCCACACTGTTAGCTACATAGAGAATGGACTTGGATTCGCGGGCGCGACAGCAGTAGAGCTCCTGCGGGAAGTGGGTGGAGGTTTCCGGCACAGGTGGAGCTGTCCGGGCTGGGCTCGCCGACGGAGGAGGCAAGGTGGTGCAGAAGCTTCAGAACCTACAGCTGGTTATGGAGGAAGTCAACAGTGCAGCTGAGGGTGAGTAGCTCAAGTAAACAAAAACACTTTCAACAGTTTGTGTTTTCTTTTAGCCAAACAAAGAGTCTGTTTACTATGATCCCTCATTTGCAAGTTTATGAGCTAATTACACCTAGCTAAATCTTCTGCAGTATAACAACAGCTGTGCAGCAATTTTTACCATTTGACTGTGTCATGTTGTTATATTCGTTTTGGTGACAGTTCTGTTCACCCTATAAACAATTTAACTTAATAACTGTCTTCAGTGCAGTTTTATCGATGTTGTATTAAACTGTATTAGCTCATAAACTGGCAACTTAATGCATCTTATTGTAATCAGTGCTCTGGTTAATAGTAAAATCTACATTATAGACCTGTATATCTACACTACTGTTGAATACTACATATTCTGCATCAGACCTGTTTGATAAAAATCTGGAAATAACGAAATAAAGATTTTGTTGTTTTAAGGAGATCCTTTGAGTCATTGTTTGCTGATTCATATTGCTCTGATCATAAGAAAGAAGAGCTAAGTACCCTAGTGTAAAATAAGATGACTCCTGTCCCTGTTATATTCTTCCTGACTTAGTGAATCCCCAGCTTCCACTTGGCACAAAGGTTGTTGTGATTTTTTACTTTTCATCTTTATAGCTATTGGGATCACCCAAATCATTTGGATTCATCTTTTAGGGCACATGAGCTTCTGTAGTACATTTCATGGCGATCTATCCAATTATTGTCAGCGTCAGGGGATCAGCAAAGTCGATGCATCCTCTGGGGATCATGATCGCGTGTACCAAATTTCATTCCAGTTCATCCAATAGTTGTGGGGAATGTTTTTGCGGTCCCAGTGGACCACCATCACCGTCCCCAGGGTCACACTCCAAGTGTGGCTTTTAAAAACTGTTTCAGTGAGGTCTGTGGATTATATAGAGCATGTCATACCTAAGCTCTGTTATTATTATACATGTATCAGTTTTTAAAATGTGATTTTTTTTATGGCTGTTTGCATCACACACTAAATTCCATCCGTGTCTATTCTGTTGGCCTGGTGGTGGATATTACAGACATGGGTGTCTCACAAGCTGGGCAATAAAGCTGATGGCTAGCTACTACAAGAGGTCAGGGAATAAAAGTATTTTTTTCTAGTTTGAATGAATTGACCCTTTTTAACCCGAATAACATGGTTTACTGAGATCTATCATAAACAGTAGAGCAAAGAACGAATTGGCCAGACACAAGTTGAATTTTCACCACAATAAACCCTCCAGCTTGTTGTGGCACAAGTTGTCTCTTTACACAGTGCCTAAAAGCCCAAAAGCGTATTTTCCGGTACTGTGTACAGTACATCCAGCCGGGCTGTGCTGCCCGGCCAACTGACTTTGCCTGCCAAACACATGTATGGCAAAACTGAGTCTCCAGGCTGCAACAAAGTGTGGCACATCCAGGCAGACGTGCTCCCTGGCCCGAGGAAGAAGGGGGTGGGGGGGAAAGAATTCAAAGCCTGCACAAAGTACAACACACACACACGTATACACACACACACACACAGATGTATACATTCAATTTAATAATGTACACACCGGTGCTATCGTTCAATAATAAAGAGAGCAAAACAGGCAAGTTCTTTTTCCTCTCTTCCTCCCTCTCTCTTTTTCTCACCCGCCACACACACACACATGCGTGCACACACACACACACACACACACACACACACAGACTCTCTCCCTGGTGGATAAATCAGTCCTTTCATGCTCTGTCGTCTGCCTGGCCCTGTTCTACTCTCTTTCTATAATAGAGAAAGAGCAGTCCCTCTATTTTACTATTCCAATGGTCACACATACCCCCACCCCTCCACCCCCCCCACCCCTGCTCTTCAAAGGGCTTCTGGTGGAGTCAATCTACAAGTACACTGTAGACCGAAGATAGGGGACTTACAGCATGTGTAATGACTAAGGAAGATAGATCAGCTTAATGAAATGTGTGCGTGTGTGTACGCGTGTGTGCGCGTGATCGCATGTGTGTGGGTATGCGTGTGAAGATGGTGAGGTATAATTTGCTCTTAAGTGATAAGGATGGAGGTAATAGCTTTTTGAAATAGGGCCGCGACGATGATGAAGATGGTCTGATTAACATGAATATAATAACGTTATCCTCACCCGGTAATCAGGTGATGGCTTAGTGTTGATAATGATGGCGTTAATGATGATGACGGTGCCCCTGTTGAAAAAGATCTGTAATGACTCAAAAGGGACAAGATTTCCATGTAGTAATGAGGCTACAGTGAGACCCTGTTTTTGTCCATGGAGCAATGTATGTACACTTTTTAAAATCATACTTTCTTTGAGTAGCTCCACCCACTTGCTTATTTGTCATTTTGTATGTGTGTCATTGTGTATGCACGATACAAAGAAACCTTTAAAATCACTGCTCCGTGTATGGTCCAGAAGCCCACAGGGGATAACAGACAGCTGATAACAGGTTATTACACGTTAAACTTCCAGCTACTATAGAGCTCAGTGTCATTTATGATATAATGTGCTGATATCCAACAGGTCAAGAGCACTCTTAATTATAAGGGATGGTTTTCAGGCTTTCTGGCACCCACCTGCAAGCCGCCCTCTATAAATTGTTAATTACTTTAAAGTCATTGCTTAATTAATGGTTAATAAGTAATTTACTACGCTTTACACGCCATTAACAAGTTTTAAGTTACTCAATTATGAAATACCAAACAATTGAGTCGCTAAGAGGTCAGATGATGATAACTGCTAATGACTAGTAAATACTGTATATTAATGTTAATAAAGTGTATAACAATCTAATTAGCGATTGATAATAACAATATAGATAACACAGATGTGTAACATATGTTTAATAATCCACGCAACCCAAAACTTAATAATGTTACTTATTAATGCTTATAACCATCTTTACAGTGGTAGTATATCATTTATTAAACATTAATAAAGGCATTAGTTACAATATTTCCTGTTTATAAGGGATGCCTTCTTTTAAAATGTTTATTAGTCTAGTCAATGGTCATACCTGGAGAATATGTCATGTAATGACCTCATTTTAATTAAGTAATATTAATAAATACTCATGGGGCCTTTCAGTTTCTAAATAGTCTGCCCACGTCTGTGTTTCTTATCCTATTAATGCCTCATTACTCATCTAGAAAGCATTAGTCTATTATTTTTTAACCATTAATGAATTAATGGACCGTTAACGGTGTTAGTTACAACATATGTAACCATTATAAAAAGCGCCTCATTAGGAAGTGATGCTGAACTTCTCTCTATGATAAAGATAATGTAGTTGACATTGAATTATAGGAAAATCACAGAGCCACCTCCACAGCGCGCAGCATACCTTACCACATGAATATTATGCTAATTAGAATGCGTATTGATTTTTGGCTGCCACGATGATGATGATGATGACGGTGGTTGAGGGGACGGTGGTGATTATGAGTGATGATGGACATAATACCAATAATAATCACTTCCGAGAGATAGCGGGGGATGGAGACATCAAGAGAGGAAGAAGAGACAAAACCGGCAAATTAGAGGTAGTGAGAACGTGCTGAGAGATTTTCAAGAGTCACGTTATTATTGGAGAGAGAGAGAGAGAGAGAGAGGGAGTGAGAGAGAGCGAGCGAGCAAGGCAGAGAGAGGCGCGATAACAGCGTTTGTCCTTCTTGGACTCAGTTTTGTGACCGGCTGACGGGCAGAACGGGCGACGGACGAAGCAAACTTGAGACAATCACACCGAGAACCGACATTCAGAGGTAAATTCAGAGTGTGATTGACCGAAACCAGATAATCCTGTCATTGTATGATTTTTTGATTATTTTTTTTTCCACGGCGGTCAGGCTGACTGGAGATCAGACCCAGTTTCCCCCCCTCGCTTGGTATTTGGGAATTGTGTTTCTCTCCTCCTTCCTGCTCTTTGGCACCGCTGCTTGGCATTCACCAGAGATCACATTTTAAATTGAAATCACGGTACGTGGGACTTAAAATACTTGAACATCAATTTGCGGTTTCCTGCGAATGTTTGTTGAAACAGACGCATGTGGTTTATTCTCAGAGCGGACCGACTCCGTGCGTATTTCCCGATGGGTTCGCAGGATTTTGGTCGTAAAAGTACATCTCGTAAAGATTCATGTGAAATTACCTGTGTAGTAATAACATATGAGGGATCATTATATAATGTTTGACATTGACTGTATGGTCCTAATTGGGAGCTTGGTCAAAGAGATTGAGGACCTGTCCGCCGGCACACACTCATCAACGCTTTTATGTGGGGGAATTTCAGCGCCATAATAACTGTTGTACACATTGACTGATTCTCCTATTGATCCCGTCATCGATCCTTTCAGATTTGTAGTCCATGATTTCTTCCGAGCACAAGGTGAGGAGAGGGGGCTGTCACTTTTTGTGCAAACTGGACCGGCGCAATATTTTTACGCGTGCGAGCCGATACCTAACAGACGGCGTGTGCGTGTGCGCACTGCTGTCTGTCTGCACGCGGCAGTTACCGAAGGACGGCGGGGGGGCAGCGACTGACAGACTGTCACATACCGAGCACCGACACCCCGGGGCAAATATTTTACCTGCAAGCCGTCCGTATGCGCAATTTCTCCGCGGTTCAGCGCGTCTCTAATGAGGTTGATCGGCTCCGAGTCGCTTCAAAACCCCGGCTTAATTGCGTCCATTTATTACGCGACCCTATAAGTCGGTGATAATAAGTATTTGGCCTCACATCCAGGGGGTGTCGGTGATGCGCTTGTGCTTGTGCAAAAAGCTGCTTTTTCTTTTTTTTTTTTACGCCGTGCACAAATGTAATAATGTTTGTGTTTGTGTGAAAGCATCCATTGCCCTTCTGGGAAATACATTTGCTTAGATTTATGACCTGTCTTCACAGGTTGTATCGATTATTGTTGCCTGCTGTGTACTATATTTTTGTAAGAGCAAGAAAAGTGGGTCTGCCATATCTATATATAATTTCTTGGTGTTGTAGAGAGCACGGCCAGCTTTTGATACAGTCTTTGCAGCTCAGCTGGGTCCATTCACACATGGAAAATCTTTGCTCTTTTGCTCCTATAGCCCCTTGTTGAACATTTACAGCCTCTCCAAAGCGCGCGCACACACACACACACACACAAACACATACAGACACAAACACGACGGGCCCTAAGCGACTGTAATGGCTCTGATCAGTATGAGACATGTTTATTTATGTGGAAAGCTCATGTATTATACATCACTGTGGCACCGCAGTTAAGTCGGTTCAATTTGTGTGTGAACACCTTGACTATATGTTTGTTTATGTGTGTCTGTGATGACGTGTGTACTTGTGCATATATTTGCCTCTGCATATCTGTCATTGTGTGCAGCAGCATCTTTATTTCGTGGGCACTTTTTCTTCAGTTTTTTCTGGCGTGGCCGTGGCGTGGTATCCAAATGGTGTTTTTTTTTTTTTTTGGTGATATGATGAGGGAGACCGCGCACACACTCTCTCCTCTTCTAACGTGGTTAAAAGAAGGAGAGCGCAGCAACTGTGTGTCAGCATTGGGTTAGTAATTGTTTATACCAGATAGCTCTTGCATTTACACAGATGGGGCCCGCAGAGCGATATGGAGATGTGAAGAAGGACAGAAGAGAGGGAGAGGAGAGGTTAGGAGACATCAAGGGAGGAGAGGAGGGGTGGTGTGATAGAGTAAGATTGAGGAGATGAAAGGTGGCCAGGGGTAGGGGTGGGGCAGAACATGAGGAGAGATTAGAAGAAAGACTGGAAAATGAGAGGAAGGTAGGAGGAAGTGGAAAGGGAGGGAAGGGTGGGGGTGGTGGAAACAGACAGGTCGCACTGAGTCAGTGACTTATGCTGGCGATAAAACTGCCTGAAGAATAGAAGCTGGAAAGAGAGGTGCTGTAGTTGTGACAAGCAGGGGACACACCAGATCCCATTAGCGGACATTACTGTGTATTATGGCCGACAGTAGAGGAAGGAGTTTGGGATGGATGGCGGAATACTAAAAGAGAGGAGAGGGATGGAGCAACACCGGCATACTCAGGAAAAAACACCAAGGACGTATAAAAGAGGTGCGTATATGTTCAAGGAAGATGCAAGAGACAGCAGGGAATTTAAATTCAGGTCAGGAATGAAGAGTTTCTTTATCATTATCACTTTGCCACACTAATAATACACAACCTTGTCGCCTCTCATACCTGGATTTCCTTGTAAAGTTTTGCCAGGAATACATATGTCTTGTTAATTATGTTCCAGAGACTCCATGGCTGTACTTCTTTAAACCCTCAATCAACCCCATCAATGATGTGCCCCTGAAGATCCGAGACACAGTTCTAGACATGCTGATCACCCCTCTGTGGTGAGAAATAATGGTCTCACACATAACCCCCTCCATTGGGAAACACACACTGGGAAGATGGTAAACGATCAGTGAGCCTCTATTCCCTTTTGATTCCCTCCTAATGAGAATGGGAGAACCCCCCAAGATGTGCACCCATGGGGGCTTTTCTCTTCCGACAGAGTGTGTGGCAGTCGACGGACGCGTACCATTCATTAGCTGACAATTCACTGAAATGAATCAGACAACATGGCCTCCCAGGGATCCTCGTGGAGAACAAGGAAATAAATGCTTAGTGCTCAAGACATGAACATTCCCTAGGGCCCTCGCGCACAGAGATAATATAATGGCAGAATTCCCTTTCCGATTGTTTCAAACGGGAAAGGAAACAAGGAGCTTCCAGGATCTAACATCACCTCAGAACCTGCTTGTTACTCCCCTCCTCTGGCTTTCCAGGCACGGGGAGAATGGAAGGAGCCATATAAAACCTTCGGCAGAGCACTTTTCCTCTGGTGTCAGTCTTTTTAAAGGGGGAGTGAAAGCCTGTGACTCCGCAGTGACTTTGCGCGGAACTGAATCTCAACTATATCATCTCCAATTACCTACTCAAGGCAAGTGAGTGACGAGCAATTTTTCATCCATACGTGTGAAGTGAAGGATGATGCGCTATAGCTTCCCTCGGTGCCCTTTGATGGTGATCGTGCATCAAAGGTGGTGAAGACGCATGATTGCTGCTGCTGACTTTTTAAGACGGGGAATAAGCCGAGGGTTTCAAAACAAGCTTCTCCCTGGAAGAGTGTGGGATTTAACATCCTTCACGCGTTTACTCGTCGTCCCCACGTTGCTGTGCCTTTTCCCCAACCTCTCCCGTTGCAGCTCTGCGTCCCCAGACTGAGGTTGGAACCGCACAAGCTGACCCCAGCCTGAGCAGTGCTTCGACGAGACATAGAGCCACTCTCTCCCTCGTGGTGACGGGAGGTAGGGGAGGAGGGGTCATTTAGAGAAAATGGCTATGTCTAGCGGTGCAGTGTTTTTCCTCTGTGGAGGCCTGTGGGATGGTGCTGCAGAGTCTGTCACGGTCTGATTGTTCTCAGACCAACATTGCTGTTTACCCCATGCGCGTGGTAATGCAGGCAGGTTCTTATGCATATATGCACGCGCGTATTCAAGAGAAGACACCCTTGTCTGAGACTGAGAAAAGTCATACATAATCATTGTCCTCAAACAGTCTGGAAATTGTACATGCATAGACGCAGGCACACCTTATTCTCATTTTCCTGAATTTTCTCCCTTCGACAAGAATTGAAAGTATGGAGGCACATTCTCTCTCTGCTGTCAGCAGGGGGTCTGTATTACTGCCCGAGTGGACTGAATTTCAGAGTGGGATGTTAGATTGGTGGAGGCAACTCCCAGCTCGGTGCTGGATGGCTGTTTGGTTGGGTGGGATGAAGGAGGACTCCAGTGGAAAAAAGCACGGCAGCTCGCTCCACTGGAGACATTATTATACAGAAAGACGGGAGGCTGCTCCGGGCTGAATGTGTGTGTCGGAGTGTGTATTTACTGTGTGTTTTCTGTGTATTTACATTATACCCTACTGTGTAGAAATGAGAGAGGAAGAGGGCAAGAGAGTCAGACATTGACAGAACGAGAAAACTTACATGACTGCTTGTTGCATGTGTGTGAGTTGGTTATAGACTTGCTGCCACTGGCTGAAATATTGGTGGACGGAGCTAAAATGAATCTTTTCTGCAGTTATTTCTCATGAAAAGTTGAAATTGAGCCAGACAGCGAATGCTGGATAACAATGCGGAGCATTTCCCTGAGTTTCTGTCAAATTCTGTTGGAGAGATTTCAATGTTGGCACGCGTCAGGTGCACAGATATCAAGCTTATGTATGAGAAAGAAGAACACAGTGTAAATTATTAGTTTGCGAGGGTCCCTGATCTTAAATCAAATCATTAAATTTTGGGCAGGTTTGGATTACTGTGATGTGATTACTTTCAGTCGGGAGTAGTAGAAGACATTACAGATTGAATAATTTCATAATTTCCTACCAGTAACAATCCAATACTTTCTTGCTGTCTCACGGGGGACTTGATGGAGGGGTGATATCACTTCTTTCTCACTGCGTTCAGAGGACAGGCTGCTGCAGGATGTGTTAGCTTGTACATGGAGAGGTGTGAGGAGACAGCTGGCCGCTACCTCAAGAGAAAACATGTGGCTCCTGGATTGAAAAGTCTCTTACTGATACGTTGCTTCTGCTTGACCACTAAGCTTTCCCGCATTTGCTAAATTTTTAGTGCTAAGCTAATGTTAGCTCTTGATAGTCAGTAGTGGTCTTGCGCTCACCAATCCAAGTGTTTCTACACTTATCTCATGCATGCACAGTAGACTTGATGTGAGGCACCTTTGTCAGAGGAAGTAGTCCAATGAGTTATGTTACAAATTCGAGTCATGTTATGTAGTTACTTTTTCAAAGAGTAATAGGTCATGAATAATTGATTACATTTTCCATGTGACTTCCCCAACACTGCTTAAGAACCCATTCATGTCAAGTTTGTCTTTCACAACAGCTTGTGATGCACTTATTTAACCTTAAGCCTCCACCAGACAGCAATCAAATGCATAGTGGTTGACTTATTGACTTTCTCTCCTCTGCATTAAGACAGCCCATAAAGTCCGTTCCATCTGACTCAAGTTAAGATCGAACCTTTTCTAAAATGTTGAATTTTGGGAAATTTTTTTGCGCATGCAGATCTGTCTTGGAAAGGAGCTTGCTCATAGCATTTCTTTAAATCATGACTCATGGTGGTGGGAGGACGAAGGTGTGCAAGTGAAGAGCAGATCAAAGAACAGGCCTATCAGTCACACAGTCGAGCTTGCATCACTTACACGTACAAGGATAGTGAAGGTGGAATCCATAAGAGGGGGGTCAAATCTCACTTAGCCGCAGTGAAATAGAGGAGGCTACAATTAGCACTTGAGCACATAGGAATCTGGAATCGCGTATTCAGTGTGAAAGTAGATTTTCTCCACTCAGGCCTCACGTTGAAGTGATCCGTTCTGGTGCAAATCTTTAAAACTGTTTTCAATTTGACAGCTTTCACTGGCTTTTCATTCACTCGTCCCTTGAAATTGAAAGCACTAACTGTAGCTACTTAAATAATTTCACCATGGTTTAACACAATTTAGGAAGACTTTAATAAGCTTTGCAACAAAAGGTGCCAATGACTGTAACCAGCGCTTTGGAATTAAATTTATCATCCTCAGGAAATTAACTGTTTTTTTTCCGAACAATTGCTTTTGAATAGAAATATTTGCTTGCGCAGAAGGTAGCTAATTTCTTTGTGTTATTTATCACATTGTGGATTTTGGCTCATCTTTATCACAGCTGCCAGGAGTTCTGAGAAAACGCTGCGTGCGCCTGAGGTGAGAGTGACTGTGTAGGTGTTTGCTTGGGCTGGTGGTAACGTGCATCTGTACGGGTGCGTGTATCACATCGGCTGCAGACGTGTGTGTGTGAGTGTGTGTGTGTGTGGCCACGACAGAAGGAAACCTACAGTATAAGCTGCCACCCTTGACATAGGAGTCCTGTAGGAATTGAGTAAATCCTATTGTAAATTTGCCTACTCCACGAAGATAATTGGCTTATTCCTGTGTTAAATAGCCGGTCCTACAGGACACTGACTGGGCTTAGCATGCTCCGTGTAGACAGTGTGTCTGTTCCTCTGCTTCTTAGGGACTAAGAGGCACATTACATACTGAATTACTGTATGACAATGATGAACTGATAGCTGCAGTGCGTAGCCCAGAGCTCCTGTGCAGGGACTGACATGCACAAGAGTCTGCAAGGGCACAAGTTAGATTCCCACAAGGTGCCCCCGTTATATGACTCCTGCTGCTTGATACATGAAAAGAAGTTACACAGACAGGCTGGTGTAGGAATAATCTGCACATCCAAGACTCCGCAGCTACGTTTCCCATGCCACGTAAAGATCTCAATTTCTGGTTTTCATACCCAAGTCTGCATGACAGTTTCAGGCTTCTATTGAGCTTGGATGTGGAGAAAGTGTTGCTTAGCCTTACCTAAATCATTATCCACACATCAAACACCATCTGGGTTTCACTCCGTTACTTTGAAGATTCCTTCCTCATCAGTCCTCTGCCTAAAGGAAACACCGCAGATATGTGTGTGTGTGTGTGTGTGTGTACGCGTGCACTCATGCAAACGAGCTTACATGTGGCTCTTTTTTTAATGCATGTTTTAACCCCATAGTTGCTCAGTAACCACTAACAGCGTTCGCTTCACTGTTTCTTGGCCTCTGGGCAAGTGCTTAGCGATGAACCCGGGCCCCAGCTGATCCAGCAGCTCAGAAGGGGAGAAACAGCACCAAAATGCTCAAACCAGAAAATGAGAGATTCAGAGATGGATGAATTGTCAGCGGATGTGCAGCTGTTCATATCTGTGCGCGCGTGTGTGTGTGTGTGTATGAGGGAAGCTAGCGCGCTTAATTCTGGGACATGACCGAAAACTGTCTAGTTAGAGTGCATCAGGATATGGATGAAAGGGAGAATTCCCTGCACGTGGTGAGAGGAGAGAGATGGAGCTCAAAACGCTTCGTCTGCGTGTGTCCTGATGGCTGCTAAGTTGAACAAAGACAAGCGAGAGACAGTGACTACAATACCTTTTTAAACCAGTGCTCTGTCTCTGTGAAAACACGCCGGACATGCTGTGAAGTGAAATGGTTGAAAGCATCTTTTTAAAGGTTGACTGATGATATTGAGCAGATGAAATGGCAGCACCTCAGGGAGGGCTTTTTGAAGCTAAAAATACAGAAGCAAAGGGAATGTTTGTTCATGCTTACATCAGTGTCAAATTACATTGATAAATACCATGATTTCTCTGCGGTGTGATGCACACTAGCTGCCTTTCCCGACACCGTTGCGCTTCTCTCCGAGCGCATTCTGGTGCGTACGAACATGTATCCAGGTGTGTGCGTACACCTGCGCGCGTGTTCAGCGTCTCTGGAATCACAAGGGGCGAGCTACAGAGCGTGAGGTTCATCAGTAGTGTAATTAATGTAGTGCGGTTCAGTTGTCACGCGTGATATTTCAGCGCCGCGATCTACTTGAGAAGGCTTTTTGATGAATGGCCAATTAGAAGCAGACTCCTCAAGCCTGGTGGCTGACTGATCTCTTTTTAATGGCACTCCTGTTTCTTTGATAAAACGCAAAATGAATCATCGATACCCTGGCCCCGAGGAGCAGCGAGCACAGAATTTAATTGTAATTGGGTGTGTAGCAGCACTTTGGGGTCAGGGCTGCGCCTGTGTGCACGTAAGAGTGTGTGAGAGCCCTTTTGTGGTAATGGTGGTCAGTCGCAGTCACACTCTAATGCACATGGCCGCTTTTTCGAAAGCATTTTATATAATTCACTGAATACGTGTGTTCATCTTTATTCCTCTGTCTTCATTGATCTGCTAAATGTACGTTTCAGCCACAGTGTACGAGCGTGGCTGCCCAGCTGCGTGTGCTTACAGCAACACCAATCGAGCCTCATTGTCACAGATTTTTTGGTGTTTGATTGCTATTAAAGCGTACTCCAATTAGGCCTGGCAAGTTTCCCATCCGAAAAAATCCATGCTTAAACTGCACCGCTGTGTTTCTGATGCTTTAATCAAAAAGTCTCATTTTATATGCATAATTAATGCATCAGAAACGAAGAGACGAGAGGGGGGAAAACAGCTCTAAACGTTCAAAGAAATACAAAGTCTCTTTTCTTTTTTATTTGCCAGCTCCTCTGGAGATGGCCAAGATGTATTTGCTGTTTCTCAGAATGGGGTGTCATGGCAGGAGAGGGGTTTGTTTGAACAGAAGCTGTGAAAACACACCGTGTAACAATTTGAGCAAGCAGCTAGCATATTGAACCGAAGAGCCCACCAGGAGCCTTCGGACCACCCAACGGGCAGCAAAGATCTTTGCTACGCCTTTTATTTTTGCTGCAGTGTTTTCCCGGCTCGCAGCCACTGGAGATTTCTTCGCTTCCCTGAGCAAACAGAACAGGTTCAGAATGAGGTGATTAGTGTTGTCAAAATGTCACTGCATCCCCTGCTGGTGCTGGAGGGTTGGGACAATAATCTCATAATTCACTGCATGAAACTGTAGGAATGTGTCTCTTGTACCTACCCGCCTGCCCGCGCACACACTACAAACCCTGTGATTCTTGGGTTTATGTGCGCTTTACTCGGCCTCCGTCCGCAGCTCCACCGCACAATGCAACGGGGCTTCCAGCTGAAATTGCGAACCAGACCTTTCACACTTGGTCACAATGGAGGCTTGCTCGGCAGGTAGGCACTCGGGGAGATACAGAGGGAATCGCATTTTGTGGATTTAGACTTCATAAACATCATTATCATCTCCCCGACCTTGAGTTGCCACGCTGTTCAGCAGCGACCCCAATTTTGTCAGGAACCTTGAATGGCGATGCGTGCGGTCTCTCGGGCACATGGGCAATCGAGTCAACAAAAAGGAATTTCCTTCAGTGAGTGGAGTGTGTGGCATGTCTGCACGTGTGTTATGTGTGTCTGAGAGAGGGGCGCGCATCGCCGTACGTGCGCTGACTCAGTAATCTTTCTACCCTGCTTCCTGGAACCGTCAGCATCTTTCCTCCAAACAAAGTTTTCTGACTGTGCCTCTGCCAGATTTAAACTATGTAGAACATTAGTGTAACAGCCCACGCTCTTAGAATACAGATTTGTTCTTGAGTGCACGCCAAATGGCCTCTATATTTTATGAGCCTTCTCTCTGCTAACATACCGTCTTGAGACTAATTATCATGGTCGCACTCAAACACAAAGCTCGTTTATTATTGCATTGACATCACATTTGTTTTGGCTTGGCCTACATGGCAGGGACTTCACAGTGCTACAATGCTGGAATCGTGTTTTGAGTTTGACAGCGCGTGGTTTGGATGGAGAATCTGTTCCTTGTTGCGTTGTACACAGTGTTAGGCAGAAAGGTTGTTTGTTCTTTGCAGTCTTGTCACTTGTCTCTCTTCAAGTGGACTGTAATTTTTTTTCTCTTTGGTACGTGCGGGGCTGCTGCACGCCGAGTGAGCTGCTCACTGGGGAGTCATGCTTGATTCTTGGGAAGCAGTTTTCCTCTCGTGGTCCTGGCCTAGAAATGCCTTGATACTTTTTTATTATCATAATACTTCCCCCCCAGCATATTGTATCTGTACACCGATTTCAGCTATTTTTATACATACTGCAAGACTATTAATAAAAGTCAGAGTAATGCTGGTCTGAAAATGGAAATGGTGCATGAAAGAGGAGTTGAAATTTTAAAGAAGCTTCTGCTAATTGAATGTAAAATTGTTTTATTTTTAATATGTTTTCCTGTAATATTCTAATCATGCTGCGTGGAAAGAATTCAAGTACAGTGTTTTATGTATTGCAGAATATAATCACAGACTCACATAGTTTTGAGGAGCGTAAATGATCCCATTTTCAAAGAACATTAGAAAATGTTCTTCAGCTACAACCATTTATTTGACTTGCCAGCCTATTCCTGTTAAGGGTCGTCCATTTGCCAGAGCCTATATCCCAGCATGCACTGGACTGAAAGCAGAAAACATCCCGGGCAGGTTGCCAGTCTTTCAAAGGGTGAGAACAGACAGACGAGCGCAGAAATGAATCTACTAATAACGCAGGCAGAGTTTGAACTATGATGCTTTCACCGGAGCTCCTAAAAATACAATTTGGTTTTAATGCCTAGGTGTCAGTGATTTCCCCGAGAACGGCATGAAACATTAAAACATGGCGCTGTAGTGAACACAAAAATTAAACAGACTATAAAATGAACAGCAGCAAGAAATATAAAATCACTGCAAATCCACAATATAGCCCGTACTCATCCACAGTAAACCCACACTGGTGTTTTCACTTAATTGGTGGATCAGACCTGGTTCCTCTCTGGTTTCAGACAGAATGAGTGCAGACATCTCCTGAGCCTGGTTCCAGACTTCTGAATCCCAGGCCACATCTCAGACTTACTCGGGGATTCAAATAGGTCTGGTGTTGTGCCCACTGACGTCTGTTTCTGTCTGCTGGAGAAACCAAGGCCAAGAATGGGGACATCTTCTTTATACCTAGGTAGCTAGCTGTTTAACTACATTCATAACTACGGCAACACAACATGGAGGCACATTGGCACATTTCTTAAACCAGTGACAAAAAAATGTAACTACTAACATTAAGGTGGCAGAACACCAATTTCTACTGATGAATTTGAACAAAAGGACGCACAATTGTCACCGTCAACAACAAATTATATAATTACGTCTATAAATCAGATCTGTACCCATTGTCAGCAGTATATGGGCAGATCTATCCTACGGATTCCACCACTTCGTATGCTTTTCATCTCCGAGCAGGTGATTCTTTGCCAGTCCTAATTGAATACACCATTTAGTGCGCCTTTAGAGGTGCTGGATTGATATCGTCTAGTTTTAATCAGTCAGTTTTGTTGCACCTGCTAAATCTTACGTCTTTAAGACCATTAGCAGGTATACTGAATCTAGTGACCTCAGGAATCTCCCAGCGTAGCTGTGCCTCAGTCTAATCTAATCAGACACAATAAGTGAAGGCACCCGTGTGGATGTGCAGGGCTGCTGAGGCTAATGTTGCTGTGCAAAACAGCTGAATACCATTGTTATTACTCAATGCCAACATCAGCTGAATTAATTCTTAATACACACTGACAGATCTATTTCTGTCAGGAGAGGGGTTGACTACGTATCAACACACACTGGATACCAATAATATATTTAATCTCGTTGCAAAGGTCATACAATGCAAATTGCATTTGGGAATATTTAAAGGGTATGTACACTCGCGATTACCGCCTTTTTCCTCCCAGCCAGAGAGTTTGAAAAAGGCTGTGTTTGTGTCAGGGACTGGTACAAAGCTAGTTAGTGTTAGATCTACCTATCTGAGCTGATGGTAGTGTAATTAGTCAATTATGTTCATTTTCAGTCTTTACTAACAAAAATATTTTGGTTTTAGCAATGGGCAATTTTAAGGGGTGGGTGGGTGGGGGGGGGTCATCATCTCCCTTATTAGCAGAATGACCAAATGTATTCCCTTATAACCCGCCATCCCTCTCCATCCCCACCGAGGTCACTAATAGTCGGACCACGGTCCAGGTTCAGGTCCCGGCATAGATACCGCAGCCATCCTATCAGAGGAAAGTAATTTCACATTACAAGCTTTAAAAACTGAAAAGTAAACAGCACAAATCAGAGCTTTTAATAATGAATGGACTCACCGTACATCTTCATTCTTCCAAAAACCAGTATGTCTCATATCCAGGACTATGGTGAGTCTATGGTGAGTATTATAGATACGACTGCGCAACGTTTTTCTTTGAATCCTGCCCCTCTGCCAATTTAGTCTTAGATCTGTGCTGTTCTTTAGCTGCAGTTACCAGTTAACAGTTTACCTGCATGATAGGCAAATGTTAATTCCTTTGCTAAATGCTAAGTTGGAAGTTACAGGAACTGTGATAAAAACAAATGTCAATCCCACTGTCGTGATTGCAAAATACAAGTTTTCATTATTTTCCTCAGATTTATGGTGGTAATTCCTTTACACTATGACGGGTTTCCTTAAATTGGATCAGTTATATTCAATGGTATCCCCTGTATGGTAGTATGTGTTGTATCTTTATTATTACTCTTGAAAAATGCTACAGAGTTACAGGCAGGTCTTATTCAGTGGAACTCAGCTTTCCCGTGGCTCTCCTCCGTTCAGACCCATGAATGACACGTCATTTAAAATCCTGCAGCAGGCAGAAATTCCAGTATAGCGCAGCAGGAACAGATTGTTCCTATAGCTTTGTGACATCGCTCCAAATCTGCCAGCAAATAAATCATAGGTGTGCCCAAACCGCGTAATTACATGTTATCGGGTGCTGGATGACGGAGGTGTTTCCTCACCTGTTGGAAGCGGTTGCGCCTGAGATGCTTTTCATTGTGGCAGCGTCCACTCGACCTTCTGTCCAAGTTTTTGTCATCCGTGATTACAGGCTGTGAAGATGACTACGCTGCTGACGTTCAGCTGACTCCCACAAATTGGCTCATCAATTTTATTGCTATTTATGTCTGAACACTTTCCAAAATGAATTTTTTTTTTTTTTTGTTCTTGATCGTGCAGCTGAAACGTCTCTGAGCGCTGAATAATAATTTTCTCTGCCAAAAATGACTGGCCTGGCGCCCCCCTAATATTGGATTCAACATACAGAAGCAGACGCAGCTCTGGTCCTCCACTTCTTCACTGCGTTTGGTGTCGTTCGAGTGTGTCACACTGACATGTTTTCAATTGTTGATTCATTCTTGTGTTGTCCTAACGTCACACACACACACTAACATATTCCACTGTTCTACTTTTGTCACCCTCTCTTTGCATGCATTCCGAGCAGATACGCTGTGACACACGCAATATGGCAAATGTCAGCAAAGACAAAAGAACGCGCATGAACAGATACTCCTCCGATCACACAATCACAAATCAGAAGAGCCCCCCCCCACGACATGCTACGTACTTGCAGGGGGAACAGCTGGAGATAAAGCAAATGTGTGGGGAGTGTGTGTGTGTGTGTGTGTGTGTGTGTGTGTGTGTGTGTGTGTGTTCTGGTGTGACACATCTGGGTAAAGCAACACAAGGGGGTCCTGACAGATATGGGCTGAGTGAGAGCCTGTTCCTGTTGTGCTCTGTCACGCTGAGGCTTCTTCCACATGCCTGCCTTCCACCGTCTGCTTGATGCTCCCGCTAGCTGTTAGGTAACCTGATGCTAGTGCGCGTGCGTGTATGTGTGTGTGTGAGTATGTGTGTGGAAAGCACCACATTCTTACACGGTTTAAAGCACCAGCGTCGGTGCGGCGTGGCCTTGGACTTGTGGGCATCTGTGGATGACATGACATTGAGTCCCATGAAAGATGGAGGGTGAGAGATTGAAAGAAGGCAACACAAGGGCGTGGGAAGCGGTGCGGCGGTGGGAGCTGCTTTATATCTCCGCTTGTGAAATGGACAGAAGGTTCTGCTGATGAATGAGAGCATCAGTGACATCAGCGCATCAGCGTGTGACCATGGAGATGACACAGGAGGCCTCGGGGAGCACAAACGATTTCCATTTTGTGCTAAGTTCCATTTCTCTGTTTCTTTTGCCACCGCGTGCTTCAAGGTTAGCTCATACGTTACGCTCCAAGTATGAGCGCGTTGGAGTTGGACATGTTTTTTGACCAACGCGCGAGCTTGCAGGGGTCTGTGTATGTGTGCGTGTAGGTGTGTGCGTTTGCGCGGGCTCCCAGTGGGGATTGTATTTCGGTCAGTCAAGCCTGACAGATAACAGCCCACCGTGCTCGTCACATCTATTATTGAGGGGACGGGAAATTGATCGGCTCTAACAGTGAATGTTACCCTGCCTTCCTCAGCGCCTCAGTTCCTCTTCCCCCTCTCTCTACCGCTGAGCTGCTCCCTGCATTATTTGTCCTCCATCCATCCCCTCTCCCTGTCAGACTCCCCGCTGCCCTTGTTTTCAGGCATCCAGATACTTTTTGCCTTCCATCTACTCTTTCATCTCTCAACCTCCGTGCCTGCCCCACTTCCTCCACAGCATTCCGCCCTCTTTTCTTTTTGTGTGTCGTCTTACTCTCAATCCTCATTTTCTAAGTAAAACTTTAAGATGAAGACAAACCACGCTGTCTCAGTTTCCCATTTGCCACCATAATTTTGACTTGTCGTTTTCTGGCAAGCTCTTCTTCTGTTGAAGTTGTTGTTCCACTGTGTATCAACACACCCAACTCCTCTTCCCCCTCAGCTTGCACAAGTGAGTTAGAGCCCTTTTCACCCTTTTTCCCTGCCTCCCTGCACTCTCTCCTCATCTCCCCTCTCTCCTCATCAGCCAGAAATCACGACTCCGGCTCACCTTTGATCACTCTCCCTGGGAACTCTTCATCGCAGAAAGTCAAGTGTTTTATCTTTGTTGTGTGACAATTCAGCTCTGGAAAGACCACGTGCTGCCAGCCAACACGGCTGTTTGCACCCCGAGTATGCGGTGCGGGGAAGAAGAAAGCCTAATTTGAGCTCAATTCATCATGGCAAGATTGCCCTGCATTTATTGATAATTGCTTTTTTCCGTTTAAAGGGATGGCGTTTAAACCGTCAGTCGTGTAAACATGAGAGATGCAGCTGTTGCCGCAATTAACTTCTCACTTTCCCTAATGAAAGGATTAATCCGCCAGCAAATCTCTCGGCTTCCTTTCAAATGCCAAGCCTCCATTCAGCTCGCTGCCAGTGGAAGAAAGGCGGCCCGTGTCGAACAAAATGGGACTATCTATAACCAGAGCCAAAAGTCACATTCATCAGCTCAGCCTGGTGTCACATCATCAGGGTCCCTTTACTGCTGTGGAACAAGAGAGACCCTTAACCAACTGCTGTTTGATGATTTCATGAACGCCGCCTCTGCAAGTGTTTTCTCAGGCAGGCCTCTCCACAGCGCCACCTCCGCGCTCCCCCCCATCTTTTCTTCCTTCTCGATCCAGAGCCGCGATGCTCAGCGCTCGGCTCCACACCCCCAACACAAAAACACACCATTGCCTCTTGTCAAAATCCTTCAGAATGGACGACAGGGAGTGCTTTGCTTTCCAGCGACAGTTGAAAGCCAGAAAGTGAATAGCTGTCTCCTGCTGGAATAAGATGCGTCTGGGCAGCCAGGAGTGAATGACAGCCTGTTGAGAACGGAGCAGAGCTTAGGCTGAATCTTTGAAGCCATCGATCAGACGTATTGATCAAGTTTTTTTTTCCCCTTTCCACCACACAGACGGGGAGGACAGGTGTGGAGATGGCCAGATAGATCAAATCCATGACAAATGCCAATCATCAGTCCGTTTCTGGTCTGCCTGTCCACTCGTAGACGGAGGTGCCTCTTGTCGTTGTCAACCTAATCTCAACTCTTAGACGTTAGTTGAGATTGTGATCTCAGTCTGGTCTGTTTTCACAGGCTTCGCATAAACAAAACCGCGAGCTCCAAACACAAAGTTAAATGGCCTGCCAGCACTTCACAGAAACACAACGTCAGTTCAGGCAAAACACTTAAGTCGCGCTTGTATTAGATGATTGGAATCAGCTGTTTCATAAATGCTTCACAGTCACTGGCTCATTCCGCGGGTGTTTAGCTCGCAGCGTCCAATCATATTCATGCAGGTGATTATAACTGTTACGGTGTCTGCCGCTACAAACTCCCTCAACTGCCTGAGCTTTTTACTTTGTTACTTTAACTAAGATTTATTGCTCATGTGTGTTTAATAAGGAGACTCGGTGATCTCTGCAGAATATCTCTATTTGGCTTCTTAGCGATAGCTCGAAAAGCAGAGCCACAAGTGGTCAAGTGTCTCTGACTTCACTGCTTCTTACGTGCCTTTAAATGTTCTCCACTTGACCGTGATGTGTGAATAATGTCTAAAAGGATTGAAGGAAAAAAAGGTCTTTTTTATTATAGAATTACTGGAAGCAAAGCTGCTGTAGAAGTGCTATGTTCACCTGATTTTCTCAATAAGAATGCTACTAATGGCGTAAAACACGATCACATTGCACCTCTGTTGGACTCCTTTTCCCTCTTGGATCAATCAGGAATCCCACCTCTTGCAACAAACCATCTGACACACGGTATACCAATTCACATCCCTCAAAGGTTCACAATCAGCAGACGGATTTAAAAACAGTTCAGCAGTTCAGTTCAGGTTTAAATTCCACATCTGCTGCCATAAAATCTGCCGTACCTTCACACCACAAACACTGAGGCCCGCCTTTTCAGGACGTTGTTGCGCCAGATTTTGATTGACAGCTTTCAGAGCAGTCCAAGTGAAATTAAATTCAAAAGCTAAACTATAATCAATTCCATCTGCAGATGAACTGTTAATGTGTGGCCTCCATATAAATTGATTCTGTGACCATGGTAATATGTATACGAGCGGCACGTGAGCGCTGAGATTTCCCCAGATAACTTAGACAGAGGAACGCATACATCAGAAGACAATTACATTAGATATTCAAACACGGTAAGCACCCTCCTGTTATCTGGTACAGAATTGATATTTTTTGGGTCCGACCGTTTGTCACTATTCTTGATGATGATGGTTCAACTACACCAACTCCACCAACCAATAATGCTCACAATCAATTATTTCTTAGGGAGCGAAGTGAAGATAAATAAACGCATCAGATCCAGTAAAGGGCAGCATAACTTGCTGCCAGAAATTGATTTCCCCGCAAGGTGCCAGTGAACGAGTCCCCCTTTGGTCCATTTAACTCTTTCCTGGTTTGTAACAAGCCGGTGTTAATATGAGCCAAATTGAACCAAATTCGCTTAACTACAGGTGTGAGAGTGAGCTGGTTATTTATCCCCCAGCAGAAAGTGATTGACGGCTTTCACGCCGGCCTGAATGAACCCAACCACACAGGAAGCTGCTGGCTGACCCAACCGCGAGGGTGTGAACGCACCCTGAAAGATCATATTCAAAAGTTTGGTGAGAGTTTTACCTTTCTCCTGGTAAATGAACTCCCTTATATGGCTTCGCCCAACTCCACATCCGTGGTTATTAGTTTATTTATTGATTGTAAGAGCTCCGGCCAAAACAACTATTATTGGTCAGACCTGGAATGCTCCGTGTTAAGCAGCCGCTGTCTTGTTTAAGTAATCCACTCTGCGGCTGTGGACCTTTAACAATTTAAATTCATTATTCTGTCTTATTTGTTTTGCTATTTTGGGATCTGTAGCCTATTTTCCTCATTTCTCTTCAATTTGCATACATCATTGAAACAGCGTGTGTAGAGTGTGTTGTTTACCGCGGTAAGTATTACAGGTTACAACTCTGAGACTGATTTTGTACAAAGGCAGCTGCGAAGAGAAGGACTTTTATCTGAAACAAACACAAAGGTTTTATTTATGCATTTCTGTGAGTCTGTGCCTTGTGTACAGTTTGTTCCGCTTGAGCTAAATGAAGTGATATTTGAAGGGGGATTAAGCATCAGCCGGCGTACAGATTCATAAACAGCCATCATCTTGATCCTCGGCTCGCCGACCCCTTTATCTTTGTCATTATTAGTGTCTCCGTATCGCTGTCTATTTCTCCCACAATCCCCCCCGTTATAATCTCAATTTAGAGCTCCTCCTCTGACCACAGCAGTAGCCAACTCATTTTAAAGCTCAAGATTACACAACTGCCCTTCTCCGTATCTCAACCTCTTCATCTCTCACTCTCCAGCGCTCTCCCTTCGCTAATCCAAGTATCTTATCTCTCAGCTTTGACTGTCTCCCAACTGTCCACCTAATTCCCCCCTCCTCTCTGTCTCTCTGCCTGTCTGTCTGCCCCCCACCTCCACCCCCTCCTTGACTTTGTGCTCTCTCCATCACCCCCCCTACTGTTTCACATTTAGGGCTTCAGATTGAGTTTATTGGTGTGACAGGGGATCATCAACAGAAGCTACAAGGCGTAATGGGTGCATGCACGCTAGCATGCATAGCTCACCGTAAAGGCATGCAGGCAGCGGGTGAACACACGCGCTCGCACACACAAACACACACACACACACACAGTCTCTTTCACAGCTGAATGAGCATTCTCTCCCTGCGTGCTCCGTCCTCTCCGTCTGCAAAGGAAGAGAGAAGAGGGGGAGAAAACGTCCGGCTCGGACCTCAGCAGATAGAAACTAATGACTGTCTGATTAATTCATTAGCCTGACACTTTACTGCCTAGCTGCTGGAGTCATAGCTGTTTACTTTTTTATTATAGGCCGACCCTGTGTACACACTCTGCTCTTCACACTCCTTCTCTCTCTCTCCCTCGCTCTCCTTTCACTTTCTCTCCACAGCCGTAGCAAAAATGATGACGTTTGGAGCCAGACAAGGCAAGATGATGCTCTCCCAGAGTGCTCTCTGGCTGGCCTTATGAGTCTAGTTTTTTCTCAACCCCATAAAATCCTCTGTCTCATTGACAATCCCTCTCAGCTGGTTATGCAGGCAAAGAGTTTTTAAAAGTCTTACTCTGCCGAGGACAAGCTGAACCAGGACCTATTCCCTCGCAGCCCTCTGCGAATTCAGATTGATCCACCGGCTGATTAGTGATTAGCCGGCCACTTAATTCTATCTTTGGTCGAACCTGGAAAACAAAGTACTTTTCAGAGCTCTCCAGTTGTAGCCAAGGAGTTTGTAGAGCGAGATGAAAGAGCAACCGGCTGTCAGACAGGCTTTCCATCGCAAGGTGAGCTAACTTGGCACACGAAAACGAGGGGAGCAAATGGATTTGAAGAGTCAAAAAAAAAATTAAAAAAATGAACAAGCAGGGCAGAGAGAGCTGTCCTAAATGAGAACAGTCACCTGTGGGGAGTGATAAGAGCTGGCAGATGGGTAGAGCGATAAATAGACAGATGGGTAGTTAGATAGATGGAGGGGGCTGATTTGCTGAGATGGAGAGGTTGGGAGAGATGATGGGCAGATGGGCTAAAGAGATACGATGGAAGACAGGCGAAACTTTCCCTCCGTGCAAAGTGCTTTAAGGCTCACTGTTGTCTTTCAGGTTTGTTTCGCCAGTCACTCAGCCCTCTCTCTTACTCTCCCCCTCATTTGGCCTCCGTCTCCTACCGTAACTCACCCTCCTCCTCCACCATCCACCATCCCCACCCCCACCCCCCCTCTCCCTCGCTGTCTTCGTCTCAGCCACCACTGCACTCACGGGATATTTTTAATAGAATTAGGCTGCTCTTGTTATCAGTGGAGCGGGTAGCCACGGAGTGAGGCGAGATTGAAACAGCGATTTCCAATTTGAGATTGTGTCACACACATCTCCCTGTGCCCAGATAGCATCAACGAATCACCGCCACCATCTCTCTCACTCACTTTGTCCCTCTTTGCCTCTCTCTCTCTCTCTCTCTCTCTCTCCCTCTTTCAGACGTCTCTCTCGCCGGATATTTTAGCCTCGCTTGGGCCTTCCGCACATGCAGGACTAACATCTAAATGCATACATGCTCCCTCTCTGTCGCTCTGGATTCGCTGGCTTCTCTTGACAGTTTATCTCCTTGTCTCTTTCGCTCTCATCCGGGGCGCACGCAGAACACATCTCTCTTTCTCCTCCCAAGCCCTGTCCTCAGACACACTTAGTACCTCTGAATGCAGCTCCGCTTTTCGCTCTTTTCTCTCCCTTTTTACACTTTGTGCTCGTGCCTTTCCCACTCCTCCCACACTTGCTCATTCCTCATACCTCCAACTCTCCATTCGCCGTCTCTCCTCTCCCGTTCTTTTGCATCTCTCCTCCCACACTGGCTCCTCGTCCTCCGCCCGCCTTCACCAATTTCCGCCTCCCCTTCTCTTTTCATCTCGTCCGGTGTCACTCTCTCTATCCCCCATGAATATCTCTCCTCCCTTCATCCTTCATCCTCTGCTCCCTTTCCTCATCCTCTCCTCTCTGCTGCCTCAAGGCGTTTCATCCCTTTGACTTGTCTTGTCAGGTCTTTGGATTTCTGTCTTACCCCCAGAGATATATAGTGTGTGTGTTCATGCAGCACGGTCCTCATTGCTCGTGGCCGTGTGCAAGTTTTGTGTACGAGCCTGTGTTTGAGAGGCGAGATTGAAGCCGCTGTTTGTGCGTGCGTGCGTGTGTGTTTTTATGCGTGTGTGTGTGGGTGTTTGTCGGCGCCTTTGCTGGTTCCCATGGCCAGAGGGTCTTTTCTTTTCGCCATAATGCCACAACTCCACCTTTTGAAAAACCTCGACAGAAGGGCTGCCTTCTTTAATATCCTTTTCCACAAGCCAAGCCAGCTGAGCAACCTTGATTCTCTCACTCTGCTTTAAAAAGTTTGTTCCTCTCCATGCCAACATTTGTCTCATCACAGTAATTGCCAAACCCATGATGTGTGAACGTTTCCTATTACACACCCTCTCGACTTCTTTATGGAGATGAATGCAAAATTTGACCGACGCTTGCTAAGCTTTGACCCCCTCCGCAAAGACAAAGTGCCTCTGTCTTCCAGTCTCCCACCTCCTGCTTGCTCTCCATTGTAAGTGGAGTAAACTTGGAAATCTTGGTGGACTTTTGCCGATGTTTACAGTCTATGCAAGGAAGTGCATAATTAAAATGAAACAGAAGGACAGGTCTTAGGTCTGCGCTGTCAAACGATTGTGCACACAAATACAGGAAGCAGCATATAGGCAGAAAGCCTTCTTAGGCTTTTTGAATTATTCAAGTATTCAACATGTGGGTTAATAGTTCAAAGACGCACGATAGAAACAAACTTCTATAACGTTGGCAGTGGTGCGCTATATACACCCACATACGTGCACGGATGAACGTGCACATGTAGCTGCGAAAACAAGGAAAGTGTGTTTCCTCTCTTTCATTCACTCAGCTATACAGCGAAAATGTGCTGAAGGCTATAGCCGGATATATATTCATGTCTGTAAAAATCCCTAAAGCTCATTATCAGTGGATGATAAGAAGGGGGAACAGTGTTTTAATGTCAGCTGTCAATCGCCCACATGCACCTGCGCAAACTCATGTGCGTCCTGCGAGCCGCAGAGCCGCCGTACTGTAGCGTGTAATCCCGCGCTTTTAGATTTCACTTCTGAGCTGCTTCGTGTGTTTGGGGAAACAAGCAGCAGATTTGAGGTGAATTTTTTTTTGCCTAATTGCGTTCGGATATCCGTCGGCTAAAGTAACTTTTCACCCTAAAGATCGCTGGAGGCGTTTAATCAAGTACAGGGAGAGTAGAGAAAAGGCGCGATGGGGTTCTGGGACGATTCTTCAATCTCTGCTTCCTTTAAAACCGCCGCACTTTCTGACAGCGTATCCCTGCCTTACTAAAACTGATCCTACACACAGAGTTATTCTAAAGAGTACAAATCCCAATGTATTTTTCACTTCTTTTCACATATGCGCACACTGTTTTTAGCTTATACTGAATTAATAGTAAATTCCGGTTGAGAGCTTCAGAGGATGTCAGTGAGGAGACGTCATGTTGGCATGTCGCGCTGCTTGGATGTTGGTTTTTCCGAGGTCAAGTGGGATTTTTAAACACAACGGGACCATGTGCATATTTTTTTTGTACATTCATGTACAATACGCATTCATTTGACCATTAACGTAGCCAATGAAAACCTGCACCTGACTGAAATTCTTAATATTTCTAAACTCTAAAGCAACTCTAAAGCTGTTTTTTTTATAATAGTCAGAGAGTCAGTTTAGCCTGGAATCAACCCACATCTACGTCTAGACCAAGAAATATTTATGTATGACGGAGGCAAACGGAACGTTTAAGAGGCGGCGGCAGGTGGCTGGTTTCTCCCTGCTCGTAACATCTGGAACACTTCTTCACATGGAGAAAGGAGATTGACGTCCGCTCATTGACTTACAGCACAGAACAAACAGATAGGACACTTGGTGTGATCATGTACACACACCGCGTGTGTACACACTGATGTACTGAAGTGAGCCGTGTAGTCGTGAATGATGAGCCTCAGCTGGGAGTGATTTGATCGTGCCGGTTGTTTGTCCTCGGATATGTTACCCTCTTACCCTCTGCCTCTCTGTCTCTCCTCTTTCCCTTCCCACCGCGGCAATCCATTTCCCTCTGAAAGTGACACTTTAAAATTTTGATACCCCTTCGGCCAAGTCTCAGAGCTCGACCAGATCGATGGCTGGCGGAGAGCAGCGTCGAGGTGCTGCGTGCGTCTCGGCAGACACGGGAGCTGAAGTCAACACACCAGGTGAAGATGCTTTTCGATTTGTTGCCACCACATGATCCTCAGGTCCCTGTAGACAGGAAATGGAAGAGCGGTGACATTTTTTAGCTTTTTCCGCTGGTGTTCTGAAACCAGCCGGGGCCGTGTTGTTTTCAGAGGAAGAGAGACGGGTTGTAGTGCAAATCACACCTCTTTACAGAGAAGTGGACACATATACAAGGACAAAGAAAACCAATATAAAAACACAGAGTTCCAGCAATGTACTCTGTTTAATTACATAGGGCAGTGTTTATGGGTAAAAACAAGACAAAATCTGGATTTGTTTCTGTTTTTGCCAAAAAAAAAAGTTCCCCTCCATCGTTCTTTCCCCCCACTGTTTCTTACTGCTACAAAATCCTTCCCTGAAACATTATTTTGCAATCAGAGTGTTCATTCTGACTCCTATAATTACTCTACCTCTTCTGTTCAGCTCACTGCTCCTGAACAAAGTAGCAGTGAAAATGGAACCCATTTTTATTTTGACAATGGCTGCCGAGGTGTGCGGCTGATTGTGAGGAGCTGAGGAGGAGGAAGACATGGAGGGAAGTCTGGCTGTGCTCAGCCTGCAGCCCGTGTGTCTCTCACCAACCCTGTGGTTACCGCTGATCAATCCACACCAGCTGGCTCCAGTTCAGCTCCTGCTGAGCCCCCCAGAGGAGGACCTCCAGCCCGGCTCTGCTGCTTCCCTCCCCAAAGCAGCCTGGGCTTGGCCTACGTATGCAGCCAGCCTAGCCTTAGGGGAGCTGAGAGCTGCAGAGCATGGATGGATAACTATCCAGGGGTAAAGCCCACCTTGGGGTGCAATGAATGGGTTGGGAGAGGGGTAGCAAAGGCCCCCTGGTGGTATGGAAAAGGGCGTGTAGCCAGAGCAGTCAGCCAAGCCTGTTTCCACGCCGGCTCTATCCACCCCAGGGCCCAGCACACGATCAAACCGTGGAATCGGGAACAAGAAGTAGGGAGACTATAAAGACACACACGTTTCCCCATTAGAGACACAGTGTCCCCATCGCGGCAACTTTCTTCTCACATTCATATGTAGAGTATCACCAGCAGTGTAAAATGGCAGAGCTGAGATCAGGCTCTATTAAAGTGTGAACAGTATAAATATTCATCAGTCAGTGAGCAGCAGTGTGGAGGAGAGGCGGTGAAGGATCTCAGAGGGGAAACTGAGATTTTCTTTTTTATATCCTCACTGCTGCGAAACGGGGTATTATTGTGTCAGAACATTTGCTCCTCTGCAGTTGGAAATGTCATCCCTGTAACTATAGGTTAAATCTATAACCACCTCTTACCACGAGGACTCTTTCTGGACTCTTAGAAATCAGACTGGTGGCTTTGTGAAGCCCCTTTCCGGGCTCCGCTTCTCATAGAGAGAAAACACAGTCTCGTAGTCTACTTTCATGCAGCAGGATGAAGCTCCGCCTCCCGCCGTTGACCCTCCGCAGGCGTTGGATTGCGACCCAGCATGGCCGGCCTCGGGGGCCTCTCCTCTCTTCTCCTTCCTCTGAGCGCGCTCTCCTCGTATCTCTCCATCTCTCTGAGTCTTTATCGCGAAAACACAGCACACCACATTTTAATCATGCCCCCCGAATAGAAGACACTTTTCCAATTAATGGAACTGCCGCCGTGATGCACTGTGACTCTGTGAAGCCGCAATGCGCATTCGGCCCAATAAAGCCACCGCCGCCGCTTGATGTATGACCGCCTCCCAAGGTTTGAATGTGAACAAGATGATTTTTGAAATGGAGAAATCCGTAGTGAATGAGGGCCCATTGGTGAGGCGGCACAGAGGGGAAAGTGAATGAGTAATGCTCCGGTGAAGCTGCTGAGTGGCCAACAGTGGATGTCTGTGGTTGTACTGGGCAGCTCTCAGGCATGAATGTATGGAATTGTATGAATGTGAAGCAGGGTATTACTAAGAAAAAGTCATGCACGCTCAGCAAAAAGCTGTCCCAGATAAATAATAAAGGGTCAGGAGCTGTTGTCATCACTCCAGATTGTGTCATTTAAAATCAGAATCCATTGATAGGTCATTCGGTCACCCCGCAGACAGCCTGTTATCCTTCCCAGGCAGCCATTGAGTTATTTCCAACAAGTGAATGACTTTAAAGAGCGTTTTGAGTTGCTGCGCCTGCCACCGCAAACAGTGAAAGGAAGTTTAGCAATAAATGGAAACGTTGCAGAGTTTCACTTGCTCCTGTATTGGCGCTTTATTTCAGGGATATATATCCCAGTGTGTATTTATAACTCTGGGCTCATTCCAGCTTAGACAGGGACCTATCACTTTTCCCAGAGACACAGCCCACAAACACACGGCAGTCGTGGGGGGAAGCATAGCTGTGTCTGTATCTGTGTGTGTGTGTCTGTGTGTGCGTGCGCGATTATATTTGGGTGAGAAGACATAGTATACGCTCTGAGTCATTTGTACTCGAGTGAAAATGTATGTGTGCGCTGTTGTAAAGAGGGGCATTCAATTTAAGCCGCTTGTGTGTGCGTGCGCACACCCACAGGAGCATAACATTCAAATGGCAGACGCCCTCATGCTGCAGCTCTTTATGCAACTTGTGCACTTCACAGCTTGCCTTCTCGTGGCTTCATATATTAACTTGCCCTCCCACTCCATCAGTCAGCTTGACACCAATCAGCGTGAATCCGCTGTGCGAAACATGTTTATGAAACAAAATAATTCTCTACTGCCTAACTAGTCTCAAAAATGCATCGAGCGTTTCATACCTGGCACACTCCTGTGAACAGAATTAAGAGGGAAATGGCTTCTCCTCCGCACTGACAGGGAAAGTTGAACGGGCGTATTAACCAGAGGTAATTGAATGTAGAAGTAACAGTGCGCAGTTTAGCTCGGGAATTAACCCCTGCACTCTCTGCTCTCTCAACCAGGCTCTGGTAAAGAGGCAGGTGATGTTGGGCTACAGTACGGCTCGCCCTCGGTGGAGGTTGTTGTGCTGGTCTGGAAATATTTAGAGTCAGGGGCCTGCGAGACTGCCATAGTTCAACTCAGTTCATTGCTATTTATCATGAGTGACGGGTGGGGAGTGAAAAAACTCAACACCTTTCTGCGTGAGCAATGGAGCTGTCTTATTACCCACAGTTAGGAAACCAACTGGGTGCTTACTAGAGTTCTTTTCAGGAAAAGACAGAAACAAGTGGCGGCAATTCATCCCTTTTTGTGTCCCGCCATATTTTACTCTTCCAGGGAGATTTCATTATTTTGAAGGAAGCAGGCAGCAGGGAAGAGACGTGAAGATGCCTTTAAAAAAAAAAAAAAAAAAAAGTGCAGATGTTGGCTCTTATGATGATGATACAGCACGCTGACATTTGGTGGAGCAGTCTGACTTGGAACCCATTTTACAGCCATTTTTTAACCTAACATTGAATATGACAGGGCAAAGCAGGGATAACCTTATCATGCGAAGGTCAGGATCTTTTCAGTATTCTGCAAGAATTTCAATTTCTTGATTCTTTTTTCTTTCTTTCCTCGTTTTCCCTCCAAAACTTTGCGAACCTTATTGGCGGTGCATCTCTCCCAGAGGGTCATGACATGCGGATTGTCGTCTGATGTAGATGTGAGAAAACTGCCATACATTTAGCCTGTAATTGGTTTTAAAGCATAATAAAGAGAAGGGCAGGGACTGCACGAGCTGAGCCCGACCACTGAAGGAGTAGAGTGTGTGTACTGAGCCAAGGTCAGAGGAAAAGGTCTAAGAATTCACATTTACACACTGCGAGGCGACAAGAACCGAAATAGAAAAGAAACCAAGGTGGAAGGCGGTGTGTGTGTGAGTGAGAGGGGGGCGGGGCTGTGGATGGCAACAGAACTGAAAAGTACTCTAATTGCTCCAAAGGGAATTTGTTTTAAACATGAGTATGTTCGGCGATACATAAAGCAAAATTGACAAGATGAGAGGAAACGGGAGGAGGGACGAGTAGAAGGAAGCCGGAGAAGTGGATGGAGGCGGGGCCGCGGACGGAGAGAGATGAAGAGAGACAAAGTAAGAGAGACGGAGACTAAGAGGACTACTGTGTCTCCATTTCCACGGAACCACAAACCGAGCTAGTTTCCACCAATTACATTCATGTCAGTGTGCGTCCTGGATTCAAAATGCATCAACAGCCTGGAGGGGCCTTCACTCTCCTGGTGCACACTCAACATCTCTCCCTGCCTGCCACTCCACAGCGTCCTTTTTCTACACACACACACACGCAGGCACACGCATCCACCCACACGTGCAGACACTGTGTGTGCACATATCGCACTCACACGCATAATAATCTCATCACTCCCTCTAGCTTTGTCTCCCTTTGTCACCCACACGCACTCACTCACACACCCACCTAACAACCAGCCAAACACATTCCCACCCAGCATCCACTAACACACACACACACACACACACACGTAGGCACACACAAATCTCCTCTGTCACTTCCCTCCACTGTCTTCCAATTCCATTTCTCTCACTCTCTTCTCCTCAGGCTCTCCATCTATCCATCCACCCCCTACTTGTCTCATTCTGTCTGCACACGCACACACACACACACACTCAAACACACACACCGCTGTTTATATGTGTGTGCGTGTGCATCTTTGTGTGTGTGTGCCCTCCTCTGCTCTCAGATGATAGTAATAAGGCCGGTGATTGCCGGAGATGGAGATGAGGGATGGCGCCTATTGATGATCGTGCCTGTGACAGCCTGGCAGCAGGCTAGACGTAGGGCCTTCATTATTAGTGGTAACAATAACAGCAACACTCAGGCCTTAATTGAATGAAAAAGGCCGCTGGCAGCCAGACTTACGATCCGGAGGTGGGTGGGAGAGTTGGATAAAAAAAAAAGAGAGAGATGGACAGGGGGTGGGAGTGATGGCGAGGTAGACGAGAAGAAAGATGACGAGAGAGAAGCCGGAAAAAGACCGAGAGGAAAAATAGAAGCCGGGGGATGCATAGATGCACGCGCTGGGGGATGTAGAAAAAGAGACAGAGACAAAAAAAAACCCAGAAAACAACAAAAACAAAACAGGGAGACATGAGGTGAAGTGGAAAGTGTGAGAGGCAAAGGCCCGGGAAGCGCTGTGGAAGCGAGCGTGACGAGGCGCGCGAGAGAAGCGTGGACAATTAGGACATTTTTATTGAGTAGAGAGGTGAATAAATAATTGACAACATTCTGTTTGAGTGGGGAAGAAGGGAAGAAATGAGGCTGATAAAGCAGAGAGGGGACTGAAGAGAGAGTCGGGGGAGGCACGGGGAGGGAAATGTAGGCACAGAGAAAAGATATAGGAAGGATTTTAAAGGGTCAGTTCACCCAAATCATTGCATTATTAAATACGACATATTTTCTCACTTTGCCATGTAGGCTGGTTTTAGTTTTACTTTTAAGACATTCAGGACAGTGGAGGTGAGCGGTGCTGGCTGTATTAAAAATCTACAATGTATCATTAACCTTTATTATGATTGTTTTTCATGTTGATGAATAATTCACATTCGAACATATTCCATAGATCAGGATGGGGCTCGCTGGCAAAGAGACCAAGCTCACTGCTACTCATCGGCAAGCTGAGAACACGCTGCCGCCGATCAGTCACATTAGCTGTTTGAGCCACTTTCCTGTTTTACTCATGGGACTCTCAGCTCACCAAGTTTATCCAAAACTTGTATTTGTGCCATCGATTCCCACCTCATCAGTGTCCGCAAACCATTTTTGTTCGGCTCGTCGAGCGGTTTATACTCTGACACAAATAGAAGTAGACGGTGCAGTGCCAGCTTTGGACTTTGTGACTCTCCTTTATGAAGGTTAGCGCTGTCAAGACAGCTTGGTATTAATCAACAGCGCAAATTCATGTGTCAAAACTGAATCATTTGTGCATTTATATGCATTTATTTTAGCCACCCTGCTGAAAAAAGTGCATTCACTGCTTTAGTCAAGTCGAGTTTACTGATTTTGATGTCAACATTTGCCATTTTAAATGCTGCTGTGACAAGGCTGTTACCCTGGATAATCCACACACCTCGCTGGCAATCTATCTATCTAAATAGAAAGTATTTATTTTGCATAAAGAGGTCCAAACAAAAAAGAGTTGACGGTGAGGGCTGTTGTTTACCTAGACAAACAAGGACGCGGTTCCTGAAAGACAAGTTGTTGTTGGATTTGTCAATGCTGTGAGCACGCCGTCCATCTCCAGAGTAATGTAGCAGATGCTGCTGGAGGTCAGCGACAATCTTTTTTGTAATTTAAGTGAACTAATCCTCTAAAGGCAGCAGGTAAATCTTCATGAATCAGAGCGTAAACAATAAAAAAGAAAACTTTAGACCGCTGTCAGGACACACTCTGTGTTTTGGGATAAACACGTGTGTGTGTTTAGTGTTCGTGCAGGTATGGATCATCATCTCAGCATCTCAGGGTGTTTATTGCTCTTTTCATCGCCGTGAATTTGTGACTCAACATGAGATGGCAGTCGATCTGTACCTTGCCCTTTTGACAGACTTGATTTAGCTGCGCAACGGCTCCGCATTCAGAGCTGCTAATCAAATTGTCACAGCACGACGCAAACATGCTAACAACACCGCGAGACGGGTCCGGGGATCACGCTAACGACATCATCACTCATGTTAATGACACAACGTGCTTTTCCGATGCCCTTTCTCTCCCTGCTGACATTAAAAAGACAGAAAAAACCATAACTGGAGGGAAAAAAAATCAATTTTTGCATCTGCACCTTGTTTCCACTCCATCGTGGGAGAAAGAATTTATTAATCAGGGTCAAATCACGCTCTGCCTGCCATAGAAAAAAAAACCATGAAGGAAATGGAAATGAGGTTGTAAGAAAGAGGAGAGCAAGGAGAAAAGGCTCTGATGAAACGAACTTGGAAAGGAGAGACCCGGCCAGAGGAAGGGGATTGAATATTGATAAGATAGTGATAATGTCTGGAACTGAAGAACGGGTGGAAAAAGAGGGAGACTATCAAAAAGACAGACAGGAGCATCGGCCTGCACCTGAGGTGGCGTAATGACAGAGAGAAGCTCTCTGGTGGCGACAGCAGCAGCTGCCCTGAATTTTTTATAGCTGGCTTCACGGTGAGATGGCTGAGAGACACCATGATATGTCTCACCCATGTTCCTCTGAGAGCAGCCTTTCATTAGCCGTCCCCCGACCCGAGGTGAAGGCGGCGGGGAGACGAAGTCAGGAGGAAATAAAAGTCGAAATTGTTTTGAGAAAGGGGGCCAAAAGAAAGTTAATACTGAGGAAGCTGTGAGTGTATTTATGGTGCTCTGAAAAATAAAAGCATTCGCTCTCCGCTCGCTGTTGGGAGCTGTTATGATGGATCTTGGGTAATGGAGTTTTGATGGATGAGTGGTGTCTGGCCAGTGCTGGGGTCTGAGCGGAGGGCGGGTACAACTGACTCCACTACATTGATATCTGACCACCAGAAATTACAGCATCTCCTGCTCCTAGCGCTCCCACTGCCATGTTTAATTCTCCTGCTAAATTGTTTAGGTATGTAATATTGAAGATCCCATAACCTTTTACAAGTGCTATAAAACGACTGCAAAACCCCTCGGAGACAAACCCACAGAGGAACCTCAGAAATCCACTTTCCCTGTGATCTCAAACATCCGGAAATTCCCTTTTGGCCCCCCTCCTTTAAAGACTGCAATTAGGCGAGGTAAAATGATAATGTTTTCGTCTTTAGCGTCCCATTGGTAAACATTGCCGTTAGGATCAATTAACCAGCGGCTAATGAGCAAAGTGGGGGTCTGCCTCGATATTGCACTATTGTTCATTGGCGATTTTTAATTAATGGGTTTTGAAGTAAAAATCGCAAAAGTTTTTAATTGTTTTTCTTTTCGAGTGAGGGGAGGGTGGGGTGGGGGGGGGGGTGAGATCAGAGTGTTAATTATAAAGTAGGGGCTTTAAAGTGAGGAGGATTTAGACTTTTAATTAAAGAGGAATTTGATGCGACCAACAGACTGAGTTCAATTGCCACACAATCCCCAGTTATTCTATCTCGCCCCTCTTCTCTCTATCTGCCTGCCTTCCCTTCTGTACTGCAGCCTTCCATCTTCTGCCACTCATCTTGCTCTCTCCCCACCCCTGTATGGTGTTGATGTCTCCCTCCTTGCAGGGTGTTGCTATCAGAAGCCGGATTAGGGACTTTGAGAGCTCTGCTCTCAAATGGTGAAGATGAGGCCTGGGTGGGGAGGAGGAGACAGAGAAGGAGGGAGGAGGGCAAGGGGGATGGCTCAGTCACTCCATCGGATTTCTAAGATTGAATTAGTGAGCTTTAGACAAATCAGAGCCCTTTTGGACATGTTCACAATGTCGCTTTTGCCATTTTCCCTCTTTTCTTCTCTCTCTCTGTCTCCCCATTCAGAGCGTCACCGCCCTCTCCCGCCGTCTCTCCAGCTCCCCTCCCCTTCCCCCACATCTGCTCTTTCTTAATAGCGCATAAGATTGTTTTCATAGCAGTGATAAATTAGGCTGAAGTGATTAGCGTGGTGTGAAACGTGATTACATACTGTAGCTCTGCTGATTTGTTGAACAGATGCCCTCTACCAGCTAGACGTTGGTAGGTTACAGTGTTAAACTCTGTCTCCCCCACAGCTGGAGATCCCAGCAGACGTATACAGGTTAATTGCCTTGATTGTGGATATAGCTCCACCATACCGCCGGGAATGCAACCTGCAGTCCATTTGTTATTGCGGTAGCTGTTAGCAATCGCGCACACGTTTCACGCCTACCCACACAAAGCACACACACACAGAGAAGCCTGTTTGCAGTCCGGTCTTTACATAAATAAGGGTGGAATGAAAAATAGTACCAGCTGGGATGCAGCGATGACGTGGGATGTTTTGCTGTCGAGTCATGACGCCATCAGTTTACAGTTCAAAAACTGATGACAAAGTTGTTAAAGTTAGACTATAAGAACATGTTTTTTTTGCCACTCATCAGGAATAATGGGCCTGTGCTGTAACTTCCCTCGGCAGTGGTAGGATGCGAGACAAAGCATCGCTGCTTTTTCACGGAGCCACATCAGCAGGAGAGGAATAACATGAAAGAATAATAAGGAGAGAAATGGCTGACCTCCTGTTGTCTCACCCCTTCCGCCCGCGTTGCTGTGATTACGCCAATCACTGTCATTAGCATTCCCTGCGATTAATGCGATTTCTCATGCTTTGTTGCATGCATGCTAATGACTAGCACCCAGCTCCCTTCCCCATTCCAGCAGCACCAACTATCCACGGCTTAACCCAACTCCTCAAGCTGTACTGTATTAATACGCGCCTTGCAGCCGGCAAATCCACTCCTGATTAAGGCAACAACCTGACCCAGCATTCATCTGCGCCGTAATCAGCCCTTATCCATTTTAGCTCAGTGCGATTCTCATCTCTCATCCATCTTTCGCTCTCCTTAACTCATCTCATTTCCCCCTTTCTCTCTCTCTTTCACTCTCTCTCTCTTTTTTTTTTACCCCCGAAAAGGGCAGAAAAGAGGAGGAGGAGCCGGGATTACCAGACGCCAATCTCTCCCCTCATCCCTCTATCTTTTTAACTTTGTTGCTCCTCATCACGTGCATGCTCTCCTTATCTGTTTATCCCACTCTCGCTAATCTTCATTTTTACTCCATCCTAACATCCCTTGCTCCCTGCATTAATGCCTTTTGTTGCTTTTATCTGACTCTTAACGTTTTCCGCTCGCCTGTGTTCCTTTGCTTTGCTCAAGGTTTCCCTCCGACATTAAGCATGTTCTTTACAGAGTAGATTGAGTGCACAGGGACTAAGAGATACATTTTGGCTAGCAGCTACTTCTGGCATCAAGTATTAAGGTCTCTGGGGACAATTTATAACACAAACAGGATTTGAAATATTTATCTGAAGAAGAAGAACATGTACTATTGTTGTGGGGCAGTTGGAATATGTTTCTAAGATTATTATGTATATATAACAAACAGCCAAAGGAGTCTGTTTTGCTATAGCTGTGAGCTCTATGAGCACGTTTTGTGTATTGATGCTTTTGGTTTTTAGTGAAATATCTCAGCCATTATTGGATGGATTTCCATGAAATTTCATATTGATGTTCACATCGCTCACAGGAAGGACTTTAATAAGTTCGGCGATCCACTGACTAAAGGCGGCAGAGGCTCGGAGACAGAGCGGGTCGTCCACTAATCAGAATATTGGCGATCTTTGGCTCCTCTGGCCTGCATGTTGAAGTGTCCTTGGGCGAGATACTGAACCCCAAATTGCTCCAGATGGCTGTCCCTTTGCTGTGTGGATGAGTTTATGAATGCTTAGTTTCCTTCCTGATGTGCAGCTGCCATCGGTGTATGAATGGGTGAATGCCTACATGTAGTGCAAAGCGTTTTGAGCGGTCAGAGAGCCAGAAAGGTGCTTTATAAGTCCGGTCTCAGTAAATTACTTTTCATTTAGTCAGAATTTAAAAAATTTCAAGTGGATTTCAAAATTGTTTTCTAAAAGTTTGTTTTGCAAGGAAAAAAATGATGTTCTCTAGGTTTAGTTTAATGTTAATTTGCTTGTTAACACATTAAAACAAGTCGGCAAACATGGTATTATCCCCACCGAACATCAGAATGTTAATGATTAAATTGTTAGCATATGAGCAAGGTGATATTAGCATTTAACGGAAATTTTTTGCTCAAACTAAAAATTCAGCAGGTAACAGTTCTTTGGATGTTATTCCAAAGACACATTTCATGTTAACGTCAGAACTGGAGAAGCAGTTTTTCTCCAGCCTCACTTTCTTTTGTCTGCGTAGACTAATTACTCAACGTTCAGTATTTCCAGGCAGGACTACTGCTTTTTGTTTTTTTGATCCTGAAGGCTCACTCAGTGCAGGATAGCATTCATCATGATTATGCCGCCCTGATAATGAGAAATAGTGGAATTAATATTCATTTGTCGCTCTTCGTCCACTGGGAATGTAAATGGGTGTACTCTCATGTGGCACGCCGGCTTATGTAGCTACATGAGTCCAATCAAAGTGTGATTCAAAGTGAAAGTGTGTGGTGCTACTTTGAAACTTAGTGAGTTAGTCACCCCTGTAGCTTGGCGACTGTGGCCCTTATTCTTGCTGAATGTTACACTAAGTAAGTTTTAGTAAGATCTGGGAGTCGGGATGATGCGGCGCCACAGAGACACTCCAACATGAGTTACATTTAGTGCGCAGGGATGTTATTTTCCCTCCGTAGCACTTGTGGCCAAGGCATTTCACTAATTAAGTGGAAGAGTTTTTTTGGAGTCACAAATGACTTTTATTGGCACAGCTTGGAGAAGAAAAAGGCAACATATTTAGATTTTTAAAAGCGCACATAATTATACTGGTGGTTGCTCATGCGTTGCACTTGTCGCTGTGCTTCTTTGGAGCTCGGTCTGCGCTTTTAAGTAAAATGTTCTACCGGGGATCTGAGCTTGAAAATAACATCAGGTGTATACTGGACAAACCCCAGCTGTGAGTGTCACCCCAGACACACACAGCTCTGACATGGAGTCTTGTGGACAATCACAGCATAAAACTGTACTTAATGCGATTCTGACCTAACATGATTTGAATGTGTTGGACATTGTTGTGGTGAGAAGATATATTTTTGGGTTTGCGAGGGGACGTGCTGAAGGGGACAGTTTCCACGCCTGGCCTTTAACTTCGCAGTTTATTAATTCCTCTCCGTGGTGCTGTAGGCTGCCAACAGTGTACACTGCCGCCGATGTTGATGGTTGTGATAAGTGCTTTCTGCGCTCTGAAGGGTAGAGGGGGAGTCTGAGTGCAATCGAGTACAATCAGCAAAACTCATCAAAACGTGCAAGCTGAAAAGGTTAAAAATGAAAAGCTGCTTTTGAAAAATGGGACACACTGGAACGCGTGATAAATGTTCGCTTTTCAAGAGCGAAAATTTGGGATTTCTATGCGGAATTGATTCTGACCTTAACTACCAGTGTTTTTCTGCTGCCTGACTTTCTCGAGTGTTGTGTCGCAGAGCGCTGGTTAGAGTCTGCTTTCCTTCAGCGTCTGTGCCCACGATGGACGGCGAAGACAGGTAAGGACACGGCTCAGGGTTAACTGGCTGGGTTGAATGCAAAAGTCCCGAGAGCCTTTTGAAGAGAGAGCGTGAAAAAAAAAGAAAAAAACAGAGAGTGAGACTTGGAAATGGAAAGAGACGGCGAGGGAGAGACACGAGGGCAACGCGGAAATGACCTCTGCAGTTTTGTTGATGACATGAAGCAGAATGAGAGGAGAGACGAGGGAGAAGAGACAAACTGAGCAAGAAGGAGGATTAAGAAAGCAGCTGGTGAGGATGATCCAGAGGAGAGCGGGGGGGGCGAGGAGAAAGAAGGAGGTAGAGGGAAGTAGGAGAAGGGGAGGTGCAGGAGATTGATGAGGGAGAGTGAGAAACTAATTCTCACTTCACTCTGGGCTGGAAGATTAAGGAAGATTAGAGAGATAGAGTGAGGGAGGGAGAGAGATGGGGTGATAACTTCTACCACATGCCACAGAAAGATCTTTGAATGCCTAATACCCAGAGAGAGACCGAGAGAGAGAGAGAGAAGGGGAGATTATGAAACAGAGTGAGTTGTAAAAAAAAAAAAAAAAAAAACAACATACAGAGTGGATGTGCAGGGAAGGAGGAGAGAGACAAAGAGCTGGAGTGACAAGAGGATGGACTGATGAGGACAGGAGCAAATCAGGCTCAGAGGGGTCCTAATAGTGGTGATCCATGAGTGTATGAATGTCCTTTATATTAGAGGCCATTTCTACCAGTGTGCAGTAATCCATGCCATGGGAGCACGGGCACAAAATCCAGGTCATCTATATACCTCTCCAGCACTCGCTTTCACTGAGACTTCCCATTGGGATTCATTCTCTTGTACTGTGCAAGTCTGTGTGACGATATCTTTTACATTCTGTTCTTTCACTTGCAAAAAGGGAAACCTATTTTCCATTCCCTGCCACTGACATCTATTTATTCACTCCCTTGACTGTCGGCGCAACATTTCAACAGCTATAGGCTGCCATATGTTTTTTAAGGGGAAAGGGGTGATGGAGCGAAGCAAAGAGCGCACTGTGTGGTTGTATATGTAACCTCACCCTACACACTCACACTCAGGCGCGCGTTATATCACATGTATGTGTCGGCACACTCGAGCACATGCCTGCCGCAACAGAAGTTTTGTAAGAAATGAGGAGGGGAAGAAAGAGAGGGGAAAAGAGAGGGAGAGTGCTGCAGTGGCAGACTCGATCCGTCATGCAGGATTACAGTGTAAGCTTCTCCACGGCCATAGATGTGTTTTTTATGGGAGAAACACAGGGCTTTTCTAAACGCAGCGGCCCCTGCTATCCCTGCTCCATATTAGAGACAAAGGCAGAGGGCGGAGGAGGGTGGAGGGGATTCTCCCCCCGTGGTCTTTGCTGTCTGATGGCTGCTATCTCCATCCCCAGTGCAGGGCGTGGGGGAAAAGGGGTTTCCAGGGGACAGGTTGAAAGGCGACCTCGGTGTCCTCGCGCGCTAGAGGTGGGATCATTACCGCACCTACGCTGAGTAAGAGGTGACCTTGGAAAGAGACCAGAGACTTGCAGCCCTGTTTCGTTTTTGTGCGAAGTGATCCCGCGTTTGACAGAGTATTTCTTCTTTGTGTGTGTCTGGTAGTGTGTGTGTGTGTCTGTGTGTCAATCAGCCCCCCCCCCCCCCCACGTCTTAAACAGAATTTATAGTCCCAGTGCTGGAGCAGCGCCAGAACATCCCAAACATTACACAGCATGAATGCGCCCCGCAGAAATAAAAACGTCCTGAAAATACAACACTGCCAAACTTTGATCTCCTACATCGCCCTGCAACACACCACTGAGACGGGCAAACGGAGCTTGGAAATCTTCCCTCAGCATACACCCACTGCCTTGGTGTACTTCTTTGAACTAGCATGGAAGAAGGTCCCAATAAAAACAACACTGCTACAAATATTGTTGAAAAGCAAAAAAAAAAAAAAAAAGAAGGGAGGATAGTGAACTGCTTGCCCACGTCGTTTCTGCCCATGACTGCCCCGCTGAAGAGGAGACAACTGCTGCGCTGCCGATGCTTCACTGGATGTTGCGCAGCATCTTGCTGCACAAAGCACTCAGTTTTAATTTTCGCATCCTTTATCCGATCCTCACCCAAGGTGGCCCCGCGCTATAACCTGCCAGAGATAGCGACTTAAACATGCTGCAATCTGCTCTGTCTCCCTGAGCCGCTGGAAAATAAACAAAACAACAAACTGACCCAAATAGAGGGAGACAAAAGCGAAATGAATTGGAGATTGGAGCGACGTCATTAGAATTACAAAAATATACTGTCAGATATGGTGCAGGAGCAGAAGACCTAGGGAGCATGAAAGTCATACAAAGAGAGGAGGGGGATGTATGCTAATAAGGCTGGGACTTAGTGACTTCAACGAGGGGGATTAAAAGCTGTGACAGTACAGTCTTCCATTCCCACGTGTTCGCACAATGTTCAACTGGCGCAGCAGAGGCGTGGATGCAGCGGGCTACGATAAGGCAGCAGGACACAACAACATCCTTGGGATAGATAGCTCTGACAAAACACAGATAATGCTCCAGTGCCGAATAAAGTCGAGCACTGTGTTCTATTTTTGATTTGGTAGAGCAGTGGTTCTGCCTAGACTCGGCCAGGGGCCTCGGGGGGTCCTCGTGTGGGAACCAGGGGATATAAGTGAATTAATTACATAGATGAATCTTATATATTGGTATTGTATCACAAGCATTTTGGACAGTGACTCCACAGCTCCACAGCTTTGGGAAGTATCAGGCTGCTTGTCTGTGAGCTGAGAGGCTTTCAGTAAAAAAGGGATTTTCCTTTTGTAACAATTGTGTTTGAAGAAATTTTAGAGTCTGAAATCGAACGTTGTGCCCCCAGCAGGGCTCTGACGATGGCAGTGGCAGTCAGTCCTTTAGGTGGTCGGTGTTCTGGTAGTCAGTGACTGGCATAATCCACAGCTTTGGTCCAAACTAATCATCATACTTTGTGCTGACGTTAATGGTTTCCTTTGTCATTTCCTTACTTTTTACCTTATCTTAATATCTTTTCATTTATTTGTTCCATGGCACAAAGTTTTTAACAAACATAAAAGGTTTCATGAAGATTCATCCAATTGACTTTGGGTGATCTCTTCACATTTTCCTATAATACAAATAGCAGGTTGATATAGTTGGTCGATTGCCATAAAATTTGCCCGAGAGATCCATGTTACCGTCGCATGTTTGGAAGCTGACATACTGAACAAAGACGGTGAGCAGTGTAAATGTTGTACTCGTCAAAATGGTCACTGAGAACATGTAGCCATGCAGATGTTAGCATTTAATTCAAAGTGCTGTCTAAAGAATGGGATGTCCCTATGTCCTTTCATTGGGTTATTGTTATACTGAACAGGGCGGCAGCAAATTTGACTTTTAAGGCTAATGTCTTGATTACCCTATGCATTGGTTAACTTAGCGTTATTAAGGTAACGATAGCTAGCTACCTTAGATAAAAAATGACCATCTATTCACTGCAGCACCCTGGGAAACAGCCAGATCTTGTAGCTGCTGGCTAGCTTCAGCATGAATTCATGAATAATGTAGTGGTAAAGATTTTATTCAGTCACTGTTACATCTGGAGGAAAAAAAAAAAGATTTAAATTGCAGGGCTTTTCTTTTAGCCCCAGTGCTTGAAATTAGATAGCTGATACAAGGTGTTGTCAGACCACGTATAAAGGCAAGAGTACTTACACCTGCTCTGAATGGCCTCACTTAGACAAAAGACAAAAAGCCTGTCGTCATCAAAGAGGGGTAATGAATCAGACGATTGGGGATAACTATGCCCTCAATCTGGCAGTTCCTCCTGTAAGACATCCACGGGTTAGTACTTGGTTGTGCAGAACGACAGTGACAGAAGTGTGAAGAATGAACAAAGAAAGAAAGAAAGAGAGAAAGAGAGAAAAGTTCAGATTCTGTCCACATTCTCACCTCTGAGGAGGACGTCCTCGTCAGATTGTTGGTTTCTGACAGGAAAAAACTAAAAGTTGGACGCGGCCCACCCCAAATCCGTTGCTGGAATGGTGCAAGGAGTTTCAGACACAGTTTGATGATCTGACAAGGACTGTGTTTGAAGCATACTGATGCCTTAGGTACAGCCATACAGAGGCTTTTCACAGTTCCAGGTTGGCAGCTGTACGTTCAATGTGTTTGAACATCTCTAAATATCTGTTTGCAGTCATTTAAAGCACACGCCAGATGTACAGATGTACACCAAAAGCCTGTGTTGCCACGTTAAGTTAGTACCACGAAATCTAAACCAGACATTTTCTCTGATTTAGAGTCATTACTGCGGTGCTACTACAAACTGAACAAATGCCTTCATCATCAAAATATTACGCACCTGTTTTTGCAATCAGAGCCACCGAGAAATGGAGGCAGAAAGCAAAACACCGTGAACACCTGTGGAGAGTGCATTCAGAGAAAGTTTTCAGCGCGCAGCAAACGCATATTGATTCTGTCAGGCGGCCATTAAAAGTAAGTCTGCTCTTTTCCCTCGCTCCCCGCCTGGTTGAGTGATAAACATGAAAAAGACCCTTAAATGTAAATTGAAGAGAGAATGGGGCAGATTAAGTTGGGATATTGAGTGTCATTATTCACTCTCCCTCTTGGCCAATAGCCTTGATGCTAGTCTACAGCGTGCCATCTCCCCCCCCCCCCGGTAATGCATCACATCTTATCACAGACAGCCTTGGGTGTGTTGTGTTTATTCATCTCTGAAATGACCCTCTCTCACCTCCCTGTGTCCTCTCCACCAGCCTCTTGTCCAGCCTCGGTGCCTCTTGAAAAGAACACCCTTGAGAGGTAAACAGCAGAGGTGGAGGGAACGAGTATCATGAATTAAACCTTGGACAAAAAAAAAAAAATCTTGAATTGCTGCGCAGTGAAGCCCCTCTCCTCACAATAAACTTTATTAACCTGATCCGTGATACTTGTGGCTCACAGAGATAAAAGGTGAGCTTATCCTGAGTGAGCTTATGTCAAAAAGATATTGTAGTTTGCAATTTTCTTGCAGTATTTTTCTGACAGCTTACATGTCTTTTCTTATTCTCTCGCCCACGTCGTGATACGCACTTATACATACTATTCACACAGACCCACAGCTTCGGGGGAGAGAAAGTCCATCTGTAATTCCTGAGGACTTTTGCTGAAATGTCAGCCAGTGTGCTGAAAGGATCAGATAGCTTTTTGATGTTGCACGCGCAGTCAGGCGGAAGAGGAAGAGAGACAGGCTTGATAGGCATCAGGTGTAATTTCGGTAACTGCTTTGGCAGCTGATGACTCACCATTCAGAAAACGCAGGCTGAGCACCTACCTAGAAAGACATTGGCTCAAACCAGATGAGCTGCCTGACACAAAACCACCCCCTGACCTTTGTGCATGAAGATCATTGAAGCTGATCAGCTCCCTCAACTTCCCAGAAGAATCAGCGCCGGGGCCTCAAGCTGGGGGAGATGTCAGATGTTGTTATAGCTCAGTAGCACAGTAATCATGTTGGTGGCCATATGAAGTAGTCAGGCGCAGAGTCATCCGCCAGGAAAAGAACATTATCTCTTATTTTCTTTATTTAGCAATACACGATTTCACCCCAGCACTGGTGTTCATGAGTCATGAAAATGGCCGTGTTTCTAACTTAGAGTCAGAGAACATTTGAGATTAAATCTCACATTACACTTTTATATAAAATGCTGTACCCACAATAGATGTAATCATATCTAATTTAAAGTTAAAAGGAGATATTTTCTGGAAAGGGACATTTCTTTCGGATAGTGATACAGGTCTATAGGTCTTTTTCAGCAGCTGAGGCTGAGCAGTTTCCCCCTCATGCTGCAAACATCATTATTCATTCGGGCTTGAGATTTTAATTTTTTTTGGTCACCTCTCAGACGAAGCTGAGGTGAGGGCTAAACGCAAGGACACAAAATCAGACTTATGATTTACATCTCACAACTGTTTGAACAAAGTCGGATAGAGTCTGGGCCAGTTGGCACTTACAGCTGGGAGATAAAAGCACACATCTTGTACTGTTTATGGTATTTGTTGGCCTTGTGGTCAAGTTGTCGACCATCATCCTCATAAGCAATTATTTATAAGAAGTTAATTATTTAAAGCAGGTTTGATTTTTTACCACTGGAATCGGAACTGTTGACTTGGCATGGTAGGATGCACCCACGTGACTCACACCTAGATACTGACCTTATTAAATGAGTCTGGCACAATGTTACCTTCCATATGAAATGTTGCAATGAGGTCCTCGCTGTGAGGTACACAGACGTTAAATTTGCAACCTGCACCCTGCCTCTTGGAAATCACATTTCTGTATTACTAATTTAAAAGAACAAATACACTGAGCATTATGAAACCCTTCTACACACTCCAACAGTTGCCTAAGGTTTGGGAGAGATTGTAGTTTTTGGTTTGGGACAGAAAGCTTCTGCAATGACTTTATGCTAAAACCTAACTACTTTTGGTTGTAGCCTCCGGACTCTGGTGTCAAAGCCCAGTGTTTTTAATGGTGCAAGCCACCCAGAACCACCTTGTTGTGGCAGATAAACGAAGCTCTTCATTTGTTCAGCGCCATTACTGGTGGCCCTAATCCAGGAGGTGTTTATATTTGCTAACGCGCTTCAACTGGGACAATAATTTTGTAATATATACATTTTGAGCAGACAGCTTTGGGAAAAAGACAGCATCTGATCTTATCTTTAGATGCCGTGGGATATCAGGTGTCAGGGGAGAAGACGTTGGATTGGTGAGCCCCGCAGACAAATAGTAAACCAATATCCAATGGACCATAAAACTACTGAAACTTACTAGAACTCACAAATGACAACTAGTACAGTCGATATCCTCAGATATTTTAAATCTCAAAAGTCAATGCAGAGTATTTAATAGCTGGCTAGATGAATACAACACACTATTGAGAGCTTATCTCTCATGAGTTATCTCTTTCCATGATTTAAAATTGAGTTTATCTCTCAATGGTGTGGATATTGATTGAATTAGTTGTTATTTGTGAGTTCTAGTAAGTCTCAATAGTTTTATGGTCCATTGTCAACTTTACAGTTGTTAGTAAAGAGAGAATTTACAGTAAAACTAACAATTTTTTAGTTAATTTAATATATGGTGTATCTTCATACACCAAATCCTTGGCATCCTCTGACTTTCGCCTTTTTACCAACGACGCATACACTCTGCTGCTTGTGCATAATTTATGGCTTTAAAGGCCTGAATGATGTGCAGAATTTAGCAGTAAATTACAGGCGTTCAGTGGGTCAGTGCTGTCACTGTTGGTATATCCACACACTCTTAGCCAGCGCTTTACCTTACGACCAGACAAATCAGACTGAGAACTTGAACCCTTGCCAAGGCAGTAAAATATGGGCCACAAATGCTGTCCCTGTCGTGACCTACTGGCACGTCTCCTGGCATTGTGATTCTCCGGACTGTCTCCTATCAAGATTTATTTGATCTTTATGGCACCTCTCACAGTTTATATACTGTAGCCTAAGATAAAGCAGCAGCACTGGAGCTACAGCACATACTGGAGCCAGTTGCACCAGCTTCAAACTTATCCTGGTTCCAAAATAAGTTAAATATATACAAACCTAAATGAAAACAGGTTGCACCACACAGACTAGATCTGACGTAGCATTACTTACAGAAAGAACTGACACAACTGCGTTAGCTGTTATATAATAATGTGACCTGGTTAAAGTAAGAGTCAGTGTGAAATGTTGTCAACCCAGTGCTGTTTAAAGATGATGTATGAGCTGCAGTCAAAAACCTGTGTGACTGTTTCACAGCACTGCCCGGCAACAAGTGTGCAGCAGCTGCTAGCTGTAACCGTTGTGTGTTAATATACTGAGTTATGCTGCATTATCACCGACAAGAGCAGAGTTCCATTTCGTTAATTTGACCACTTGCATCTGGACTTGCATGTTTGCATGTTGTCGCCTCGAACTTCAGCCTAGGGGAAACATAAAAATCTGTTTCGTGCAAAAGCTTCATGAGGATGACTTTCCCCGGCTACCACTCAGAGACCATACTGCCATCCTAGCAGATGGAAAACCTGGATGCAAAAGAGATGCGATGTTGTGTAAGATCACGGGGGCGTGCTGGTTATTTTCTCCGGCGTTCACAGGGTCGTGCACTGTGAATTCACTGTTAATGGGGAGCTCTACTCCACCGTTTTGAGGCATCTGAGGGATGAAGTTTGGTATAAATGACCTGAAGTGTGCGCAATGGTGCTTTGGTTCTACACTATGTCACAGCTGATGCTCAGCCCATTAGGCAGTGACGTCTTCCTCTTCTCCAAAATGAAACTCAGGCTAAAACTCAAGATGCTTTGACACAGCGGAGGAGGTCCACAGGACATCCACTGCGCATTGCAGATGGTGCTTTTCAGTATAACAGGAGTTCAAGTGAGAGATCTACGTGTGCTGGTAGAAGTGTGTCGCTGCACAAGGTGACTGCTTCGATGGCCACATTTAAATCGTGTTCTTACTTGTCGTGTAACGGTTTGATGGCACTGTGAAAATTTGGGAAAGTTCCAAATTAAATTTCCCCAAAATAAAATAAATCGAAAACTTTGAGTTGACATTGGGGTGAGTATATCCGGATATTTCCCGCTGCCAAACACGAATGCTCCTGAGTCCTCGCCAGCTAAGACATTTTTAATTAAGCTTTAATTTCAAAAGCCAATTTGGTAAATCACTAGTTTTCAAACCAGTTACTGAGAATAAAAGTGTAGTGCTGCCCAATCCGGCATTCCGTTGTAAAAACTGCATTTAGTAAAACTCTCACATATCTCATGTTTGCTGTTTCCGTTGCACATGCTGCATTTTGAAATAAAGTGTTCTTGCTGGATGTTCTACAAGCCTCTGACTCTTGCCATTTAATGTAACCCCATTGATCTAGCTGAAAGCCAAGCAAATCCAAAGCCCCCTGTCGCTGCTCTGTTACACTGAGTCTTTTTAGTCTTAATCTCACCAATAGGCAAACAGCCACCCATAAGCGGACTGAATTTCACAGCTCTTACACCATGCACAACTGTCAATCCATTGCGCTGGTTTTCACCGTAAAACTAGCTCTGCCACGTTGTTTACCTGTTGTCGTTTCTCCCCTCGTCCTCCACAAACCCTCAGCCTCTGGGGAAATATCTCATGTCCATAGGCTGGCGCGATGTGCTCTCCCGAGGGAAGAAAGCGCCTGCTGTCGGTATATCAGTGAGGTTGAGATAAAGACAAGGCTGGGGACACAGGTGAAGAAGGTATTTATACATTAACAGACAAAACTCCGCTGTTTCGCCTCCTCACACGTTGACAGGTCTGCTTTTATCTGGAAGAGTTCAGGGCGAGGACGGAGCTGCTTTACGCCGCTTTGCACTTAAAACCACCAGGTCGTCTTCCAAGAGGGAAGGAGTCCTTCTCGCACGCACGCACGCACGCACGCACACGCACACACATTCACCACCAAACAACGCTGCTTTTCGTCCTTCTCCGTCTCTTTCAGGAGCTCACCTTTGTTACTCCATGCATAATTCTTTTGGGTGGCTCCTTTTACTCATCCCTCCTGGTGTGAGAGAGCGCTCCCTTTCTTCTCTTTGACTTCACTGCGTCCGGAGAGGCAGTCCCAGGAGCTTTCTTTATTTTTCCTCCCCAGCACAGATAGAAGTGGTAAGAGGAGGGTGTCTGCGCGTGTTCGGGTGATGTGTGGAGTATTCGGGTTTTTGTGCGAGTGTTTTTCATGAATTTCATGCACAGTTTGAGAGGGTGGAAGAATGTGGCTTTGTGAGTCCAGGCATTTCTTTATGCAATATTTTTATATGCGTAAGTAAATAAATGTTGTTGTTTTTTTTCCGTGAGAATGTTTTGTCAACGGGGCTTGAAGTCACACGGCATGCGTGTGTTTGTTCATTGTTGTGGAGAAGGGTGCGCGTGGGCGTGCTGCTGCTGTGGCGGCGCATTTCTCTGTGTTTGCCTGTTCGACAGGAGGGTTATTGAGAGAAAAAGAAGACAGACAGCAAGCGAGGAGGTGAATCGTAATTAAAATTTTCAGTCTCGTTAAGTTGGTGACAGCTCGCAATCGATGGCGAGGATCTGCCTCCAATACTAACGCGCCTAAAGATCATTTGAATTTGAGGTGGAATGGGACCAGTAAGGGGAAATTAATTAAGATATTTATGAGTTACAGTTAATCATGTTGCTGAGACACTTGCTGTAGGTGTACAGAACCTACGAAGAATTATGGTACAGCTGGAGATGCATGGTTTTGAACTCTTTGAGAGCATACCTCAACTATACATTTTCTAATTAGGAAGGAGAGCACCTTGGAGCTATCACTTGCATCACCCTATTAGCTATATTTACGCCACTAGAAATCATGCTACTGTACGTAAAGGCTACAGGTAAGAATCCCCACCCTGATCCTGGCTGGTTCCGCAAGGATGAAACAACAATTTCGCTGTATTACATTATATAAAGCTCTAATGAGGAAATATGAGCTCCCTTGTGCTTCAAACCAGAGCACCCAATTATCTTCAGTTACTGCTGTACAGGCCAATGCGCCCAGGGTAATGGCATAACAATAGCTCTCCCCAAAGGTGCCCGGCACAATGTGAAGGGCTGTGACACAGATCAATACGTTACAGAAGTGCCTTAACTCTGTTCTCTGAAATTTTGGCCTTGAAAATCGTGTAAAAGATAAAAGAGTCGAAGAACAAAAGCGGGTTTTTTGGTTCTGCTTTGGTGCTTCAAAGAAAAACAGCGCATTGACAAAAACGTCCCGCACGAAAATGTTATAAAATTGTGCTCGGCTGGCAACAGTGCCATGTTGATATTCCGCACTGCATCCTGCCACCTGCCCCGGGCTTGTTAACAAGGTGCCTGTAGCAATGATTGCCTGGCCATCAAACTCCCAGCTGATAAGTTCCTCAGGGAGAGAGAGGAGCTCTGTCATTGAATTCACCCCGATCGCCTCCTCGTGCTGTACATTTGAGATAACATGCAGCCTATCCCAGCCTCACATCCTCTATAATGGCCTGCGTGACGTTTATATATAACTTATTCTGTAAAATCCGCCTGGCATTTCGCAACTAGCCTCGTGTAATTGCCGGATTGCTGCATTTTATGATTTGATGACTAGATTTATACACACAATTATGGTGTTGTAGCCTGTTGTCAAGATGGTAGCCAACGGGACACCTGTCACTTCCAATGTAGCAAGGCCGAGGAAGGGGATTGGCTGATTGATTGAAGCCTCAGAGTGCAGGGAGGGTGAGGGACGCGGTGACAGGCCTGTGATTGACACAGATGAGAGAGAGGAAACGAGGATAGGAGCGAGCAGCGGAGAGGACAGGATACTAAAACAATAGCCAGCTAAAGAGAGGGGATAGAGGGAGATTTAGGGAGATAGATAGGCCGAGGAAGAGACAGGTGGTGAGTGGGAGAGGTGGGAAAAGAGAAGAGAGAGGAGGGGGAGGGGTGGATAAGCTTTTTTTTTTTTTTTTTTTTTTTACTGTTCCATCAAAAGGGTTTGGTTAGAGAGAAAGAGAGACGGAGAGGGAGGTAGCTGAGGACGTTGAGGAGAAGATGAGAGAGAGTGGAAAAGGGTGAAAAGTATTCCAGGAGGAACATCCCAACTTCAGTCATGGCCCAGTGAATGTGCTGACAGGGTCTGCCTGCGCCACAGCGGAACAAGTGTCATACACCCACAAAAAGCACACCACGCTGCACAGGACACGATGAAACTGCCGCTACTTAACCCGTAACACACAAGTTTTGGCAAAATATAGAGGCATTAAATACAGTTTTACAGAGTTTGCAGCTTCTGTCCACACTGAAATGTCGCTGAGACAGATCCTCCGACAGTCTCATTCATGTGGTTGCTCAGACAACCGTACAAAACGTATGACGCTATTAAATTGGCATGATGGGAAATGTAGGATCCAATATTTTTGGAGCTTAACCCACGATTGTGCCAAAAAAAGGAAGCATCACCAGTCTTCTGATAAAACCCATCTCTCGTGACAGGAAGTGCGATGTAATGCAATGCCCCCTTTTAAACTTAGGTTTTCTGAATTACACGTGCACATTCCTGCCTTTTCCTGCGCGCATAATAATACCAAAGAGGTTTATATGTTAATGCAATCTGGCAAACAGTCACATCATTGATGTGTGAGATGCGTGGGCCGATGTTACTGAAATACTAGCAATGTGTGCCCGCTCTTATCTTAAAACAAGCTCACTGATTGATATCTGACATTTTGATTTGGCGTAGGATTTCCATTTGAGGCTCGAGTGCGAGAGAGACATGCTGAGAGCGTGAGTCAGCTGAGGAGCCTTTTACATCGCTCAAGGCGCCGCGTACAACAAAGCGCATCTGCATCTACGGCTCGCATCTGTATTGACATTCTAACCGGCTGATCAAAGCGCAATATTAATTCAGCTAATTAATCACGCATCAAAGTCACATGGAGCTAGGTTTACGCTGTAGCTGGTCCCTTTTTGCACTGCAGTCAGAGATCCTTGACAGTCGTTCCCATCGCCGAATGCTCAGAGCGTCTTCTAATAGCGTTATCCTATTTTTTTCAGTGTAGAACAGTAAGATGATAACTTTGTCCCCGTCTATCTAATAGATGTGAGAAAAAACACTTGGGTCATTATGAAGGTATGAATTGATGTGTGTTCTGAGCCTAAAAAGCCCTCTGTGCTTGTGAAAATGTGATTGCTACTCCGTTAAAAGGTCTGTCCTTCCTGCTTGTCTGCGAGTTCCCCCTACCTGTCTGCGCCGCTCCACTTTTAATTAACGCAGAGCAATGATTAAAGTTTTAACTTAATTATCTTTATCTTTTCTCTCAGGGTGTTCAACCCTCCGTGGGAAACTGAATGAGACGCTTCGCGAGAGGAGTGGGGAAAAAACCAGCAGAGAGAGGATTGGTGAGATAGAGGAAGATATCAGGCGGTGTGTTAAAAAAAAAAAAAAAAAGGGAGAAGGAGTGACTGACACCTGCCCTCCAGCTCAGTGTGAAGGGCACAGAATGGGAGAGTGAGAGGAGGTACATGAAAAGAGGGAAAACAGAAGAGAGAATGAAGACAACCGGAAAACAAGGCCTGCCTCACAGCAAACCTCGCTCAAATTAGGACATCTCGCCATTAGACAAGATGATTACAAGAAGTCTGCTCCTATTGGTTTCCCTGTGCCTGTGGGAGGGGCTCATGGGAGGTGCCTCAACCAGTAAAATTGTCCGCAGGAGAGGACTGGGTGGATTGCACGCTCTGAAGCAAGGGGAGAGCAGAGGCGCGGACCAACGGGATGCCAGCGTGGATGCGAACGCGATGCCCGTGGTGACTCTCAGAAACCTCATCAGTCACGAGCAGGCGGGTGACGCCGGGTCTTTCTCCTATTCCAAAATATTGCAGAATCATGCTGCTCCGTCAGCAGCTAACAAGGAGAGGCAAGCTTACAAGCCCAAGCGTGAGGTCGACTCCGTTAATAAAAAAGAGGCGAGCTCACACACGTTAGCCAGCAACAAGGAGGCAAACCAGGATGTGAAGAAAGTTAAGAACAACACCAAGAGTGCTGAGACTTCCACCAAAACAGGAAAGTCAGAGAAAACATTTACAGTCCACCACAAGTCAGATTTACACACCAACAGAACCAGGTTTAAACCAGCTTCCAGATCCAGGAGCAGACCTGATTTGAATGACCACACTACAGGCGTGCCAGGAAAAGGTTTTAGCATAGATTCAAACCGAAAGCTCAACCTCACTGGTAGTTACGGGGTTCTGAAGCTGTTGTCGAAAGAGAACCTAGTCAGGATCGTCAATTCCCAAATGCAGAGTGTTCCCAGCCTGAGCTTTCCGAGCAAGGGCAGCCGGAGCAGGAAGAGAGATTTGATTGACGTTAATCACGGACAGTTAGAGGCTCAGAAAGTGCAGAGACAAGATATAGCTGTCACTCAGTTTCACACTGGATTTGATAATCAGACTGCATTACCGTATGTAAGCCCAGTCACCACTCCAGATCTCAATCGGGACCAGCGCGCCAACACTCATATTAATCCGCTAAGCGAAGTCAACCCAGCCTTAAGTAAAGGGCAGAGCAACTTGGGGATGCAGGGTTCTGATAGTGGTGATAGCAAGAGCAAACAACTCGTCCGTTTGCTGTCAACGCCTCGCAGCGAGGTCAGCCTGAGCCCCGAGAAGGAAGTAATAATCAGCCAAACAGAACCACCATTTACATCGACGAAACATTTCCCGCTGCATGTTCCCTCTGAAACAAATGACTCTCCACCGTCTGTGCTGACAATGCAACCCCTGGGAGTAAGACCGGGGAACAGAGCAGCAGATTCCCATAGAGACCCATTAACAGAGTCAGTTCACACTGCTCAAACAGAACTCAGCACAGCTCAGTACCCTGCAGATGAAGACAACAAACTTGTCAACAGCAGTCATGTCCTGAGGCTCCACCCAGCTCCCGAATGGAGCCACGATACGAAAGACGCTGGGAAGCAAGCTGTCGATCCAGAAGATGGGAAGGGCCTTGTTTTCGAAGAAGCCGACTCGGAGGTGGAAGAGGAGGTGCGTGACCGAATGGAGAGGAAGGGGTCGCGCTCTCGGAGCAGGAGGAGCTGGATCTGGAACCAGTTCTTTGTGATTGAAGAATATGCCGGTCCTGAACCTGTGCTCATCGGACGGGTAAGGCAAAAGGAAAACTTCATTCATCATTTACAAGGGCTGTGAACTATTTTATGAATATTTTATGAACATTTAAGACACTGTTACAAGTCTTTTAAATGGCTTATTTAACCTCCGGACCTTCTCTCAGGTACACATCTTATACAAGGAGTGGTTAGCATAATTTAACCCCGAGTCACGCTCCGAGTTTTTCGTGAATTGTTATAAACCTGCAATTGGAATTGATTTACATTGCTCCAGTGTGATGGGGTGCCTTCCAGGTAGCGGTAAAAGCTTCAATGAATCAATGGTGTATTGAGGCGCAACAAAAGCCCCAGATCCTGTCTGCCCAAGGGGCAAGTCATGATCACTAGCAATCCGCGCCCGCCAATGGGAATTGACATATCCAGGAGAATTAATAGCTTTACTTTTTCCTTCCACCATTGATCCTCACCGCAAGGCAGAAAGCAAGAGTATTCCGAGTGTTCCCTCATTTCCCTGTAGGTCAGGCCTGTCAGCTCTCCTCCCTCATGGTCAGAGGTCTGCAAGGTCCCGCTAATGCTATTTCATTCGGGCTGATTTACACTTGGTTTGACAGGATTTATCACCGCGTTCTCTCCCAGCACAACACACACACCCACACACCGGGCTGTAGTCCTATTGCTCCGCTCTGTAATTTATTAGAATCATTGACTGGGCATGCCTCACCCCCAGTGCCCTACGCACACTCCCCCCTCCTTTGACAGGGCGAGCAGATGAGCCTGGAGGAGGTCACGTGGACCGGACAGAAGGTGTCTCGGAGCCCCACGCTGTAATGGCTGCGCTCTCGGTCCTCAGCCTGCGCCAACTGTCTCAGTACCCAGCTGCGGTAGATGAGCTAATTTATAAGCCTGTGTGGCCAGTTTGCTGAGCAAATGAATAGTAATGATCCCTGTGTGACTGCTGCAGGCTGTTGGAAGCCACAGAGTTAGAAGTTGGTGTGTGTATGTGTGAGTGCTCGAAGTTGAGCTTGTGGTGAAGAGCTTCAGCTCAGCGGGAGGTGCCCCTCACCTGACAGACAAGAAAAAAGCCTCAAATTGCTTTGTGTTGTTAGATTTTAATATCCAGGTGCACACAGACGGGCAGGACTCTGCAGCGCTCGTGTACACTCTCCTCTAAGTGTGCCGATGATTAGCCAACATTTAATTTGGCCGTTTCTGCCTTTGCACTGTGACTGATGATGGTCTGAATCGAATGCTACGAAGTGCCGTTAGTGGCCGTGGAGAAGATGCAAGAGCTAACGGTCCAGCTTACAGATGGCACTGTGTGTAAAGCCATTAGTGCCAATCTGCTGTGTCAAGCAGGTATTTATGCCAGCACATTGTATGGCACTCAAGGAGGGAACGACGCCAGGACACACACATGCCCATATGATAGTGCTGACACTTGGAAAACGCCCAGAATGCTATTGTGGCTGTGTTTGTGTGCGCGCGGGGCTAGAGATGCGTATGATTAGTACCCCTACTGTATTAGACAGTGACGGCACACATGAATAATGCTCTTATAGATCTTAATACGCTTATGAATTTTTAATCCCCTGCTCTGCCTCAGTGTAGGCCGGCACTATAGGTGGAGAGATCAATGCGGACACACTGCCTTGTTTTTTCCCTGCGAGGGTCCTGATTGTGTTTTAATGGAGAGAGCTGTGATGGAGAGCGTGAAGAAATTGACTGTACAGGCCAGAGCGGCTCCACCTGCCAGATCCAACACCAAATTCAAGCTCAATCAGCCGCTAACACTGCTGCCTGTGACTCACAACACGTGTCTCTCTCTCTCAGCCGGCTCTGCCCTGCGCGCGCACGCTCAGACACACGAACCGCGTTCACCTGAAGGTGTGATTTTGTATTTAATTGCGGGCTCTCTTCAAAAAAATCCGCCCTCTAACACCGATTCGTGCTGTTTTTCTGTGTGATCTCGGGCAGTTCGGCCTGGATAAATCTCTGCTAAAGCTGGGAACAAGAGCCAGGACTCTAATCTGTGATGTCAATGGGAGACAAAGGCTCTGCAGCTAAACTGATAATGAATTACGGGGCCAACATTGTGGACACAGAGACAGCACCCATTGTAAATTTGCATGGATATTCTTAGTATCGTTCTCTGCTTCCACATTGTTAGAAAGCACTGTAAAGAATAAAAAGCTCATTTGGTATTAAATCTAAGCGAAGCAGCCAGTGAGTCGCCAGCTGTCCATTCGCTGCTGTCGGAGTGACCCTCGAAACGTCTTAATACCGTCAAAGATGGGAGTTTTTGTTTACTCTGGGATCTTGTTTTCGGAGAGTTGTTCGGGTTCACGAGAGTTGCCAAAAAGGGCATGAAACATTCTGAGTGGTGAATTGTCTGACTCAGTTTTCTGCTCTCTATCAACCCTCGCTCGCTCTATTTCTTTCTATGTCTCACACACACACACGCGCGTGCACTCACACACACAGTCCCACCCGCGCACACACACACAAACACACGCATGCACGTATTTACACGCGCACGCACGGCCTCGCAGACGATGCTGTGTTACTATATTTTCTCACGCTGGAGTGTCTCTGCCCCATGATAATTGTGAATTTAATTGATGCTGTCACATGGTCTGTAATGGGGTTTCAAGTGATTGCAGAGGCAGTGCGAAAGAAACACAGATTTTTCTTGAGGAGAAAAGGCGCCTCAGCAGAGCTGGGATTAAGAAAAAAAACACCACTTTCTGATTAGCTCCTCTTCCATCCGCACTCTCCTCTTGAAATGCAAACTCCCTTACACCTCATGTGGGGAGGAAACGTGACACGTATAGCGCTTTCTTCCCTCCGACGTCTCCGTCTTGCCCCGTTTCACCTTTAGAACAACTGAATTGTAGAAGCTACCTGGCAAGTCGACGAACATGCATATGTAATTCTGCGGTGCAACAGGAAATGGACCTAGGCTATCATCATCATTAACATATCATTAACATCAGCGTGAACATACATAATTCATAGTTAGTGAAATATGCCTGTACTACACAATTAACATTATTGTCTTTGCCACACAAGACACTCATGTTACAGCGCAGTGTGAATATAGAGCATGCAGACATCAATGTGAATCGGTAATTAAACACTTTCAGACTGTGACACACCGACACAATACCAACCGATTCCCCGAGTAGCGTACTCTTAATAACTTGAATCATTCATTAACATTCAGCGCTGAAAGCCGCTCTGGAAAATGGAGTTAAAAGATTCCGCCAGCCCGAGGGCAACTAAAGATATATAAATAACACAGTTATTGACCATTCTGTTATTGATAACTCCTGCGCCTCTGTGCGGCGCCTCTGGGTGCAACGTGATAACGCACATGATATTGCACATATTGCCGGTGGGGAGTCGCTGGTGTGATGCAAGGAGGAGAGGGAGGCTGTCGCACAGGCATGGTGCTCGGATGAAGTGACTGAGGGAGCCGTTGTTTTGCTTTACGGAATAAAGTTCATCGATTTGACCGCGTAATGCGCTCAGACGGGCTAAATAACAACATCAGAACACCACTGTCTCTTACTGTCATGCTGCAAACAGCCCTCTCCGTGGTGCTGAAACAGCAGCTGAGCAGCAGTCACATATTCCGCTATCTTGGCTATCGATTTGCTTGAGACTGAGTTGTGCGTTTCTCTGGTGTTCAGTCAGTATGTCTACAAGCTGTGGAAAGTGACAATTGACTGCAAATTTGAGGTAAAGAGTTTGTAATTTCTGTTTGATGCATTCATGTCTCGGGTATAGTCACACGCTTTGCTCCTCCTTGTCCTCTCCAGCATTGACAGATCTGTAATAATAGTGCAATAACACTGTATGTGTAGCTCTGGAGGGACATACCTAAAGTTGGAAACCCTGATTGATCATTTTGTGTCTGTTTTTCAGGCAGAGCGGTCTGTGTTTTGAAATCTTGATTCACATTCACAGTCAGGAAAACCCAAACACTTTCTTTCTCTGTCGGTTTCCCGTGAGCCCCGTGAATTTACAAAAGGAAGTCTTTTCACATAAAATTCACATAACTCCAATCAAACTCAATGTTTGTTACTAACTATGACTGGCGTTCTTACGCTTTACTCATTAAATGTATTTACACTCATCACTGTAGTTAGCTACAGTAGCTTGCAATGTCAGTGGCGGGGCTGGATTTCAAATAGTGTACAAGGAAAACAAACTGGACACTTATTCATGCAATTTGTATCCATGCATTTGTCATGTAATGCTGTAATCTGGCGGAGCAGAACAGGTTGGGACACAATCACAGACTGCAGGGAGCTGCCTGTCTCCCATTGTATTTCTGCAGCTGCACAAAGCTACGAGAACCAGTTTCCTGCTCCCACGCAGTTATTGACAAAAGTTTAATTTCAATTTCCATTCATTTCAAATTACATATTGCAGATAAAGCTTCTAGAAAGCGTTCAGTCATCCTCACACCGTGGTATTGTTAATTTCACTGAAGTAAAAACATGCGCGTGCTTCTTCCACTTCTACTGTAAGCACCTGTTTAATTTCCTCCCCTGGCCTGAATGGAGACTGACAGACAAAAAAAAAAAAAAAAAAAAGTTGTAGATTCTAAATGCGCAACTCGACAACGCGTTCACACACAAACACACAACAAAACGCAGAGAGCTTGCGAGTCCTCCTTCAAAGTCACAAATAAAACTACTCTGATAAAAGCATCCTTTATGAAACTGAAGGGAGGAGCGAGGAGAGGGCCACGAAGTCACACATAAAATAGAAAAAACAAGGAGAGTACGTGATGGTGCCAATAGGAGGGTCAACACTAACTGTAAACACACACACACACACACACCTCTTGACAAGGAACTCATCAATAATGATAAAAAAAAAAAAAAAGTCTCCTTGCAAACAGCTCTGTGTTTTTGCGTGCTTCCACTCTCAGTATCCCTGTAGAAATCATTTAGCCTCCGGGTCCGAGCACAGCAGGGGTGAGACAGCAATTAGAGAGTGACTACAGTGTTGGAGCGAGGGAGGAGAGGGAGAGATAACAAGACAGAGGAGAGCGAGATTACCATGCAGGACGAAGGAGGAATGATGCGGAAGAAAGGGGGTAAAAGCGGAGAGAGAACAGAGGGAGGTTAAGGAAGAAAGGGGATGTATGGTACAGCAAGGGCGGTGCTAATGGCGTGCGGATGTACAGGGGTAGGGAAAAGAAGTGAGAGTGGTGGAAAGTGAGGAAAGGTTAATGGCTTACAACCGGCGGAGGGGAGGAACGTGTGAGGCAGTTTAAGGAAAAGAGAGGAGGGGAAGGAGTGAGAGATCACACACGTTTCTAAAGCTGACCCCACAGCCCGTCGAGGCCCCGGAGCGAGCCAGAGAAAGACAGACCGGAGAGAGAAAGAGAGGGTTATGAAAAGAGGCAGCCGGGAATCCAGGGCATCAGCGCGGGGACGGGCAGGGTTTACACACAGGGAAATACGAGAGAGCAGGGGAGAGAGAGAGCGAGAGAACAGAGAACGCAGTTAAATACCATTTTATTGCAAGCCCCTGTGGAGGCCACATTCAAATGTGTCTCCGTGCTGAGTGGGTGCAGGATCACATAGAGAAAATAATAGACGGGATGACTGAGGGAACAAGGCTACGAGGGGAAAAGAAGAGGAAGAAAAGAGGAGAAACTGTGGAGTCTATTATAGATGGAATTCAAAGGAAACACAGCCCGCCTTTCTCTCCTTTACTTCCAATCTCCCTCCTCTCTTTATAGCCCGTGTTTCATCTCGGGATAATGTCGAACAAATCAGCAAAGCGAGCATCTGAATTTAAAGCATCGTTCTGCCGGATGTGAGAATGGCAGTATTTTATCTCTGAGAGTATATGAACCGCTCAGAATGCGTCCGCGCCATTTTCAACTTCATATAAAAAATGCATTAGTAGATAACCCCGGAAAAGTGGGTTAGTATGTGTGTAACCTTAACAACCTGCGGTAATGCAATAACGTAAAGTAGGGCACAAATTGGACGCTGGAGCTGGTTTATCGCTCGAGGGTAACCCTTGAAGGTTAGCCGCGTCAATGGTGAGAAATACAGTGTGTGTTTAGCCAGGGCGTGGCAATGTGACATAGGGAATATGTGAAGTGAGGAGGCTGCGCAGGAGTTGAATTTATGCACAGCCCAGTGTAAGATTCTGCGACCGTGACCTTGAGCTAATATTTATGCGTTGGCCCAGACCGTGCACTCCACTTCTCCCCGTGGCCCTAAAGGAGCCCGTGAGTCAGGGAGCGCGGGGCACGGCGAGAGAGGAGGGCAGAGGAGGCAAAAGAAGAGGAGTCACATGACAGAGAGAGAGAGAGAGAGGGAGTGAGTGAGAGTGAGGGGAATGAAGGCAAGAGCTGAAAGGTGACACACAGCTCGTCCTCAGGCAGTGGAACAAATTAATGCAGCTAATCATTGGATCTGGTCAGCTCATCGTTGCTGTTGCCAAACACGTCCGACTCAAACTTTAGAGTACAACTAAAACAGCAGTGGATGAATAAGATGTCACATCAATACAATAGTCATGCCTTGATGTAGCTGAGTTACAGCAGCAGTGGCTAGTTGTCTGCTTTTTGTCGTTTTTAACCAATCTTGGCTTCGGTCAGCGCATCATCAGTATCAAAGTATCAAATCATTTGCTTTTATCAGTGCGGAGTATTCCCATGTTAACGTAAACGAGGTGGTAAATGAGGTTGTTGGGAAAACTTCTGAGCGTTAGTCTTGGACTAAGTTCCAGCTCTGCAGGCAGCCATCTTGGTAATCTAAATATGGTTTAAGAAAAAAATCAACTCTTCGAATCTGAATTTGTACTCATAACAAGGCCGTGCTCCTGAAGCAACAGTGCATGTAACACATTAGTTAAAAGGCCATTGTGGCTTTTGTTAAATCTTCTCAAATGAAATGGAATCAGATGTCCCAGTACTCCGTGTCTCTCAGCACACTTGTACGCAACGGCCAGACACATTTATGGGATGATACGAATACATACAGCTATACAAAGTCATCAACTACTGAAGTATAATCAAATGTCAGTTTTGTTACTTAGACAAACAAAGACAAAAGTCTGGAAAGTATCACATCGTACCAAAGGCCCATTTGTCCGATAGCCCATTATCCCAAAAACGCCCATTGCTTCGAAGGCCGATTGCTCAGGAAACGCACATCGTCCCTGCATTCTAACCCCATCTGACGGCGACGCGCACCGGCTGAGGTAGAACTCTCGTGATTTTTACGTATCGGAAATTGACAGTGACAGTAAAATTGCCTGAAATGTCATTTGGTGTGAGGCCAGAAAGAGAGAGCCCATTAAAGGCAAAGCTTCCACCAATTCAGCACCGCGGACAGAGCCAGCAGTCACTGAACTACCGGCTGCAGGGAGCGTGTGGAGAGTGCTTTGGGCCTTTGCAGTGGGCATTTTGTTGTGAGGATAACGGGCTGGGATATGGGCTTTCTGTCCAATGGGACATTTTTTGTAATATTGGGGTTTGAGTATAATGGGCCGCCTGAACAATGGTCAGTGTGTATTGTAAGACAAATAAATGATTTGGCCCAAAGTTGTTTAATGGCAAAGTTAAAGCAGCAATGGTGAAATGTAAAAGTAGTGGTTGTCATGCTAACAGGCTAACACTGACAATGCTAACATGTTGATATTTAGCAGGTTCACCATTGCTTATGTAATCCCATGGCATTATGTAAACTTTAGTTATTTGAAATGCACTGTCAGTCTGCAACTTTTGGTGTTTTTTCCCTTTTATTTTCTTTAGAAAACTCCATTTCTTAAAAAGTTGTTTTATTTAGCTATGGTGGTGGTTATTATAATTTAAAACCTGAATTCCATTTGTTTTGCCGAAAGTCTCGCCGCCAATTTACATATCCAGCAGACGCGGAGCGGCATTTTCATTCATTTGAAGTTGTGTTTCCTGCCACCTGGCAAATGTAAATCCTATATTCATTCTCATTTAGCTCTAGTTTTTGGTCTCCTGAGCAGAATATGGGGCCCTTTAGCTGCTTAATGCTCCGCTATGTTCACCAGCTAGTCTGCACGTCTCCTGTTTGGTGCAAGGCAGGTAGCGTACGGAGGGGTTTATGAGAGCTCTTTTGTTGAAAACAGCCGCCCGCTGAGGCTGAAAACAAGGTTGATGAAAGCAATGAGTGCGAACCAAACAGTAAAACTGCGGGCTTTAAAACCCAAATAATTACAGAAAGGTGCTGAAATACTCTGCGAAACAGAGTTATTTCATTCATTGTGGATATAAAAATATGGATTAGAGCTGTTTTAAAAAAGTCAATATTTTAATACACGGAAACTTCTCAATTCATCGCGGAGGACGGGCAGTTTTCCAGCTGCTGTGAGTAGCAGAGGCCGTGCGAATGGGAAGAGTCTCAAAGAGGAGGTGCACAGTGAAGGCAGGTTAAAAGAAGAGAGCAGGGTCAGGATGAGATGAGCAGGAGGGCAGGGGAGGGCAGAGTGATAGGTGACACCTAATGGGGGTAGCAGATCGAGGTGAAGAAGGAGGGTGGGTGGAGACGGGAGAGGAGGGAACCTGTTCTTCAGCGCGCTGACAGATGCAGACGCACGGGTTAATATTTTAATACATTCCGAGAAACGTGGCAGCGCAAACACACGCGCTGAGACAACCCAACTGCAGTCGCTTGCAGTATTGCTAAAGCAGACAGTATGCGCTGCACGCTTCAAACATCTTATATGAAATATTAACAATGTGACAGTATGTAAGCACCACATAGATTCCCCAACAGTACGATGAGGCATTTAAAGACGTACTTCGCAAAAATTGAATACGACACATCGCCTATTTTATCTTTCACCCGCGTGTAAGTGACTGTTTCGTACCATTGTTTACACGTCCAAGTCCCACGCAAGCTGTACATTTATGTCAAGAAAACAAACAAAATCAATCGTGCCCGCTTTCCACAAAAAACTCAATACTAATAACAAAGTAATGAAAAAGATAATAAACGGCGTTTGAAATTCCCTTTTATTATTTCACAGACACACACACGCACACACGCAGCCTTTTGGTTCGCGATGGTAAAAAGCCATTCCTCTTGGCAGTGGCACGCGGTGGCATATATGTGGGCGATCTGCCCTTTAAATGTACAGCAGTGAGTTAAGCCTCCAGTGGCCTTTTCCGAGCTCGTCTCCCTCGGCTAAAAATATGATGTGAAGTGTGCACCACCAGAGTGGAACACTGAAGCAATAAAACACAAACAATCACCCGACGAGCCGCCACACACACACACACACACACACACACACACACACATACACACTCCCCCCCACTCATACATCAGCTGATTATGATAATCAAAAGTAGGATTTGCATACTCTGAGGCTAAAAGCACAGTTTTGTCCTGAATTATGTATCACAGAGGAAGGGAACAGTGGCGAGATGCATTGAACAGCTTTGGTGCTAAAGGAAAAGTCTAATAATGATGAATAATGAATGTTCTGTTAGGAAGTGCGTGAGTGGGACCAAGTGTGTGAGTGTGACAGAGACATTTCGCAGGCTTGTGTGTGTGTGTATGTGTGTGTGTGTGTGTGTGTGTGTGTGTGTGATGTCAGGGCTGCAGTTTGCCCTCCAGAGACAGACTGAATTAGATCACACGAGAACAGGGCAACGTGTCCACACCACAACTGAATTAAACAGGCGATCGACGCTAACCAGACTTCAATGCTGAGTCAATAGCGGATCAATGCTAAACAGTTAGCTTCTGCTTCTCATGACGTATTTAAACCGCATCTCGCTGTAAGGCAAACAGACAGAGGCTGTTTTTGGTACCGTCTGACTTAGCGTGAGCGCAGAACAAAAGGGAATCTCCCCCCCGCACACACACACACACACACACACACACACACACACACACACACTCGCTACAAGAGTGGTTTGATTGAAAGTTCAGACGGAATTTAAAACTTGTCACAGTACAGAGGTCTGTCTTCTGAAGTCACAAGTGCTCCTCAGAGGCTGACTGGTGTCTGCCTCTGTTTCTGTGGGGGGTTTATGTTCTCTGCATAATTGGAGGGTGTTTTTGTTATGCGCACTGATTAGAGACGAGAGCCGAGCAGCCGAACAAGAGCATGCAAATGTGCATGCATGTGTCACACCTGTGAGAAACTCTATTTGCATACTTTTTATGGTCGTTGGTATGTTTTATGTAGTTTTAATAGTTTGTTTTTGCCTAGTAGGCAGTATTTTCACATCATGACAATTACTGTACTCATTGGAGTTGTGTTGAAAGCGTTTTAAAGTTGAAGGATAATTGGGTCTCAGGGCATTTTCACACCTATAGTGTGTTTACTCTGCTTTGAATCAGTTGATGAGTTGGTGAGCTGGGTGCATTTTCCCTCTGGTTCAGTTTCTTTTCAACATAGAGAAAAATGCAAGGGAACTACAAAAGCAGCTTTACACGCCACGTGAGAACGTTTCCTTCACTCATTGATCAGATATGTCTGGGGCTAGGAACAAGAAAGTAAACACAGGAAGAAGATCCCAAAGGCCAAATACAATAGTTGCAGTTGAACAGTCAAAAGAAATTACATCCCATTGTTTTTCTGAACACTCCTCCTTGATGTTGACTGAACCTGGCATTATGTCAATTAAGATGTAAAGGAGAACTGATGAGGATTTGACAACTTCACTGTAAAGACAAACTGCATTTATACAAGGTTTCTTCCCTCTCACACAGGACGGTCCAGTGGATCCTATGCTAAATGAAACGGAATACGAATCGTGTATTTCCATGATCCCAGCAATGGCACGATGGATGCAATGCTATCCTCTCAGACAGTAATTATGGTCAAAACTATGACCCAAATTATGATTTCTGTATTTTGATACAATCAGTGACATATATGGGACCGTTTGCAAATTGTTGTATTGCTTGAATATCCAATGATCAGTAGTGATCTGATGCCTAGGCTACAATGTTAAACCTACCCTGATGTCATTCAAAATAACATGTTGTGGTGGTAAAGCCCATCAGGCGTCCCAGACCTCATGCCTGTGTCTGGTTTGCTCATACGCTCACAGTGCTAACAACCATGGATTTAGTAGTTCTGGGTTTAAAATCAACTTTTTATTATGTTATTATTTTGCGGGGAAGGAGAATACTCTAACATTTTATGACAGACAAAATAAAAACAACACTGGGGAGGCTGTTTAAAAATACATTTGAGCCTCCTTTTCATTTTGATAGTCTCTTACCAGTTAAACACAAGTTGCACTGACAGAGTTGATCCCACCCTTGATTTTGAGAGACATCTCACAAGTCTGCTATCCCTGTGTCCACACACAGCTTTGTGTGTGCGTGCGTGTGTGTGTGTGTGTGCAGGTGTTGTTGTGTGTTCTACCAGGCTCTCCTGAGGCCCAGATGGGGATCCGTCGCTCTCCAGATGGGAGAGAGAGCTAAGACATCTGATGATGGCAGAGCTGATCACAGTCAGCCCAGAGAGTTGTTGACTTTAATTATTAGTCGCGGTGTAGACGTTGGCCTCCGCTTTGTGCTGTGCTCTATTAACCGCCCCACACTTCCTGGCCTGCTCTCAACTGTTTCTTCTCTCTCCAGGTCAGGCGCCACTGGCACTCACAGGCACACACACACACACAGTACACAGGCAGACACACACACACACACACATATTCTTAGTCACGCCTTGGCTCCTTGTCCACTCTGTGCAGTGACTGTGCCAAGTGGAAGTTCAGCCAGGGCAGAGGGAGACTCAGAGTCATTACACCTCTTTCTTTAATGTTACTGTGGCTAGCGCGCACACGCACACACACACACACACACACGCACACACACACACACACACACACTAACCTGGCAAGTCTGTTGTTAAAATGCTCACGTATAGTCTAAGATACATATTCACACAAATGCACACACACACAAACACTTACACATACCCTCAAGCAAAACTAATGATATCTCAGTGGTAGGTGGTCTGGCCTCAAGGCACGGTTTCATTTCAAACAGGCACTGTGAACTCATGTGGGCCCTGTCCCAAATTAATTTTGCTGCCGTTTTTCCCCGATCAGCCGGTTTCTTCAGACATCTCTCTGAATTGGTCGGCCTGCTCCAAATCGATTGGCTGACCCTCGCCCCTCTGCCCTGCTTGACACTCCCTGGCTGATATGAAAGAGCTGGCTCAGTCCCAGCCCCCGGCGATACCTCCACCCAGCCTTATTGTGGAGTTTGACTGGCCGGTGGGGCTTTGCAGTTGTCCTATAGGCCTCCGGTTCTTTTGAAGTCGCCACACAGAAGATGAATAACTTCCCCCCCTCCACGGGCTTGCAGAGGAGACTGGGTGATATTCACACACCTGCCTGTACGCCCTTGCGAACTCTCGCTGATGTGTTCGGGGATTCGAACCACGCTGCCAATCGCCGGGCCCGGCGGTGCTACCGCACACCCGTTGGCGTTTCACGTGAGCTGCCATGCGATTTTTCCACGGTTTGTCTTTTTTTTTTCCGCTGCTGTAAACTCACCTCCTTTTTGGCCTCACGCAACCACACAAACACATACACACAAACGCGCGCTGAATTTGTGGGGGGAAAACATCCACATTCATTAGGCTAATGCACAGCTTTGGAAAAAAACACATTTTCCTGGTGTTTTCATGATTTATTGTGCTGCAGAAATGTGAAATTGTGTATATGGGATATTAGTTATTTAAGTGATTTAGAGGTTGGCAGAGAGTACTTTTCCTCCTCGCTTCATGATTTATGGTTATTGCAAAAATGTGAAATTGAGTATATGAGTATAAGCATATTACCTTATGATAATATAAGTAATTGAAGAGATTTAGGAGTCTGGGGAGGCTGGGTGTTGCATACACAACTGGCGCCAGGGAAAATGGAAATGGCAGCTTATCAAGCTGAAATCACTCTCCAAGCAGAGGTGACACATCCGTAAATTTGGCTTTTGTGGCCAGTGGCTTCATATTGTTTGGCTCCTGATATATTTGATGGTATATCAGGGGGATATGAAACGCAGGAGTTATGAGGTGTCATATTATTCAAGTTAAGCGGATGTGAAATATGGTGATAGCCAGTCGTGTTCTAATATTGTTTGGATATTTTTGCACGCCGGTGGCCGAAAGATATTCCTGCTGTGCCACCTCTGTCGCCATGAAATATCCATAGCCATTATATCTGGTTAAGTGCGTTTTCTTTATTATACTTTCCTATTAATCTTGGAGGAGCAGATAAGGGTGAGAGGTCAGTCTTAAATGGATTTGGTTTCCTTAGGCTGGGCTCCTTTGCTCCAGAATGACTCTGAGCAGTGCTTTCAATCAGCACCGCCACCACTCACTGTGGTAATGATGGCCGGGGCTTCATTAAGAAGCTCGTTAAGTCCCCTCGTTAAGCTGCAGGGCCGTTAAGACTTTGATTGTTAATGGCTCTTCGTTAAGGAGAGTGAGGAACCAGGCTCCCATGGTGGTCCTGACCAGCCGGGTGTTTTGGGCAATTGGCCCCAGTTGGCCTCCACAGGAGATGGAGGATGAGAGCAGACCTTAAACTTTTGGCATTTGAGCCAAAATATAAACGCTTTGCCGTGGACTTGTGTGACCCAACGGCTGCAACAATGCACGGTTTGTTACAGCATCAGAGCCTGTAAAGCTACACAGGTGCACTGGTGATGGCTGATGTAGAAGTGAAAGGTTGACTTAACAGGGTATTGACTGATGGAATCACGTCTTTAGATTCTACATTTGAGCAAAGACCACAACAACGACTCCACTACGTGCACCTCACAGACAGAAACAGATCAAAATTGCTTCAGTAGACAGTGATTAGTAAGGTGTGCGGGTTGTTTTGCCACACCAGGACTTCACACTGTTCGCTCACTCTGCACTGATTGAAAACCATTTCCTTCTGTCATTTTGAAACGAAGTGAAACTGATGCACACGCTATTTCAGCTGAATGGTTGCAACAGTGTTTCTGGCAGTTTTGTGCATTGTAGCAGGGCTGCCTGTAGAAGGTGCACGCAGAGGTCATTTCTTTACTTGACTGTGAGTATAGATGGTGCACTGACACACAGTGGAGCCGGGAACTGATTGAAGATTGATCCCGAGGTCAGCGTGGGTGCCGTGTATCTATGCAGACTGTTGTGTGTGCTCACAAGAGAAACAGGTTAAAAAAAAGTGATTTTTATATAAACACAGGTATTGTGTGAATGGCTTTTTTAGGGAATGAGGAACAGTCACAGTCTTTTTATTTTACAAAAATACATTTTAACATAAAATATAAAAACAGGTATAAAAGAGTATAACTAAAATTAAACATAGCTGAATCCCATTAAGCTGCTTCATATTCAGGGTCTTGGTGTTGTGCACGCTGATTCAGTGTCTCACTGTCATGACTTACTGGGGCACTTGAATAGAGCAAAGCCATCGTTTAAGTTATGGCAAGTCAAAATGTCTGTGGGAAGGGGGAAAAAAAAGTTCTATTGACAAAGAGCATTTGAAGTGACGGGCTTTGAATATGGGCAAAAAGTGCAAAACTCAACTGCGATGCTGCTCTTGCCGTGACAAGGCTATATTGAGAAGTTTGCGGTGTCACATTAAAATGACTGCTCGGAATCTGTCTTCTGGGAGTCTTCACAGTGGAAAAAAATATCAAAACGTGAAAAGAAAAGCACCCCTGCATCATAATTCAGCCCCCTCCTAGATGTCTGCGCGGGTGCAGCCGGGTTATTATCAATGCATAATCACTGTATTAAATAGTAGAATTTAACTTCAACTTCAATTCAACTTCATTAAATTCAGCTCTGAGCAGCTGGCAAGAACGATGGCCAACTCGTTAATTTAGTCTCATCAAACACATCATGCTATTCGTTTGGAACTGGGATTAATTATTAAATTAATAACCACAACCAAAATGACCACATCAAAGCCAGTAAAGGGTTTTGGAGAACAGCAGAGGTTGGCAGCGTCAGTCTGGTGCAACATTAAATAAACCAACAAGCTTTTATTTACACGATAATAAGAAGGGAACACACAAGGTGTCATTTAACTAAATGCGATTTAATAAATAAAGGGTAATGCGCGCACATGTACAAATATGTGTGCACGTCTCTTTGTTTTGCCTTTTTAATCCCTGCATGAACAACACGAACATACGTGTTAGTCGGAAACAATGAAAGTATGTGAAGCTTTGATCTTTACTCTGTGCATGTTTAAGGCCACTTCAGAGTATAGGTCAGTGATCTGCGCAGGATAACAGTGCTATCCTTAGTTAGTTATCCTTAGTAGACGGTGAGAATTACAGGAAGTGACTGGACGAGGGGCGCAGCTGGTACTTCGTTACGCATGAGGATGGACATAAAAGTAGTGTATTTAAGTATATATGGTTGAAATAGAAGTGTTGGGAATGTAACATCCAGAACTTATGGATGGACAACAGGTGTGGCGGTAGATGTTAGTCCCGGTCACTTTGGAGCTAGCGTGATTGTGCCAAAGCTGTATGCGACATAACTGATCAAAGATGAGCCCCTTCAGTTGCATTACAGGCTGCATGGATATGGAGAGCAGACTTCAGAGCAGCAATAGGTCTATTTCCAGCTTCCTAAGTGCATCCTGCTCTCACACAACACTCTCTGTGTTAGCTAGAGTGCTTTCAGATTTTCCAATTTGCATTGTCATTTAAATAAAGGGATCTTTTGAAGGTGAAGTGTTGTTTAACTTTTGACGTGGTGCCAAATTGTTCACACAGTTTTAGCTTCCAACTTTCAGACAGTCTGAACTTCTGATTGCTTTCTTGGCTATAAACAACCTTGTCAACATCCGTACTTATCGTTTACCCCCCGGAAAGCTGGCGTATCCATGCTATTTCCCCCCTTGAAAAATGGCGATCCTCAAAGTAAATGAACATTTCGATTCACAGTATCCATTCTCATTTCATTTCGCAAATGTGCTTAGCTGTTGCCACGCAACAATGCTTTCCTGAGCTAAACCCCCATCCCCTCCCCAGCCGCCTCTCCGCTCTTCTCTCCATCTAAAGTCACAATGTCACACTTTCTTGCGAGAGGGGGCTAATTTAGCACCCTTTTTTTATCGCAGTTGCTATTCAGTCCACGTAGGTGCAGGGTAATGAGATTGAATCTTGATGTGCTGGGTGCATCCCGCTGCCGTGTCTCTCTCATCGGGGACGGAGGACAGTGTGGAGCCTTCCCTGATATTACCTTTCCCTGCATGAGAGGACGCTGGTCGCTCTGCTGCTCTGCCATCCCGCCAGGCGCTGATCCAATAAAGCTCAACACAGGGCTGTGATCGATACAGCATGTCCCACTGCCATGCACCCCTCCACTCCCCTTCGTACACACCTATTAGTTAGGGAATAATTGATTGGCCTACTGTTCATTATTCCTTTGATTTGGTGCTTTCATTAAATAGCCAGGGCACTGCGTGTGCGCAGACTAGTAAGTTCTTGCCGTCCACAGCTGCTGAGAAGTGAAAAGAGGCTTTAAGAGTGAGCAGGAGAGTATGTGTTCTGGATATCACTGAGATTAAGAGAGATCCTGGTTCATAACTGCGCATACTGCAGGAAAAGAGAGAGGAGACAGTACAATGAAAGGAAAGTGTGTATACGTGTGTGTACATGTGAGAAAGAGAGGGAGGGATCGTGCGTATTTCTTTTGTCTGCCTCTGTTTAAATTCATTATGTCCTGGAGGCATGCGGAGGATAATCTGCTTGTTTTGTCTTCACTGCCTGTCTCGAGAAAACAAACTTAATTTTTAACTGGTGTTTACTCTTGTCTTTCTTTCCCTCCCTTAATGTTCCTGTCTGTCCTTCCAATTTCTGTTTCCCTCCTTCCCCCATCCCATCCTCTCTCACCTAGCTCCACACGGACATGGACAGGAACGACGGACGCACTAAGTACGTCCTGCGGGGCGAGGGGGCGGGCTCGGTCTTTGTGATAGACGAGAAGACGGGTAACATCCACGTCACCAAGCCGCTGGACCGCGAAGAGAAGGACGAGTACCGTCTCATAGCCACGGCCACCGACAGGCAGACGGACCGTGCCCTGGAGCCCTCGTCACAGTTCATAATTCGGGTGCAGGACATCAACGACAACCCGCCTGTGTTTGACGAAGGCCCCTACAGTGCCACTGTCCCTGAGATGGCAAATATAGGTACTGGAAGAAGGGTGGGCTGAGGGAGGGCGGGATTACAGTTTATTGAAGGTCAAGAAAGAAAAGAATGGACCCCAAAGTGTTCAATATGAAATCTGAAATTAAGAAATAATTATTGATAGGAACAGTAAAACATATATAAATGATCTTATGAAGTGTAAAGTAATTTAATAAATGAAAATTAGAAGTTATTTGTTATTAGAAGATGATATTTTTCCCAAAGACACTTCTGTCTCATAACCTGACATAGCTGTCATCGGTGCTTCCACCATCACCTTTGAGCCAAAATGCACTTGTCCCCTTTTTCTCTTTGCAGCCTTTCCCATCATTTGGCCAGCTAGCTGTTCTACCCCAAACCCCAAAATACTAAATTCATTCTGAGCTGACCAACTAGAGGCTGCAGTTGAACACAGTTTGGGCGCAATGCTACTCAATTAGCCAACTAACTAGCTTGTTCAGCTTCAAAGCGAAGAAGTCAGTAGCTGCAGCCGAAGCTAGCTGCTTAATTCAGCGTTTCCTTTGCAGCGTCAGGGCTCTAAATATGGAAGTACACATGTAAATATGTTCTCAAGAGAAAGACTCACGACGAGCGGTTCTTGCTGGCAGCTTGTTTGCCTGCCGTGGGCTCGAGGGCACATATGATTGGCTGAGAGGTGAGGGAGTAAACGCTCCTGCCAGGGTCATTAAAAAGTGACTTCACGCATTAAAAGGTGTCATTGAGAAAAACGCCATTTTATAATGAAGATGTTTTAAACAGTTCATTTTGGAATAAAAATGATGAAATACCATTTCATGATGAGTTTTAAAAATGTATTAAATTATTTAATAATGTATTGGATTTGTAATATTTTGCGCTATATGTATTCATATAATTGGTTATTTCATCACAGTGTATCTTATTTACTATTGAACACTTTGGTGCGCCATAGCAGCCAACACAGCTTTTAGGCTCTGATAGTTTTCTAATTCCTTTTTTCTTGTACCCACCAGAAAAAAAAAATCTATTCTTGTACATTAAATAGTTTTATCTACAAGGAAAGCTGCTCAAAGCTGTACCTTAATATGATGCTCTGAACTTTCTGCTGTGATCTGACTCGCTCAGTAGTCCACAGAAACCCAATTTGTTGCATCTTTCCCACCGTTAAAACATGAATAAATTGCAATCGCGGGGCCATCTGCCATCCAGGCAGCGGGCGAATAGTTACATTTTTCATGATAGAGTGGGATGATTACGTTTAATCTTTGGACCACAAGACAACATGGTGGTACCGTTATTATAGTTTGACCAGCTAACCTTTCTGAAAAACTGAACATGAGGTAACGTAATTACAATCGTGGATTTGGAGACGTTTGCCGGCTGCCCATTTAACTGACGGACAAAATGCTGCCTGGCATCTTCGTCACATGTCGCACACGTTTATTTAGCTCATCTTTCACGTCCTCTGTCCGCTGCGCTTGAGCAATCAGAGCAAAAACGATATAAAAATCATCTTAATAACTGGGATCAGAACTTACTTTGATTGAGTGGGTTACTGAAGTCGCATTCTGTATACGAACTGAGGCTGTAGCACTTTATTGGTCGGCTGTTTAATCAGAATAAAGCACCAGCCAGTCACTGCTGTCAGGCCCCAAAATGATGGATGCCCCCTTGACCACAGCGAGACATTGTGTTTTATTATTTCTATCTCATGGGGATGAATTGTCTGAAGGTATTTTATTTAACAGCTTTGAATTGGGAGTCGGCGTAGCCTGCAGAAAACATCCCCTACACAGAGAAGAGTGTGAAGCAGTGAAAAATACAACATATGAATTATTGGCAGCTAAATTAACACAGTAATGGACTCGTTGGAAATTGAAAACCTCTATTAGATGAACTGTAACATAAACACCTAATATAAAAAGCACTTAAAGTGGGACATGAGCTAATATTTGAAATGCAATGAGCATGTTAATGTAGCCATAGATGTCTCCAGAATGAGGTTTTGACAGCTGCAGCTATACGGCCATTATACAGCACAGCGCTGCCATAACATTGCAGCTCGCCTCCGTTCGCAACGCATTGCCATTTTGTGCACAGGCTCCGCGCCTTCATCGAAATGAGCCCTTAAACGGGGAACGTATGTTCAGGCAACCTGCTCCGTTTCAGCGGGTTCAATACAAAAGGTTCGATCCGAGGATAATTGTCAGAATACAAAGTTGAGTGAGGGAGAGTTTATTTACAACTAAAGATGCCTCTAATATCAAAACAGCTCCACGGAGCTTGCCCCAGCCGATAACAAGAAACCCTCGTTTTTTATCGACCCTCATCCAGAAGTTGTTGGTTTTCATTCGAGCCGCGTATCACCGTGCTGAATTTCACAGCGAATGTTACAATCTCCGCCATGATGTCACCGCTCTACATTTGCACTTTTTTTTTTCAGATTGCTTTAATGTGTCACTAAATAAACACACTCTCCCCTCCAGTCTAACATAAAATGAGATAAAAGTTCTGAAATATTCAATTGTTTCTTAAATACATGTGCATGAAAACAAGTATTTATGAGATCGGTTTCAAATTCCGAACTTTAAAGCTCCTGAATATTTATTTTCCCAGTCAGCTTCTTATTGCGAGTGATGGGACCCTACATGAGACAGAGTTCTAACAGATTGGGTTATTTGATATGACAGATTCCTGCATTTCATTTTCTCTCTGTGCTCCCCTGATTCGGCTTGAAGTGGGCGGAGCATAGCAGGAACGAGGTGATGTCACATAATTACAGTTGGAGGGTTTGCTTGGTTACTGTTGATCAACTTGAGCAAACCCCACCCGCACTCAGTCCTGACAATAACTGATTAGCTGTCTTTTTGTTTGTTTGTTTGTTTGTTTTACCCTTAAATGATAAATAAATAGCATCTTTAATGTCACTTATTTAATCCTGAATGTCCAAAGTCTCCAGGATTCCAGGTTTGAATCAAGGTCCAGGGGCTGTAATGGGGCAAACAAAACACAAATCACATCATACTCATAAACTCTAATTATTAGGCTGCTGGGAGAAATGCTTCCTTCTGCTCTCACATTACTGAACTTTATGGTAAATTACGACAAGCATGTTTCCATCAGCGGCACAGTGACTTGTAATCAAGGTTAAGCTGCGCGCGCGAGGTGAGAATTCATCTGGAATGTGAAATCCAGCCTGGTGTGCATTCGCTGCCGTCCACTTCAGTTTCCTGTCGCAGTCTTTGACAGTCTCATTTTATCGAGCCTCGCTGATATCGTATTCAAACAGCAACATCTTGCGCCTCGAGCGATCGTCAAATTATAGCACTTAATGTACTGAAATTTAATTAAGTATAAACAGAGATTAACCTGTTTCTAGGTCTAATGAGCGAACAACTCATTGATGCACGTCCGTGTGATATGTTAATAAGCGGCCTCGCTGCGTTGTTGCCGTGTTTCTCTTCGGGCTTGTCGACTTTTGCAAAGTCAAAGGCACTCCGAGAGCCGCTCTGCAAAACATTCACTAATGTTAGAAATCCTGCGAGCTGGCCGGCAGGTGCAAGAGGGAGGAAAGGTACATATTCCCCTCTGCATAGTTTCAACGGAGCTTTGTGTCCATGTAGCACGAGTCAGAATACAAGCCTCTGGGGGGTTCCCGGGTGCCCTTTTCCGATTGTAACACCTAGATATAGTTTCTAAAGGGCCCTCAGTGCAGTTACAAGCTAAAAGCGGCACAAAGTGAAGGACACCGCCGCTATAGCTCCTTTATATGTAGGCCACATGCATCACCTCCCTGTAGCAGCCTCCGGTCTTATAAAAGATGTTTTGTGGAAGAGTTTATGCACGCGTGGTGCGAAAGAGACTTTCACAAAACATAAAGTGTAAAATCATTGTTTGAAGGCACATGCAACTGATGCACCTTCCAGCGTGCGCTATGTGCCTTTTGTGGCATATAGGTTTTTTTTTTTTACGAGTGCTTAAGTGCACTTGGTCTCCACTTTTTTGTTGGGAGCAGGCAGGTCAGGCAGCGCTGTTCAATTTTATTACTCTTTTGGCATGAAATTGCATCTCTGGGTTTTTTTTTCGCCTCAGACCAGCCAGAGAAAATGTCATGGCTCGCGTTGGCGGCTGTGCGCGCATGGACCTCTCCAAAACCTCAAAATCAAATGCAAATGGGAGCACAATTTAAGTGCAATGCAGGCAGAATCTGTAATGGATTAGATTACTGGGTAATTTTGAATAATGCCGTCACCGCACCGCCTCGTGGGATGTGTGAGGCCTTTCCCTTTTGTTGGTTAAATACCTGGAGCCATCACGCAGGAGCAGGAATGATCCACACATACGTTGATCCTGCCGCCGCTGACTGAAGACCTGTGCGGCTTTTTATTATGCACAGGTCAAACTGTTTGGATTATTGCCATCATAATATAGTTTTTATATCTATATGGCGCCCCCGGGTTATGTAATCGTGTAAGTGGCTTAAACTGACTCTTGTTTTTATCTCCATATTTGCAGTTGTGGCTTGATTTGATGAACTGACTGGATACAACGCATTTAATCACTTGAGTGCAGAAAAATATAAGCGTAGAACAGAACAAATAAAGACAGCTTGCATTGTGCTACATGAAAAGAAGACATAATCTGCCTATTAAGGAGGCTGTCTATTCAAATTCGAGGCGCGCTCACTGCGATGCTGCTTTGGGACTCTGCTCTTTCCAGAGAGGAGCAGCCTGGACTTTCCTCTCGGCTCATTAGGAAAATGTCTGCCGCTTGTCAACGGGATAAGGAGCTGACGTGATTGGCCCGAACCGAATCCTTCTCTGACCCCTTCCCGCGAATAATCTGTTCCGCCTACTAATTAGGAATTTGTCCCGTGAACCAATTTTTGCCAGAGTTAGCTGGTCACGCCCACCTGCACTCGCACCCGGCGTCGGGAAACAGAGAGCTCCCGGTTACTGAAGCAGCACACTGTGAAATGCTTTTAGCGCAGCAGAAATGGCGGATTCTTGAAAATGAATGATTTCAGCCAGCGTGCACACACACACACACACGCACACAAAAAAGTGGGTTTCTGGGGCAAACACCTTAAAATCCATCACAAGTCAATGCTGTGCGCCTCAGTAGGAACAACATCAAAATCCATCTGAGGATCTGAGCACATCTGAGGGAGCAGTTTTGAATAAAAAAAAAAAAAAACTCTGGCCTGTTTCATGTTGGCATTGATGTATAGTGGCGTCTGTGTATCAGATAACGTTTACCACCCCAAAAACACAGCACTGTTTATCAACTAGATTCACAAGAACGGTGCGGAGTCTTTTCTCCGAAAGCAGAGGCAGAGAAAGATGTGGGTGTCGTTTCGGCACAAATGTGAGAAGCGATCCTTTTGCGAATTCTCGAGGATTATAAAATTATCTGCCACTTCCACCTAAAAAAAAAAAAAAAAAAAAAAAAATTCATTTCATTTTCGCTTGAAAAGCCGCGACAGACTGCGTGTCACAGCCACAGTGACCTGATAATATTTCTGTGACCGTAGAGAGATAGGGCACAATGTGACAGGAGTTCTTGGAATAGGAATGAAATAAGAAGTAAGGGCAGAGATGGAGGACGTGTGTGTGTGGGTGTGGTGGTGGTGGTGGTGGTGGTAGTGGGAGGGGGCTTCTCTCATATTGCAGGAAGATGTTGGAGTGACAATAACCGCCTGAGATTGTAATTCAGAGCATGACTGCAGAGTGCCTGTAGGAAACAGTTTGTATGTACAAAAAGTGCTCTAATCTCCATTTAAACTCCACTCTGCCCCTTCAGAATGGCTTCTACTTTGAGCAGCACTCTTGCCTTTTAAAAGCAAAGAGAATTGCTTTCAGGAAAACTTTGGTATTTGCTAGAAAAGAGGGTATTATTTTAAATAATTCACCCCTAAACTGGTTAGTTTAGAAAAGTTCAGCAAATTTAGCCTGAGGTCCGTGCCATCTGCCTCTTAAAGGTTTTTTTTTTATTTTTTCCAAACATCAAGGTCCCCCCTCGCACCGAATTGTTTAATTCAGATTAGAGTAATGACCCTGCCAGCAGCCTGCTGGGGCAGGGCCCAAGGAGAGTGGGTGATGGAGACGAGCACTATTTAGTAATCCTATCAGCTGCCTTACGAGCGTCTGCTCCTCACAGCAGCTCAGTCTTCAGATTGAGTTGTTCAGTCAATCATGGATTCAATATTTACTTGACGATTCAATATTTACCAGGGCGCTTTGCAGAACGCGTGACTGCAGAGATAGCGCTGCCGCGAGGATCCTCTCGAAGACTCGTTACATGAGACATTTAAGGGTGAAGGTGGGTGGGGGGGGTGGGGGTGGGGGGGGTTGTGTCATCTATGGCAATGAGACACTGATGCAAGGTGCGCTGGAACTGAGCCAGCTCCCCCCGCTTCAGATTTGTGTCTGCAAAGTGTTTTGTGTTGGTTTCACCCGACTGGGTATAAACATCTCGCCAGATGTGTATCTGCAGTCTGAAAGAATGACTCGCATTTAAAGTTTAACCTTGAGTATAAATATTAAAATACTATATTTATATACACGCGTATATGGAATAGGAATGCAGTTCTCTTCCTTTTCACCAGAGGACAGATGTCTTATGGTAAGAACATGCGTTCCAGATGGATGCGTGGCAGTGTGAATATTTGATCCTCGTGGAGTGTGACTGGCTGTATAACACGCCTGGCAGGCTGCATACCAATAGGCTTGCCTCCGCCTTGCACTTGTTGCATCAACCTCAAAGCCAAACTGTTTGATCCCTAAGTCTGATTAGTTTTTGCTGCTGTCAAAAGAAACATTTCTGTCTACTTATCTACTTATGCCCCCTGCACATATCTATAATATCTGTAGTGAGGAGGGGGGGGAAAAAAGAAGCAGAGATTCAATAGCAGACACTTTGTAGTCTGTGTCAGTCTGTGAGCTGAGTGCTTTGAAATAAAAACAGAAAGTGCAGGTGGAGCTGTAATTGTTTTGTTTTTTTTACAGCTGGCTAGAAAATGTATAAAAGAGAGGGAGAGGAATCAAAACTGAGTACGGATTAGAAATAATAACATCTGAAAACACGTTTAAAAAGGTTGTTTTCGCTCTGCAGTCTGAGTGTGTCTCACCTCTGTATGCTAGTTGTACACAGTATATGGTATGTACTGTGCAGTAATATTCATAGCACACTGCTTTTTGCAACGTGTACACAAGAACTGGAGCTACTTTAACGTGAAATGATCCGTCTCATGCCGTAACAGACATCAATCACTGCCTCCGCTAATTAAACTTCACACAAAGATTTAAGATTCTGCTTTTCTTGTTTTTAAAGATCCTCCTCGAGCTGTTTCCCAGCTTTTTTTAAATGCAAGTGCGTCCGGGAGGAGCATCTTTGGACACCGCACCATCGTGCACATAAACAGCTCGCTCAAAAATCAAAGCATTTGCTAGAAGGCATGCGGACTCTTTTGAGTTTAACTCCAGTTTATTTCAACTCGGAGTTTTTGTTTTTTTTTTTACTTTTGACAATCCTTTCTCTTTATTTTTGTCACGTTGTGGTCACTGAGCTTATTGTTCTGATCAGAGGGGGTAGGAAAAACAAGCAGCTAGGTGATCGGACAAGTTTTAATTAGCTGCGACAAAATCGCGTCAAACTGTCAAATTACCCAAATTTATCAGTTGCAAACATCCACCACAGCTTGCAGACCAACTTCCTGCTTCAGCATACTTGGTGAAGACATGCGCACCCGCAGTTATCATATCCAACAGAAACAGGCGCTGTAGGTTAAAACAGTGGTGAAAGAAGTACTCAGATTACTTAAACTTAGTCCATTATAGGCATTTAACATCTTTTATCAAATGCAAGTGCTGAAGTGTGTGTGTGAAAAGTCCCCTGCGACCGATGGATTGAGCGTCAAAACTGAATTTTACAGTTGGTTCGAGGTGAAGACAGTTTTAACTACTCTGCATTCCCATTTGACTTCGCCTTCACAAATTTGTTTTGACTTTTGGCACAGATGCATTGCTCGCCGCGCTCCCCGCAACTCGTCGATCTCTCCCATCACGTAACCTCGTTTTCAATTAACTTTGCACCCGTGCTGTCATGACGAGGAGAACCAAAGCTCTATTGGTGGTGGCGAAAACAACCAGCGCGCCCTCATAACCTGATGCGCCAACTTCCCTCTTTCCCACTGCTGTTTGGTCTCTGGGTCGTAGCGGGTGGTGATCCTCCACGAGGCTCGGGTTCGGCAGATTTAGATATTTGCTCCCTGCTGGTGTTTGAGGTCACCGTGGTGACAATGTGCACTGGCAGTATCGTAGCTGCAACCTGTGAGTGATCGTGCTGTGGCCTCAAGTGCCACAAGTGACCGCGTGATGTAACCGACGCAGGACATTTATAGCTAGCAGTCGCGGCATGCTTGTTCATGGGCTGTGTTGCGTTTAGGAACAGCAAAACAGTAAGAATTTCTTTTTATGGCGCTTAAAATCTCAATTTGAAAAAAATATTTATAGTAATATTCAGAAGTGGAATAAAAAGTACTACTCGTACGTCTGAAATATAGTGGAGTAGAAGTGGAAGAGTATAGCATTTCTCCAGTGAGGACTGAAAATTGTCTATATGTACTTAAATAAATGCACTCACTGCAGTGACCTTCTATCACTGATTGGTAAAGCTACAAAAATAAGACCCAAGCTGTAATAAACTGGAATTATCCTGTCACTTTTCAAGTGTGAGCTCACAGCAGACGCAGAATTAATACGCAGTTCAATGTCTTTCACAATTTCTTTCACTCTCTCTCCCATACACACACACACACGCACATATACACACACACGCTCCACCTCTCCCTGGTGCAGTCTTTACAGACTTACATCTACCATCTGTCAATAACCCCTCTGATTCTTAACTACCTGTAGGGGATCACCAGCCAGATGATCTCACGCACCATCCCTCGCTTTCCCGACACACCACACACACACATTCAGTCATACACACACGTTCAGTCATACACACACACACGTGCGCACACACACACACTTCACCAATCTTTCCCATAGTGATACTGTCATGGCTTTGATCAGAAATAAAGTAGCAGCTGCTCCCACAAATCCCCTTCCTCCTCCTCTCTAGTCTGGCTTGAGTCCCACTGGAAATAGTCGTTCTACCTTCACTTTTGCATAAATATAGACGTAAAGGAAAACTCTACATATGAAGTGTGTTTACTCTGTTTCATATTTCCTTTTTGCCCCCAACAATTTCAAAAAAAAAAAAAAAATCTCAGCCAAATTGACACTTCACGAGCAAGGGGAGAGATTTACGGGAGTGTAGAGGGAGATGGGGATGGGGCCGTTGAAGAGACAGACGGTCCGATTGAGAGAGGGAGCTAAAGGGAATTGGAGACGGAGATGAAGAGAAATGAAGTGAGACAGAGGGAATCGAGGAGGGGGCTGGTGGGGGAAGAGAGAGGTGAGTGGCAAGATGGGGGGGGGGATAAAGTATTTGTCACACTGCCGTCGGAAAGAGATTGAAAAAGAAGGAGTGGGAGAGCAGAGTGGAGGTTGACTTGATAAAAAGCTTTCTTATGCTCTTAAAGTGCTGCTGTATCCTGTCCACTTAGCTCCAGCTCTGCCTCCATCTGACTTTGTCCTTCTCTCTGTTGTTCCCCTTTCTGCTGGTTTCCCTTCATCCCTCCTTTTCCTCCTCTCCTCCTCTCTCTCCTTGGCTTGCTCTCTCTCTTATATCTTTCCTCTTTGCCCTCTCCTCCTCTTTATTTCCCCATTCCTCACTCTTTCCTCATCTCTGCTCTCCCCCTGCAGGCACGTCTATAATCCAGGTGACAGCGACAGATGCTGATGACCCAACTTATGGGAACAGCGCCAAGCTAGTATACACACTGGTGCAGGGCCAACAGTACTTCTCTGTCGATCCCCAGACAGGTGAGTGTGTTTATATATCTGCGTCTGCGTCTGCGTGTGTGTGTGTGTGTGTGTGTGTGTGTGTGTGTGTGTGTGTGCTCCCATCACAACACACATGGGCGGAGAAACGTAGAAGATGCGCAGGTGTCGGAAAGCTAATACACACAAGCTGCACGAAAGCAAATACACTCAAGATGTTGGAGTGCAAACACACATGCACAGTGAGCAAACAATAGAATTCAGACCTGAGTTGTGAACACGCACACTTGTGATGTTGAACTGGAGAGTGGACGGCCATGATAGCGCGCGCACACACACACGCGCACGCACTCGTGAGAATGCAGGTGTGCCTGAGCATTCAAACCACAGGTGGAGCTAAGCTTTCGAGTATCGAGCTGCATTCACAAACAGAGAAACACATCTTTCTCTCTCTCTCTCTCTCTCTCTCTCTCTCACACACACACAGACACACACACACACACACACATACATTAAAACCAACACCCCACCACCCTCTGTGCATCCCTCATTCTCTTGTCACACTTAGTCATCCATCTTTCTCACTTCTCTTTTCCCTGTTGTGCCCCGTCAAACACCCTCCTCTCAAAACCCACACACACACCTCTCTGAGGTGCACGCGCACACACACACACACACGCAGACACCCCCCCTCCAAACCTTCCCTGGTTCACTCCAGTATGAGTTGGCAGAAATGTATTCATGATGGCAGAGCCTGTGTGCACCGAACAAAACACAGCATCAGCCTAATGTTATTATTTCTGGATGAAGCAAAAACAAAAAGACGTGCGTTCAAAGAGAGATGTCAGCAAAGGTTTGTGAACTATTACACAGGACAGATTACGGGGGGACTCAAAGAACCTGTCTGCTGCCTCCGTGTCACGCATGTCACCCAAGGGCATCAAGTTTTTGGTTGAGCGGAGGCTGAGGGCGGAGGGAGCTTTATTTATATATTTTATTTTATCATGATTACTTTTTTTAGCATCGCACCTCGGAGGGAAATCATCGCTCGGTTGACTCAAAAATGAAGTTCTAACCGTCGGAAGCTTTAGATGCTGTTTTGATTGACAGCGCGCATATAAACACTTTAGCATTTAGCTCACAACGGGGCTGCTGATGTTTTTTTATTTTTTTTTGATATCGGCATGTGGGAGTACGCGCCTGCATTTTGCCCATGGGGGTCACAGGTGGCGGATACTTGTGTTTTGCTCATTGAATGTCAATGTTTAGTAATTGATTGCTTTGACATGTGAGGACCTTTGCAGCAAGCAGAGAAAGCCGCGGCGCTTTTTGAAATGCTAATTGGGGAATATAAGCATAATTCAACCCGGTGTGTATTAGCCATGACACTGCTATTAGACGAGCTTTAGTATTCCATACGAGTCCGCTTCTCTTCTCCCCTCTCCCTATCTCCCTTTTTCAATCACCCCATTCCTCGTTGGCTCCATCGCCAGAGCTCTTATTCAAAACGCTGGATACTCAGAGGCGAGCGCATTGGCTCATATATTCAGTTTGTTTGCTTATGAATTCTGCTCAGAAAACGAGACATATTCCTTTTTCGTTAGCATGCTGCAGCAGCCCTCCGCGAATGTGATTCACCTTGAGCTGCCAAGTCATCCAGGCCCGGCGTTTTGGCTGGTGTTGGGTGAAAGCAGCCAGCACTTGATGTGCAACATCCAATCATATGTAGCAGAATGAGGTCATTTACACAGAAGAGGTGATCGATGTCGAATGCCTGTAAGTGATGTGTCTTGGTGTGCCGTTAAAGACTGTGAGATACAGGACGAGGTTTTACGCTCTGTCAGCATGTCTGGCTGTCAGTGGCGGGTGATTTATCTTTTCCATATGAGCCCCTTCACATATCTGTGTTTGTATGCGTGTGAATGTGTGTGTGTGTGTGTGTGTGTGTGTGTGTGTGCGCACGTCAGTTTCTGTGCACCTTCAACGGCACATTAAGTAATATATTGTGGCTGTCAAATGGAAACCGGGTGTCTCCCAGAAAGTCAGAAAAGATGTCAGATTGTCAGGAGAAGCAGTCGCGTCTCCAGCCCGATGACGGTGCGCTTTGACATTATCCAACCGGCTCTGAAAGGGCTTCAAAAGCCCAAGAGGTCTGAGATGAACTCGATCCGTCAATTAGAGGCAAAACATTTTAATTACTCAAAGCGAAGCGATGGGGTTTTAACTCAGCAACAACTTGATGACTTTATTACCTTTGATAGTGATTGAGGAACACTCCTGGCTCACGGCAGCCTGTTTACATGCATTAGTAGCTGAAAATACAGTCCTGTTATTACAATGAGGATGAGAGAACTACAGTACCTGATGAAAGTGAGCACCACTGATGTTGCTTCATAAATCAGCACTCATAGTCCTGCTGATACTGGATTTCTGATTCCAAAACATTGTTGTTTAATAGCTTAAAAACTCAAAAATCATACATTGGCTTTTTTATAAAATATAAACAACTGATATGTCCGTATCATATATTATATACCTGCAGTGGACATATTGGTACTATATAGGTATGCGCCACAATATGTAAACTGTTATATTCTGAGATACAATGCAGTAAATATGCTTGTGGAGATATATTGGTGTCATTATAAAGTTCTATAAAGAACATTTAAGTGGAAACATCCTTTGTTAGGTTGTTTGTGTAAGAAGGCGGCTTTCTTAGTGCCTTTGCGGTGTCATCTTGCTGTAGAATTGCAGCACAATACACATAGAAATGATCTATTTTCACCGCAGCTCAAAAATTCATCACATCCGCTCCCATACTGGTAATCACTGATTTTTTTTCCCCTCCAAAAGCAGCGTCGGTCTCAGAAAAACCCAAATCAAATCAGGTGGTCTCTAATATAAAAACAGGACATAAATAGGTGTATTTGATCAGGACCATGAATGAATCTGGTTTTGAGAGAATTGAAACCAAGATATTTATTGAAGGGCAGGTTTTACAGTTTAACAATGAACCTGTCAAGGGGCGGTAGTGGAGGAATGATCGGTCAAAAGACCTCAGACGTATCTGCAGCATTTCTGTACTGCAGCCTCTTAATGTTTAACAGCCACCACACGCAGATATATCTACAAGAAGCCAACATCGCCTAATGTATAGGCCGGGCTAATTTACTATTCCAGCTCTGTCACCCATAAATAATAAGAAAAACTTTTGTGTTGGCCATTTGTAACAGAACCCATTTGGCTGCAGTGTAACTTTTTCTGTCTCTGCATTGCTTTAATTTATCGAGCAGACCCCTCAAATGGGCCGTTTTGCCAGTTACCTTCTCGAAACAGGCTGCAGAGCGTCTGGTCCAACCTCCATGAAATAACAACTTATTGGAAAGCAAGAACCCCCCCTGACCTTTTATTAATGACTTACTAATATGTATAACTGCAAGTGTTGATGGAGTCTTTAATGACGGGTCGTGACTTTCTCAGTTCATAATGGGCAATTAGACCTGCTGTTATAAATGTTAATAAGGCATTAATAAAAGGTCACAGTGTCTATTAAGATCTCAGTCCAATACTTCATAGGGTATCTAGTTAAAGTCAACTGGATTTGCTGTTTTACTACTGAAAATAAATGGTTAATTAAACAATACAGTAGTACAATAATCCATCAAGTCTACAACTGCAAAGCGTGCAAACAAATGAACTGTACATTACAGTGCTGGTGAGTTGATGAGCTGAACTGAGACTAAACGTGTTAAATAATTTATTAACCATCAATAATGGTAATAATTGCGGCTAGTTAACCAATTACAAAGTCAGCATCAGAAGAAAGTGGGCGCCGTGATACAAACGATGTTGCGAAAGCACTCTCCGGAGTTTAAAATGTGAATCGAGCTGGATGAGTTCCCAACGCACAGGGAGCTGTTGTTCCAAAACCGATCGCGGGCCAGAAAGTGTAGCGGGAGGCAGAAGGTTCAGCGCCTGGTAATCATTGAGTCATAAATATTGATCAAAAAACCCTTTTAGTCCCACACAGATATATTACGGTCATTTCGTGCCATTTTGCTGCAGTACAAACCTTGTTTCTCCTGCTTTTAACGCTTCATTGCGACCCCGGTGCTAATATTTGTGTGTTATCCCAGGTATTCTGCGCACGGCCGTACCTGACATGGACAGGGAGACCCAGGACCAGTACCTGGTGCTGCTTCAGGCGAAAGACATGGGTGGCCACCTGGGCGGATTATCCGGGACCACCACCGTCACCGTCAGGCTCACTGACGTCAACGACAATCCCCCACGCTTCACCCAGAGTGAGTAACTCAGCAGCTCATGCAGCCACCCACAGGGAATGAATGACTAGCAGGAACAGGCAACACAATAGCAGAACTGACTGTATGTTGGGCCTGCTGCGCTTTCATTGAGCTCGCACATGTGCAGTAATTGTATGTACATACAATACCCACAATCACCACTCTGTCTGACACTGTTAGCAAATACTTCATCATGGTCTGTTTTACCCTGTTTAGAGTATCAGAGCAGCGCGGCTTCAGCACATCAGAACAATGCGGTATCAAGCGAGCTGTCAGTCACTGGATAGTCCCAGAAATGACTTTTAATTACTTAGTTGTGTTTGCATGAACTTAACTTTCCAGAGCTCATTATATGGAAAAGAAAATGCTACGATAAAACAAACATGAGGCAGCACAACAGTGTAAACACAGTGTTTGTTTTGCGCCAGAAGGCAGAAGAGTTCTCAGACCTTTTTGACCTGCAGGTCCTGTCAGGATTTTCACAGCAGCAGTCAGGCAGAGGGGACTCCTGCAGGGCTGCAAAGTGCCTCATCAAACATTCAGTCATGGATTTCTCTCGCCTCTGCAATGATAGATTAGCTACTATTTCCAACTCCAGCCATACTTTCAGATTATAGGAAGTAAGCCGACAGCACCTCCACTTACCTGATTGCCTTCTTACATAAGTCTTTGATAAAATTTTACTTTATTTCCCTATTTGTGATCTCGGAGTTGTTTTAGTGCAAATAATACATGGAAAATGTCTGCGTCTGGTGTAGCTGAGTGACTTATACTGTTGATAAATGCAATTAAATTAGGCCTCATTCATGTTCCCTAATACTGCTGCATTAGTGTAAACAAAATCTGAACCGAATGAGTCATTTGCATAATAGCTGCTGGTCGGCATGAAGATTTTGCAATCAAGTCGGATTATTAGACGTTATTGTCCAAGCTGGACATTGTAGTGTAAATTATTCCTTTAGTAATTCAGAATGAGGGTCTGTTGAGCTCAGCTCTACTGCCTCTGTTTGTTCACCACTGATGTGCCTGAGAGAACATTATTAATCAATTCCACTTTGTCACACCTTCAAACTGGTAGGTGTGTCCTTTATCACGTTCAAAAGGACAGGCCGGTTTGTCCTCCGTCGAATGATTATGTAAACCGAGCGGCCTTGATGTCCAGTGTTCTTGTCATTCTTTGCTTCACGTCGTCCTTTCTGCCGTTTCTCATCCAAGCAACCTCTGTCGCGGATAATTGCAGAGGTTATTACAATTAAAGTGAGGCGAGATGAACTGGAATACATAGCTTTTGTACAATTTCATTTCGTTTGGATTTTTAGTGAGTCTGATGGGAAAGATAACTCACTTTTGCATCAAAGCATCGCTGGAATTGAAATGACAAGAGATGCATCACGTCTTTCAGGGAAAAGTTAATGATTGTTGTGCGAGCTGAACAGTTTGAGGGTTTTTTTCAGCAGCAATACGACTGCTATTTAAAACTGTTATTTTTCCATAATTAAACTCGAGGCTCGTAGTTATGGTCTACATCGTTTTAAACAAGATAAGTCTGTGTTGGATGTAATCAGAAATTAATTTTGTTCCACATGAATTGAATCAGATAAGATAATGCGGTTGCTTGTTGTTGACTTTCTCTCCGGGTTCAAACCAGCCAGTTAGAAAAGTCAACTTCTAAACAGACTTGACAAGTTTTCTATAGGACAGTTTTACAACTTTAACTCCTATATTATTAATATAATTACCCTGTAATATTCAGATATAATTATAACATGTAAACATGGCATTACTAATGTCAAACTGCTAGTTTGTCATTATTAAATGAACATGTTATCTGTATGGTTCGTTGTTTTAACTGAACTATTGCATGTGTGATGAATCCATGACATCTGACTGACAGCCTCTAACGAAACCATTAACAGCTCTGCACTTTAGCTGCTTAAGCTAACGCTGACATTAGCTTTGCAGGCTGCTCTACATCTCCTGCAGCACTCAGATAATTGAAGCTGGTTGGCTTTAAACAAGATGAATGATACAAGATGCTTTAAAGCTCAACACCACTGTCACGCAGCTCTGTCCGCCAGCTGTGTGTTTACATTGGTTACACTTTAACTACAGAGCTAACTGCTAGCTAGCTGTCTGAAACTGACATGTGGCAGTCACCTAGATCAAGGATGTTCAAAGTTTGACACTTGGAGCACCCTTTTCAAATTGACACCTTCAGATGTACCAGAGACTACTGATGAATTACTTTGATACTGAGGACTTTCAAAGCATAAAACTTGATGATTGTCATGGGTACGTTCTCAGTGGATCTATTGACATTATTCTGTGATGCACACAGAGACAATGATGCCCTCAAAAAGTTTAAGTGCCATTCAAAATAAAATTCAAGCAAACTGAGTTAGGACTCCAAGAAGGAGAACAACTTGTGATGCTAATTGAGCCAACTGGGCTCTAAACGTTTCAAAGTACACTTACAGACCTCGCGAGCTGTGTCACAGTTGCTGCTGCAGCCCCGACTGCTGACTGTGTTGAGAAGCAATCAGCAACGGATCTACAATCAGTAGATTTTAGAACACCGACCAATGTTTTTTCTCCTTTCCCCTCACGCGGTATCTTTCCCTCACGTCTCTCGCACCTGCGACTGCCTCCCTGGGGAGGTGCACCTCACGGTCTGAAAACCTCTGCCCTCGATCATTTTTCTACAGCAGGACTCGCCACACCGGTGGTCTTTTGAACAGCAAAAAGTCGTAGCCCGTGTGTCCACATCTTAAAAAGCAGAAGTACAAACACTGACAAAACAAACTATCCGTACATACATGGACTAGACCAAACCAAGAGTTTCTACTTCTTGTTTGGCCAACTCAGAATTAATTTTAATCAGCTGGATGAATGTGTCGGCAGTAGTTCTCATTCCCGACTGTAGGCGACTAAAACTTTCACCTCCCACAGCTTTTGAAGACACTGTTAATTAAGAAATTTATAGTTTAAACCCTCTGATATAAAAAAAATCTTTAAAGATACAATTTTGAAAACTGTGACTAGCTCAGCTCTAATTGTAGCATGGAATTAAACTGCTGCTGCTGCTGCTGCTGCTGCTGCCGCTATATATAGCATTAATAGATAAAAACTAAAATAAAAATTACATGGTGTGTATTAAATATTGAATTAGCTCTTATTATATAGCAGTAGTAGGCACAGGTGAGCATAACATAGCATAACCGAGTGCAGGTGGATGTAAGAAAAGAGTTGTCAGGAGCTGGATGTGCATGAAGGTTTCTAGTCCAATAGACCACTGGCTTTAATTCCAAAATTGAACTAATGATGTCCTGGGGTGGGAGGTTTGTTGGTCGAGTTGAACCCAAATCAAAGCTAGTGTTTTGGAGCGGGTTGCACTGAGGACTCGAGGGCTTCTTGGAGGAAAACTGGGCTCATTCTGATCTGTCTGGGTGATGAGGAGCCTTGCAGTGCCAACGGCTGCTATGAAACCTCACAGTCTACCAGGCCTCCTGGCTGTTGCCTCCCTGCACGCATGGGCTTTACTGAATGCACTGATGTTAGCCCCACACCCACAGTTTGTGTGGATGTCTGTTTGTTTGTGTATGCCTGTGTGTATCCTCTGCTTGCCTTTTCTTTTTTTCTCCTGTGTGTTCCCTCACGCACTCGTGCTCCCTTGTGCTGGCGCGAACACCATCAAAGCCAGCCACCCCACTGCTCTACTCAATTACACACCCAGGCTTTTAAAAAGACACCCTCAAATCCAGCCCCCGCGTCTCCCAAGGTCAACACTGCTTATTCCTTGTGGCATTTACCAGAAAGAGAGGATTACAATGAAGCATAGGAACCAGGTATTGGCTGTACATTATAGCCTTAACAAGAAGGAAAAAAAACTAGTCCTGCTTTGTGGGCTTGTCTTTTCACAGCGCCTGAGAATTTCTCCTTATTCAAAACATGATTCCAGGAACTAAGTGGGTTTGTTGTGTGTACGGTTTTGAACGCTGTCATGGGATTTCTCATGCCCGGAGGGGGCACTATAGCAGAGGGAAAGTAGGCTACTGTACAGATTGTAGTTTTAGTTTTTTTTTTTCTTTGGTTAAATGATAATGTGGGATATTTTCAGACGCTTCATTGGCAAACATAACTCTCTAACCACATTTTCTTTTGGGTCTCATTATCAAATGGCTTACACCGTGCTCTAAATGTGTTTGGACAGCAACACGTTTTTTGATATTTTAGTTCTGCGTGCCTCGGTGCAAAGGAATTTTATTGTCATCCATATCAAATTTTTAAAGGTAGCAGCACTTTTTGAACATTTTAAGGTGACAAATATTTAGACACACAAAGTAATCATTTTTAGGATCTTGCAGAAAATTATTAAAAGATTATTTGATGTCTTTATCCCAGAAATATCACTGGACTCCTGCTATATTCATTTGAATACTCACTGGAGTATATATTTGTCGTTGGGCCAGTTTTTCATGAGGACCTGTCAAATTTTGAACGGATATATTTTCATGTCGCATTGCTTCAATAAAACTGGTAGTCAAGATAGTAAGTAAAGTTTATTTAATATGACACTTCTCAAAGAGCAAGCTCACAATGATATAGTTGTTACAAGTAAGACCATAAAAACAGTAAAATGAAACCAACAATAAAACATAAGCAACAAAAGGCCTTAAAAACATCTAAAATTACAAACACCAGACAAAAAGAGTTGAGTCAAAGATTGAATGAATGAGTCTGTAACTGCTTTTTAAAGACGTCAAAAGGAGCTGCAGATCATATTTCTATAGCAAAGGTATTTCACAGTGTTGGAGCCGCAGCTTCTCAGGAATGATCGAGTCTTGTCTTCAGTCAAGTGTGACGGACAACCAGTCAGCCCTGGTCAGTAGCACAAGCGACCTGCTGCTGATTTAAGGATGGAGCATGTCAAAAATGTACACGGGTGCCTGACCATGCAGGACTTGAGAATTTAGAAGAGTCCTGACCTTCATGAGAAGCTAATTTAAAGAGGATAACAGACCTGAATTTGGCAACGTGTCTTATGACCCAGTTCACTGAGCAATATTGGAAGCTAATCTATCTGATGCAATGATAAGAATGTCATAAGAATGTGTTTAACTGCAAAAAGCTGTTAGCTGTCCAGTCCCTAATTGAAGTCAGTTTGTCCATATCATCAAGCTTGAAAGAGGCATATTGTTTCTTTAACATCAATTTGAATTTACTAAAGATATGACCAAAGGGAAATGTATACAAATCAAATAATATAGGACCCAAGATAGAACCCTGTGGCACACCACAGGAAACAGCACCACTTTCAGACATGTCGGGACCGACTGACACAGAAAAACTATCCATGAGATACTGAAGGAGGAGAACCAGTCCAGGGCACTCCCAGAGACACCCACCCACTGATGGAGCCTTTTAGTCAGGAAGCTGTGATCTATGGCATCAAAAGATCCAGCAGCAGCACCAAAACAGAGCATTCACCCACATGAGAAGACATCTTTATGTCATTGGAGACTAAGAAGAGTTTCAGTGAAATACTTCTTAAAGAAACCAGACTGGAATTTATCTAAAATGTACAGTCACGACAGCAGAGAGCTGTTTGGCAACAACTTGCCTTAATATTTTTGAGATAAAAGGCGACTTAGATATAGGCCTTTAGTTGTTTGGGGTTTGTTTTTTTTTTTTGGAAAAGATGGATCAAGGTTAATATTTTTGAAAAGAGAACAACTACATGCTTAGAACAGGCTTAGACAGAACCAGATTGGAGGGAGATGTTTATGATAGAGACCAGGCACAGACCAACAGACACAAGTACCTTTTTAAGCAAGGAAGTCAATGAAATGTCTACAGGGCTTGAGCAAAGTTTCATACTACCCACCAGGTCAATGAGGTCTCGGAGAGAAATAGATAAGAATAAGTCCAAAATTGATGGCCGAGTTGGATAAACAGAAACAGGAGTAGAAGAGGGGGATGATGCCAGAACTAAGATCTCTAATTTTATCCACAGAGAAAATACACGTTACTGCAGTATTTATTTGAAAAGACAGTCACATCAGGAAGTGCAGGAGTGATAATCATGATGGTGTCCAACAGGGTGGCATTGCATTACTGAAAGAAATTAAGTTACAGATGTAAGAGGCCTTCACTTCAACCATGCTGTTAACTGTAATTGTCTTTGCAATAAAGACAGTAAACATGAAGGTTGGTTGATTTCTACAGTCCCTCTACTGCCAAATTTAATGACACTATTGACGGAGGGAACAAGCCTGATCTCATTTGGAGCTGCTATATCTACAATGAAGGAGCAGCGTGAAGTAAAAGAGTGGACCAGCCAAGCAACATCAGTGTGAGAAGACAACTTTTCACTTTGGTCAACCCTGCAGAAACACCTCAGCTGATAGGTGATTTAAAATGTGAGAACAATTTACATGTTTACTGGGCAAATATTCTAAATTAAAAAAACAGGTTGAGCAGAACACATTCATGGTTTGTTAACAGTTATCTCCTCAAAGCAAAAGGAAATATATGTGGCACCAGACTCATGTTGAATAAAATTAAGCTCAGTGACATTCAGGAAGTCAGTGGCAAAGCTGCAAGAAATGTCATTGACGTGAACATTAGATCACCAGTCATAACAGCTACAACCGAACGATACAAAGCCCCAGTTCTCACTGCCAACTTGGAAAGGAGTTTCTGGAAATCACTGCAAGTCCTTCACCCCGGCTCAAGTTCCTGGGAATGCTGATAAAAGTACAATCCATGGGCACAGTTCGATTAGGAGCCCATATTCCAGAGCTCCTGCCAAGTCTCGGTTGGAAACAGGAAATCCAAGTCTTTAAAGATGAATCATTCAGTATGAAGGACTTATTCACAGTGGAGCGAACATTTATCGGCTCCATCCTGAGGGGCACATAACAAGGCAGACGGATGTAAGAATTGTGCTAAAGGGGAATTTCTATTACTGTCTCATTCCACACCAACCACTTGCCTGATTAAGCTCTTAATTATAGCAGTGCAGTGTGGAATACATGGTTGGCTAATTGTCTGAGAGTAAACAGGGGTGTTAGGTATCAAGTCACATCTTGAATTATCAACTTCCTGTTACAAAGCTTCGGGATAGGCATCATAGATGACTCTCTACTCCGCTGGTAATCCATAGGGAAATTAAGATGGTGGAACTTCCACAACATCTTATAGCTTTGTAGTGGGGCCCACAATGCTGTTGTTGAGCTGATGTAAAATTTCATACCCTTGTTTCTGTGTAGTCATTTATTCAGACATGTTTTTCCATGTTTACTGTTGCTGAATAATTTATGGCTGTGTGTTCTCCACAGCTGAATTCTCTCCGGGATAAATTGAAATGGAGGCTGTAGCATCGGTTTGCAGTGTGCCTAAAAATAAGATGACCACTTAATTTAATACAAAGAACAACTTTTTTTTATTTCAACCACTATGGAAAGTAGGCCATTCAAGAGGCTAACCTATGTTTTAAGAAGTATATGTAAGATACATAGAGAATACTGCGGTATTCACCATTCATACATATGGTACCAAATTAAATACAATTCTCGCTTTATAGTTTCAGCAATTTCTGCACTGACACCCAAGGAAATGAAATGCAAGACAGTTCAAACAAAAAGGAACAAAGGTGGAAACACACACTTTTCACAACTCAAAAACATAAAAATAAACATGACCCAGTTCCTCCTGTTGCGTGAGAAGATTCCCAATATTGCAATAAATCAAAAAACAATGTGGCTTGCAAGGAACACAAGGAACACAGTCAAGCTCATCATTATTTCTACAGGTTAGGACAGTCAGTTCATTTACACATTGAACTACACGGTAGCAATATATGCACATTCAAACTGATAATAGTGTTAAATTCTAAATAGTAAACCAAAAAGAGTTCTCTTCAAGTTACTGGCTTATTCTAATGGTTTTGTTTGTGAATAGCCAACAGAAGATTTGTACATTTTGGAAGATATAAGATATGTTCCTTGTGAATAGTTACAAAATGTAATATCGCAACTCAAGGTCCCCATACTTTCATTTCCGGTGGCTTTCTTATTCGTGTTGGATTAAAGAACATAAAAATTCATTCTGGATCTTTGATTAGGGTAGTTAGAGAAAACAATCCCAGTCCAAGATCCATTGTCCTGCCTTGGCTGGAGCTTTGAACCACATCACACAGTCGCCTTCATCAGTCATTGGAGTTTGCTTGTGGTCATGAAGATGTCCTGGAAGTGTCACAGAGGAAATCATACCAGCTACCGAGTTTGTATCAGATTTATCTCCGTGGCAACAGAAAATCAATGTAAATGAACCGTAAACTGGAGTAGTTTTCTCAAACTGCTACTGCAGCTCCAAGGCCAAGAGTAATGTTTGATGCATAAAAAGGAAGGTGTTATTGGTTACCTCTTTACGAAACCTTTGAATCTCCCCACATCCTCCGACACAATATACAAAATGTCCTTGAGGTTCATTGCATTTTAGCTGTTGTACTTCAACAGCTCTTGCACTTGTGCACCAAAGTCCTTGTGTTGTCACAAGCCTGAAGTACTTTTATTTTTTTTTTTCCCATTTTGCTGGAGGTTATTCTCACCATGCCTATTCAATTGATCAAACATTTTAGTAGTGTGGTCCACCAGCTGTATGTGTTTGATACCATAAAATAACATTTCATGCATCAATCTGCATGATTAAATAGTTACATTCCTAGTAATATGATCAGCATCAGTCTCGACTACAAGAAGAAGCCTGAAATTTCACATTCAATGCATAAAGAGAATAATTAAAAACCCGCTGCCTTCCAAATATTTCACTTTATGTATGAGACAATCTCGGTTTTACTTTGAACTTCCCAAATTAAAAACTTTTCTGAAATTATTCAGAACCACATTCATCCTATCTGGCATATCAGATAGTGAAATGTCACTCTTCCTATGCTTCTTCTCGGTGAAATGTCAACATTTGATGTGTGATCTGGCCCAATCCCTGAGATCTATACACCAACAGTACCACCGTTATGGAGCTAACATGAATCTGTAGGCTGTCAAAGGGCAAAACATTAATTCGTTGCCTTGTGACACTCGGAGCAGCACTTTGTTATAGTTTAACTCCACACACAGAAACTCCCAGACGCATCCGGAGACTCATAACTTGTGTTCCCGGAAAACTTTGGTTCTTCTGCTGTGCCTGCCAGGATTGTTTGAATAGCTACAACTCTGCATGGTGACAAGTCCACAGACGGAGACGCAGGTGCCAGTTCCCATTTTTATGTGGATTCCAAACAACCTTGGCTTGCCAACGGTGCCACATAAAAACGTTGAGGGAGCCATCACTCTCCCAGTGGTTTGATGGATGGAAAGATAGATGGGCTGACAGATGACTACATAGGTAGAGCCGATAAGATCAGTGTCATTTTATACGCCAGGGAGATGAAACAGAGTGAAGGGGGAGAGATAGAGGGAGTAGCTCAGAGAGGGCTTCATCATAAATATTACTAATTCATTTCCCTCGAGAGTGAGGCTGTAACAGAGAGAGTGAGAATGGGAGGAGATAGAAAGAGGAAGACGAGGTGTGTGCAAGGGAATGTACATCTCCCTGTGAATGTGTGTGTGCCTCTGTGCCTGAGTGTGTAATTTTTTCTCCCGATGGAGGAAAAAGAGAAAGATGGAGTTGCTGAGAAAGGTGCGATAAAGTTGTTAGAATGAGACAATGGAAGAAGCAAAGAGGGAGTGGGTGAGAAGAGGCTCCAAGAGCGTACAGGAAACCACAGCGAGACTGAGGAGACGGAGAGACAAACGTAGAAGAAAGGGAGCGGGGGAGTAAATGAATTGGAAGAAGTCAGGAGGGATAATCGGGGTATTAGGTCCTTTAGTGAGAACAAGATGCAAGAAAAAAGGTGAAGAGGAGTACAGACAATAAAGAGCGATGAGTGGAGGAGCCTAACAACTGCTCACACAATGACATAATGACTTAACCTTGTATGCATTACTGCTGTCTGTTGTTGTTTTCTGCCTCTGTCTGCGTGCATGTGCAAGCGGCGCGCACATGCACGCAGACTTGCATGATCAGTCAGAGGTGAAGAGGCAGGGAGACAAAGAGGTGACAGACTTTGTCATCTCCTGTCAGGCCCAGAGACACACACCCCTTCTCCCTGCAACACACACACACACACATATACTGACTCCCACTCTCTCAGTGTGCGCTCTTCGCACACCCGTTACCCTTGTGTCCCTTATCACACTCTCTCCCATCTGTTCCTATTCCAGCAACCTCAGCGCACAATCATTTTCAGTCAGCGCGGCAGACAAGTGTCTGTGCTGAGAAATCCCACTTGTCGAACGGTCCACTTTCACAATCACAAACTACTGTAGCCATTGTTAATGAACGTTTGTGTCCACCGCCGAGCGATCGCTTCCTTTCCTGGGGTTAACATCGGCCATCGCAGTTTCTTCAAATACTGTTCTTAAATTATTAATAATGGGTTATATATTATTAATGCTTGAAATAATGTTAATGGAACAAGAGGGAGGCGCCGTAAGTTGTCTTTTTGTGTGTTTTCATGCTTCTGTATATATAACAATGGCACGCTTAGACAACACAGAAAATCTATAAGTGGAATAAAATTGCTTATGTAGACTGAGCAGCCACCAGCGCCGGCCTCTGCCCGCATCATTTTCTGTTATATCCTATTTAGTAGTCGCATCACATTCAATAAAATCTAATGCATATCGAAAATAGCTTGTGTCCCCTTCAATAGGGCATCGATAATGAATTTAGTTAAATGGCATGACTAATGTGCATTGGAGGACTAGTAATGGGCTCATCAGAGTTAAGGGACATGCGCGCTGGCCAATCCGGTCCAATGAGGCTGCCCACGTCCTGTCGTCCTGTCCAATGATCGCCACCCACGCACTGACGTCTCCCATTGTTTGGACTGGCACGATAAAGACGTGAAGCCGGCGCTCTTTAGAATGCATGAAAGCGAGTCCTGGGGGCAAGTTCACCAAAGCGTGAAGGAGGGAGGAGGGAGAGGAGAGGATGGAGGGATAGAAATGTGGGGGGCGGAGGAGTGGTGGTGGAAAGCAAGGAGAGGAGTAAAGCTAATGGCTTTATGGCGACAGTGATAATCAGGCCAGCTGAAAATCACTTCATCTCACACAGAGCTGAAGGGATGCTGGGAAATGGGAAAGGGATGCAGGTTTTCAGTGTTCAGAGGCTGTAATGCAGACAGATGTGTCTGTTCCTATACGCAGGCACATCTCTGTATCCAACATGAAAGGAACAAGTTAAGGACTGGGTGGACTGGGTCTGATTTATAATTGACAACTGTGGCTGATTGTGTGTGTTTAAAGGCACCGCGGGGAATTTCCGTGCGCGCGCTCGCAGCACCGACACACGCAGCCTTGCGTACTTGTACGGTGCATATGTAAAATCTGCATATGCAGCCAGCTCAGGGGTGGGAGATAGCGCTGAGGCATGAAAAGCCTTTCCTGAAATGGTTCCCTCATATCACGCCACACAATTAGGCCTGCCATTGCAGTGGCTTTGCCCTGGAGTCAGTGGTGGCACAGTATAGAGCTCTGCTTGGATAGATTCCTCCAGGCTTTTATCTTGCGTGGGTATGAATGCTGCTGCAGCCCACTAACTGTCTTGATCGTCCGAGTGTGTGCGTGCGTGTGTGTGTTGTGTGTCCAGCGGGTACACGAGTGTTGAAGTGGCAGGGTCAGCCAGCCTCGTGGGTAGTGGCTTTTTGTTCTCCTCGCTCTCTTGCTCGCTCTTGTTCCTCCGCACATATACATGCACAAACAAATGAGGCTTTACACTGACATTAGAGCCACATCAAATTGGCGACTCCTGCGAGGAATCCGCCAGCCGAGCTTCCCCCTGATGAGCTTTTCTTTCCACAATCCTGTGCAGCCGACGGAGCCTGTGAGGAGAGATCCATCGTAGCAGTAATCACCCCATACAACACAGGGTTTCCAATAGACCTACATGCAGGCAATCCAGCCTTGTGGAAACCCGAGAGGGTCTTAAATTCTCCACACTCAGATAATTTCCATCCTTGCAACTTTCCCTGCCATCGCAGAGGAGAAAAAAAACGGGGAAATTTAAAACTTCATTAAACCCCGGCAAACAGGGTCATTTGTGTCCCTGTTTCTTTTTTTTTTTCCAGGTGTATAAGCTCAGGCTTCTGTGGAAATTAGGTGAATCCATCACACTTTCTCAGGCAATGCCCCAGTCCTTTTGCTTGCAGAGAGCACACAGGAAAGGCAGGGAGACAGGGCACGGGGAGACTGTCTTGACAATTTTTTATTTTATTTTTTTATTTATTTCTTTTTTTTTTTTTCTGCGTTACTTTTTCATCTGACCTGGCAGTGTGCCCCCTCACGCAGAATAATAGGAGCTAAAGCCATTCTCTTTTCGCCGAGCCATCAGTGAGCCATGGAGAGCCGGGGAGGAGGAAGTGATTTCCATGTTAATGGGAACCTTCCCGGCAGCATCTAAAGCTTTCTCTCCTTCCCTTCCTTCCATCACTCCTTCCTCGCTTCCTGTCTCTTTTGTGCTCACTTACCTTTACCTGCTGTCGTCCACGTGCACTCAATCCTTCTGCTGTTGTCTTGCAACGTTACCTTTCACCTCTCAGCCTCTGTTTACTTCTCCACTCTTCCTTTCCTCTCTCTCGCGCTCTCTTTCTCTCTGTCTAGCTTGATGAATGGAGTCGCTGGACTGTGAGCGGCACATCCTCAACGGGGTGTGGCGGGCCATTGCTAGCTGTCTCACATCAGTGTGTTGTTTGGGTGCTTTTTTATTTTTTTCGGGGGGAGTTGTTTTGTTCTTTCAGTTAGCCTGCCTCTCGTGTTGGTATACACAAGTGCAAATCCTGTTTCAAACCGAAGCCCATCAAAATGGATCCTTTGGAAAAAAAAACCAAAGTTGGACAGAGAAGAACACTCTGTGAAAGTCTCTTAAAATCCCTTATCCCCTGCCACTGAGGAACTACACTGATGTCCACTCGGCTGAACATGTACAATCCCTACCTAACCCTCCGCGGATCCCTGAGCAGCCAACTGAACATACTCCCCGAGGTCTTTGCCATCCCCTTCTGCCCTCGCCGCACTCCTGACCCTGTTCTCCCCGGGCTCCGCAAAGCACAGCTGGAAATGCGCCAGCACGTCATCTACCCTGAGATATGCTTAGCAGCTCCATCCGCTACGTGGTCTCTGTCAGGAAAAGCGGCAGTGGGTAAACTACTCTGCCGCGGGGGTGCAAAATGAATCGCCTCAGCCCTGCACTCTCATCCCTTATACATAAAGGCTGGCAAGGCCAAACTGAGTGCTGCTCCCAAAGTTTACAGCATACTTATAAATCATAAATACACCTCAGCATATTGGGTAAACAGATGATCATTCTGTGAGATGAACAAGTATAAAGTAAACTTCATGGGAGGGGGGGAAGGATGTGTGGCGAGACAGACTTGATGGCGAGATGGACCCTGCGGGGCCTTGCGGGAATCTCTGGCTTCCAGCTGTTTTTGAATAGCTTACAAATAAGCAAGAGTGGCTCGCTGCTTAATGTGAAGGAACACAACTTTTGGAACGAGAGCTGCGAGAGGAGCGAAGAGCGATGGCGAGAAAAACAATGGTAGAGATTGGAGGAAGACAGAAAGGCCTGTCCTGAACGTAACCTCACATCGTCGCTCGGAGGAGTAAACAAACAGTTATCACAGCTCCCAACTATTCATTGTTTCACTGACTTGAAGAGGGCGAGGAAACATCCACATTTCTGGCTTCAAATAAAAATGTCTGTATATTTTCTGTAAGTAGTGTTTTTCTCTCCGCTGACATTGTCGAAAGCTGTGCACCTGCACTGTCATTGTTTTTCCAGAACTGTACGAAGGCTCCCGTGTGGTTTTGGCGCCTTGTAACTGCTGCACTTGCAATTACGGGTTCAATTCTCACCAGGCTCATTTTGCTGCAGAGCATGAATGCAGAGCACGCTGCTTTGCATAAAACACGCTAAACGGCGGTGAGGCTAGATTCCAAAAGTAATCTGTTACACATAAACTGCTTACAAATATATGTATCTAGATTAATGCAAATGACGTATTTATTCAGCGCACGGTCCGTACATTTATATTCATGGTGGCATCAACATCTGCCACCGTAATCAGCTGTTATTTTCAAATGTACAAAAATGATCAGAGCTATAAAAACACCAGTTTGGCCTCCCTGGTCGCGCAACAACCTTTTATCTCGTAGCTTTGTTCTGGATCTTTCAATGCATCCCAGTAACAATTTTATTATACTATATTCAGATTAGATTATAAATCTCAGTCAAGCTTCTACAGTCATAAATCATCTTCTCTGTACTTCACAGACCATCCTCTCTTCCCTCTCTGATACATCTCGGGTCTGGGGTTCCTATTTATCAAGTCTGAGATTAAGAAAATAGTCTAAACTGGCCGCAACTCCTCAGAGGGAGACGCGTCTTTGATTCTACTTCAGTGACAAGGAGTGAAAGCAGTTCATCAACTTCATCAACTGAAATGACTTCTGTCTCTGGTGATCTCAGCCAGAGCACCATAGGTGTCAGAACCAGTTAGGAGCTGCCAGGAGACGGCCTTTAGGCAGAGTTATTCGGGCACATTCGGCGGTAGGGAGGGGTATTAAATGATGACTGAGATTATTAGGAGAGCATCTTGTAGTAAACAATCAATTTTTTTGACTGATCTTGTGCAGGACGCAAAACTGTGCACGCTCTCCACTTAAACCAGCGGGCAATGCAGCTTTGCAACGCTGCTGTTTTGCACCCGACCGGCAAACTTTGCAGAAAAAGCAAACAAACTTGCTCAGACGATGTACAGATTCATTCACACCCCCACCACTCAGCGTGACGTTATACAAAACCAAGCTGCATTATAGTTTAAAGATATGCTCAGGCTGTATATTTCTCCACACTGTGTGTCATTATGGAAATGAATAATTTGCAAGGGCACATAACAGAAGGTGTAGTGCAGCAGTATAATTGCTGAGTAATGTTGCACAATGCGGGCGGGATGTGGCTCTAATGTGGGCATTGTGAAACAATGAAGACACAGTTAAGTCAAATCACCATTTTAAATTGCATATGTATTTATTGTTTAGGCACACAAGTGGATCGCCATTGTTTACTCCCAGAGTAAAGTAGTTTTCTGGTAAATGTCACTATAATATTTAAGCTATTTATTAAGCGAGTTGTGTGCGATGCATCTTGCTCTCTGTGGGGACTCCTGGTGTCCTCCAGCCGTCCAGACACATGCAGCTTGGGTTACTGGCGACTCCATAATGCCTGTAGGTGTAAATGGTGGTCATTTGAAATGTGTTCTCCAAAGTAGGCGCAGTCTCTCGCCCCGATGTGAGCAAGGACAGATAACGGAGGTGAAGCTATAACCTCAAAACTTAATCACCTCCCTGCCTGTGCGCATAAAGGCTACACATACAAAACTCCTTTGAATTTCTCTGCTGTTTATTGTGTCAACCTGCAGACTGTGAGAGAAGACCACCCCATCCCGCCTCGCGCTCTGAGGTGAGTGGTGTTTTTAGTCTTCGGTTAGCTTTCGTTGTTGAATTCCGAGACGTTTGACGAATATGGGCCCTGACTGCATTTTCCCAAACCCACTGGCATTACATAGCATATTCAATCAATGTGAATCACTTTGCACAACAAGCCCTGCAAAAATATATTCAGTTTGAATCTTATTGAATTCTGTCTTGTTCCACCGTTCCGGCTTCTCCTTTCAAAACTCGCTGCTTTGTCACAGATTGATACTTTTTTTTTTTTTTGTCTCTTGAGGAAGCGTCTTAGCAAAATCTGTGTCCGGTCTGCAGCCCCGCCTCCAGGCTCGGACACCTTGTGTCAATTAAACCCAGCCTCTGCGCTCGCCTGCTCTGCTCCGCCACTTTCCGAGGAAAGACTGGAGCGTTTGATTCCGAAAAGCGGCTTGGCTAATTTCACGTGGCTCTTAATGCTCGGTTGTAGTTGCAAAGAGTAATAATGATTACGGCGATAACCTAAACAATTAGGTAATAGGCAATAATTTCCAATAATTGTTATTCTCTAATTAAGTTTTACATCTTCAGAGCCCAAATAAGAGATGGAGGAATTGAAATGAAAGAGGAAACTAATTAAAATGGAGGTGGCTAATACCAGCAGCTTTTTATCCTTTTATTTTCTCTATCCCTCTGTTTCTCTTGCCACGTATTAATATTTCATCTAAAGTTCAGTGCTTTCTGCTTCAATAGACAGTAAAATCACTGCTGGAAACGTTGCTCTCAGTCACATCTCTCTCTCTTTCTCTGTTTTTTTTCCTCCGTCTCACTCACAGTTCTCTTTCTTTCGCTCTCAGCCCCGTGTCATATTTCCCTGGGTTTTTTTTTTCTTCTTCCCCCTGAGCTCCCGTCGTACATTTCCCTCCTCTCTCACAATATCTCGCAGGTGGAGGCGAATGTCAGTGGCGAGCCTAACTGGTTCGAGCCAGCCGCAAACTGTACTTTCCCTTCTCTCAGTCGCGTCAGTCAGTCAGTCAGCCGGCCAGCCACCCAGCCAAGACCGCCACTTTGTCATTTCATCACTTTGTCAGTGCTCTCCAGAGTGAGTCAATGTAAAGCTTTTTAGCCACTTCATATCAAGGGAAGCTGGTGAAGCTGGTGCGCACAATTTCTTCATCACCCCGCTGCCGTGTGGCTTCCAAGAACATTTCAGTGAAGCCGTTGCAGGAAGCCGCGTTATATAAGTTACTAATGCACATGTGCTTCGCTGTATCCAGCCCCGAAAAGCCCCGCCGTTCATTTAGGATTGACGCCTGGTGGCGGCGTCAACGTCGTTTAGCGCTATTCGCACTTAGGCACCTGGGTGCGCCCACGCCAGCGTGCAAGCGCAGGCATTCACATACTAATGGACTAATGGACACACACATACACACACATGCACTCAGGCATACCCTGCCTTTTCATCCCACTCCATATGGCAATAGAACAGAGCTCAGTAATGGCTAATGGCCTATCTCTCCGCACAAGGCAAGTTAAACAGCTACATGCAGTGTTTTATACCGCTTGCCCCGGTGCCTGTGAAGGAAAAGATCTACACTGTTTCATTATTAACCCCATTAGCGCCGCAATAGAAGGCGTCGCATTCGCTCTCGCTGCATGCAGTCTAATTTAACCCTGTACTGACTCGGGAAGAATAAAAATTCCGCCTAGACAGCAAACGCAGCTCTGTTCTCATCTCTTCATCCCTCGCGATGACGCCTAAATCACACTCTCCTCCCCGTCTTGATCCTGCCTTCCGTCTCTCTGGCCTTTTCCCTTAAGCCCTCTCGAGTATGAGTGCCGGTGCGATGGACTCCCCCCCCCCCCCCCTAAACGGATGCAGATTTTATTCAGGCTATTCTGAAAACCAGTGCTGGTGCTTTAGCCAGCTAGACATTTTTTTAATGACTCCCCTAACTCTCGACGCCTTCCACCACCAGCATCACAAGAAACGCTGTGCCTCCGCTTCAGATAAGATGTGGCGGAGTCACATACGCTTATTTTTTATTCCCACTCAACCCCCCCACCTCCCCCCTTCTCCTCTTCTCTGAGTGCTTTTACAGCACAGGCCCCCGGTCCACACTTGCCTTCAAAAAGTGGTTCCCCACTGGGTTCTCACCCTCTGCATTCCTCTCTTCCCACCCTCTCTGTCCCTCTCCTGTTGCATCTTTCATTTCACATTTATCTGTCCTTTTACAGTCGCCCCCTCATCTTTCAGATCACCCCCCCCCCACCCCACCCACACACACACACACACACACACACACACACCTTCACCCCTCCACATCCACCCAGCAATTTGGCAAATTTCAGCTCCTTCTCTGCATTCTCAAACCCGTTTTTAAAACCACATCCTCCCCAATTAACACTCACCACCTGTCGTTTCACTTCATTCCCGACTAAACCCCCCCCCCGCCAGCCAGCGTGGCCGCATCCATCCAGTCACCTGCAAAAACCCACACTTTGTGGCCAATCGCCACGTCCCTCAGTGAGCTCTGCTTTAAGAACAGTCATTGGGAACCACAAGGGCTGATATGGACGAGTTGAGAGATGTGTCTTCTTGTCTGTGAAGTAGTGCCCAAATGCAGCAAAGGAGGGCTTTCGATCTCCTCTCCGTGGTACAATTATGGCCGGCTTGACGGGGAGCACCTATATTAGTGAGACATGAAGCATTGAGCCAGCGCGCCCATGCTGTTTCCTCACAGCCCGCTCTAATGGCTTTACCTGTGCGAACAAAGGCAAACAGATCCCAGCCACTCGCTATTTTCATCTGATGTGTGATTTTATCAGGGACCCGTGCTGCTTTTTGGAGGTTCTTTATGTGCAGAATGAGCTGGGAATCTCTCCCTGTCACTCCCCTTTACACTATCCTCCACTCACCCTCTCCCCTGCTGGATCCCCCTCTTTTCTCCACCCCTCCCAGTCCATCACAGGTGGAAATGATGTACGACTTGTGTTGCCAGCTGCTCTCCCGTGTGAGCAGAAAGCTGATAATGACTAGGACTAGCCTACTTTGCCAGCATCACACCCCCTTTGTCACTCTCCTCGTGGGCGCTCCCTGGGTGTGACAAGTGTGTATGAGAAAGAGCGAGGCTGGAGGACTTCACTCTGTCATTGTGTGTTTATGTGTATGTGTGTGAGAGAGAGAGAGCCCGTGACGGGGACTGTTGCGTCGGTGTAGGCGTGCGCTGCCCTGCTTCCCCATACAGCACAGATCAATAGAAACCGCAGTCTCTGACTTGTAAATAACTTTCCTAATTTGCTGTCTCATTAGCAACATCCCTGTTTATGTTCGAGTTGTCTTCGCCTCAGCCTTCTGGTGCTGTGTCAGTCCCAGATGGTAGGCATGGTAGTCACGCCACATAAACTGGCATTTAGCATTGATTCACTGGCACATGCTGTCCTTTCAGTGGGCAGACCCCTGCAGGGCCACGTGGGCGTTAGCATGCTCTGTCAGCAAAATGCATTTACTTAAGAGATTATTGTGTGACGCTCCATGACTTCTTCTGTTTTAGCATCGGATATGAAGTAGTTTCATATGATTTTAACACGCTCTGGCTCATTAACTCTCAAGCAGGTAATGCAACAAAAAACATGCTAATTTTCATTTCTGCATCATTTCCGTAAAGGTTCACAGCTCTACCTATTCCCAAAGGTGTTGGGCGGGAATGAGCTCAGGACTCTGTGCTGGCCAGTCATGGTCTTCAACACCAAACCCAGAAGAAACCTTTCTTAATGGAGGTGCAGAGGGCTTTTTAAAACAGGAAAGGGACAAACACTATGGCCTCTATTTGAATGATCTACAGCCGGTTGTCTAAAGTGCATTTAGGGTGTGTCCAGCTCTTTTCTCATTTAACTGGCGTCACAGTGTGACGTTGGTAGGATCTCTGGAAAGAGCGATAAATTATGATTAGTGCACTCAGTGATTAGTGCACAACAGCACCGTGAGGGTTCGGGTTATGTCTAACTGTGAGGTCCTTTTTGTACTTTTAAGTACTTTTAAGTAACCTTAAATCACTTGTTCCTGTGTTTTTTCTCTTCAGAAAGTAGCTATTAGTCTTTAACCCTTAACCCTTAACACCGAACGTGTCGCCGGCGACACGTTTGCGCAAGCGCGCTTTGGATTACAGTAATTACGTCATGGTTTGTGCTATCAGAAAAAATTAAACGGTTTCTGAAAGCTGAGATGTTGCCCTTTACAGCCAAAATTGAGTTATTACTCAAATGATTGATTTCAAATATAACATGCAAAATCTGCTGTTCAAATATAATTACAGTGTTGTTTGTTCACTAAAACTCTCAAATCCAATTCCGTTTTTGTCTTTTTCAACTGTCATTACACTCTTCTAACATGCAGCTAATAGTATATAACAGCCAGGTATTGAAAGTTCCAGGTAAAATGGGCAAAAGCACTGACAGGACAGGCTCAGGTGTGAAAGGGTTAAGTTATGGTAAGTGCATTAAAATCAGCTGTTACATCCTGAACATCACACTTAAAGCAATGGGGAACACTCATTGAGAGCACCTAGTGGAGCAGCTTGAGTATACTGCAGAAGAGGGAGAGGAGGAGGAGGAGGAGGAAGTACTTGTTCACCTGGAGGTAAATGAAGTAAAGGAGAAAAAAGGAGCAGCCTGGAGAGCTGCATATGGTAATGGGGCCAATTCATGGCCCTTTAGAGCCATAAGGCCGGCAGTGAGCTTAATGCTACTGTCACACTTGCTGCTTGTAATGTGTGCAGAGAAAATGCTGTGGCGCTAGCAAGCAGCTAACCACTTAAGCATATTTAACTATGAAAAACAAATCCCACTTGAACGTCAGCGGTGAATTTGTGTCACTTGTGCTGTTATGTAATCTCCGTTGAGGATCGGCTGGCAAAAATCCCACCGCCACTGAAGGAAGACGCCAATAAACTAATAATAAATTTAATTTGTACTGTATTTTTTTCAGATGAGACGTCCTCTCAGACAGTAAACCGGCAATTAATAGAAGGCAATCAGGTAAACACGGAGATTATAGTGGGAAACAACTTCATTATAAATGGCAGTGTATTGAAAAATAGGAAACTCTCTGATTCACAGCAGTTTCATCTTGATGAAGAAGGAATTTGCTCTAATCCCATCAAATCCGTCCTTGGCTGTTATGTTGCAAATACACCGACTCCGTTACCAGAGCAATATCATGTCAAGCCTTAATTTGATAACTGTTCGTCAGCTGCAGAAATGACAGGGTTACTGATACAGCTTCTGCGTGCCTTTTTTATTTATCTGTATTTATCTTTGCATCGCTGTGTTCAATATTTGATACGTGATCTAAAAATACATGTCCCTCTCCTGATCCTCTTCAGTGTGAAACACAGCTAAATGGCTTATCTTACAGATGGATGTCCTCGCTGCGAGGGCGATGCTTTGTTTCGTCAGTGGGAGCTTGCCGTGTTACTCGGTGTCGGCAGAGAAAGAGAGTGCGTGCTCTGTACAGACAAAAGAGCCGATAACTGGAAGTGGCTTCCTGACGAGAAGCTAATGAATCATGGGTAACAGGAATAAGAGCTAGTTGCTGTAAATAGGGATTTTCAGCACTTTGCCAATTTTTCCCCAGATATTTGTCATAGCATACATCATTATGAAGACAGAGTGCAATTAAGTCCCGCCCACACCCAAAGGGGTAACAATTCATTGCTCTCCATTGACTCCATATTGTGTGAAGGTGCCTCCTTTTCACTTCTGCCTGCTAATAGCAGCTGTTTGGTGGGATGCACCACCAACGGAGTGGAGAATCCAGAAGTTTTCAGAAGCTGTCAAGCCAAAAAAACTGAATCCAGGCCTGGTTTTGATCATTTTTTAGGTTAAATGATGATTATACCTGCTGATTCAATCAAATAGTGTTTCACTTGTAGACATTCACTTCAATCATTTCTTTAAAAGAATGGAGAATAATTCTGAGACAAAATGACTGTATTAAGCTTACTTCTTCATTTCTGGCTGGCATATGTTCAACCTGAAATCAAATGTCTTTACCAGGATGCAAGTATTTTGTTTCAGTCCTTGGCTGCACAATGTTCTGTCTATGACTCTGTCTCTGGTCTAATACTCAAAGGCTCTAGTTAACTTGACATGTAAGATTCTGAAAGGTGGTTGTGTGACAGTTCATTAACTTCATGGAAAAGGCTGCATGATGTTTTCAGGTCCACGTCCATCATCTCAGATGCATTAAAATCTGAAAGGAGCTTGCTGCAAATTCCTACTGCCGTGTCCGAGCGGGAGCAGGTAGTACAACAAATACTATACTAGGTGTTCGGACAGCCAGGTGTCAGCACCTGTATGTGAAGTTTTGAGTCGCATTTTGCAGCTTGGCTTCAGGGATTCGCTCCCATTCAGCAACAGGAGCATTAGCGAAGTCAGGCTTTTGAAGAGGCTCGCAGTTCTCAGTTATCCCAAATATGGTGGGCGAGGATGAGCTCAGAACTCTGTGCTGGCCAGACACGTTCTTTCACACCAAACCCAGAAAACCATTTCCTGATGGAGCCGCAACTAAAACTGCTCCTTTCTGAGCTCCCTCATTCAGGTCCACACTTCTCTGTGCTCGGTGAATGAAAGGCACCTGCTTCCAGTTACCAAACTCCATTCAAGACATAAGTCCCTCACAACCTCAGTAGGTGCTCACCTGCTCACCCATCGGTGGACTGTTTACTATGCACTCAACACCACTACCTGTCTTCACCCATGTCCAGTTAAACATGAAACATTTCAGAGCACTTGTCTGTGTTGTTTTCTCCTTCCTAAATCTTCGCTTGTGTTGTACTTCCTCAAAATGCACTTCGCTTCGGGTAAAAACATCTTCCAAATGACACTGCAGAGTTGTAGCTGCACAGGGCTTCTGAAAAAAGCAGGCAAACACTACGGCCTTTATTTAAACAATCAGCCAGTGATGTAAAGTGCATTTAGGGTGCATCCAGCTCCACTTTTCTTCCTAACTGGCATCACAGTGTGACGTTGGTAGAATCTCCATGGAAGTAATGTAAAAAATAAAGTAAAAAATAATGAGTGGTGCATTCCTCTTTAGAACTGATGGGGTTCATTTCGCATCTAACTGCGAGGTCCTTTTTGTACTTTTAAGCACTTTTAAGTTACCTTAAATCAGTCATTCCTGTTTTTTTTAAATAGGAAACCATTACCATCTGTTCAGCTGTCTTGATGAGCTTCAGTGTTCATAGTCTCAATTATTGCATCACGCTACTTTCCCTTTCACTACAGTGAAACCAATCCTCAGTGCCCAGATTTCACTTCAGCAGTCGGGGCTACAAATGTGACGTAAAAAACAACCTCACGTAGCCACTGTCAGCCACGTTGCTTTTGATCGATGCTGTTTTCACTCATGTCAGCGATGACCGATGATGCTTTGCCATCCATGGGAAGTCCTGAAACCGCAGGAGCAAAGCAAACAAAAATATTTTTGTTGGCCGACATTTTCTTACCGTCCGCAAGACCAGAGCCCATTTCTTTCTTGAATAATCAGTGCTTTTAAAATGCAGGCGAGGAAAAAAGAGCAGACATGTTGCCGTGCCGACAGACTATTGCAGGTATATTGACTTATTCTTAACCTCTCTCTGCTGGCTCCCTCCCCTCCCTGACTCAATCTAATGCTGCTCAGCCTTAGACATCCCCTGGACCCCTGCATCTGTAAAAGAGAATCAAAGAAGAGAGACTTGTCTTTTATCCGTCACTGAATTTGATACCATTGTGTTTTAGAGATGATATATTGCTTATCTGTTTTCAGCATACAGATATATAACTATAATTACAACCAAACAACATTAATGTTTAACACTACAGTTTGGCAAGAAAAGATTAAAAAAAAAGGAATCACCACCTGCGAGTCCTGGTGATTCATCACTGTGTTGTACCAGCTAAACAGCCCTCGACATCAGGTAGTGCGGTGACAGCAGAGCAGCAGCTTGACTTGAAGGGTAAACATACGCTTTGGGTCACGCGACGCAAGCTGTATTGATTAAAACAGAGGTGGATCTGTCCTGTGAGAGGGACGACTGAAAGACACGTCCTCCCGTGTAGACAGGCCCGCGAGGGACACCTCGTTTCAACACTGTCGCCGTTTTGCAGATTTCAGTATTTTCGGGCTTGATATACGAGATAAAGAATTCACTCTGTCTCATCCAGAGTTTTGTTGGAATCTTTGAGGCAGCATTTAGACTTTTCGTAGAGGAAAATAACACTTTGTTTTATTTACTAAAGAAATATAACATCAAGAATACAAACAGCAGAGGGTTTTTCTTTGCGTCTGAGGGCTTTGCTGTGATCGTATTTATACAAACCTCAGCTGCGTCTCGGGTTTGGATTGGTCTACAAACAGCAACCGAAACTCACTCGTACAGGTGACAGATCAGAGAACATTAATCACGAACCCCACGTTACAAATTTGAAATCAACAGACTTTTAAGAAGACGACAATCAAACACCCTGAGCGATAACTTTGGTTGCCACCGCCTCTTTGATGTCTGAACTATAATCCCGCTCCACAAAGCGAAATAACCTCACATCGCGCCTCGCTGTGATGTCGTCAGATTTACAGAATTCGCCTGACTGCGTGTTGGCCCAGATACTGTCTTGTTGAAGTGCTGGCTATCTTTTATTCTGTCAACCCCGGCGTGTTTGCTGAACGTTGTTCTCGCTCACATTTACAGGTCTATCTGCTTCCCTTAGCCTTAGCTGAGCAGATAACAGCGCTGTTTGAATGAGCCTGTCTGTTCTGCGTGTGCGAGCCAAATAGTGATATCTTACCTTTTCCCTCGCTCAATTTCTATCTTTCCTACCATACTTACTCTTGTCAGTGCAGCCGGCGTGCGTGTCCCTGTGTGTGCGTTAGATTGAAATAAAGCGGTAGGTGGATATTTGAATTTATGTGAGAACGCATGTGTGTGTCTGTGTGTGTTCTCTTTCCTGCGGTAATGCGAGTTCACAGATGTGCCGCGCTGCGCCTGGCACTCCATATTTTCATCTAGTAGGTGCATCAGGTGAATCATAAGAGAAATGTACTGCGCGTCCCTGTAATATAAACTGCAGAGCCAACAGAAGGACTCTAACAATGTGCAGCTTTAATGGGCCCAAATGTGATGGCAGCGCCCATGAAAGAGCCTGTTATCTTGGTTAATACTTGTTAGCAGGAAGAAGAAATGGACAACCCGGAGACTGAAAAGTGGCTGTTTTGTGATGAGTAGTTAGCTCATATCATCAAGTTCAAATGTTTTGAGGGAGACAGAGCAGCTTTTCTTACCTGTAATCTTTGCTTTTTCTTTATCTCCTCTGCTCCTTCTGTTTTTTAATCCTAGCTCCTTTTAATTTAGTTTTTTTTTTTCTTTCTGGCCGTATTTTACCTGGCTTTTAATAACAGCTCAATGCCGAGCGTTCAAACGCAGACTCTGCCTTTTTCTTCTTTTATCTCACTCCTTCATCCTCTCAGCGCTGCTAAATTAAATGCCGTCCTTATCTGAATGAAATATTGTAAATATTGGCTCAGCGCGGGAGGGGAGCAGCCGTCTGAAAGCAGGTCAAAAGACAAAATTAAATGTTTAACCGACAAATGAAGTGTATCAGCGCATGAAATGACAGTCCCCTTCCCTAATACGCGCCGTCGTGTGTCTCTCCCTTCCAGGTATGTGGTCCTTCTCCGTTTCCGAGCTGGCCATCCCGGGGGCGGAGATAGGGCGAATCTCGGCTACTGACGCCGACCTCGGGGAGAACGCCAAGCTGGAGTATACCATTCTCGAGGGGGAGACCGGGGACACATTCAACATCACCGGAGTGAACCAAGAGGCGGTCATCACGCTCAACAAGGTGAGGGGAAGACGACAGAGACACAGGGGTGTCAGACGTGTGGAGGGAGGGGGGTGTGTGATTTGGATGTCATGAGTGAAAACAGCTGGATGAAGGGGGAGGGGTAAAGGAGAATTCAAGGTGGCAGTTTAGAGGTAAAAAGAAGAAAAGACGGGAGAGGAGAAGAAGAGCAGATGATGAGGGGGAGGAGGGGCAGGTAACGTGGGCAGCTTTTTGAGAGAGAAGTTTTGTTTTGTTGATGAGTCAAAGCGCGGCAAACAAACACACTTGCCAAAGCCCATTAACCTGGAATTACCTGGAAATACACAAAGACACTGTGCAAGATTCATCTCTCCGCAGCCTGTTTTCTAGCCTGGGACAGGTGATCTATATTCAACGCACCTTTTCTCCTTATTTGACTCCCATCAGATGAGACTGTTTGGACGGGTTTCTGACAAATGAATTTCCTGCCTGAATCACCGCAACCCCCCCCCCGCCTTTTATCAATATTCCCATCTGTTTAGAGCAAACATAATGAAACAACCGTATGAAGCCCAATCAAAGCATGACGCATCCAAATGCAAATGTTTGCAGCCGCCGAGTGCAATTTGCAGCAAAAAAAATGTTTTGACCAGCGTTGAGCTGTTTTGACTGCTGCCTCTCACTAAAAGGGTTTTTCCACACGGAGCGTTGTGCATGTGCAGAGGGATCAATGAGGCACTGCCTTTCCATCCCCGGGTTCAGCTGGCTAATCGTTCCCTTTAGTGTAATACTAGATTATTTCAATTTCAAATGGTCATCCCCTAAGCGGCCTGTCATCTCCAATAATCACATTCTTATGAAGATGTGTGTGCAGACGTGTGTGTGTGTGGTGGGGGGAGGCGAACGCTGACACCCGCTCATTACCAGTTGTTGGAACACATACGTGTGTATCAGGAGAGGGGCGTCTGTGCTCACGCGTGCTGTAGTGTAGACTTAATGGGGTGGAGGTCCCTGTGTGTGGGGGCGGCATGTCTGATATGTGATGTTTTCATTTCACATGAGCCCTGCAGAAGTGCCTCAGACACTTCAGTAAGAACACACGTGTGTCTACATTAATGCTCCCAGCCACCTCTCTGATCTGTGATGTCGCTCATGAGACTGTGCGCTTTGTAATAAGCTCTGCACGGTGTGTTACAGGAGCGGTGTGTGTGTGTGTGTGCACGCGCGTGTGTGTACGTTCACCTAAACAGAACGTGTGCATATTATATTGAGGCTGGTCTACTTCCCTTCATCAAAGAATGAGGCACGTGACAGTCTTTTTTTTTTTTTATTGTCAACAAATCCCACGAAAACACTTAAAACCCACAGCGAGGCCCGGAACGTCGTATTCCACTGTGCCAGTGGAGCTATTAAAAACACACAGATGAGATGCGCCGTTTGACTGGGTGACATGTTCCTTCATTAGCCACGAACACACACACGCGCTGTAGTTTATTTTGACTTAAACCCACACAAACCGTCCCGATACCACAAATGTCTAAATTTCAGCAGCCGCAAATCCGCTGCTGAAAATAGTCCCTAGCAGACACACTGTTTAATGCTTTTTGAGATATGTTTGCTAAAAACTACAGCAGACGCCCAATTTAGGAAATAATTTAGCCTTTTTTTATGAAAGTCGCTAAGAGATAAATGGGCTTTGGGCAACAGGCAGAGCAGAGAAGTCACAAAGCATCGTGACACAGACTAATGCACTCTTGGTTCTGCTGCTTTTATACAAAGTATGACCACCCTCATTCTTCACATATGAAATATTACTGACTTTGTCCACAACTGGTGTGATGGAGTTTTATTATTCCAGTAATAAAAGAGCTTTGTTTGGGAGATTTTAGAGATTTTTAAATTTTTATGAGGCCTTTTTCAAGTAACACATTAATATTTTAGTCTATAATATGTGAAAATTTACTGAAGAATGCCCAACACCACGTCCCAGAGCCCAAGGTGGTGTCTTGCTCTGGCTTGTTTTGTCCAGAGACAACAGTAAAAGGGAAATTTTATTTACAATGATAGTAAAATTCTTAAATCAGAGACAGTGGAAAAAGCAAATGTTTAGCTGTTTGATAAGAGAGTCAAAATATAATATATATATATATATAAAGATTTCCACCAGACGTGTTTTCAGTCATTTGAAGATACTCTGCCTTTAATAAAAATTTCTGTCTGATGTGGTTTGAAAAAAGTCACCTCATTAAAAATTGTTTGAGGTATTCTTTAAAAACCACATTCACTCCCCCTTCATTAAAAATGCAGAATCTATAAATATTGAAATATTATTTATTTAAAAAGTTTAACCGGTGGACGCGGGATGCCTGCAAACGGCAAGCGGTCCATTGTCATCACAAGTGCTCTGGTGGTTTTCGTGGTTCACGTCGCACTCGCATGCTGCGCTGTGATTGGCTCCCAGCAGAATCCCGCTGGTACCCACACACAAATACACACACAAAGACACACACAGTTGAAGGTGAGAGCAGAGAAAGCTTCCTCCCTCAGCAGATGAAAAGCGGAAACAGTCATCTGGTGTCAAAATCTGCACATTTATCATTCTGAACAAAGAAGCGACAAACTTGAAGGAACAGAAAGCAGAGACGTTTCTGACTGGAGCGGGACCAAATGATGTCCTTCTGCTGATTAGACGGTACCAGCCCGTCTGTCTCGCACACATCCTAGAACACCGTGTCTCACCTCTGTGCAGGGACGCCTCAATCAGGTTCTTTACTGCCGATCACCAATCATCTATCAGCTGATGAACTGCAGTACTGATCGCTAAAAATTAACCCACGTGTTTTGCAGCACTGATCATTTTTCCCCATCCAGTGTCTATAAAGCGTTATCGAAATTTCCTCCAACCCCGTATTTATACTGAACACGGGCTGATTCCTATGGCTGGCAGATCATTTGTGGCACCCCTGCTTTAAAATTTGGCAGGTTTTAAATTTTCAGATAAGTTGAAGTTGAAGAAAAAGCACCCAGAATTCTCTGAAAACTCATCACATCTCTTCCTGGAGTTTCTGAAATGTTGCCATTGTGGAGATTTCAGGGAGTAGAGACGGTCGGTGCAAAATAACAGCAATTTGGCAAAATCTGTCAAGAAAATTGTGTTCAAAAGCTCGTATTAGTGAAGCCCCTGTGCGCTCTGCGTGTTTTTACTGATGAGTGCACACGAGTTATTGTGTGTGCGCGTGTGCTTAAAGTCAGATAGCCACACAAACTGCACGCAGATTTTGTGAGAGTGTCTGTGTGTGTGTGTGTGTGTGTGTGTGTGTGTGTGTGAAATCATCGCTGTGTCAGTTCTGAGTCTTGGGTTTGTAGGATTCGTTAAAAACAATCCGCACCTGGAGGTGGTGTGTAGAGCAGGATTTCCAAGCCCAGTGTGAGCTCCTTTGAAGAGAAGCGGGGAGGCAGGGAGAGGACTGGATACGGTGAGAGATGCGAGAAGAAAGAAATCGAAGGCGAGGGCACACGAGTGAGAAAGAGAAGGGATGAAGTAGGAGAGAGGAGCACGGGGGGAGCAGTGTTAAAATGAGGTCCTGAGAGGCAGTGACAGCAGAGAGTGCAGTATAACAAGGGAGTAAGAGTATGAAGGAACCAGAGAGAGGCGTGCAATGAGAGAGAGAGAGAGATGCAGAGACAGCAAGAGCTGCAAAATCAGTGACAGCCATAGAGAGAAATTAGCACAGCTAGAGACTGAGAGGCACAGGGAGGTAGAAATACCCATCCAGAAAGACAAAAATGACAAAATAAATAATAAAAAGGAGCGAGAATGAAGGGAAGAAATGTCGAAATAGGGAAGGAGGCAGCATGGCAACAACAAGATGGAAGAGGTGAGAGCAGACGGGGAAGAGGAGGGGAAAAAAAGAGCAGCGCACTGTGTGTAAAAGGAGAATCGATCAATTCAACATGTGCCGGGCGACTGGCAAAACTGGTGGGAAAATTACATGTAAACAAATACAGCAAACACCTCCCACCCACAGCATTCCTCCCACTGGATTCAACCACAGCGATCACACAGACACCGACAAAACGTACAATTAGTATTTCAACATGGCCTCCGCGGTGCTGTCTGCGTGCCGCTTTTAATCCCCCCCCTCCCCCCTCCACCACCACCGCCGCCACTCCGCAAATGCACCAAGAGCAGCACAGACGCGGAGTAGACTGGGAGCGCTGCCACGGGTGAAACGCTGAAACCGGATCGTCGCAGGTTACACGTGGATTCACCCGTTGAATATTTAGATGCTGCGAGGCGCCGTTTCAGGTGGGTGTGTTACAGTAAACTCTTTAGAGGAATTAAAAAAAAACAAAACCCCAACTTGAATAGGTTGAAAGGGATTTAGCCTTTCAGGGGCTCCACACACGGCTAATGTAAGATGTAAGGCTCCAACTAATAGAATTAAAGCAAACAAAGCGTAAAATTAGCATTAAGTTCCTCTTCAGTTTCCACTTCGTTAGGCAAACAAAAATAAATAAATAAAAATATTCAAATCAGATGAAACAACCATGTTTTTTCTTTTCTTAAATGTATCCATACATTTGCTCGGGGTGTGTTAGCAATGACACGCGTCCATTTTCCCGAGTCAGAAGCCTTTTAGACTTTTTAGCAGGGGAGCGAGATGATCCGCGTGCCCCCGGAGAAGGAAGGATTTCCGAGCGGAACAATTTGTGTTGCCCCAGAGTCGGCCTTGACCTTGCTGGTCATCTCGCTGCTGTGGGCTGAATCTCTTTAACCGTTGATCTAAGATGCGCACTCCCTCACACTGCACGCACGCGGGCACAGACACACAGAATGCACACGCACACCTACACAAGCACCAATAAACCACAGAGAGATACATACAGAGGCACACATCAATACAACACACTTGACCTTGCAGCTCCCTGTGTTTAAACCGCGAGGAATGAGGGAGAGGAGCTGCAGCAGCGAGGCGCGATTGCTCATTTGAGGACGGCGAGGGAAGCTGCGCTCGTCTTCACCTCGGAATGATGTGTCAGATGGGAGGTGGGTGGGAGCCTGAGCTGAGGGGAGGGGGAGGTTGGGGTGGTAGGGAGTTAACAGTAGATTAGGAAGAAATAGAGTCAATAGAGGGAGCCGGTGGAAGGAGTTGGGGAGGTAGTTAAAATGAGGCGAGGAGAGAATACGATGACAAAATGGTGGAGAAGGAGAGGAAGGCAGGCGGAGGGGAAACAGGCGGATAAAGAGGCGCCCATGAGCAGGGGGAGGAAGAGAACATGGTGAAGGCATGGAGGAGGCGAGGGTTAGGCAGGGACACGAGAGAGAAGCTGGGTCATTAACAGCCTGCAAGTCAGGGTGCCGACTGAAGCTGCCTGCTGCTTATCACTGCTTATTTACTGTCAGTCCCACAGAGACCCCCAGCAATAAAAAGATTTCTCTCCTTCTCCCATTCTCCCATCCTCTATCTATCCACACCCCCACCACCACCCATTACACCCTCACCACCTCCCCTCTCATCATCAGCCGCCGTCTCTCTGCATTTCATTGCTCTCTCTCTCTCTCTGTCTGATCTCCGCACACATGTCCAAATATTTAGAGCAAGGAGACACACACACACACACGTGTTAAAATGCAACTCAGTGCAAACACACACACACACATGCGCACAGCCGCATTGATGGAGCCTCCCCACTCCGCCGCTCCCTCGCTCCCTCGCCTCGTCCTCGCCGCTCCGGTTTGTGTCTGGAGGCCATGTCAGACTGTGCGTGTTGTTTGTCTGTGGCTCTGACTCAGCCCAGGTCTGCCTCATTCAAATTCACGCAACACATCTCGCACACATCTCGCAACAACATGCATGACACAGATACATGGTGCGCACAATCAGCCTCGTGCTAATACACACATGGACGTGTCATGCATTCGGTTTAGATCCGTTTCCTCTCCTCTGTTTTCCTCCACGCTCTTTTATCTTCTTCTTCTCTTTCTTCTTGCCCTGACCAGTTAGCACAGCTTCACTCCAATTATTTACTTATTACATATTGCTGCTAATGAATGTACATATTGCTGCTAATAGATTTTTGATACAGCATGTGAACAAGGCCACGGTGTAAGTAGCAGGTAATTGAAGAATTAGCATAACACTCTCCAGCATGGTAGCTCCTTGACATTGCTCTGCAGCAGTGCCCCCTAATGGCCAGAGGGTAACATTCATCGAAGCCCTAACTGATAGCTGGTGCTTGAGGTTTCCTTGAAATCAATAAACTAATCAAAATCTAATCAGCAGCGACAATGAGGAGCAATTAGAAGAAAAGGGAGAGACACAGAACGTCTTGTCATCACGTTGAGCTGATGGACGCAGACACTTAGCATGCAAATCAGACAGGTGATGATTTAATGTTTCATTTAAGGCTCAGTGTGTTTTGATTGTGAGAGCTTTTACAGCCAGTGGGGCAGAGAGGAGACTTCCCAAACAAACTGGGGTAATGCTCTGATTTCACAACGCCTCATTACAGGCGTGCATTTAATAGCATGTGTGTCACAAAGTCGGATCACCAGACGCAACATGAGGCACGTCGCAGTGTGATTAATAGCAATCCAGCGGCATCCCGATTCAGGAGGTTTCCCTTTTGAGGTATGTTTTCGGGGTGCTGTGAGCTGTGTAAGCCTGCTATTTGTGCGCCTTTCATTCCTCTTACCTGGGGGACAAGCTAGCTCACGCATGTGTCAGTTTGCCGTTATTATTTCCATATGCTCTCACTTAAAACGGCTGGCTAATCCTCGGTCACACGCCAGCAGCGCGCCCAGGATTATCTGTGTTTGTTTTCTCACGCGAAGGAGAGATTGTGTTAATCTCCTCAGAGGGAAAAAGGAGAGAGAGGGAGAGATGGAGAGAGACAGAGGGAAGGAGGAAAAGAGAGACCGATGTCTTGCTCATAAGTTGGTGGAGGGAAAAAAAAAAGCAAGACACGGGACATATGAGAGGGAAATAAGACAGAAGACAAGAGACAAGTGACAGAGGGAAGGGAGGGCGGCAGAGGAAGAACAAAGTCAAAAGGGAGATTTAGAAGAGTCTTTGTTCTCTCGACTCTGCAGTTGCGCTTGTTGGCAGAAATGTCCAAAGCTGCGTTTGTCATCAGACAAATGTGATGTATGATCTTGATTTAGAATGCACAAAATCAAGAAAGAACTCAAGCTGCCAAGGACAGCGGGGCGCCGAGCACGCACCAGCGCGCGCGGTGCAGCCCATGTAGCAACACACACGCGCGCACACACGCTCGTAGGTGAGTATCCATATGCTCACTTGCTTTCGCACATTTGCAGAATCCTCTTATTTTCCATCAGTTACAGAACAGTCGGGGCGAGGTGCCACCTCTGTGATTTGCAGCCTCGCCTGGCAGGAATGTACATTTACCATAATGCATGCACACACACCTACACACACACACACACACACACACAGGCACGCACACACTGTACGCTGTATGCCTATGGGTCGACCTCTTTGAGTAGAGATGTATTATGTTTGGCCAGCCTAGCATGCAGGTTAGCTAATTAATTTCTGCTAACTGTGAAGCAAATTTAAAAGGGAAATTGTATAGCCAAATTTGAATTTCAAAACGGGCTGGAGGAGCACCGCATGGCAGGACAGGAGAAGGTTACACTTGTAGAGTGTGTGGGTGTGTGCGCGATAGAGGAGGGCAACGTTGACTAGAGATAAGGGACTGTGGAAGCGCGAGGGCTTCAACAGATGATTATTTTCAGTGTTAGTGAACATGTTGATTGTGTCTTTGATTATGCATTGTTCAATGGCCGTAAATATCCCCATCACAGTTCACCAGAGCCTTAGACTCAGCCTTCAAATTGCTCGTTTGGCCCGACCAACAGTCCAAAACCAGATAGCTCTTCAACTGCACTGACATAAACCAGAGAAAATGATCCAACTGTCGCATCTGAGAAGCTGGCACCAGTGAATTTTGTGCAATTTTCATGATAAATCAGCTGAATAATTATCAGAGTAGTTGTTGATTAATTTCCTGGTAACTGACAGCACAAATAATCACCCGCCACCGAAGCGCTTGCATGTACACACATTTTAGCATTCGCTGGTGTGATAGAAAATGTGTTAAACGGAGGCGGAAGACGTCACAATAAAGGCATTAGCAGTTTTGTCAATTACGTGTTCACTCACTTTATTACCTATACTACCTATTTATCATCTATTGATCGTCGTCCCGTTTTATGAGGCTGATTGCAGTAAATCTGTCCTCCAGATCCCTGGGGATCTCCAAAGGTAGAAGGAGGTTGAAGGAGGTTGAAGGAGTTCAAGTTGGTCCTCAGCAAAAAGGGGAATAATTCATTTTCACTGTAATTCCCTCCCCAAGTGCTGCATTGACTGAACATATGACTATTATGGTTCTACGTATTATTTCTTACATTCTGTCATAAATTATCCATTAAGTCTTAGCAGATCTGGTCTAATCTGATTCAGTTTTGGGGACCTTGGTGTGGAAAAAGTTTGAGCTCCACCGCTCTACACCCCTGTAAAATGTGGAAAATCTATAAAATACCTAGGGACACTGCTGATATTATGAGGCAACATGACACGTCGATGGAGAAATCAGCTCTCAGCAGAGTGGAGAACGGAAGATTGACAGGCCGCGGCTGAGAAAAGCAGCTGCAGAAGTACCACAGCAGTAGAAATACTTCCTGTACCTCCTGTACGCACTCCAGTGTTGACCAGTGTTCATGGCAGAGTTACACCTCCCCCACCACTCGCTCACATCCCTTGTTCCGTCACTCTCCACTGCCTCTGCTATCTCTGCCAAAGCCTTGCCAAGCTAACGTTACGCTTGCAGTCCAAACCCCCCGTCCTGACCAATGGTGACGGTGGAGACTTGGGAGGGAGGAGTGGGAGCTGGAGGCTGAAGTCGCTGTCACTGTTTCGATTTCAGCTTCGGGTTGTGTGACTAAAAACACAAGCCATTGACTGATACAGGCGTTAAAGTGCGAGTTACATAATGGAGTAAACTGTTGACCGTCAGCTGTGATCATAGTCATAGTCAATGCGTTGGTTCGACAGTGAGAGAGATAAAGGAACAGTGGCATGACTGAACTGTGAGGATGGAGGTGTGTCTGCGTGGAGGTTTGTGTTCAAAGTAAAAACAAGGTGCTCTATTAACCTGTGTGTGTGTGTGTGTGTGTGTGTGTGTGTGTGTGTTCCACATGAGCCAGCAGAGCACTTGTGTGAGAAAAACATCATCCGGCACACAAGACAAAAAAAAAACCCCCAACAACATGAAAACATTGATAAACAGAAATACGGCGGGGTCGCCGTGTGATGCGCGCTTCCTGTAAGGGGGCGAATGAGGGAGACGGATGAGTCTGCGTGTTGTGGTTTGTCAGAGCTGGCGCCCCGTCGCACACGCACACTAGGGGGGTGAGGTGGAGGGGGGTGTGATGGAGTGTGTGTGGTAGAGAAGGAGGGGGACCGGAGTGATGGAGTGCTGGATGGAGGGAGGGCGGGGGGGTGATGAGTGTGTGCTCACAGTGTAAGTGACACCTCTCCTCCTCAAACAGATTGTTTCTCTCTCTCTCTGCCCCTGTAACGGGGACCCCGTTAGAGAGCCCTCTCCCTCCATCTACACATCTAAACCCTCCTTACACACACACACACACACACACACACATATTTCCATCTCCGCAGACAATTCTTCTTGTTTATTTATTTTTCCTGCAGAGATATTCCCCCAAATTGCCTACATTTCAAAGTCTTTCAATTCACCCTTTTCTCTGCATAATTTTTAATCAATCTTCACCTCTTTCTAAAACTGCTGATTTTCTGTAAAGCAGTTTACTCTGGTTTACAGCTCAGAGAGGGAAAGAAAGGAGACGAAGAAATGGAAAAAGAAAGATCAGAAAGGAAGGAGAGAGCTCGAGCGAGAGAATATCAATATTCCCACTGCCGCTGGGATCCTCGGAATGATTTTTTTTTTTTTTCTCCCCCGTTTGAATCTGACAGCGAATATTCTGCATAGTCAGGGAGCCTATTTATCCTCTGTCCAACATGGTTCTCTGTGCCAATCACGGCGCGATGATTCATATGCACACTTACTTTAAGGACACATCGCGCACACACATCCTGACGGAGGATCTGAGAACACACGGGCCCAAAAGTATTCACTGGTACTTGCACACAGGCTCCCACCCATCGTGCACACACTAATACCTCAAACAGGTATTTTGAACCAGACCCAAACATGTTGCTTTCCTGAAATTTAATCAACAGCAGGTGTGTGTGTGTGTGTGTGTGGGGGAGAGAGAGAGAGAGAGAGAGAGAGAGACAGCGGATGTATGTGATTCCCTGAACCTCTGCCCTCGCTAACAATCATCTCAGCAAACCCGATCAGAGGCTATCTCATCTCTTCAGAGCCGGCACGCTGGTGGGAGTGTGGCACGCAATCACATGGACACCTCAGACAAATAGGCTTCATAACTTCTCAGTAACAAACAATCACCAGGGCCTCAGCCTCTATCCCAAATGAAATCTTCTCTACCTGTGTAGATGCACGGATACAAAGGAATTTTTAACGCCTCTCGCAGCCAGGTCTCCATGGTGATAGCGGAGTCGGCATGGTGATGGAGATGATAAACGAGGGAAGCGTATTTATGAAAAACTGCGTGGTTTTCTTTCCAATTTCATAGTAGGGAAATCTATTGTTTACGGCAATTATTTGTCAACGTGGCAGCGATGCAGGGCAGCGAACAGTCTGCGGCGCACCTGAAAGTCTAATCTAAATCCACACCGTACCTTCACGAAAACAAGCTGGTCCAAGTATCACTCCCACATTGTTTCACAAGCCCCGAAGCTACTCGTGTTTATAACATACTAACAAAAAAATACACACTTGTATACCTGCCAGGTACCCACCAACACGGATCCGAGTGTGTTGCCAATCCAACAACGCTGGAGCTAGATAAAATGTTCAATGTAAACACCCAAAGTACCGTATGCCTACATCCATCTGTGCCGCAGCACCAATCTTACTCAACCTACAAATACATCACTGGCATTCGACTTCCCGGCAGTGAACCCTACAGCTATATTGCCTCTAGCCTTAGCATGACAGGAATATCCCCACGTCAGCTCTGAGCGATGTCAAACCAACACCCAGACATGTAGCCACATCAGCGCCGGAGCTCTCGAGAATCCTTTCAACTCTGAGCGCGAGGAATCTCATTGGCAATGCTGTAACATCAACACCTCATGAATGTCTTTTCCAACTTCACATAAAACCCACCATCCAAGCATCCACCCACAACCGCCTTCAAAGTAGGCTATCGCTTCAAAAAGAAAAGAGAGAACCCAAACGTCCCAACATGTGAGGTAACCGTGGTATTACTTACTCCAAACCATTCTCTGCTGATTTTGGACGCGGCCGTTTTCCAGCCACTGCGAGCTCTTATCTGTGGGAATAATTCATTATTTGCCATCTCCCTGGTTTTGATTTGTGATTTAGCAGTCATCTGTGGAAAATCTGGTGTGAGAAATGGACCAAATGAAAGCACAAAACACTTCATTTGGATCTGATGTTCGCAGCAGCGACTTTTGCATAATTCCTTGCTTTTAAAAAGTGTCACCTTTACTCATTTCACAGTGTTTTTCTAAATATAAAACTGTTTACTTTGACTGCTTTTACTTTTACAAACTCTGCCTTCTCCATTGCCTTCTCCAGGCGGTGGACTACGAGAGTCGAAGCTCTTACTCCTTCTCTGTGGAGGTCCTCAACCCCATAGTGGATCCTCGCTTCTTGCGTCGAGGCCCCTTTAAGGATCGAGCCTCCATCAGAGTAGCGGTGCTGGACGCAGACGAGCCTCCGAGGTTCTCCCGAGCTCGGTACCACATGGATGTGTCTGAAAACTGCCCACCAGCCTGCACAGTGGGCAGAGTCAGCGCTGTGGATCCAGATACTGGTCTTACCAACAATATCAGGTACAGTCCTCATATACCATATACAGTTTCAGTAGTATTATTAGATTTAATTCAGAGTTAACACAGGCCACGCTTTTACTATGTTTCTTTATTGGGTCTTGTATTAAACAAATACCTTGACATTTTTAGAAATACGCTAGTTTGTCAACTAGCCTGGCTCTCTTTGTACACATTGAACAAGAGAGCATTAATGTGAATGTTAACGGACTTTAAAGATGCTGGAACATGGGTTTTGTTACCTTTAGAGAGAGCCAGGCTAGCTTTTTCCCCTGGGTTCCAGTCTTTGTGCTAAGCTAGGCTAACCCTGACAGTTATCTACTCATCTCATTGTCAGAATGAGAGATAATCAGTGCATTCCCCAAAATGTCCCGTTAATAATAGATTGGTAATGAAATCATAACAACACCGCTTTTATCTACAACAGCGTCTCACTGCTACTTAAAGTCAAATCAAGCACTTAATGGTGCTGAGATTTAATTCCTTAGTTTAATCAATGTTTCAGAGGATAGAATTTGAGGGTTTTTGTATTGATTGCTGATTCTCAGGCAGAAACATTTTAAGCAATAAATATTTACATTGAAATTCAAACTCAAGACACAGCAGTGCTGCGAGAGCTAGCCAAATAAACATAAGCCAACCAAATACCCTCTCAGTGTTCCCTGAGCCGACAGTAACCGCTTAAGTTTTTGGGTTCAGTCCGTTTGTCTCTGTTTGCCGTAGGTTTTTGTCTCAAATAGTTCAAGGAGGGAGGCATGTCATTTTGTGTGTAACAGCCAGAGAAAAGCGTGTCCCAATTAGCACCGGCGAAAGTGTTGAGAGTGTGTGGGGAGGAATGATAGTTGGTATATTCATAGAGATATTTAGATAATCGGTGGCACTTCAAAAGAGCTGCTATCAGTTGCGATAATCTCTCTATATTAATTCTTTGGCCATTTGAATGCAGACTTCCTTATCGCTCCCTCACACACTTGCCCTGTCTGCTTCTTTCACTCTGCGGCCCACTGCCATCTCTGCTTGCTTCTTCCCTTCACTCTTTCTGTACGTCCTCCTGCCCCCACCCCCATTTCACTTCCTCCCTCCTCTCAACACAACTATCTCTCTCCTCCCACCTTATTTTTCTCTTTTCCAGGTTCTCCATTGATCCTCAGTCAGACCCAGAGGCTCTGTTTCGTATCACCCCGGACACCGGCCTCATCACCACAGCCATGGAACTGGACCGGGAGCGCGAGCATTGGCACAACATTAGTGTCATCGCCACCCAGAGAGGTCAGAGGTCACCGCTAAACGCTGAGACATCATCACAGCTGGTCCATTTGGGTTATGTCTTTTATTTAGAGCAAAGACTCTTGTATGAAACCAGCGTTTTACCACCACTTACACCTGCGCCCACTGATGAGCGTGAGGCTGTAAGAGGTTTAAGGAAGTGTAAACTGTACATTGTACGATATCTGAAAAGCACAGTATCCAGTGTGTGATGCACTTCACTAAGCGGCTTAGCGCTCGAATCATCAGGCCATGAGGGGAATACTGTTTGGCGCCACAAACGGTTTGTTACAGCGTGCCTGAGAATCAATTGATCTATATTGTGTTGGTTATCTGATGCTGCAATAGATCTGTTCTCATAAGGATTGAACTGGAAAAAAAGAATTAGAGCCACAAATCGAACACATTTGTTGCTTTACAGGCTCCACAAGAGAACGGTAAACGCCTCGCCGTTTCCAAGCAACGGTGCTCAATTTCAGTCAGGAAAGTGAACAGGAATGCAGATAAAAGAACTCTCACAAGGTCCGTTTAGTGGCATTTCTGGAGATTTTAATCATGATCAAGGTGAAGTTTTCTTTTGGTTCTGTTGCCTGTTATTTCCAAGGTCAAGAATTAACTTTGAGACAAAGAGCTGCAGATGCTTTATATAATACATCAAGAGACCAGGATGTCGACCCTGTCAAGTGCCTCGGTCCATCGTGGTAAAACCTCTCAAGAGTCGCAGTGTGGCCTTGACACTGATGGCACTGATGGGCCGGTGGAGAGCATAGACTGCAGTGACAGTATGAGAAACACTACAGGTAACCTGGCAATATGTCTTTGTTTTCAGTTTTACAGCTGGGTCTGCAAACATTATCCAGACTGGAATAACTAGCGCATTTCAGTTTTGCCATTTTCAGCTGTGGATCGATACACGCACGGTGCTCCTGTGAGTATTTGTGGAAGCAGGTGTATGTAGGCCTGACTCAAAATAAACCACAGCACCCGTGCCCGTGACCCAGTGAAAGAGTATGGCCTCATTAATGCATTTTCAATAGGTGGAGGATGATAATGGAGCTCAGAGAGGAATAAGGACTATTAGAGACTAATATTTGTTAATAGAAGGAATTTTTTGTTGATTTGGTAGAGCTGTAGATTGGCACAAGTAAAAATACAGGATATCAACACATCACGAGACCATGATCTGTCTTTTATCAGTCAGTTTAATTAAGTAGATGCATCAGTATAGTGAGTTTTGGAAGGCCTTGACAACCCACTTTCTTGTTTGGTGTTTAAAATAACACCAGCCTTCTGCAAAATCTTGGCTAAGTTCAGATTTTGGCAGGTGGCAAGCTCTTATTTGGATCTTCCCCTCAGCCCTAAAAAACTCAATCACACTGGGTGGCGTACCGTAGAAGTGAAAGTATTGTTGTCGAGAGCTGTCCAGCAGCCGCTGTGTGCAAGTGGGGAAGTTGTTTTCCTGCCAAGCCTCACTCTGGACAAAGTTAATCTTTACTTAAAATCTACTCGGGGCTCCTTGTGGCAGCAGTGCTGGTCGAACTGTGGAGGCAGCACAGTGAGTGCCTGTCTTGAATAATGAGCTCGATCTAATAAACAGACTGTTGGAGGCTGTGTTGACATAAAGCACAGTAGGAGCCCTGCCATGGCCACGGGCAGGCCAGCTCACCCAGTGGCATTACAGCAAGAGCTCATTTTCAGCTTTTCAGCGATGGGAACCAGTCGCTGTCATCCATGACACAGTGTTACTGCTCTAGGTTTTAGAACATGATGTGGGTGTGCATGTGTGTGTGCGTGTGTGTGTCTTAGTTCACAGAAATTGTGACCCACAGTGTTGCAGGTTTGCCTGTTTCGATAAAGGAGTGAAGATGTGTGCTGGTGAGTCTGGATTGTGTGTGTGCGCTACACGAGAGCAGGCTAAAATGTAATGGTGAATGTTCAGCTCAGAGTGCGACTCCGTGTGCGTTTCAAGCGTGGCTGTGAGAACTTGAAGTTCGAGTGTGTGTATATCCAAGTGAATGGGGTGTGGGAGACCCTCTGCCAATCCATTTAAACTGCGCCCTTGTGTAACTGCATGCAGATTGACTGCTTTCTACATCCCTCCTCCGCTTCTTCTCTCTCCCTCTTTCTTAGAATCACACACTCTCACACACACACTTGACGCTGTGAGATGCTTTGGCTAAGAACGGAACAGTTTGATGTGGAAAAATTTGACTGCAATGGAGGCATCAGTCGTACTCCAGCTGGGAGCCTGTGAGCTGTAACACAAGCCAAATGAAACCAAATGCACGACTGTATATTTAGCCAATTGTGCGCTCACTAATGTGATCTGAGTGCTGCTGAAGTTGTTGGACAAAGGCTGAAATGCTTGATCTTGCCTGTGAGGACAATTGAATGGACTTAATGGAGTGCAAATGTGCTTCTGTGTGTGAGCACACTGGTGTGCGTTGCATTCGGGGAATTGTAGCTATATATTCTTCTAAAAGCAGCTGTATGTAGGCATCTTGTGTCATAAACCGCCTGTTTTGTGATTTTCTGATGGGCTCTTCCAGACAATCCCAGCCAGGTGTCCCGAGTTGTGGTCGCAATAGAGACATTAGACCTGAATGACAACGCGCCCGAACTGGACAGGCAATACACAACGGCCATGTGCGACTCATCCTCCATCGGACAGGTCAGTATGTGTTTCTGTGACCTCGGACGTGATTGTATTTGTCTGCATGAGGAGTTCTGTTCCAAAACTTCAATTTAAAGATTTTTAATAACATCCCTCAAAAGGTTCTGCTGGAACAAGCTGTTGTTTGTATGACAATGTGAAACTGGTGCAGCCTATTAGTCCTTTTCCACTGCAGGAACACAACAAAACATAATTTGACATATAGCCATTGTCACAGGTTCTGCTTTGTTTCCACGCTCCTCCACTGCTGTGGGGACAAGTTCCTGGAACTAAGTTTTGGCACCGTTCATGTGGTGATAATAAATGCAAGTTCCAGGTACTTCCAAGGTTTGCTGGCAGTACTGAAGATTGTAATTTGTCTAGAAGGCACAAAGGAAACTAGTACACAAGGCCTCACTGGGTTCTTAAAAAGCTCAGCTTGTGGGAAGCCCTAGGTTATGGGTTGTCAATTTCTCACACTACAAAGAGCTGCTTGTGTTGTTTTTAGAACATGGGGAACAACATGCATTGCTCTGTGCCACTGTGTCTTTTACAATATGTCTGTCGGATGGTGCCAAAGAGAGACAATGCATTGTGGGTATGGACACATTTTTATCAGTACATGTGTTCATCCCATTCTTGTGAAAACAATATCTCAGGATTGTCTCCGACCTGTCCCTTTAAATTTGGCAAAAATATTCAATTGAACTCCAAGATGAACTGATTAGATTTGGTTGCTGTGACTTCCCAAAATACATTTTTGAGCTAATTATGACAAAATTTCACACAACTATTTATAATGTATTAATTAAGGCTAAACACACATGGGTGTTAACTTCAACACGACCAGCTAGTGGTGATTCCAGTTAGCCATGTTAGCGAAGTGATTTTACAGATAGAAAGAATATGACTATTGTTTTGACGTTTTGTGCAGACATTCATTATCCCCCGAGGATGAACAATAATATCCTTAATGATCATCTGACGACCCCTCTGGCACCACCACAAGGTTGCAGTTTTCTACGAAATGCCTCCAGGACTATTGCAATAATTGCCACGACAGGGTGTTACAGCCTCGGGGTGACTTCTAATAACTCTAATGAGCCCATCACGTTTCAATTAGTGTCATCTAAGTTATTTTTTATGACCAAAATCTGTTCAACTAATTACCGTGGGCCTCAGGTGTCCTTTGATTGGGAAAGCTAAAAGCTAACTAAGCTTATCAAAAAGCTTTTTCAGCAGTGTCCAAATTCCATCCCTTCCTTCCAAAACGTCTACCATCATAAACACGAACTGCCACTGCGCATCTATGAGAGGGTGCCATCAATAACACTACCCAACCACCTCATCTATCATCCACATGTAACAAAACACTCACAGCTATCAAGATAGCATGTTAGCATTGGGAAATTTTGGCTGCACATATTCTGGCGAAGGCGGAGTGCAGGTAGGCTGCACAAATAGACAGAATAAACAGTCATGTGATTTTAATCAGACCACGTGATTGGATGGACCTATTGCAGGCTCGCAACAAACACCAGATGTCAGAGCATGTCATTTATCCATTTTTGTTGAAAGGGAAGAATTCCAGCACACGCACCACTCTAGCTTCAATACTGCTGGCCATGACAGACAAAATACACTTACAGTGTACTTAATGCTCACATACAAGCCACATCACTACAATCTATGTCACTTGATTTTGTCACGCTGGAGCTAGATCAAAGGTCCTTGCTGTGAAGAGTTAGTGACATGTATTTCTCCTTCGGTGAAACATACAGGACCTTTGAGGCTGCCTGCATTCAAGTAGGAGGCACATTATACAAAGCCTTGCCTATTCACATACAGGAGCATATACAGTATAGTAGCGCTGAGCTATATCTTTTCAGATATGGCAGTGTAGAGCGACAGTGTGCCCATTCACCATGAAAACAGGTGAATCCTCCACGGCCCGTTATCAGAGCGCAGCAGCTATTCACATTGTAATTAAACACGAGTCTCCTCACAGACCGTCTCCCTCCCTCCCGCCACCGGTTTTGCTTTATTTGTGCTCTTGTCTATTTTTCTGCATCATTCTGCTCTTACTTGATCCTATCTCAATTATAGAAATCATCTCCGCGCTCCTCAGTCTCTCCCTGGAAACCGTCATATTGCTCTCTCGTCTCTCCTCCTTCCTCAGCATTCCACGCTGGCTCCGGCGCCATGATTTGGCGTCTTGGCCCATCTGTTGTTTTTACTGGTGTTTTCATCGCTCTGCTTGTGTCTTTGTTGTTTCGCCACAAAATCTGTGATTCTATGGCAACGGCGTTGATTTGTTTGTGCCTGTGATGTGCATGTTTGTGTTTGAGTATACTGTTGCGCGTGTTGAGCGGGAGACAGCTCGAGAAAAAAAGATTGTGATATCGTCGAATGTGTTTGGCCTGCGTATGTGCAGCCTCTCCGCGCGACAAGTCATTAGCCAAAAACGCGTTTGAATATTCACACACAGCAACTGATAACATTATGCGACTGTACATAACAAATCTTCTCAAGGCCCGGAGACAGTGACTAACTCAGAGAGCGCGCGGCACCCTTCATCGCTGCATTCAGTCTCATAACCAGCACTCGAAAGCGTTTCTGAAAGGACGTCTCACATAATGACGACTGGAGTTTTTCATTAAAGAGAAATTACCCATCAGCTTCGGCTGCGGGAGTTTTTTTTTTCTTCTTTTTACATTAATTTGTTACGATTGCCACTGTAGACTTGTGCAGATGCTATTACTAAATTGAAAGCCATGGTGCACTGTATCTGTGAAAGGCGATTTATGTCAGCCACGCTTATTTATTCGGTGTGAGTATCAGACACAGCGTGCTTGTGTCTCTATACTAATTGTTCGGCTTGTTTTGATTCCTGCTGACGTCGGCTAATGGTTTGTAGCTAAAAGCACTCTCTGTGTAAGTGTTTCTCCCATTACCTTCTTTTACCCTTCTCCCCGCTTCCATCCCCCCGCACGCACGCGCACACCCACACACACACATTCGCGCTCTCCCCTCACCCAATCTCCTCTGCTCTCTCTATCTCTGTGTTTCAGGTGGTGCAGGTGTTGCGGGCGATTGATAGAGATGAGGGAGGGAATGACAGCACTGTGTATTTCAGCATCCCCCCGGAGTCCAGCGCTGCCCTCAACTTCAGCGTCAGGGACAGTGGAGGTAGGCACTCAATCTTTCCCTCTCTGTATATCTCTTAATTCCTTTTTTTGTTCCCTAGGCAGACACACAGTGTTTCTTTCACACTTTTTAAGGCTCTTAATCCCGCATTTTCTCTCCGCCTCTCCATTTCCATCTTTGTCTTTTCTCCTATTCTACTTTTTTTTTTACCCTACTCTCGAGCCCTGCTTCTGCCTCTTCCTCCCCCCTTCCCTTTTTCTGTCTCTGCCTCTCTCTTCCACCATCCATCTCCCAACTGTGGTGGCCCCATTGTTTTGCTTTGTTATCCTCTCTTTTATTCGTCCCTCTTGTTTGCCTTCCCATGTCCACCACATCCACCCCCCCATCCCCCCCAGCTCCACCCACAAAACTACATATACTTACAGTTTCCAATGAAAAGCTTTTGAAGAAATCAGAGCTGCTTCATTTAATTCACTTCAACTCAATTGAATCTAGCTACTTAGGATTTGTTACCAGTGCATTTTCTGGCTGCACTACTTTCTTTGTCCCCTTTTCCACACACATACTGCAGTGGGGAGTAAAAGCACAGACTAACAAGGGAAATGCATGGGGCACGGACAACACGCGTTACATTGGTGGAGCACATTGGAGCTGGGTTTATTTACCTGCTACATAGGTTCTGTCTTTGTAGTGCGTTTGGTTGCCTTCAGCCATGTTTATTGAGGGGATTTAAAGTAGGATCCTGGAAAATTACCTAAAGCGTGTGGTTGTGCAGGGATTTGAAGCGTATAGGCTATATTAACTGGTTTTGAACTAAATAACTTCATAGTTGTAACTACAGGATCATGGATACGCATTCATTTAAATGATTTATTGTAATGTGCAATAAAATCACTCACAAGGTTGCTTTGCTGTGCTGCGTTGCCTCTGGTACAATGAGGTATTTTAATCATTTTTAAACAGATTGTATTCGTTTTTTTACACAGTTCAATGCATTTTTACCTGCTGTAGGGCCGAACAGCAGCACACAGAGCAAAGCAAACAGACCAGCCACGTAAAAACAGAGATTGGGTCAGGTTCAGTGGTCAGCGTTGGTGGAAGGGGAACTACAAATACTCCATTACAAGTAAAAGTCCTGCACTCCAAATGTTACTTGAGTAGAAGTATTATTAGCACAATGTACTCAGTAAAAGTACTTGCAGAACTGACTCCTTTTGACGTTTTTATGATAATAGAATATTATATTATTCTGGTTTAATCACTTTTTATTATTATGGAATTTATAATAATAGAATATTCTATCATTCTGGTTTAGTCACTGAATAATACATGTAAAAGAATGTTTAACGTGTAGTTTTATATTCTCTGTATGTTACAAGGGAAATTAAAATACTACATCATATATACTATAAGTAGGATTCACCATGTGTTTATATATAAAAAGTACCTTAAGCTGTCAGATGAATGAAGCAGGGCAGAAGTCTAAAGGGACATAAAATGGAAATATTCAAGTAAAGTTCAGTAATTGGAATTTGTACTTAAGTACAGCGCAGAGTACTTAGTTACTCATGGTCAGTTTAGCATCTTCACCTGATCACAATGGACACACTCTCCTGCAACAATACATGTGCCATTTTAATTGTGACCTAAGACATGCAACAACTTTGACACATGTTGGGCTTGAGTACAAAAGGAGGAAGACTTTTGCTGAATACAACCTCAAACAAATAATAAGAGTTTCAGCATCCACCGGCAAACATGCACTGTGCTAAAGTTTCTTCCATAAACTTGGGCTGTGTTTGCAATGATGTGTACATAAAGATAAAATGGTGGTCAACAGATATATTTTTTGCAAACAAACAGGGTAGTGTTTGCAGTCTGGGTTTCACAACAAAACACATTGTTTGTACCCTTCAGGCCTTAAACATGCTGAATAAAATATAAAACGTTTGCAGAGCTCAAGTAACTAAAGACTTTTTTTTTAAAGCTGCACCACATTCCTGATTAAATCAGCCACAGTCCGCTTCTTTGCACACCTTTAGCTGTTTTGCTACACGTGTTGATGCATTGGAGACTGTCAATCAGGGGGCCGGAATAAAACATTGCAGAAAGTAACTTTTAAGCTTTAGTTGTCAGGTGTCTATCAGGCAGTAGCAAGTCAGTTTTTCCTCATTTATATTTACTTTTAAATAGTCTTAAATAACAATATTTAGTGATTTTTCTGGCCACTGTGGGGCAACACAGTAAAATATAATAGTTTCTCCATCCACCAGTATGTCCAGTATTCACTCTTCTTTTTGCTCATCTTTGGGTCTCCACCTCCACCTTTGGGTCTCCACCCCCTCGCTCTGGCTAGCAAAGCTTCAAAATGTTCCCCAGCTAGCTGAGTCGACTTTAGCTGATGAGAGTGCTGACAGTGAATAGAACAATAAAGTTGCAACCCTTGAAACCAAAACAAAGCTCAAGCCGATGGCTGCTGAAGACCTCAGTAATAATTCTTTTCTTCTTCCTTTCACATCACACATTGTTATTTGACCCATTGTTAAAATAAGAATATGAAGAAGTTCATAATTAAAATGTCTCGATGTGTCTGCTCTGTCCCTCTGGCTGCTGTTAGCAAACTGTCTGCTGTTTCTGTTTTTCTTAAGTCCAATATCAGACATCTGATAGCACTTTCATATTCAACAGTATGATTTGCAACTCCAGTAGCTGATGAGCCAAATACTCTTTGGCTATCATTTCCAACATTGGCCCGCTAATTGTTCTTAAACTTGGCAAAACCACGAGGAGCGAACCTGCTCCGGTTGGACCGTGGATCATGAGGATAAACTCACTGACATGTGGAATCAAAGGCCTCTTTGATGTGTCATCCAACTGTAGAACAGAGAGAAAGAGGAACATGTTCTGCTCTCACATGGACAGCTTGTCTGACAAAGGCGTGCTACATTATCCGCTTTGTTAAAAAAAGATAATGATTGATCTGTGATTTGGATCGGAGAAGATTGTTTTGATAATTGAGTCATGTTTAGATGACTTTGCAGCTCTTTTCATGCTGCTGATTAAATATTTTCCACCCTATGTTTATGTGCCTTCTTGTCGGTGGCCTTATTATTTTTTGTTGTAGCTTTGCACATTTGATTTGGAAGAAATCTAAAAATATCTCCCACACAGACACTTCACAGCTCTTTTTGCCCACAAGTAAGAGTCATACCAGCAGAGGCCATTAGCTGTTTCATAGCTGCTGCTGCTCTCTGTCCCAAATTGTTTCATATGAGCCTCTCTTTATTGAAAAAAATGCAAAAGATTTGTGGGTTTATGACAAGTTCTATGCTGCAAAACATAGAAACTTTAGATGCACAGGCTCTGCTGTGCGCATATTGGCACTGTCAGCCATGTACAGGTGTGAGCCTACAGGTGTTTGTGTTGGACAGATGGATATAATGGAAGTAGGTTTAAATGTGAAAGCAGAGTAGATCAGACTTTATCTTTAAGTTTTGTTACCAGTCGAGTGCCATTAATCACCGAGTGTGGCTGCAGCAGAGGAGGAGGATCCTCTAATTGAGACTCTCTACAGTGGATTCATCCTGTTTGCCCAAATTAGTATCATTGTTATTCTGGTGGGAGACAGTGTCACTTCAGTGGTAGAGAAAGTTCTCACATTAAAGGAGGTATGAAATGGAACAGTAATAATAAGAGTGGAAGCTGGACTCATCGAAGTTAGATCCTTTGTGGTATAAATCAATCACCGATTGATTGAAACACAAATGTGCAAACATGAGCACAGTGTTGGAGGATAATTTAACGATTGTTGCCATTCAGCACAGAAGCAAAAAAAGAGGAAAGAAGTACCCTGCAGTTCTCAAAAGATGAATCATCTTCCTCGCTGTCTCTCTTCCTTCAGGCCCCACCGCCAGCCTGGTGCTGCTCTCCCAGCTCCAGCCGCTGTCCCGCTCCGCGTCCTCCACCCTGACGCTGTACGTGCCGCTGGTCCTTAGAGACGGGACGTCGGGCCTCACTAGCACGGGGACGGTCACTGTGTCCGTCTGTCCCTGCCTGAGAGGAGGGGCGAGGGCCGGCGAGAAAGAGAAGGACAAGCAGGCCGAGGGCGAGTGGGACTGGGAAAGAGAGGCAGTGTGTCTCCCTCAGCAGTCCACACTGCCCTCCCCTGGGCTCAGCACCGCCGCCCTGCTGGCTATCCTGGCGTGTGTTGCAACGCTATTGGGTAAATACCTTGATACATTGGGTTCCTCAGGATTCATAGTCATGAAGTCAGCGACAGACCATAACAATAAGAATAAAAAAGTGTGCTTTATGAATATTTTGTCCCTTTAACGACCCTCACTTATATAAGCTACATCGTGTTTTTACTACAGTGTCTGATAGTATTTATACTGGGGCGCTATATCTTTGTGCTTTCCTGCTCTATAAAGGAGTTTAATAATCTAATCTACAAATAAAAAGATGAGTAAATAGTGTTTAGGGCTGTTTACCCTCCACTACATCCCTGGATGCTTCATCTGCATATGAAAATAATGGAGGCAGCAGCGTAAATATTTCTCTTAGTCACAGCTGTTCAATAGCAGAGGTTTACTTTTCCTCGCAATTTTGGTCCAGTTATCTCCTCTGGCAAGGTCAGCGCTAATCACTGCTAAAATAACAATCCTGAGTGATTATCTGGGCCCTCCAGTTTTTGATAGCGGCGTAATAAAATGTCAGCGCCACCTTCGCAGAAACTCAAATGCTCAATTGGATAATGTGGAGGTGCCGAGAGAGGCTTTTGGCTCTTGGCCAGCGTCATTGTCATTTCTATTCAGTCTGTTGGATCACCACTCATGCCACGTTGATAGGGGCATTATCATTCTGGATGCGACCAGTTCAATCAAGGAAGAAACGCAACATGGCGTGAAGGTGATTGTGCAGAGTGGCTTTCGGCGGAGTTTGGAAATCAGTTCTCTAAGTGACAAGGGCATGAACCATACCAGGAAGTACACACCATGTAAGACTGGAGCTTTAAAGAGTTCTGTCCTGTACCGTTTAGTTTTTCTGGTCTATAAGATGTCCAAGCTAAGCCTGAACAGTATGACTGGGCCCTCCACAAAATGCCAAATGTTCTTACAGAAGCTTTGACAAGAGCTCCATCAGGATCCCATCTGGTTATTAAAAAGGGGCTTGGCATACATAAGGTGGTTATCAAGCCATTTGGTAACCGCTCAATGCAAGCCTTGTGGGTAGAGGCTCTTATGAAGAGAGAAAAACATGTTTGCCACAGCTTGAAGGTGATCCCTCAAATTGTTATGAAAGATTAGAGTTTTCCCCACTCCTTTCAGGGCTCATTCGATTAGCCCCTTGGAAATCAAATAATGCAACCTCCAACAGTATTAAGGATGGAGATTTACTTACTGCAGCAGCCTAAGCACCTTTGGTACATGCATATAGAGACACGTATGTGCACAGTGCAACCAAAGACATAAACGTGGAGGTGGAATAATTGACTGTTCACTAAACCCCTCCCCCTAAACAGTGACTGTCCAATCATAGTTTGGCAAGCATAATAATTCAAGCAAAGTAAAGTGGAAACATAAAATAGTGCAGATGGAGTTTTAAACCAACTCATGAACTTTAAGAACTTTTGGCAGTGACTTTAACTTTTACTTACCTGCTCGAAATGAGCAGCAGGTCGTGTTAACTCAAAGACCTGTTGTTTGGTAAATGATGAATACCTTTTGGGGTGAGTTTGATTCGTTTATCTTGGGGTCAGTTAATTATCTGGATCCGTTCTGACCGTCCTCAGGGTAGGGTGTGGATCGGGTGTCCTCTTAAAAACATAACTTGTGCAAGTTGTGGAGGTTTTCCACGGCTCGCTCCGGACTGAGTCCAATATTTTGAAAGACTTGACTCTTCATACAAGAATTCCATAGTATTTCTCCACCTTACACACGATAAACTTATTGAGCTCTTGTTAAAATGTGCATGACTGCAGCGGACCAAATCCATCTTTCCGGGTGGACTTTATCACAGGTAGCCTTGTTGGACAGGTGTTCAAAGAGCCACCATGGTTTGGTTCTTCGCCCACAGCCCGCGGTCACATATCTGCTGTGGGAATATGGAATAAGAGTCATGAAGTCGTGGGAGAGTAAAGCATCCATTTGCCTGGCTGGAGCTCAAAGTCAATTACACAGTGGAGGCATGCAACCTGCTGATATGATATACCGGCCCTCTAACCCAAAGGCTTCCTCTGTATTTGTTTTTGTCTCTCACTTCTTTGTCTGCCTCAAATTTTCTCCCTCGCTCGCTTTCCCTCCTTCCCTTTATTTCCCCCGTGACTTCTGCCCCCGTCCCCTTTGTTCATCACTGTTTTTCCAATTTCTCCCCTATTCCTCAATACCCTGCCACCCCTCCCCAGCGGTCAGCGCCCTGTCACTGTCGTTGCGCCGACAGAAGCGCGACTCCCTGTCGCCGCTGGAGGAGGACGACGTACGTGAGAACATCATAACGTATGATGACGAGGGCGGGGGCGAGGCCGACACCGCTGCCTTTGACATTGCCGCTCTCCAGAGTGCCCCGCACAGCTCGCGCTCACGCGGCTATCGCACACTGGACAGCAGGAATGTGTAAGTGGGAAGAAGGAGTGCATGTGTTTGTGTATGTTTGCTTGTGTGTGTGTGTTTACATGTGATGATCCATATATAACACTTGTTGTTTAAGTAGATCAAACCTCATAGCTCGCCTCTTATTACACTTAAAGGAAGTCAGATTTCCCCCTCCAGAGTGAACGCTTCATCTCAGTCCAGCAATTAATTGATCAACTTAAGCAACCGATCACGCTGCCGCTCCCGGGTCATAAGAAGTCACCAATCAAACTGCTCAGACAGACGGCTATCAAGCTCTCCAGTCCTCTGAGACCACTTTGTTGTGCTCACTTCGCTAAAGCTTGCGTTTGCGCCACCACATCACAGAGTTGTTTGCTCCCACTTTGATGTTTCTGTGAAGCATTGTTATTGCCTTTGGACTAATAATTAGCTCAGATGAATTCATGCAAGCCATATGGGGAGGCCATAAACAAGTACAAAGGCTGCTTTTAGTTTATCGAAAATTGCTTCTCGCAATTTATGGAGGTGGACACAACAACATGAAAAAAGCCTCTAAATCTAATGCAATCCATTGCACCATCCTTGCAATAAAAAACCACCTTTGTGAAGTTTTCAATGTTTCAGTTTCGTTGACACCACGTCAGGGCGGAGGGGATGGTTAGGCTAACTGTGAAGCTGCAGTTTCATGGGTCTGCTGCTCCACACTGCTGAGATCTTTCAAACTCTCCAACAAATTTGCACATGAATTACTGTTCGCTTGTCACAGGGACGAGTCACAGTTCCATAACGTCTTCTGCGGCTCTGGAGGGAGCTTTCTTCTTCTGTGAAACTAAGCCTGATGATGTTGGCGGGGTTATGTTGGATGGAGACTACAGATTTTTAACACTAGACTTGCTTTACAGCAGTTTGTAAATCGGTCCTTATACCGGGGACTAAAAGTCTTGCATCAGTTTTAACTACTGTTTTATCAATTCTGTCTTCAGAACTTTATCAGCAGGCGAATATAAGTAAAAATGGCTTTATTTACTCGAGTGATGGAGAGTTTTTTCCTCTTGCCTTACAGACGTTACGCTCATCGCAGCCAAGACAAAGCTCGCACCTATAGCTGGGCTCAGAATCCGGGTGTGGATCACAACTACACAGGGCCAGGAGGACCCCTCTACGGTCGACTCTGTTACAGCAGCCACACGTTACCTGTCCTGCGCCGCACACCGGGGGGGACGTTTGAACCAGGCCTGGCGGAGCTGGGGTACCGCTTTCCCGGAGGCCAGCCGGACCACTCTCTGGTCATCCAGAACCAAGGAGCCATGGTGGGGCCGATGGAGTCCGGTGCTGTGTACATCGCTCCCACAGACCTCAGCGCAGGAAGCCGAATGGGGAGTCGCACTGGAAGCCGCGACGGGACGGCGCCCCAGAGCGGGGTCAGCACTTCGGATGGAGGAACGCCGCGGACCAGCGACAGCCAGGACAGAGGAGGGGGCACAGGGACTGCCAGCAACTGCACAGAGGGGAGCAGCGAGGACAAAATGAACAACAGCCAAGATGTGGACTGGGTAAGGATCACAGTGACCCCGCTTTCACATCATAGCTCAACTTTGATTTAATCTCAGATATGCTGACCTCCATTACGAGCATCCAGCAGCATTGTGGCATTTATAGAAGTCAGGAAATATGACAGCTGCTATGCTGCTGCAGAGACAAATAGAGAAGCTCATGTTGTTCTCTACATTCAAGGAGTTCTGTAACGCTACACTCCGATCCGGTCTACCCGGTCTTCAGAGTGATGATGGGGCAATGATTAATGGTGTTATTGTTTACATAGAAGTGTTGTTTGTGGCATCCAAGTCAGCTGTTTTTCTGGGACGTCCTGTAACGCCTTAGGTAACAATGCCCTGCACTGTGCACATGAGACGTACTGGTGCCTTTGGTGTGGAGCTAATATATGGATGGATGGATGAATGGATGGATGGATGGAGAGACGGACGGACAGATGAATAACTGTTTAAGGAAGCAGAAAAAAGTGAGAGCTGTTGCATTGAATACTGAATTAAAATTGAATAAATGACCTGATGAATGATAGATGGCTGCATGGGAGAAAGCATTAATGATGAATGGATTACTTAATTATTCAATTAAATAAGCAAATGAATAAGTAAGAAAGTAATTAAGCAAATATGAAATAATTATTAAGTCAGCTTTCAACCCCCTGCACTGTATTGTTGCAGTGATATAATCGTTTTTATATTATATTTATAGTAGCAGAAGTGTGCAGGACAGTGCTGGACAAAGATGATGATTCAGACACATCAGCACATTTATATCCTGCTGTTCATTATCTTTTCTCTGTTTTGTTTTATTTATTAGGCCATTGCAAGGCTCTCCGGCCCTTCCTTTATTTAATTTTCAAATATTTTATCTCTCAATCACTTTCCCTCTCCATCTCCCCCTCACAGTGCAGTGTTAGCTCATTTTAGTGTTCAATTAATATCTATGGCTTCTTCCAACTCTGCTTTTCTTCATTCTGCCCCGCTCGATGTCTGTTCCTCCTTCGTCTCAATCCCTTTTTTATCATCCCCATATCCTGCTTTTCCTTCATTTTGGGCACTATGTCATCACGTACCCCCCCACCCTCCCCATCCTCCCGCTTTTATTACGCTTCTTATTAAACAATCCCTCATCCCATTTTGTGTTACTGTAACCAAACCTAACAGTACCACACCCTCCCCCAGCCCCGAACTGAAACCACTCGTGCTCGCCTACGTTCCCTCCAGGTGCAGTCGGAGACATTACCCAGGGAGCATAACCTCGTCATGACCCGATCTGGCTCCGTCATAGGCCAGGGTCACGGCGCGGGAGGCTGGGTGTGCGATTCGGCCACTCTCCCCATGGCAGGACGCAGGGCCTCCCGCTCCGGCTCGTCTCCAAAATGCACAGGCTCCAGCCAGGCTGAAACCGACTCCACTGGAGGAGGAAGCGGTGGAGGCGGAGGGGGAGCAGGAGGGGGAAGTGGAAGCGGAAGCGGGGGCACCTCCTCAGATGGACAGCAGCAACCTGCCAGTGGACGCAACTACGCCACTGTCCTGCAGGGGGAGGTATCTGGACAGAGGGACTACCCCGGCAGCTTGGGGAGAGGAGGACTGGAGATGGGGAGCAACTTTGTGGTGGCGAGGCCAGACAGGGAGGGTGGAGGGATATCGTCTGTCTACCCAGAAGCAGCTGGCTTTATTGGGGACTGGCGTGATCGGGTGGGTCTGGGGGGGTATGTTTTGGGCAGAAGGGATATGACCCCCCAGCTTTTTCCCTTCCCGGGGCAGCCTCGGGGAGCATACGGCGGAGTGATGGGCTTCGGGGCCGGCTGGGTTCCGGGAGTGGAGGCTGCGAGAGGAGCACCTGGGGCTGCGGGGCCCTCCCTGGCTCTGAGGGTGGGTGAGTTCCTTCGCCTGCGTCTTGCCCAGGTCACTTTTGACCCGTCACAGCCGCCGTACGACTCTGTGCAAGTTTACGGCCTGGAGGGCACAGGGTCCCGGGCCGGGTCGCTCAGCTCACTCGAGAGCGAAGGGGAGAAGGATGCAGAGAAGGATGAGTGGGGCGCAGGGCTGGATGAGTGGGGCCCCCAGTTCCAGAAATTAGCCCAACTCTTCAAAGATAGAGAGAAAGAGAGGGAAGAGAAGGAAAAAGGTGAGGAGGGGGGCAAAAAGGAGAAGGAAATTAAAGAAGAGCCAGAGAGGAAAGAGAAAAAAGAGGGAGGGGAGCAGGCTGGAGACGAGGGGAAAGACTGAGGAAGGATAAAAATGAAACAAATAGGGGCAAAGGGGGTAAGAGAGTAACGGAGGGAATAGGAGGATGATGAAAAGGCAACCAGAGCTAGAATAATGTGAAGAGAAGTTAAAGGAGAGAAAGATGAAGAGGCAAAGTAATAAAAAGAGACAGAGAAAAATGAGCCGAGGGAGGATGGAGAATGCGAGGGCAGGGGAGGGAGTGATTGATGTAATTTAAAGCAATAAGTGTTGAAACGCTGATATGGTTGAGCACAGATACTGAGACAATGCAGAGGCTGCTTCTGCTCGGGGCAGCAACAATTTGTTAAACGCTTTGGACAAAGAAAAACAACCCAAACATCCAAGACTCGATTTAATTCAACTCTCACGTATGGAATGAGAAACAGCAGGAAACAAGGAGGAAGACGCTCCTCGCTGCGTGTGTTGTTCTGCTCTTTATGCGTCTGCATGTGTGTTTGTGTGTGCGAGAGAAGTCTGCAGGGTGGGGGGGGGGCTTATAAACTCACCTGTGTGTGCCAGTGTCTGTGTGTGTGTGTGCGCGTGTGTGCATTCAACACAGACGGAGCAGAGAGACACCCCGACACCAAGAGACAATTTAAAGATGAGACATTTGATGACTGATGACACATAAATTGCAGCAGTTAGTTTTTGGGGACAATGTGCAAGAGTAAACACCTAACGAGGAAGTTTAGAAACTGGGATAACACACCGGGGATTACATATATTTGAATCCCGAGTGAACGGGACAGGGGATTGATGTATAGAGGGAGTCGGGGGAAGCGAGACGATTGTACAGAATCTGTTACTTTTTTATTCCATCTGCAGTGGCGGAAAAGTGAATTATTCAGCTCACTACTTCATTCCGAATGAAAATGATGAATCATTTAAATCCTGCAAAAGATTCTCCCTCCTCTCAGCCCACGAGGAAAACAGACATTGTGAAAAATTTAAACGATTTAGGGATGTGATCCCCCCCTTCACACACACACACACACGCACACACACACACACACCTCAGCCCCCCCCCTTGCTTTTTGTAGTTGAGCGTTCATATGTTTACAAAGATTTACACACAAACACACACACGGCCACAAAAGAACTGATGAGCACCGCGAGGCTTTGATTGTACTACAGTAAATTATAAAAGCGAAACCATCCACACGTATTCCATCCACTCTATGGAGTAATGACGACTCTGTTATTGATCTCTTAAATGTTTTTATGGAAGAAGACTCCTATTTTTTACGCGTGGCCCCCGGTAGTCTCACTTGACACATCTTGAGGACAAAGTATGCATTTTGAAAACAACAACAACAACAACAAAAAAACTACAAAGGCAATCAGTTCCACTTTGAACACTCGTACTGCCCAGATGAAATATTCCATAGATCTGTAATGAAGTTATTGGGGAACAACCACAGAGACTCCCGTGACAGGCTTTTTGTTCTTGTAAAAGGTCAGGATGCAAATGAGCTGGGGTTTTCAGCTGGAATGCACTTTTATACCGTGTGATGTTCAATAATAGATAACGAATAACGTCAAAGATTACAGTTGTTTTATAAGATGTCAATTAAAGCAAAAGATATAATGTTTGACTGTATGTAAAAGCATTTCAAATGTAAATACCACTGAATATTATTGCTGAAGGAGAGTATATAAAATAATTTAAAAAAAGCCTAAAGCAGAACTTACATGTCCAAACGGAACACTGTTGGGACTCTCTGTATGTACTGTAGATTAGAAATGGATGGACTGAGCTGGATTTAGCAGCCTCCTGGACTGAAAACAACACCATGTATTCAACATCCATGTAGTGAATGAGCAGGTTTGGGTTGGTTTTCGTGGTAGCTCTCGTCTGAGACAGACAACCCGAGGATTCAATTATACATGTGGCCTCTGGCGGAAGTTTGTTGTGCAAAGTATTAGTTGGAGGAAGCCTCAGAACGAGCCTGTCCCAGCGAGGAACCAATTTGACGAGAATCCAATGGAGTGAGGAGAAATTCCCCTAATGGGCATGCAACAAAAAAATAAAATAAAATTCAGCATTTCCCCTAAAATCTGGATTATTATTCTGCAAAGTGGAATAATACACTGAAATGGAATTTGTAATGCGTTTCAAGGACGGCTCTGTCATTAGTGTTGCACTGCCTGAGAGATATGAAACAAAGTTTTATAGATAATTGCTTATCTGCAGAAATATAACAGGAGGAGGGTTTTTAATGTAACTAAGGGAGAGTCCATCAAGTTTAATCTTTCATGCGTTTCAAGCAATGCAACTCAACAACAATAATAATGTTGCCTTTGGCCACATCTTCAGATTCTCTTCATCTTGTGGAATAATAATCCATAAGTTGAATTTGTTGAATTTCCTGAGTTCTTTGAGTCCAGAGAGGAATTTTTGCCACACGCCCGAACCTGAACGTGGGCATCTTTGGTGTGCCATCGCAGAAATGTCACCGTTAATCACTGGTTCACTGTAAAGCCACCCACATGAGTCGAGCTGCCAGCTTTGCTAGTGTCCACCAGTTTGGTCCACCATACTCTTGTTGTCAAGGTCCGCTACTGTCAACACTTACTTAACCAGTCAGGAAGTCAGGCTTCACACTGGCCCAAATCAAACCCATATACACCTCTGTACCCTTTACCTGAGCCACAGACTTGTCCATACAGTGCCACTGTGCAGACTGGACAGTATCAGGACCAATGTAAAAATACTGCACAATAACCGGAGAAGAGTGTGGGGTGGGGGGTGCAGAACCTCAGGGGGAATCAGAGTTATAATTAATTTTTGGCTGATCAACAATACCTCAACGTCCTAAAGCTACCTAAACCTTCCATCAGCTATGTACCAGTCAGTGTAATCCAAAGGGATAAAGCATATGGGCTACTAGACACTTCACAGCAATATACTGTGCGCCAACTTTAAAGGCTGAGTCTGGTTTATTACAACTTGGGTTTTATCTTTAAAGTTGTTTTCCATTATTTCTATCAATTATAATAACACTGTATTCTGCAATTTAGTTGCTGAGACTTGGGATTGAGAAACGCAGCTTTAAGGAAGTCTGAAGGGCAAGAAACGCAAGCTTACAGAGACGGGTTGGCCAAAGATAACTGGAACATAAAGCCAATGGCAAAATTACTACAACATCTGCTCCTGTCTGTAACAATCTGCCAAAGTTTACAGACCAACTTCCTGGTTCAATTATGATCCTCTGAGCTTGCCGTACTCGTGAATGCACGCAGTGTTCCTGTGCAATTTCAGCTAATGTTGACCCCACTTAGAGTCCGTGACTTCATGTCTGAGACAGATTGAAATCCGAGCGCTCTGTGTTCCAGCTAGAGGTTGAAACACACCTACAGGGTCTGTCCTCTCACAATGGTGTTATTAAGCTGAAATCAGCTGCAGTCTGATCTCTGATCAGTTCAGACTTTGAATGACGTGTGCGGGTGAGAGGACATTGCTCCGTAAAGGTGAGGGAGCAGCATGAATGAGATCCGAAGAACACGATCTAACCCCTTTCTCATCTCTTGTACGTGAGTAAGATTCATTCATGAGTTTGTGTTAGATGATGGACTTTTGTTAGCTAGCTAGCTAAGTTGGTGCTAACACTCAGGGGTTCTTCTGCAGCTTCGGGTGCATTTCCTTTAAACAATCTGGATTTTATCTGGATGCGAAACACTTGAAATGAAAAGTGTGAATTGAACCTAAGGTCTGTTCCCTTTTGGTTTAGATTATCGCTCTTCTCAAGGTTGTCTTTCTTGCCTTCACCTCGCTGTAGCCTTGTCGCTATGTTCCCTGATCTCAGCAGCTCCTCAGGTTATCATAACCGATAGAAATGATGGTCGAAACTACAAGAACTAGGCCCCAGCTGTAATAAACCACAGTAATCCAATAAAAATCATTTTATTGGAGTAAAATGTTGAAGAGTTTAGAATGACCAGAATAAATTGGTGGTAATTTCACTGGTACACCTAAAATGACTGCCAAAGAACTTGGACCCATTTTGTTATGAGAATAAGTGTTGTAAAGAGCACCGATGTGTTGCTTTGCCAACGCGTCATCTGGGCAATGTTTTCCTTAGCATTTATGTGGAATGTGCCAATGTCCTAAGTCTCTCTGCCTCTCAAAACACACACACACACACACACACACACACACACACACACACACACACACACACACACACTCACACACAAAATAAAACTAACCTCATTCTCATAACAGCATCACCAATTCTGGGGCAGCCATTGCAAAAGCAATTAGTGTGGTATACCAATAAGTGACCTTTCTTGCCATTCTAATTACATGGTTTATTCTACTGCGTTGATTGGCTCCAGGTGTTTCATCTCTGCTGATTGGTCTAATTCAAAGTTCTGCTCTGGCTGATTGGTCAAAATCAAAGCGATGATTCTCCTGATTTGTCTTATTTCAGAGTTCTGGAGTGCCGCACCGACTAAACCACTTGACGGAGCTGATTATCCCACCTCCTGAGCCCGGCAAATTGGTTCAATCAAAAGCGTGATTAGATGAATCAGTTGTTTTAAATAGAATAAAAGCCTGCAGTCTATGCAGCACTCCACGGCTCTTTTTCACTCTTTAAGCCAGCTTGGATGCGCCAACCCCACGGTGACGGACAAAAGTGGTCCTGTCAGGCCATTTGTCAGCAAAACACACCCTGTAAACTGAGGATAGTGGAGTCTGAGGATAGGATCTTCTATGTAGCTTATGGGTGCAGGTTGAAGGCCGTGAGCACTGGACTCAAGAGTCCTCTTGACCCCGAGCAGGTTGACCCCATCGGTTCTGCCCCCCCACTCCCTGTGATTTCATTGCTCCTGCACGATGTTGATACAATTCCACAATTGCGTGCTGAACAAAGTGTATTTATTTCTGTTGTACTTTTTCTTTTTGTAAATTTGAATAAAAAAGGAACTATTTCAAAGAGATGAGTCAGACCTATTCTGTGCTCCATCCTACAGTCTCCCGAATTTCAGGATAATCAAACTTCTGCTGCTCACGTGTGCCTTCCATTTGTGTGTGTGTGCGTGTGTGTCTAGAGGAAGAGACAGAGGGAGAGAGCAACTGAGAGATGTGCTGTGTGGTGCATACAAATGTGCGCGCACCTTGCGAGCATGTGTCTTGTTGTGAGTAGGTGGGTGTGCCTTGTCAAATTGGCCCCTTGAAATTTCCAAACCGCAGACAGTGTGCGCGCGCGAGTGCATGCATGTGTGTGTGCGTATCTGTGTGTTTGTGTGCCTGACTGCAGGATGAAGGAACACCTTGTCTGGTCTGATCCAGCCCGATGGGGGGATGTGAGGTCAGTAATAGAGGACAGACGGAGAGTTCTGCAGAGCAATCACGCTTTTAGACGGAGGGGGAGAGTTCTCTGTTTGCTCCCCGGCAAAGGAAAAAAGAAAAAAAAGGGACATTTTGAACTCCAGAGCAGCAGCAAATAGAGCCGACATGACAGCTGCGACCAAATAATACAAGGCCCCTTTACCAACTCTTGAAGCCCTCCTGTATTCTTCAGCCTTCGCCTCGGCTGAATGATGGATCGGGGAGATGTGCGCCATTGCTGTGTGACTGAATAGCTGGTTAAAAAGATTTATTACAATAATCAAATATGAAGGAGGGGATTATTTCTACATGATGGTTTAGAGAATGATCGTGTTAGCTGGGTCTCCGCTTGATTACAATGATAATACCCGCCTCAAGTCAGGAGAGGGGGAGCGAGGAACAGAGGGAGAGCGGCGGGATGGAGAGAACCATATTAGCAGTTAATATGCGAGTCTGTTGCGTTACATAAAAGCGTGTTTGTGATTGGGTTAGAGCTGATTCTGCAGAGCGCCGAAGAAAAAGCCCTCGCCATCTCTGGTGTGACTGTGCACTCCCGCAATTATGAGATTCACGGGGCTGACTTGCCCCCTACGGAGGCAACATCCTCTATCAGAAGAGGATGTGGAAGTCAGTTGGAGGCAAAACAGCTCCGACTTGCTTTAACCCCCACCCCCCTCGCCACCGAGCTGATAAAACACACCAACTTGTAAGCAACACAACATTCTTATCGATTTACGACTCCTATATGTACGTTTATCAGTCTGCCTCAAGCATCAACACCGCAATGCAGCATTCTAGGTGAGAAGCGCTGTCACGGCACTGTCAATAATTACAGCATGCATAATTGATCATGGTATAATGGCAGCGCTGGAGATAAAATGGGCTGTGTTAAAGCCGTACACCTGGGAATGGCCAGCTATACGCCGAAGTGGAGGGCTACATACACGCTCAGTGTGCAGCAGGATTGCATCACAGGACGCACCAGTTGGTCTGCGTGTGTGTGTGTGTGTGTGAACTCAAGTACATGGAGATTCCTCATTCTATTTGAACCTTTCTGACACACAGAATCCCTCTGGCTATTCAGCACCCTGTGAGTGTTTGTGCCTCTGTGTGTGTGTGTGTGTGTGCATCTTTGCATTTCAAGTGTGTATTGGCTTTAAAGGCAGCTTCCAAACACAGGGAAAGCGCAAGGGAACATGTTGAACTGCAGCAGCCGTGGAGCTCAGCGTCTTACCCCGCAGTTTAACGTCCGATAGCCTCCTGAGTAACTTTCAACTCCACCTGGCCGTTTGGCTTTCACGCAGGGCCGTTCCTCTTCCTCGTCTGCTCCCGTCTTCCTCCTCGCGCTCTCTCACCCATGCGTCTCGCTCGGGACGCTCACCGGAGTTCACCGGCTCATTCGAAGCGGAAAATTAAATCTTCATTAACAATCTTAATTAGAGTTCGATCTCCCCATAGCAAGCCGACAGGGAATCCATAGTGTAACTGGGGGGAGACCTGGAGCAGGAGTTGGTTTCGGCAAGGTGGGGGAAGGATTAGAGGGGGTAATTAGTGGACGGGAACTTCAGGGTAAATTACACAAGAGGTATTTACACTTTCAGAGGCGGGAGAAGTAGGGGTGTGGATTGGAGGAGGTGGCTAATTAAAGTGGCCCGCTGGTTCATGGCGGACACTGGAATTTGTAGTCCGACATGTGCGAGGTGAGTGTGCAGACCTCGTTTCTGCATTGTTGGCAAACTGGAGGCTGAGTGGGTAAGGAGGGGAGGGCAGGGGAGTGAAGGGGGGGAGGAGGGGAGGTTGAAGGGGACATTATTAGTCAGAAATCTTCATTGGAATTGCGTCTTGTCTTGCTTTTTGGTGACATGGTGTTACTTGAGGCGACATAATCCCTTATCATGCTCCCATAAGCATGGAGCATTTGCCTAATACCAGACAGTAATCATTCAAAGACACTGCTAAGCATGCAGCCCGATGCTCCCTCTCTTATCCACATTTACATACTACAGCACATGCACCGCTCAGCCGCTGTGTGCAGGGATGGGCTGGTAAATACAACACTTGCGTTCCAGCACAATTAAAATCTGTTCTTGGGGAAAGAAATGAAAGATAGCGGGAACCTCGCCTTTCTCATGGCGCTCCTGTTTTCAGTTCCACCAGTGGCCGCTGTCTTTCTCCGGCTGCGGCCCTGATGTAGTTAGCCATCCTCTCAGAAACCATCACAATCCGCAGTCCTCTTTGTGGAGGCAATGAGCTGAGCAGCGAGAGAGGTTTATTCGCCTCGGGGAGACCAGGCGAGTTCAACTAGCCCAGAACTTTATCCTGTGACGGAAAGCCCACAGAAGCAGCAACCTGGCCTCGAGTGAGACTGCATTTGCCACCCCCCTCCCTCCCTGCACACACACACACACACACACACAGAGTAGATTATTTGTTTAGCTGTCCAGCTGCTGCTTTATTTGCAGAGAACATACAGATACACGTGGCTGTAGAATATTTCTAAACGGCGAGGGCAGGAGATAGTGTCTGGACCTTCGTTTTATTTATCTACTCCGCGCGCTTTCCTGGGAGCTGAGCTGGTCGACTGCTCCGAGCGGGGGTGATCATATCTGCCGTAATGTTGTTGTGGTGGCTCAAGACTCAGGAGAGAAGTCTGTGGACGTGTGTGCGTGCATGCGTGCGTAGATCAGCGTGTGTGTGTTGGAAGGTGACAGATTCTATTTACACAGCCGATCATTAGAGACACAAAGAAAAATAGAACATGACGACCAATTACAGACACGCAGACGGAGGGAGAGGGAGGGTGTTAAGTACGTTCATTAGCCCTTTGTGTCAGATTGGTTAATTGTTCAATGAAGTGAGTGGAATAATAAGTTGAGGCGCATGTTATTGCCTTTAGTGAAAGTGTTCACGGGGATTTATTCTCATCAGCTGTGCCTCTTATTGTCCCACATAGATCATGGAGAAATGTTCACAGCTGAGGGCCGTGGAAAAGGCTGAGCCAGTGTTTGGTCAGCTGCCCGCTCACTAAATACCAACAGACACTCAGATCTTGTGTGTGTGTGTGTGTGTGTGTGGCCATTAAGTGAGTTTTCATTGCAGCAGTAGACGCTAACCAACCAGATCCATCTACTGAAGTGAGACCCTGGTTCAGCTTGAAATGTACAGCCTTTATCTTTGGTTTTAACAGTAAAAGTCAAGAATAAGTGCATTTTAACATCTGTAGCGTAGCGACATCACAGACATAGCACGCTGGGGATTCTAATTTGTTTAATTTCACAAAAGAATGAATGTGTTTAGCTGTAAATGATATGTATTTTCCGTTCGCAGACCCCAGCTTCTGTCTTAAGATTTTCCTCTACGTTATCGTCTTTATTTTCTGCCTTTAATTCTTTTCGGCTTTGATCTCGACTCGTTTCTGCTCAGAGGCTTTAATAATGTAGTCCAGGAAATGGTGCTACTTACAGCTGGTGATGTAATAAGCCGCCCATTATTTCACACGTATTGCTCCCTATCACTGTGGTTACTATAGGGGCTTGTTCTGTTACCTCCGGTTGTGACCATTACACATAATTCGCCCTCAGCATTTAAGATGTTTTCATCAGACAATGCTTGGGTTCCACACATCACAACCACATTAAATAGAACAATAAATCGTCATGCTAGGAGGAATATTACTGAAAAAGATGTGGGCACACACTTTGATGGTCCTTAACCTATTTTCTTTCTACATCCTCCTCTTTTCACGTCACTGAGGTTTTCTAAAAGATCTGTGCTCGGTTGTTTCACTTGCGTATCAGCTCTTTCCACCTCTTGGTTGAAGCAACATAAAAATGAAATATTGACTTTCAAGCCTCCGTCAGTTTTATGCCCTCAGTGTTTATCAGATGGAAATATTTTTTGATTCGATGCTTCTCATTGTTTTGTACTAATTCCCCTTAACATTCATCTTGATTGAGGTGATTCACCAGAGTTTAAATTCACATTCATTTTAGACCACTGTCTCTGTCAAAGTCATCAGCCGGTGGGTCAAAGGGTTGGAAGAGGCTACTCACGATTCCTTAAAAGTAACTCTTAATAGGAATGATTAATAAATATATGAGTGAACAAAAGTCAATGAAACAATAACATCAAAAAAGACATTTTTATAATGACAGACTTTACCTTGAATCCGTTCAAGGATGTAGTTTTGGGGCATGCAGAGCAACTGAACACCCTCTGAGAATCTAAGCTGTGCTGATTCTTCATCCTTCTGTGTGAAGGATGTGCACCCCGCTAATCACGCCCATCAGTGATGTCGGGACTTGAACGTTTCACTCGGAGAGGGAGGCACCACTTTGCAGCCCGGCATCACCCGTTACAGGTGAGCACCTGTGTGTTTGCACGCAGCAGCAGAGGCTCTTTCCAGACCTGTTCCTGACATGTGCGACAGTCGTAGTAGAGGGCCCACTCTGATCTGCTGTGCTCTAATAAACGAAGGCGCCTCATTAGAGCAGCCACAGCTCCGGTGCAATTGAGACCACAGAATGTCCGGCCGCATCACATCTACATTGGTTTGTGTCTGCTGCCACCTGCTGGAATAATAACCCACGTAAAACTGAATTCCTCCCCCTGCCTGTACTCATTCACAGGCTGTCTGGAGCCTATCCCAGCACGCACAGAGGCAACACCCTTCACAGATCATCTGTTCATTACAGAGCTAACTCGCTCGCACAGACTCGTTCACTCTGACTCCTTTTGGTCAATTAAAATTCTCCAGTGTAACTGACCTGCGTGAGTGTGGTGGTGGAGTGGGGGGGATCGACTCGTGCAGAACTTCACAGAGAAGAGGCCGGGTTGAGGAATCAGACCTTCTCTTGGGGAGATTAACACACCAGGGGCTGGAGCGCCAGAACATCTCGTCTTACTAATGTAAAGAATTTCAATTTGGTTGAAAAGCTTGTTAAAATGATCGAATACGAGGGAAGAGGTTTTATCTGCATGATGCTGTTGAGAATAAACGGGTTAGTTGGAGCTTCATTATATTATTTATCACGCAGTGGATATAAAAAAAAAAGAAACTTCTGAATTTTGAAATGCAAAGCCAGATATTGTTTCATCTTAAAACAAACAGATATCCAGAGGAAAAAACAAATATTTCATTATAAGAACATTTAAAAAAAAAAAAAGACTGCAAAACCCCGGCTGCATGAGTCTGCACACCACGGCCAACTAATACCCCTGGAAGCACCTCTTGCATTTATTCCAGCAGCAAGTCTTTGCGGATGAGTCTCTTTGCACATTTGCACTTTGGGATCTCACTCTTCTTTGCAAGACAGTTCAAGGTTTTTCCAGTTCTGAGGTGATCCCCTCTGTCCTGAAGCCTTGGTCCGCTTGGATGTGTGCTTTGGGAAGTTGGAGTACGTCCATCTTCTCAAATGTCTGCAGTTTCTGTGCTGGATGTTCGTTTTTGCCGCCCTGCAGCTGAAACATGCAGAATACAGGGGATTGTCATCACATGCAGCATTGACCAGCACCTGCCAGAAACTCCTGGAGCTCCGTCAGTGTTGCTGTTGTCCTCTGGGCAGCCTCCCTAATAAGTTTTCTCCTGCCATTGATCTTTGAGGCTCGTCTCTGTGGTGCCACATTTCTTATTGATGATGGTTTGGACAGAGCTCGGTGATTCATCCGAAGCCTTCCATGTTCTTTCATATCCCTCCCCCGAGTGTTTGCTTTTCAACAATTAGATCTCAGTTTCGTGGTGACTCTTTGTGGCCCGTGACTCTCCCTGCAGGATGCAACCCACAAAAGTCAAGTGCTACCTTCGGCAGCAGTTGACTTTAATCTGGTTTCAATCAGAATCACTTTCACTGATAGCAGATGCATACTGTTTACCTACAGGTGTGATTTTGAACGTGATTGGTTAACTATCAGCTGTGCAGACTTTTTTTTTTTTAATTTAAAATGTTCCTAATAAGCACCAGGTTGTTTTCTCTTGATTTTTGTTTGTTGTCAAGTCAAATTACAGATGCAACATTAACATTGTTGTGATATCTGTCTTTACATTTTAAAAACCCATAAGAATGTGTGGACTTTTGATATTCGCTGCTTATCTGTAATGATGTCTGCTGATTCTGATATGTGAGGAAACATATCCATCCTTGCGTCACAGTGTCTGTACGTCTGTAAAGTGACATTTGTAAACTAACTGCTGTTTCCTCCATCAGAGTTCACAAAGCTGGTGTCAAGTCACGTCAGAAAGCCTGAAGTTGGGACAGATGTCATGAAGTGGAGAGGCTGTAATCCTGCTTTGGCAATGTAAAACTCACTTCAAGCCATCACAGTTTGTGCACGATGCCTGCACGACAATTCTAATAAGATTAGACCAGTTTCATTGGCTTCCTGTAAAGTCTCTGATGAGCACTGCGTATGGCCGGAAAGACAACCATGAACAAGGTAATGTCGGGTTTATTCAAAAACTCCAAGCAACCGTGACCACAGCATAATTTGGATGTTGTTATCCTGATGTTGTTATCCTTGCTGTCCACAGTCTACTTACTGTAGGTTTGGCAGTTAACTCCCGGAGAGCTCTCCCTGTTAGTCTTCCTGTAAGCAAACTGTTATGACACTACCGCAACAGAAATCCATGTAGACTCACGCAGCATTTGGGAGACATACTGACTGATAGTTGTCAGTAACGGATGATTACAGCGATTCATCAGATACCAGTTTTCTACTGAACCGTTCACAGTCTGATGAGCACCACAATCTAATTGCTTCATTTGTCTAATTGCTTAATTATTTCTTTAAAAGTGTCGATGTGTTCCAAGATCTTCTGCATTTGGGCCGATGTGCTCCACCTCGTTTGCCCTCCACAGGCACTGTTTACCGGCATGTAGCCAAAGCCTGTTCAAACGTGACTGGTCGATGCTTCTCAGATGACCAACGGCGAACAGAACACCACTGTACCGTTACCTACATGTAAACATTGTTTTATGGAGCTGATCTTCAGTCTGTTTGATCTTCTTTAACCAGTCACTACGCAGCAGCATATCCACCTGAAACTAACTAAGTTGACTTTGCGATGCCAAATTACTGGTCTTATTGTGGTTTTAACAGTGGAGAGGAGCGAAGTTCAATTAAGCTATCAATCAGCTCGGTGTAGTGAGTGGATTCAAACCGATTCAGAATGTCTTTGATAGCAGCGTCTTGTTTGACGTGGTCACCGTTGTTGACATTACTCATCTTCAGTTCTGACGCGCAGCTTGGCAGCAGCTTGGTAGCAGCTTGGTAGCAACGTAAGTCCCCCAGTGGTGCTCGTTGTTTCATGTCATGGCACCATGCAAATCTGTCCGCTCGGTGGAGTCGGCAGATTCAAAGACCTGGGCCCAGACAGAAACATGCCTCAAGAGACCGACTGGTGTTTCACAAAGCTTAGTGTAATTCCAAACTTTTGTTGTATATTTGTATAGAAAATCGACATCACACCAGCAGCACTGCTGTATCTACTACAGGTCATAGGTTGTGGGGACTTGAGCTCTGCCTGTAGAAACAAGTTGAATACAGTTTTATGTGGAATGCACTTTTGCTCTCATCCGCTGCCTCTGTGGCTCACCGTGGGTTGTTTTTGTTTGTCTGTGTTTTTTTTCTCAGCCTTTCTTCCTCAGAAGCCTCCCAGTCAGTGATCATTCTCTTTCATCCCATGTCCATCAATCTGCTCTACCCCAAACTCTTTTCTGCCTCCTACTTTTTTAACCCCCGGCTGTAGCCATCATCTCAAACAATCACATTCAACATTTGGTTCCAAATAACATAATCCGGGACCTGCTGAGGGACTACCATGGGAAGTTTCCTCAGGCATTTTGCAGCGTGACACGGGAAAACTTCCAGCACAATCGCTGTGTTTTAGTTTCGGTCTTTGCTGTAAAAACTGCATTTTTTTGCTGACACCTACAGTCTTTCTGAACAAAAAAAAAATTTGACTCATACATTTAGGGGCTAATAAGACACACTTATCTCCTGTATGCAAATTAGAGTTGGGTTCGGCATCTTTTATCTTTTTCTATTAGTGGTTTGTATGCTACTCACTACTTTCTCCACCTTCAAGACACAGTAATTGCATTTTCCATATTAGGCTCAATTCCCCATTGAGAGGCAGCTTCAAGAGGTCAAGAGACACTCCTGTGTGAGACTTCAGCAGAAGAAGAAGGAAAGATAATACCCCATTCGGTCTCAAGATAACAATTTAATATATTTTCCAGACTTATAGACTCAGTAGGTTTTATAACCCAGCTGTCTCAAATCCTTTTCCTCTGATCGCTGTCATCAGTCCCCTGCTGATGCAGCGGTGGAAAATATAGACCGCAGCTGCTTTTTTGATAGCTGCCGTGAAGGATGGGCAAACAGAGCTGTCAATAAAATTAAGGGCAGAGCGGGAGGAAATCCTGAATGGCCACTGAGAGAGTTTAAAAAAGCAGTGGCACAGATGAATAAAAGTGGAGCAATTGGTCCATAATTAGGGCCACAATGAATCTTTTGAAAGTGGATACTTGAAAGTGTTTCCTCTAAAAGTGGTGAAAAGGGAACACTTTGGGATTCTTGGGTGAATTCCAGATGGTCCCCTGAAAAATTAGCAGCCATTTAGTTTTAATTCCCTAATTAGCACATATTTATTTATTAGTTTCTTCCAATCATTAACCATTCATTGCACATTATACTACGGTTCAAACAATAAAATGTGTTGATGGAACTATGAATGAATCTGGATATACCATAACATTAATGCAGCAGCTGCTACTTACTTCCCTGTAAGACCCTTGTAGTCCACAGATGATCTGTAGTAGAGTATCACAAACATGTTGAAATCTTCTTTTTACCAACATATTAGTGCATAGCTTTTTATGAAAAAATGACAAATGTTCCATTATATTAAGTTTACATTTCGTGGTCCCCAGAGGATGAGTGTCAGTAGTTCTGGAGGCCTCTGATCTTTTTCTGGTGACACCATGAGTTCAAAGGTCTTTGCGCCTGCTTTCTGGCCAAGGAAATAGTCCTGGTCCCCCAGAATCCAAGCTATTTTGGTGACACTTTGCAGATAGAAACACTCAATCAGGTCCAAATCATACCATGACAAATGCTTTAATTCATTATAGAGTTTTGGAAAAAATAATGGTGCATTTTCTATGTGAAGTCAAAATCTTTATATTACCAATACCTAAGCTTATAAAAGGGTATCTTATACTAACGGTTTGTCATTATCAACGTTTGCTGAGACATTTTATGGTCTAATGTCAACGGATGATATTTCTTCTTATATGTAAAAAATCTCAACTAAGTGGACAGTTCAGGAATAAATGTGCTACACTAGAATAGACAAGAACTGTCATTGTAACACCCATTGCTGCACCTATTCCTTTCTTATCTGTAAGACGATGATTCCTAGTGATTTTGGTGACTTTGTGGTCAAAATGTTCCAAAAGGTCCATTATAAAACCTCTGAAAAACTATTGCTAATTGAATTTTCATGTTCCTCCAGAGTTGAGTCTGATGCGACCTGAACTTTCCTGTCACCCCATCATCACACTGGAATTTTCTTTTTAAAATCAAGGAACAGTTCTACAAATGCATTCATCCTCTTGGGACCATGAATCCTTAACATTTTGATCCTTTGTACCGGCATTTGACAACAGGAAGCGTTTTCAGACCAAACAGTTTAATGGACTCCCTGAGAGGAACTGCCCACTGTGGAACACCCCTGAGAACCACAAATGCAAGGCCTTTCTTTCTGTTTCCATTCGCACCAGCAAATGAAACATGTAGCTCATGCTAAACTTGCATTAACCTCTTCTACTTTATACGACACTGATATAAAGTACCTGACTTGGCATCCATCCATCGACTCTCACCATTAATTAATGCACTGCTCTGTTTAATGATAACTAGAATAAAGTAGGGGATTATATTCACACAAAGTAACACACACACACACACACACACACACACAAAACAGTAAGAGATAATTAGTTTATTTTTACATTTTCATATCATTGTCAAGGATACAACTAATTATCTTTGATCATTTCATAAAACCTGTTTTGGAAACATGCTGAATGGAGGTGCAGAATTAATAATCACTGCAGGAGGCGAGTCCTTCAGAGAGGTAATCTTTGAGTACCTTGGAAACAAAGGGTTATTGAAAAGTCACTTGATTTTGTCTTTTCTCATCATTACAAAGACACATCAATGAATATTTGTCATATCCTCCTCCTCTCCCCTACTTCTGCTAAAGTCAAACGACTTCAAATATAAAGAAAGAACATTTGTCACTTGTTTAGCGCCCAAGAGAACAATTCCTCCTCTGTTTGTTTTGTTGCCTGCTGGTTATTGAAAAGCAATTTGATTTTGGAGTCTGTGATCGATTAGTGACTTCGTGTTCAACCTGTGCCTCTGCTGCAAAACATCAAAAGCTACAGCTGTTTTGAAATGAGCTCTGTCACAGTGTACCAGAAACCCTGAAACAGTTGTAGTGATATTTCATCCACCTAACTACCATGCCCTCTTCTGACATTTTCACTTTGATGCTCAAATAAGTAGCAAAGACTGCGCTGCATATAAATCTTTACCTTAATAAATCATTAATCCCGTCTTAAGTCGAAAACACCCCTGAGAAACATGTTGAGAAATTCCACTTTCACTGCATATGAACTGGTTTTAGGACCTTTTTTTTTTTTTTTTTACTTTGACTGAAGTTACTTTGAATGAGGCGGATGAATATTTTGTTCAAGATTGTGCGCTGAGCTCGATTTGAACTCTCCTAACTTGAGTGGCACATCTTTGAACCGATGAAACCATTTTTTTTGGGCTGAATGTGAGATAACATGACATGAACCGCTGAGAAATAGACATATTGTAGCATGACAGCTCTGTTACATCTGCAGCCCTTTCTCTTTCAGCTTGACTAGTTTGACTACCATCCTGAAGAAACCCACCATGTCCTCAGCTCTCTCTGAGAAACAGACTCGCCTGAAGGCCGTTTCGTGGCAGGGGTCTGCAGCACAAATATCCCCGGAAAAAACAGCAGAGTCTTTGATCATTTTGGCTGCAACAAAACTCCTGCGGCTTATCTTATATTCCCACCTGGAGATTTCTATCACAGCTACTCGAGTGCGTTAGATCAAATCATAGTGTATAGGATTACAACGGAAACGAACAACTTTTCAACTTTTTCGAAACACCCCCACCCCCCATAGTGTTTCCAAGTGGTGTTATTGTTGGCATCGGCGTCTCAAAACCAACCGGATTGTTTTGTATTCCCCAAAGTCAAGCACCTACCAGCATCACAGGACACACTGCATGTTTCCAGATGTGATCGACATGGCTTTGGAAAAGACAGAAGAAAGATGCATGATCCTGGAAGAGGTAAACTGTCATCATTTTATATAAAGTAATGTTTTGTGAAACTAAAAGTAGTGTTGGGGAGGAGGAAAACACCGGGGGGAAAGCACAATGTTGATTTATGTAGTGTTTAATGGAGACATGAAATCAGGAGACGGAGATCGTACCTAACCTGACACACCAGATGATTTGTTTTGCCAAGCTATCAGGGAAGTCATCATGGGAAACTACCTGTAAATACCTGGCTAGTGACTGGATGAGCAGTCTGTCACCATCTATTGCAGGCTGACTTCAATCAAGCAGATGAACAAAGCGTATGATGTAGTAGGAGTCTTCAGTGCTGTTGTTCGTCTTTCAGGGAAGAAATACTCTTCAGGTCTGATAAAACTGATGTTATAGCAGCATCTATGCTAACATCTTTGGAAGCCGCCATGTCACTGTCGTCACCAACGAACAGAAACCACGCCTGTAGGTACCAGTAGCTGCCAAGATGGAGTCTTTGCTCGTGTGATTGTTCAGCCACCTCAAAAGGTAAGTTCGTACCTGTTGGCTGACAGAGTTGTGCAGTGACTCTGAGGCGTATATACAATCGAAATGCAGATGATGTTCTTACCTAATGTAATGTAGTAATGTAGTGTCAATATGGAGACAAGGTTGAGCAGAGTCAGAGTTGGTAGCCATCTGCTACTGAGTGAAGTGAATATCTACTGGAGGAACATGTGGTTGGATTCTCCAAGCTGCTCTGTGGACCTGAGGGTCTTGTGCAACCACAGCCTCTTTTTCCATTAATACTTAAGCACATTTCCATATGCAGAGCATCATGAAATGTTTTAAAGGTCCTATATAGTTAAAAGTGAGATTTCAATGTTATTTTTAATTTAATAAAAAATGTGCTACATAAATACTGTGAAAGTGTCAAAATGGTAAATTCACAAAGAAATGCACACAGCTTATATTTAGAAAAATACCTTTGAAGAGGCCGTCTAACACAAATTGTGTAAAGCTGTGATGTCACAATCACACTAGAAGTGAACGCTGCGGAGCTGGGTGAGAAGTATAAACTGTGTGCTGAATTATGATTGGTTATATTATATTATATTATTTTGCTGAGAAATAATAGCAGCAGAATGTGATTAACAGACACAGAAATAATATATAATATATAAACATTTAACATTAAGAGTTAAAGTATGGGTCCTTCAACAAGAACACAGGACACACTCTGGCTTTGCTTTTCCCTTTTAAAGTGTTAGTCTATACTGAGTATCTCTGTCCTCAAGATCAAAAAGTGAAATAACATATTAAATACATATTAAATAATTGACATATTGACGTGATGTGTAGACTAGTATATAAGACTCTGCATGTTTTTAAAAATGAACAACATGAGAACTGCTTGATTCTGCTGCTTGAAACTTCTTGGGCAGGCATCTGCTTTACCCCTGTGTTCATAGATCAATAAAAATCATAATGGGAAAAAAATATAATGTGGATATTTACATATTAGTATATTTTTGGGCAGAATTTAGGGAGAATTGATGTAATTTGGACGATAAAACGACAGCATTACAATTAAAACTTAGTCACACTTTGGTGCAAAACACTTTCATAATGCCCTCTGCAACACTGTTAATCACATCTTGACTGAACCATATGGTGTTTTGTCAGCAAAACAATGTGACAGCGTGAAAACAGTCTAGTTAAGAAATGTTGGCTACTTTAGTCATCAACTACACACTGACAGCATGGAGTCGTCACTAAACACAAAAGCACATTTCTCATATGTTGTTGTTCATGCTAGAGAGGCTGCTTGAATCCAGTCCAGATCTTCAGCCACCACAGAGTAATGGGCCTACAGACAAATTACCATAGGACACTATACAGTAGAATAAAAACAGGGAACTGTTTGAAAAGTTCACTGTACTTGCAATAATTCTTAATGATCAATTAATTCAAAGAAAAGAAATTGCTGGTGACCGGGACGGTAAGTGATGGGATGCTGCATCCCTGAGGAGTTGGTGGAGACCAAAACAGAGCAAACCATTAATAACTTTTATTTACAAAGCTGGCAGAAATGCAACCCTTCTGACAATACTGTTACTCTGTGTGACACATTCACTCATGTGAATGTGTCACTGAGCAATGTGTGCCCACACTTAAGCCATAACTACTTTATTTGATACTCTTATGACAGGGCTTTATGCCTGTCTGCTTGAGTCAGAGTCTTTCTGCCACCTTGTGGTGAAAAATCACCGCAGGCTCCATTCTTATGAATATGAATCTGGTAACAAAGCAAATATAAAACAGGCAGAATTAATTATAAGTGTTATTAAAGGTTTTTTTTAATTCATGAAAAAAATCACTTAGTCACCTCTTGAAGGCAGAATAATGCAGTAAAATTACTGAACTGAGCATCTAATTATATTTGTATAAATGTATACGATGATGTATAGGTTTTCACTAATATCTTTGATTGCATAATTCAAATGTGAATTTATTAGCCATTTTAGAAATGATTCTTAAGGGCAATCATTGACTTACTGATTACAATTAACCACTGAAAGAGTGTGTAATTATACAGCCACTGACTCCCTCGTGTTGTGGGTGGATTCTCCTGATTTCTTTAAACAGTGATAAAATCCATATAAAGGATGGCGGCTACAGAACACGTAATCCATGAACAGAAACAATCTAAACTAGACTAGACTAGAATGTTTTAGACTAAAATGGAAAATAATTATAATTCCCGAGGTACTTCAGTGTTTCTACTATAAGGCACAAAATAAGGCACAGACTTAACACTTTGTAAAATCATCATGTTGTAAGTGATAAACGGTTAGAAAAGACACTTTTCAGCGTGAGCCTCAGTCTAGAACTTAGGTTTTCTGGTATCAAGAGACACACTGATGCTGCTCTATTGAGCGGAATAGAGTAAATTGTTTTAGTTTTGCATTTACACACCGAATTAAGCTTTCATTGCCATGCTGGTTAATTTATTAAGTTCAGAATACATTTCCAGAACCACTGAGAATCAAACTGCATTAACTATGCATCACTCACTTTTAACGGAACAACATTGTGTTTTGCCTGATGCAAGAGGAGACGTGTTTGTTACCAGGAATGAGTTCAAGTACATAAAACTGCACTCTTTCTCCCACTCTATATTGTGTTGTAAATTGCTTGGTTTTGAACTGATCTTGTCATGCTTCCCATCCAGTGCATGCTGGGATGGGCTCCAGCCCCCCTGCCCCAGAGCAGGAACAGATGGGCAAAGAAAATTAATGAGTGAGTAAATGAGAACCTGCAGGTACGCTTGACTAGGCTGCTCACTGATCACTAAAGGAATACTTAAGATCTGAAGGAATACTGCTTTTCAATCCTCAAATCAATCCATGGTCTCTCATCAAAAGTTGTAGACGATAATAGCTCTAAAGTGTTATCTTTCTAATTGTCATTATGAAAACATGTTTCAGAACAAGTGCTGTCATGACGACGCTTTAGACTCTGCCAAGTCAAATATGCTGATCAGAATCTGATTTTCCATACCGGTTCGCTTGAGATGGTTCGAGATGGAAACAGATGATCTGTTGAAGAAGAAGAAGGAGGAGTAGAAGAAGACATAAACATTCAACTTTGCTTCACACCAAATACTCTTTTCATTCATTTTGTACACATAGCCACACGTGTTTGTTGTACTTTCAAATGACACTGATGTTTTGCTGTTTCTCATGTATGATTCATTGCGATGGAAAACACAACCATACCTCAATACTCTGACATGATCCCGCGTTCAGGTGCACAAAATGACACATACAGCATTACTGACTCCATGGTTATGGTCTTTGATTGTATAACTGCAGTCTGTTATGCTGCAGTCTGCTGCTGGCCATTAATACATGAATATTCCAACGTAGAGCTGAAAACAACAAAAACCCTCTGAACTGACAGATGAGGACATGCACGCTAAGAGAGACTATTTAATACTGCAGGTGTTGTAATAACCCACTGTAAGCTGGATGCCGTAATCATCCACTGCAACAACCACTGATCACACACGCACCCATCTGTCCTCAAATGCAGCAACATTTGCCCACTCTTCCACTTGAGCTATTCCAAAACCGTGCTGTTAATTTAAATGGAGTGCGCTTAACTATGTCTCTCTTAAACTCCCTCAGCTAATGCAGGCTATGCAAGTATTAAAACCAGATGCTTGAATACATTTAAGGACCCTTTCAGTCGTATCACAACCACTCTGTCTCTTGCTTCGTTCACTTTTTTTAACACATATATTCGAAGAACTTCAATTTCCTTTCCTTTGTGCCAAGGACCTGGAGTTATTATTTTGCTGTAACTCAAAGCCTCCTGCTGAATGTCACAGAATTCTTCAGGGTCTTGACTCAATTAAAACGATTCAGTATGGGGGCCTGTTTCACTAGCAGCCATTGTTGCCAAAGTTACCAGTCAAGAACACAGCCAACAGGGTGCAGACCTTCACTAAAGCCTAAACAGCCCTCACACTTAGCTACCACTTTCACAGTCAACACTGTACTGACATATGAGTTACATAAGAGTAGCCAAAGTGTGGCCTGTTGGTGATGATTTCTAGTGGGAGTGTGAATGTACACAACAGATTTCATGCCAATTCGGCCATTAGCTTTCAAAATATGCTAATTGCAGACAAAGAAAACAAACACAGATGGACTGAAATGATCAGATGACCTTCTTGGTGGCGTAAAATAGATCTAAATCATAGAGGAGAATACAAATTTTTCGTTGTAAGACGCATATTGACTTACTCTGTCAGTTGTCTGTATTTCAGCTCAGATACCTTTGTGGACAAACACAAGTATTATTCAGTCGCTGAATGAAGCTTGTGTAGTTTTGTCTGGACAATGAATGGAGCCCTTGAAAGAGAACAGGGAAACAAGTAAAACAGAACAAGTGAATCTGCAGTTTTCACTCACGCTGTGGATTCAGGTACTTGTTTCAGTGTGGCTGCTGTGTGGCCAGCTGAAGAAAGAAGCTCCTCTCTGGATGCAGCAGAGATAAAGCAACAATGACTGCAGAGTTACTGAGCGCTCTTATTGACTCTCTTCAGCTAATATTTGTATTAATACCTATAGATTATAGATTTCAGCTACAATATCCTTAAATATCCTGAGAGAATTCCATTTTCAAATCGATCTTAGTTATGGCATTTGTTGCCATTGATAATACCTAAAGGTGAGGTATTATTGTACATTTTGCAGTAATTTCATTTAAGTGCAGTTATTTAAATCATTGCTTATTTCTTCTTATTTGGCGTATTTGAGAGCATGATGTAACAACTCATTGAATGTAAATGTACCTTCATTTACAAATATACTGAAAACTATGGAAATTAAATTCTTTGCCCAGGCATTGAGGCACCCCAGGGTCCTGCAACAGGTCACCCACTTTGGGAACAGCTGGTTTAATGACAGAACATCCAAACCCAAAGTCCACTTGCTAACCTTCTCCTGTGCTTTCAGCTGAATTTCACAGTCTTCATCTGCAGACATGGCTTTGATACTCCTTCCTCCTGCATACTTCACCGCTCAGTGCTGATCCCTGCCGCTACACCACCTCCACTTCCCCAGCCTGCTACCCCACCTCCACCTCCCCAGCCTCCTGCATTACCATTTAGATTCGTCTGATTTCGGTTGTTTTTCTCTTTGGGTTCCTGTTCATTCAAATGCCTTGTATCCCAGGCTGTGCCGGAGGGTCTCCGAGCTCAGAGACAGGCTGTGTCAAGCCTTCTCAAATGTGTGTCTGGAGACACCACACCAACAAACTCCAGCAACTGCTGCAATAAATGGTTAAAACCTCGATGTGAGTGTCTTGACTGAAAATTATTCAAGTCAAGGTCTCACCCCCTCCTCCTGTTCTGGCATGATGTCAAATTTGGCCTGTTATGAGACATCTAAGACCTCAAAGATGTCTGGGAAAGGACAGTGAAGGCCTTTAGGCATCATGTCCAATCAATACTCTTTTCAGCTTTTTGGTGTGTGACATTAACAGATCAGTGGAGCCATGAAAGAGCCAGAGAGTTCAGCTCATGCTGTTATCCACTCTTTGGCCTTAAAAGTGATCTTCCGCATTACTTCCAATAAGTCACTGGCTCACTATATTTTTTTTCTTGGGGCGCCAATGCAGTAAAGAGAGGAATCAGACAAAATAAAGCCTTGTAACAGCAGGAACCCTGACAAAGCAGAGTGTGTAGCCTCTGGTGGAGTGCAGCACATGCAGGCAGTCAAGCTGTCTCTGTGTAGCCAGCTGTTTCACACTGCCTCTTAATCTGTATGCAGGCTCATTTAGCAACTGGCTGCCATGGATTTGGTTTTCTCAAGCAGAGTCGTTGCTGTGAAGGTCAACTAAAATTTATGCTCCTGGGAAGCCCCCAAAATAGATAGAGTCAAACCCTGGAGGACATTTGTGAAGATGCTAGTGGGGTAGCAACGGTGGTTAGTGATGTGGAGAGCATTTATTCAAACAGTGTATTTCCACTACTTTACACTTTACACTTACTTTACTTTACACTACTTTTCAGAGGCAGTTGTACATTTTATCCTTCTTCATTTATTTGACAGATACTATAAAATAAGTTTGTAAATAAAACAACAACAACAATGCAATATAATAGTATTTGGGGTCAGATTATGCTCAATAAGTAGTTTCTACAACATTGCTGATTATACCTGACTGGAGGTGGGGCGCTTTTTCTCCAGGGCGCACAAGGAACCCAGTGCAGGCAGCTTGGCGCAGCAAACTGAACACACTGTACAGTTTCTTGCTCGTTTCACAGAATGTTTGCAACTTAAGGCCAAAGATAGAATAAAAGATAGATAAAGACTAGCTAATGTTGGTGTTCATCCTCAGACACTCCAAAGGTAAGAAAGTATTGTGTAAACTAGTTAGCTATTAGCCTGCCGCTTTCATTAACCTGAAGCTTTAGCCATTGGCTTGTGCGACGCAAGAGAGCATCTCAGACTCAGACTGATATGTACAAGGTAGGCAGAAGAGACGTTCAACTAACATACATGTTAAAAATGGTGGGGGTGTCTGATTCTTCCAGGCATGAATATGAGAAATGTTTGTAATATTTATGATTAAGATATGAAAGATATAGATGTTTCTACTCCCCAACCTGTTGCCTTTATCTGTTTTAGTGGGCCTAAGTCTTAATCAAGAAGGTCATGTCCCCTAATTCCCCCCATTATTCGAACAATGGGCTATTTAACTGTCTGATGAGAACTTCTAATGGAGTGTACCGGTGCCAGTTTCACCAGAAGAGACATTTGCCTTCTATTCTTCCTAGACAGTTTCATTTAAATAACTATTTGAGACTGAAGAAGTAAAATTATCCACAAAAAGTAAAGATTAGAGAGAAAAAAAATACAGTTTCTTGTATAAGAACTTATTTCTCATTCCCCACCTCATTAATCATATTATTTCCTCTCAGATTCATCTTGTTACTCTTTAGATGGGGCCTCACCATTGTGATTTTCCATCAAACTGGGCTTCATTACACTTTGTTTTACTACTTTTTTTACCATTTCGCCTGTTTCCCTAAAGACAAATGAGGCTAAATTCCATTTTTGTTCCAATTAGTAGGTACCTGTGACTGAGCTGGGCACAACGCTGAGTTTAATAGGCTCGGCACACAGTGATTGAGATACAGACGAAACTAAATGACACTTCAGTTCCTTTCAACTGGAACCTTTTTTTCCTTTCATATATTCTTGTACAAGCTTTTTAAAAGCAAATTATATTCATCTACACCAGAGCAGAAGACCAGAGGCATGTCTTACATCTTTTTTTTCTCAGCCAAAGAGAATATATTTGTACGTATGTATGAATAAAAACTAGGCTACTTTGTTTGTTTATTTATTTATGTCTACGGGACCACGCACATTAATCAACACTGACGTTAATAACATCAAAGTAAATGTGCTTCAGTTAGCTCACCGGCTAATTTGCACCCAATACTCCCAACACAATAAAAAATGACAAATGATGAGAAATATTTTTTTTTAACATAATAGAGACACAATGAACATAAAACAGATGAGAAACTGGAGGAACAGCACTTTATCTGAGACACCTTAAACGACCAAACACTGTAAACATTCGTCTCTAGAAACATCAGTTCATTCACACAGCTGAGTAGATTCTAACCTTATTTCAGGTTTATTTCAAAAGCTGAATGTTACACAGTTACTGCTTTCTCTGGCATTTATGACTGGGGAGGTTTGACTGAGTAGTTAAATTTGAAACATTGAAATACCATGCAACACATATTTTTACTTTACATTTTGCAGAAAATACTTGTACTTAAATAGAACTTGGATTCAGAATATGCCTTTGGCTTCCAGGAAAAATTTACTTGTGTCTCCGGAATTGATGTTTACTGTGTTCAACCAGATGAGGGCAGTGTATCACAGCCCTGCTGCACAGCCTGAGAGCTGTGTGTTCCTCTAGCACATTCTATACACTGAGGACAAGGTGAATAGGGGGAACGAATAGAAAAACTGCTTTGAAGCATCATCTTGAGTTATTACTGACATCGGGAAGAACAGTGAGGCTGCGGGTACTAACCCTTTTATATCCACTGGCTGTTATAGACTAGATGTGGTTGCCTGTGTATTACACTGTTACCCCCCCCCCCACCACCACCACCTTTCAAAGTGTTTCTTCACTTCTTCTATGTTGCACAGATGTTGTGTTGTCTTGTGTAGCTGTTGCCTGCCAAATGATTACCAAACGTCTGCAGGAGTAGGAGCACACAGAGCAGATTTGCAACAAATGAGCGTTTCCTTTTTTTTCCACACACGAGCCTGAGTAGCAGGCTTTGTAAAAACCTTTCATTCCAGCATCGTTTTATGTAAGCAGATTCATGCGTATGCATACAGTACCTAGACAGACTAGTAATTGAGGGCATATTGAGCATCTCGACTGCTGTCTATGAGATGCTGCATTGATGAATAAATAATGGAACGTCTTTTCAAGTGCATCTTTGAACAGTGCTGAAGTTTTTAACCCCATGAAACCTGGAGGCAGCTACAGTCCCCCAGACTATAAACCTCTTATTCTAGCTGCCATGGCCCTCCGCCTTTCTCCTTCAACCTCCCTGCCCCCTCTCTTGCTGGCATGATGCCCCCCACTGGGTCTCCTTTCATCACAGTGAAGTATCAATACACTGCAGACACAAAGGTCTCTCACACAAATGTGCAAACATACATAAAAGCATACGCATCTAATGTAGCAGACACTGCACTTTCATTGTGAGGCACTGAGGGGCAATTTTTGGAAATGACACCAGACGCAGCTGCGCCCTCCGCAACCCATTCATTTGTGTCTTCATGAGCACATTTGTCATATTAGGAAGTGATATATGGGACTAAAAGGGTTAAAAACATTTTTGGGTCTAATTTTGGCTGCATCTATGAAAAACAGCTGAACTGTGTTGCATAAGCGATGTCATTGACAAGTAGCAGCCATTCAGATGAGAGGGTGAATCATATATCATTGTTACTTACAGCTTGAGCTTCAACCTGGCCCCCCGATTCCCCATCCCAAATCCTATCACAGCCATCAGTGGTGATCCCGCAACTCCGGAGAGAAAGGCACTGAATGAAAACTGTTTGATATATGGCTCTATTCCCGCAGTGTCCTCACATCATTACAGAAATATTGCCACGAAAACACATTTGTCAACAGCATCAAATCAACTTTCTGCTCTGACATAATAAAGCCATTACTTTTCTGCAAAGAGCTATGGTTTAAACATTCTTCAAATAAATAATTGCCTATTTTCTGTTGCAAAAAGGCAGACACAGGAATACAAGAGTCTAGGTGACTGCTTTGACACAAAAAGCTTTTCCAACAATCTAATCCTGGATGTTTTTGATTATTCTGAAGGGTACTTTCTGTATTCTTCTCATTCAGACAGTACATGTGTACCTTTCTATTTATCTGGCAGGAGAATTTGGAGCCATCATGGCCAGATTGTCATCAGTAGTCCAGAGGGAAATGAAAACGTCAGGCAGTCTGACCTCCATTTGGTGATCAGACTTATAGCTCCATTACAGAACTAAGTAAAAGAGCTTTATACGGATGCTGTTCCCTCTGCCTGGAACCTGCTGCAGTTGGATCTAAAATTGCAAAATGTGGTGCTTTTCAGAAAATGTGATTCTCTGGCTGCTCATATTTTGGGGTATTGTAAAGTCTTGACATGTTAAGATCAAGTTACATTATGTTTTTTAATGATCTTAGTAATTTGTACAGTGCTGAGTTTGCTAGCAAGTGTAATTTTGATCACCTCTAGGATCGAAATCTTTGATATGGCTATATTGGGAATTTTATGGGGTATTCACATTAATGTTTATATTTGATTTTGTTGCAGGTATCGGGTTGTGTGTTTTATGTCTTTTTGACAGAAACTCGTTAACACTGTTTATATTGGCCTTAAAAATCTCAAATAATATTCCAGGATAATCAGTGTTACCTAAGTAAATAAAGTATTGATGAATAAATGAATGATGATATGAATGCATAAAATAAAACTGTATTTCAAATCCAAACCATGATTAAACTCTTCAGTTAGATGAAAAGATAATTATTATATAGGCTTAATCCATCATTATTATTTTCCTATTATCATTATTGATGGAGTTCGGTTTTATTTATTTATTATTTTTCAAAAGTCTATTTTCTGATGTCATTTTTCATGACAATTAACTTGTCATGAAGAACCGCCCCCCTCAACTTTCAGCCAATCACGTTTGCCCTCAGCCTCCCAGCGGGCTGACAGACCACCAGTAGAAGCTAGTTTAATTTGGCTACAGCAACCTCAGAGAAAGTCACTTGAACCTGCTCTCCATGAGGGGAGTAGTGGGTGAGAGAACGAGGGAGTGAGGTCATAAAGCCTCTCTGTGTTTCTGCTCTTCACTGAATTGTGAGTTTTCATCTTTTGAACCACAGCTGTGCCGAGCTAACTCTAAGTGAAGTAGCTAGCTGCTGCTGCTAACACCGGCTCTTAACTTGCTAATTGTAAATACAAGCTGACAGCTAGTTAGCTGGTTAGTTAGGTAGCATGAGTGGGCTTGTTGAGCGATATATAAAGGGAGGAACTGTACAGCAGTTGTGTTTAAATAGAGCAACCTGCAGTTGAGAAGTACTCTGACTATGCTATTATGCAAAGAGGCAGCCACGCTACACATTGGTAAGCGTTGGTGCGATCCTGCTAAGAGATTGGCTGAAAGCTGAGGGGAGGCGGGAACAGGTGACAACTGGAAAATGGCGTTGATGAAAATGTTATGTTGAAAACGTCAAAGCTCTAAAATCTTTCGAATAAAATTAAAATTAAAAAACAGGCTAATTAATTATCATTATAATGAATGGCTGTTTAGTAATTAAAACATTTCACAGCTAATTGGGTCATTCATATTGTCTTATTTAATGCTGTACTTTGAGTATGTTCCATATTAGCAGCAACAAACTAGCCAGAACAGGAAAATTAACACTTCGCACCTGTAAAGACATAAAACGTAAACGCATGTAAAGTTGGATTTGATAACAAGGATTACGGGGATTACAAGACATCCTCCTTGCAACTGAACCTCTCTTGTCTGATTGATTAGGCCTTCATTGATTATTGCATCCCAATCCTGCTTTGTGGTTGATTTACCTACTGTTAATCTCTGGTATTATTGTGCAATTAGAAATCAGTTTTTGTTCATTTTATGGTTTATCTATCAAACTCTCGCCCTTTAGCTGATTGTAGCTAATGAAAACCAGCACCACATATCCCATTTTGCATCAATGCTAATCGAAGTGGATGGCCGGTAAATCGGCCCCCCTCTCATCACTCTGCATTCGTGTCTGTATGATCTAGCAGTAAGGAGGGGGGCCCTCTCTGTTTGGGGGCCCCTGGATGTCACTATAACACCACTCCTCAGCTAATAAGGTATCTTTAACAATTAATAATTACATTTTAAACAATATAATGAACATACAGTTACAGCCTCTAACCCGTCCACACCCCTATTCAACCCCCCCCTCTCTCCCTCACTGTATCTGTATCTCTCCCTCTCTCTCTTTCTCTCTCTCTCATGTGCTTGAGTGCTCAAGTCGGAGGCGCTCCTCGGGTTGTTGCCAGTGCGCACCACAGCATCGCTCCACATCGCACTGTGCGGACTGTTGCTGCGGCCGGAGCACCTGCAGGCGGAAAAAAAGGAGGGACGAAGAAGAAGAAGTGAGCTGAGGAGGGGACGAAGAAGGCGAGGAGAGCAAAGGGGAAGGGGCCGGACCGGCGGGAGGAGCGCACCATGGCCTCAAAGGAGACCACAGCGGCGGGCTTCGTCAACGTCAGCAGAGAGATCACAGGTGAGCTCGAGCACGAGTTTTTCGGGGGAGTGCGAGTGTGTTTGAACCTCTCCGCGAGTGGAGGCAGAGGAGGAGTAGGACGCGGGGGGTTAGTTTGTCTTTACTCAGCTGCTCTTTAAATCAACGCTTTGCAGCGCGTTTCATTTGAGCGGAGTTATCACCGCAGGCAGGCGCCGGAAATGTCTCCCAAGGCAAAAGAAAGAGAAAAGCAGAGTTAATGGCTGTGTGCGCCGGTGAAGACTGTAATCCCATCGATCTCGGGACGGGAGCGTTCACTTTCGGATTGATTTGGCATAAAGAAGCGCCGTGAAATTTATCGCGCACATGAGTCCTGTAGCGCTGTCAGAGTTATTTTTAAGTGTTGGCGTGCGTGCGCGCGCGCGTCGCTGCTTTGATGTGCATTCATTAGGAGTTTTCATCTCTTTCTTCTCTCCCTGCGTGTGTGCGCGTGGGAGTTATTGTGCGACTGGGAGCGCTTTGCGTGCAGCAGGCAGCATGGGTTCAGCTGCACGCAGCCTGAGCCTCGCTCTCTCTCTCTGTCTGTTTGCCGGGGAGATTGGACGGTACAGCGCGGTGCAAACACATAAACATGTTTGGTTGATCAGGTGTTAAGGAAGGTGTCTCCCTCACTGTTAATTATCCTAGTTAAGTCCCGCTGTGTACCCGCTCAGCCTGGTCAAGCACCGTCTGTCTGGCCTGGTGATAAGAACCAGGCGGCATTAGGCCATTAACACACCTGTCAGTCGAGGATAAGATGGGGAGGGGGGAGGTTGGGGTTCATGGGGGGGGGGGGGTGAGTGAGCACATCCATCAAAGTGTCAGACAGGCAGTGGATATGAGAGAGGATTGAAGGGGAAAAGGAGACACTGACCCATCTATGATTTGCCCCCCCACACACACACACGCGCCCTCCTTGCCTTCTTCACCCCTTTGGGAGCAGATGCCGAGGTCACACCAGCAGGCCTCATGGGTGGGAGGGGGGGGCACAGAGTGTGTTAAAAGGTTTAAGTGATTGGGTTTTACCCAGCTTAATGTCAATAACTCTCTGTTTGTCTTCGGCTGATCCTTCCCTTCGATCTGCCGGCGTGACCCCCCCCCCCACACACACCTCCGCCCTCCCTTCTTCACCCCATCCCTCCCTCCCACCTCCTCCCTCCCGCATTTGCCGCTGCTCACTCAAGTGTGACAGCCAACTTCATGGTTGTTGCTGGATGTGGAAAGTGAGAATTATGAGTGTGCAGTAGTGAGAGAGTTGGGAGACTGTGACACAGTGGAGCATCGTGACACAGCATGACGCGCTGTATCTCCATCTGGTGGGCTCGTATTTAGCACGGGTGGCCCCCGCTTGATATGCGAACGTCGCACAGCTTGCAGGCATATGTGCTCATTTGCCGGCCGAGGATATAGGTTGACATTGTGTTTGTGGCGAGCAGTACTGTGTCGCGTTGGTTGCTGTGGAGGAGATGTAAATGGAGGAGGCCTCTGGTGCGGTTCAGTGAGCTTCGGCAGGGTCGTGCGGTGTGGTGGAGGAGAGGCCCCTAAAGATTGCAGCTCTGGGTCTTGTGGTCGGTTCCATTGAGATGAGCCGGGCTGCTTCTTTCTTTCTCTGAGGCTAAAAATAGCCCAGTTATGAGTCCTCTTCAGCTAGAGTGTGTGTGTGTGTGTGTGTGTGTGTCTGTCTCTGCCTCTGCCTCTGCCTGTCCTCATGTTTGTGTCTTTGTAGCTGTCTACTTGTCTCTGTGACTGTTCACCCCTGCGCAGCTGTCTTTTTAAAGGAATAATCCACCCGTCTAACCCAAAGCTGGAAATCAAAGACAAAGCACAAAGACGGCATCATCAACGTGAACGTGCCGTTTTCAGCGGGCACGTTTTGAGACGCACAGCAACGCACGTTTGGCTGCTGCAGCTAATTTGGATGGAACGTTTTGAACAAAAGCTCAGAGAGTCACTGAGAGATTCATTTTCACACGGCTGTGTCCAAAAAGTGTCATTTGCTCGTGTCCCAGCACTCTGATGCCCAGCTCACTTTATCATCGAAAAGCTTCATTTAATGGCACGCTGCACAGATGGGCGACAAAATTAAAACAAAACCTGACATAAAATGTCTTTTTTGGCCATTGAAATCCTCCAGAACACTTTCAGTGTTTCTTGGCATAGTACATTTAAGAGTACTTTGATTAATAAGTACTTAGAATTGCAGAATAAATGGACCAGAGATCAACTGTTTTACTTCAGACGTTTGTTTTCTGCAGGAAAAACAGATGCACACATTAACCACAGTGCAACTCATCAGCTGACATTTGCTTTGTCACGTTAGGTGTAATGCGTGTTGTTCTGGATTGTGCTGGTAGCGGCTACATAGCCTTCGCTAGCCAAAAGCAGAGATGAGGAGCGGGCTAACAGAGGTCCAGTGGGGTCTTTAATTCACATCCCCAAATTTGCTGTATTTTCAGTCACCTAGTCTTCAGTCCCCGCCCACACCGACTCACGTGACATCACTTGAGGCAGTTAACCTTACTTTTGTGCAGCTTAGTCTTGAGTCGCAAAAGACTTTGTCTTCTGCAGCAACAGAATTAAAATTGCAGCAGGGAGTTTCTGTTTTAATTCTCAGGGACTTATGGTTAGGACTAAGGTTGAACAATATTGCTGGTTGGATAAAAAAAAAAAACCCCAATCTTACCTCAAGGTCCATCTATTTTCCTTTGAGTAGGTCACCAGATAACAGTTCTTTTTATTATTTCTTGATTATTTTTTCAATATTTAATTGAAATAATAATAAAAAACCCTGGATGTTAAAAGATCCCCGATGATGTCTTCAAGTTGCTTGCTGTCATATGAGGCTAGTAAAACAAAAAATGACTGAAATCAGTTGTGGAAATAGTTGCTGATTAAATTTGCTGCCGATCAGCTAAATCATCGACACTGTTTAACTCTCCTTCTGACTGTGTGACGTGGGCATACAGACAAATTTACCGTAGCACTCGGCGTGTTAATGCAACTTTCCATTACTGTGATCGCTTATGGGATGCATCATCTGTAGTGAAGTATATTCATTTTTGACCTTGAGCAGATTGAGCTGCTGCTGATGCGGACCACGTGTCACAGCTCTGGTGGTCAATAATGGTGGTGGAGAGCGCTCTCTGGCTCTCCAAACGGAAACCTCCCATAGAAGTATTCTGTGTACATAGATTATATGTACACATCCATAAGATTAATATCATCCTGAGCTACATAAAAAAAATCTGCTTTTCAGCCACTGCTGTTTTTAAAAACTCAGCGATCCCACTTGAACACAGCCGCGTTGTGCTGTTGACAGAATTTTGAGCTCCTCTTGTGCAAAACACTGTCTTCACATGTCAATATTTTCTACTTATTATTCACTCTCGTCACTAAACGCCATTGTCACGGCAGGAGCTCCTTTGTTTCCCGTTCTGCTCTGTGCATTTGTTGCAGTGAGCTAATGTCACTGGTAACCTCCAGCTTCCTGTCACAGTGAGGAAGTGATGTGTGCCGTGCAGCTATATCCTCATGTTACCCTCCACATAGAGGAGTTACCCAATCACATCCGTGCAGAAGAAGAAGAAGAGAGAGAGAGCGCCCTGGTATTGGAGCGGTACTCTGTGTCACCCAACATCCCGAGTTAAGGTGTCACAGTTGGTATTGGGAGACAAAATCTGTGCATCCCTAATGTTCCGTTACTCACTTATTCAGGTTTTTTCCCTTTCATTTGTCATCCCGCTGTATATTTGAATTTATTGATTTTCCCCTATGAAAGCTTTTTACAGTGTTTCTGAGTGCATTTCAGGGCAGCACTTTTCATTCTGTGTTTACATTATGTAATTAGCTCTCCAGGTTTTACCCTTTTTTTTGTTCTGCTCTTCCCTCCAGAGAGCATCAGGAAGGTGCTGGACAAGCAGGCCATTAAGTTCGTGCGAGCCATCAAGCAGGACACCAGGAGCGGCAAGACGGAGGACAGGATTCTGGTGAGAGACGGCAACACCCTCACACACCAACCCCCCCCACCCCCACCCCTCCGTCTGCCACAGCACCCGCCCGTCTGCTGTCACACCAGGTCACCTGAAAGAGATATTCATTGTTCAAATGAAAGCGTCTTTGCATGGGAGCTGTTGAATATGGAACAGGGCGTTAATGACTCCGTACGGACAAAATGGAAATCGATGGAAGTTAATTGCGGCGGGTCGAAATCGCCCGGAGAAGTCGCAGATTACGCGTCCTGAGACACACAACAGACGCGTTGAAAATCAGGCTTAAGACAGATGCTGCCTAAGCAGAGCAAAGTGGACACCATGCCATGGCCTACTGAGTCCATCCTCAGAGTTTATTAGATGTGGCAGGATGGCCTTAATGCCACAGGCAAGCGTTTGCCGTGTGTGTGTGTGTGTGTTTGTTTGTGTGTGTAAGCCTGACTTGGTGTACGTACAGGGGCAACACTCCATTGTCTTTTTTTTTCTTTTTTCTGTTCCTGAAGAAGAAGCCTGTGCGAGTGTACGCCAGAGGGTGTGTGGGCAGCCTGTGACGTGTCCAGGGAGCTTGCGCGAGCCAAGGCCACCTCTGTTATTGAGAAATTGTCAACTAGTCAGCCACATTAGTGACTGATCAGTCACTCACACGCGGTTGCTATGTGCGAGAGCGAGCTCATTTCCTCCCGCGAGGACGACATAGTAAAAAGACAAGCTGATAAGCGAATCAGAACTATCAATCGGCACTTCTCTCAGCTTTCTGTCTCTTATTATCTTTCTCTTTGCCCCGCCCCCTTGCCTCCATCTATCTCCATCATTACCGCTACCCCCCTCTATTTTTGTCATCTCCTCTCTTTGTTTCCTCTCTCCCTCCCTCCTTATCTGTCCATCTCAATTATTCTCCTCCCCGTCATCACCTCCCCTCCTCCCCCCACCGCTGCCACCACCACCATCACACCAGGCTCCTCTCACTTTCTCTCCATCTCTCCCCTTTGTGCCCTTCCCTCTTCCCTCCATCTTTACTCAAACCTTTAAAAGGGTATTGAGCTCCTCTTTCCATCAGAAGCAATTCAATTAGGTCTCTGCCTTATGAGAGTTTTTTTTACTATCCAAATGGGCCTTGGCTGCTGCTGCTGCTGCTGCTGCTGCTGCTGCTGCTGCTGCTGCTGCTGCTGCTGCTGCTGCTACTCCAAATTCTTTCAAGGGGAGGCAGGCGTGCGGAGAGATGGATATAAGCATTCATTCTAGCTCGTTGTCAAGGTCCCCCTCTGTAAAAGGCAATCTTTTCACTCTAATGGATAAATTTGTTTGGATATATGAAGGGTGAACAGATGAGGGAGTTTGTAAATAGACTGTTTGTCTCGGTCTCGCTGGGTATTGCGCACAAAATATGCAGTCATGCTTGAAGATGTCATACATGGCAGTTGGGGAAAGTGGAATATTTTAGGATAGCTTTCTAATACGGAGATGAGACTTAGACTTGAAAATCATTTCTCTGTGCCTGAAGGCTTAGGCGAGGCCTTCTTTTACCTTTTTATCCTTCCTTTCATGTGGATCCCACCTTCAAGGCTGAAGTAGATTTAGCAGGTCAAATCTGAACAGGGTCATAGCTTTCATCACGATTCTCCTGGTGCGTTTGGTTTGTGCAAAGAACAAGTTTTTATTATGGTACCTGTGAAGTTTACATTGACTGTATAAAAGTCTTTGTTCTACGTCTTGCTCTTTCTTTTTGCCCCCTCTTCCCTCCAGAGACTGCTGGTATCCAGCTGTCTGTGTGTGTTGACTGTACCAGCCATCATGCTGCGACAAACACACGCACACACACACACAGGGTTGACTCCCCCCTCCGCCCCCCAATCTCAGACAGACACAGGGAGGACTCAGCATGACATCCAAACGGCACCCAGGGCTATGCGTTGGGGAACATCAACATTCATGTTTCCATCACGGGGCGTGCATGCACAAACACATGCACTCACATTCACACACACACACACACACACACATACACATGTGTACAGTTTGACATGTGCAGAAGGCATCCACGCTGACACACACACACGGTTCAGTGCATCAAAACTTGCCTTCACACACACACACACGCACTTACGGCCATTATTAGATCACCCTATTTGAAGATTAGAGGCAACTCAGAAAACAAAGCATCTTCAAAGGCAAAGAGGAGGAGAGAGGCAGGGAGGGAGGTCGGAGGGGGAGGAGTGGCTGGGTGTGATGGAAGAAGAGGGGAGGGCACCCCTCTGGAGGAAGGAGTGAGGGGAGAGAGGGGGAAGGAAATCTCTGATGTGCAGTGATGCCCCAGTTGCCGATTTGGTTCTTCCGCCACTTATTTATACTGATCAGTCGCACTGTGTTATCCTCTCTTGACTCGGCGGTTCCCTCGCTCCGATCTAATAACGGGCCTATTACAGGCTGTGATTGCCACTGTTTGACAGTCCCGAGCACACTCGGGTGCTTCAGACGCTCATTTCCACTTAGGGTCCGTGGTTACGTGGAGGTCCTGCTCATGAGACCGTAGTGCGGCTGAGGCTTGAGGTCAAGTCGGCCGTGCAGCATTTAAAGATCTGGTTGTGGATGCGAGCTCAGTGGGTGTGTCCGTGTGGGGAATGATTCATGCTCACTTTTAAAGTTGAAAAACAAAAAGTCTGCAAAATGATTTTTAAAACAATTTATGCACGAAGCTCTAATTTTATATAATCTGTACTTTTTAGTTTTCTGTCTGTTGTATTATATTGTCTCAGTATTTCAATTAAAGCCTGACGCTCATGGGATTTTGGAGACTTTCTTTTTTATATTGAGAGGCATTTTGTACAATATAACAATACAAAGGTACTTAGAAAGGCTGCTTTCTAAATCAACTTTAAGTTTAACTTCATTTTTATTATTTATTAGATAATATATATCAGTTTATGTAACTTTGTAGTGACAAATATACTAACACAACCATTTTTCCCGCAGTACCAGAGGAAAAACCAGTTTACATCTGTTACATCTATCGACACCGCGCAGAGTTTTATTTATTCCTTTTTTTAAAATGAGGCTCTCCCTCATCTGAGCTGAGGGGTCTGAAGAATTGACAGACTGTAAATCCCCGTGAGGCAAACTGGTGTTAAACACTCAAACAAAATCTAATTGAATTTAAAGTTGCAGCTCTTGGCAGTCAGACTGGCCAGTATATTGATATTATATCAGTCGTGACGCGAGACAGGATATTGTCTTCGATTTGTGGTGTCGCACCACAGTGTGGTGTTGTCTTTTCCCGTTTTTTAAGGGCGGCATCAAAGTGATTTCCTGTTCTGTTGTTTGCGTTTAACCTCTCGGCCCGTTTACCCATGTTACTGCTGATTATTTAGCAAAAATCTCAGTGTAAATATTTCATGAAATCATCATCATCATTCTTACAGTATTGTCTAAATATTGCTTTTGAGGTATGTGGTCAAAGATGCTGTGATATTATCATTAAAAAGCCACAGTTGGCAGTTATTTGCAAAATGTGTCAGTTTGTGGCAGTTTGAGTTAATGTATATCAGTAAATGAAAGTAATATGAATCTGATTAGCTTGCAGATCTACCTCATGTTTGTGTTTAATCAGTATCAACCTGTCTCTTTGAGATCGATCTCATTTTCCCTAACTGACCTGTCTTTTCTTGTTAGTGGAAGTTTGTAGTGTCTGCTTTATTTTTTCCTTTCGGCCTTTTTGTTTCTAAGCTTCTCTGTTTCTTTTACTCCTCCGAGTTTTGTAACCTCATCTGCATGAATTAGCGTTCTCAATCTCCTCGCTCTGCCTCTTTTTAATTATTGAATTTTATCGCTCTTTGGAATTGTTAAATTGCTTCTGTTCCTCAGTGCTCTGTCCACTGTAAACCACATCCGTGACTTTCGCTTAACTGATTTTGTGCGGACCGCGAAGCCTTTCAGTGGTAAATTCAAGCTTGCTTGAGTCAGACCTCTCATAAGACAACTGACATTGATTTTACACATAGAGTTCAGTTAGTCTTCATCAGGAGTATCACTCAGCTTGTAAAAACACCGTGGCTCCTGAAGGAGCCTTCGAAAGATTGATGAACTGACCCTGATGATGTCATCAGGGTTATTCCGGGTCTGGAGAGTCCAGATTTTATCTGGCAAGCTGATTCATGAAAGACAGGGGCGTTTACAAGGCAGAGGTAGTGTTATAAAATACATTTTAAGTTGTATTATGGGAGATGTAGGATCCAGCTTTTTTTGGAGCTAAATCCATATTTGGCATTTGTGTGCTATGTCAGATGGTTTTGCAGTTTATTTTCTTTTTTTTTAATTTGCTTTGCCAGGTGTTAGTCAAACTCACAGTCACCTGGTTTGTCCATGTTTCAGGTTAGGCGTGAGAACTGACTTTTGCTTCTTTCAGGGTCAAAGTTAACGATCTGTCTGAGATGCAGGATTCAGGCGTTCAAGTGTTTGGCGTTCAGCTAAAATCATTTTCACAGGGCTGAATGTTTTGAAAAGCACTCATAGCAGTGGAACCCGGCACAGTCTGGGCTCCTACAAGCCACCTCCTGTAGGTCCACTAACTTAGTTAGCATAGGCACTCATAGCCAAAGCAGCTAGCGGTAGATGGGCATCAGCCTCGTGTTGGCCCCGTTGCAGTTGCCGTGCCTCTGTTTAACCAATAGAGAGGTGCTCCCTTGTGGTTAATTAACATCAAACTGCTAATAGAGACAGAAGAGCAGCCGTGCTCACTGTGCCCTCTGAAAACAGCTTTAATCACAGTAGTGATGGCAACAGAAAACATTGCTACCATCAGTGTGATTCCCCGCATACCTCCACATCTCTGTTTATGATCTTTATCAACCTGTGATCATTGTGAGTAGCGTTGCACTTCTCTTTCTGGGATCTTGCCTCATGTTATCCAGTTACTGATTTTTGGGGCAACTTCCAGAGAATGTGATTAAACATCTCGAACTTGTAAGTAGCACACTGCTGAGCAGCAGAACGACTCCAAATGCCGTGGAAGGTTTCCAAAGGCTCCTTGCTATTTTGGCATTTATAATGTTTACACTATAAAACGAGACAGAAGAGATTTGGGCAGGTCCAGGTCTGAGTCCAGGGTTAAACCCAGGAGTTTCGTTCTCTCCCTTGTTAGTATTTTAGACAATTGAGCAGTGACCGTGAACAGATGATCACAGCGTCCACAAGTCCACTTTTGAACTACTTGTTTGTTAAAGCTACAGAGAGGCAGGCAAAAGCGCGACGCGCTCACTGAATTAAATAAACATTTTAAACGGTGAAACCTGGCCTCGCTTTCAGCTCGCATGGCATTTTGTTGCAGACGAGGCTCCAACTGTGCGTTGGACTGTGAAAGAAAGCCGAGCGCGGCGCGGCAAAGCGGTGACAGCTCGTGCTAGCGGCACAATCATCTATTCTTCCAGTCTCTCAACACGTCCATTTGTTTGTGTAATATGCTCGCGTAATGGCGAGCGTTCCCACTGCATCATCCACGCTCCTCTCCTCATGGCTTTTTTTCGCCGCGAGATGCTCAGCGTGGAGTCATTTTCTCTGCAAGTGTCCGGGATTTACCATCTGACGGTGCGTGGCGAGCGCTCTGTGCTGTAATTAGGACTGCGCTTTCTTTTGATTATCATAACACATGTTGGTAGCCTATGGCGGAGAGGCTATGAAGTGTGACTGCTGACCTTCTCTCTTCCCCAATGAGAAGGCGAGAAAGTGTGAATGAGTGTTTGCCTGTGTGTGTGT